>CM064521.1:39997979-40301007 GCA_032716605.1 Paralithodes platypus
GGATTATTGTTTATTCTTATTTAGGGTATAAAAACCATGTTAGTGAAGGTGTTTTGCTATTCTTGTGTACTGGACCACGGGTGGGCTCCATGAGGGGCCATGGTTTCGCTTGTTTGTGGGATCACTTCACATACCATATTGAGTCAATTATATTGCTATTTATCACTTGCAGTAGTGTATTTTACTTGTATAAGTGTTTTATAGTGACAACACTTTTAAATTACTGGATCGAGCATTCTCTGGTGTAGGGTATGTGACGCAAGGTGGTGGAGGGAGGGTCATTGCTTTTTGCCAAACGTTTTGGGCGTGTTTGTGGGAACACTTTCATATAAATATCAGTCAATTAATATTGCTATTTATCCGTTCAAGTAGGTGTATCTTACCTTGTAATTAGTGTTTCCCTTAGTGAAAAAACTTTCATTACTGGTCGAGCATATGTCGCCATGCTACCGCAGCCCTGTGCATTTTTGTTTCGATAATTTAGGTGGTGGCAAGTTCTTTGCATTTTTTTGCTCGATAATTTATTGGTGGAAAGTGCGTGGGAGGTAAGTTTTTTATGGGGCAAAAGCCCTCTACCTTTACGGCTTTGTGGCCACGAGGGAATCTCAGCAGTGTGAGTAAGTACAGTCATCAACATTATTTTGGTGGAGGTGGTGGTGTTGGTGGTGGGAGATTGTGGTGTTGGTGGTGGTGGTGGTGGTGGAGATTGATACATGGCGTTTGGTGATGGTGGTGGTGTTAGTGGGGATGATTGTGGTGGTGGTGATGGTCGGGGTTGTGGGTGGTGGTGTGGAATTGGTGGTGGTGGTGGTGGAGACGGTGGTTGTGTTGGTGGAGATGGTGGTACTGTTTTGTGGAGATGGTTGTGGTGTTGACACCAATATGGTAGGGTCCCTTTGCTGACCGTGGGCCAGGTCAGAAAAATGAACCCAACCCAATTTGTGTCAACACCACCACCATCTCCACCAACCCCACCACCATCGCCACCTCCACCACCACCATTTTATTATTTTTAATTATTTTTGTGTTTAGGTAGGGCCCCCCTATTTTATTATTTGTATTATTAGTATTTAGTTATTATACCTGTTATTCCTGTGTAGGGGGGAGCACCCATAAAAAAGTATTTATATTTTGTATTTCATTTATAATTTTTGCTTGATTATATTATAATTTATTATTATTATTATTATTATTATTATAGTATTATTATTATTTAGTATTTATTATTATTTATTATTATACCCAACATAAATGTCCCCCACCACAAACTCTTATTATATATAATTATATATATATATATATATATACTATATATATATATATATATATATATCTATATATATATATAGAGGTTATATATATTTATATATTGATATATATATATATATAGCTAATATATTATATATAGAATTATTATTAATATATATATATATAATTCTAGAATCTATATATTTATTAAGTCGTGTTTTAGGTATTTAGCTATGTTATTGCCCCCTCCCCCGCCCTCCCCCCCCATTATACCTCCATCCCCTCCCTCCCCTCCCCTACCCCCCCTCCCACCCCCCCCATTATACCTCCCTCCCCCCTCCCCTTCTCCCCCCCTCCACTCCCCACTCCCCCCCTCCCTCCCCTTCCCCGTCCCCTCCCCCCATATATATATATATAGTATTTTTTTTTTTTTTTGTATTGTTAATTTTTTTTTTTGGGTGGGGGAGGGTTTTTTTTATTTTTATTTTATTTTTCTAATTGTAGATTGATATAATATATATATATCAACATATCTCTATATATATATATATATATCTATATAATATAATTCGTGTTTATTTATTTATCTATGTGATGGCCCCCTCCCCCTCCCTCCCCCCCCCAGTATACTACCCTCCCTCCCCTCCCCCTCACCTCCCTCCCCATCTCCCCTCCCTCCCTCCCCCCCATTATACCGTCCCTCCCCCCTCACCTCCCCCTCCTCCCCCCTCCCTCCCCCCCTCCCCCCTCCCCTCCCCCACCTCCCCCCATATATATATATATATTTTTTTTTTTTTTGTTTTTTTTGTATGATTGGTTGTTTTTTGTTGGTGGGGGAGGGTTAATTTTTATTTAATTTTATTTTTCTAATTGTAGATTGATATAATATATATATATATATATATATATGTAATTCGTGTTTATGTAATTTCATCTATGTTATGTCACCCCCTCCCCTCCCCCCCCCATTCCCCTCCATCCCCCTCACCCTTCCCCCTCCCCCCCCTAAACATTTATATATATATATATAGCTATATATCTCTAATTTTGTTTTTTTTTTTTTGGTTTTGGGGTGGTTGGGGAGGGTTATTTTTTTATTTTATTTTATTTTTCTAATTGTCGATTGATATAATATCGATATATATATATATATAGATATATATATATATATATAGAATAATATATATATAATACAGATTCGTGTTTATGTATTGTCTCTATGTTTATGCCCTCCCCTCCCCCTCCCCTCCCACCCGCCCATTTTAATACGCTCCTACTCCCCTCCCCCCCCCCTCCCCTCCCTCCCTCTCCTCCCCACCCTTGGTGGTTGTCTCCCCCCCCCCCATTATACCTCCCTCCCCCCTCCCCTCCCAACCCCCCCGCCACCATAAGATATAATAATACTATATAGCTAGATTATATATATATAGATTATACTATATATTTCATACTATGAGAAGTTATATATATATATATATATAGATATAGATAAATATATGTTTTTTTTTTGATTTTGTTTTTTTTTTGTTGGGGTGGGGAGGGTTATTTTTTATTTTTATTTTATTTTTCTAATTGTAGATTTGGATATAAGATATATATATCTATATATATATATATATATATATATATATATATATATTTGTGTTTATGTATTTATCTATGTTATGCCCTCTCCCCCTCCGTCCCCCCCATTATACCCCCCTCGCTCCCCCATTATACCTCCCTCACCCCCCTCCCCCCCTCCCCCTCCACCATATATATATATATATATATAATAAATTATATATATATATATTTGTTTTTTTTTTTTGGGGGATGGGGGAGTGTTATTTTTTATTTGTATTTTATTTTATTTTTCTAATCGTAGATGCTATAATATATATATATATATATATATATATATATATATATATATATATTATAATTCGTATTTATGTATTTATATGCCCCCTCTCTCCCCCATTATACACCCTCCCCTCTTCCCCCATTATAACCCCCTCCCCCCATATATAATTCATTCATTCATTCAATCATCACTTCCGAGGTTCGGGGCCCACCTTCATTCACCCATCATCATCACCATCATCATCATCATCATCATAAAAAAAAAAAAAAAAAAAAAAATCAATTTCTACTACATTTTGCACTACAATGGATATAGGCCTCCTGGGGCCTCTACACTAAAAAAAACACTCTAAAAAAATAACGAGTCCAGTGCAGTACCTCTTTGGGTGGCTTGGAAATTTGCACATATTTCTCTGGTTTGACACCATATATATATATATAGATATATATATATATATATATATATATATATATATATATATGCTATATATAATATATATATAATATATCCACACACATACATTACCATTACCATTTACCATTCTTTATATTTTGTTTGACACCTTGTATATATATAATTTATATATATATATATATATATATATATATATATATATATATATATACTTATATATATATACTGTCTATATATATATTAATATACTGTATATATATATATATATATCTATATATATATACATTACTTTATTTTATGTACGTGTACAATAGAATTATTTCTGAATTTATTACCTGAAGATTACCTGGCTTTCTTATTTTGTTTTTTCAGTGTCAACCCAGGAGCCATTTCCCTTCTCGTTGGAAAGGGTGTATATTGTGGCAAAGATATACAACTGTATAAACAATCTCATTAATTTTCATTACAATAACAATGCATGGAAACAATTGCGATAGCTCACGAACCAATTACTCTATATTATTTTTGTTTTCACCATTGGAAAGAGCACAATTTTCCGATTCCGGTGATATATACAGTTATATACGTATCCGACCAAATAACGCAACCACGAGGTGGGGAACAGCTCGGAACCCGGCTAGCATCGCCGGACCAGAGACGGGTGAAGCGTAAATATTCGCATTTTGGCTCTTCATTTCAAATATTCATAGCGCAAAAAGTATTTGTCCTAGGAACTTCTAGTTTATTTTATACTCATTAGCATTATTTGCCGTATTCATTCGGCCTAAATTTAAAACCATACACTTCGTAGCAACGAAATAAATCGAAAATGTTATAAACCATATCAATCAAAATCAGATTTTGGTTTTTTTCAGTCACTGCATGGAAACAATTGTGCATAGCTCGCGAACCAATTATGCTATATTATTTTTGTTTTCACCATTGGAAAGAGCACAATTTTCCGATTCCGGTGATATATACAGTTATATACGTATCCGAGCAAATAACGCAACCACGAGGTGGGAAACAGCTCGGAACCCGGCTAGCATCGCCGGAACAGGCATGCGGGAAGCCTAAATATTCGCATTTTGGCTCTTCATTTCAAATATTCATAGCGCAAAAAGTATTTGTCCTAGGAACTTCTAGTTTGTTTTATACTCATCAGCATTATTTGCCGTATTCATAGAGCCTAAATTTAAAACCATACACTTCGTAGCAACGAAATAAATTGAAAATTTTATAAACCATATAAATCAAAATCATATATTTTTTTTTTTCGGTCACTGCTTGAGAACTATTGAAGATAAACAATTTCTGTTTTCAGATTTGGAAAGAGGAGAAAAAAATACTATTATTTGAGCAAAAAAAAATATATGGTCATCACTCACAATTTAGAGCTAGACGGTGTGAAGACAATTGCATGGGAAATAATTGTATTCCGGACTCATTTACACTTTCATATTTCGATTTATTTACATTTTTTTTTATTTTATCATGTACTATAAATATTCCTCTTTCCATTGATATATGATACATCACAATAAACAGCATTCTGGTGGATGGAAATAGCGAAAAATGTAAGGCTTCGACAACACTCATGAGCCAAATTCAAGACCCAAAATACTTGTCAAGCGCCTCCTTGGACTTATTGGAACATAATATGTCGGAGGGAGTTAAGCCTTCGTTGGGCATTTTCGTAGCCCACAACCGTCTCCAAGACACTCAATTCGAAGGCGATCTAGATGCCACAGTGAATAAGATCGCCCAACACATCAAAGTGTCTTTCCCCACATTGACCAGAATCCAGCAAGAACAGCAGATTCTGGTCAACCTTGTATCAAAATTGCCCTCAGCAGTAAAGGATCATTTCCGTGTGCACGATTTCGTCGGATATCAAAAAGATCTCATCACGATCCGACGTATTTTGGCCGTGCACACAGAAACACCCACCCAAATCGCTGTAATCAAGAGGTTCCCCACACACCCACAGCACCTCGACAACCAAAACCCCAAGGCTCAAACCTTCAACTCCAAGAATGCCTACCCATCCTCACCCTTCCACAACAAACCTACCTACCCTTCCGGCAAGCCCCAACCCAGTAGACCCCGGTTCCAACCTACCCAGCCACGCAGCATCTTCAACCGGAGCAAAACCTACAACACCTACCAAAGTAAAAACCCTACCTTAGTAAGTATCAACCCCTATGATTTCCCTGCCTGTAATGCTCAGTGTGCCCTCCATCAAATTCGTGACTCTGCCAAACCTCGCCCCTTTACTCCTCGCATTTCTGTAAATGAAGAGGAGTGGGGACAAGAGGAAGAAATGGAGGCAATGTACACCGAAGACATAGCCCCCCATATCATGACCTCAGACGATACCGAGGAAACCCTGGAGGAGGTAGATACCGACCCCCAGGATTTTTAAAGTATCCCCCGCCCACGATGGGCTCGGCGGGGGACGCCATAACTGATCGCACTGCCCCCATTTATTACATGGCCAAAATCAAGGACATTCCTGTCCGCTTGTTAATCGACACGGGAGCTGCCAAGTCATGTTTGTTCAAATCTTACTATGATCAACATCACCGACTATTTGGCCCTTTGTTAACCACCAAAGCAGAACTAATCTCAGCTGCTGATACTTATTTAAATCTCCTAGGATACACTTTGCCCCTATCAGTAACCACTCCTGCCCCCAATGCTCGTTGTTATCACACATTCACAGTATTTTCCTCCAACTGTAAACATTATGATGGTTTCCTTGGACTTGACCTCCTTCAAAAACTCCAGGCCCAGGTCGACTGCGGCCAAAGGCTGATATCATTCAAAAAATTCCAACCCAAAGCCTCTGACAAACCCATCACGCAGAAACCCATTCATAAAAAAAAAAAAAAAAAAAAAAAAAAAAAAACTTTCCCCTCAACAAACCCTGAGTCAGGGTTACCAAGTTGCAGCTAGCACTAAGGTGACTCCTAAATCCTCCCCTTGCCCTGAGTCCCCTCAAAATCTCACCCCATTCAGTAACCAAATGCCTCAACCAACGAAAGAAGACAAGTCCAAGCAACTCCCTCTCGGTAATCCCCTCCATTCTCGTAATTCTGTCCCGGATAAATCCTCCCATGTTTTCAGGATAAACTCTGATATATGTAACCATAATTCCATTCAATGTTTATGTACACATGTTTTCAGGGAAAATGCCGATCAATGTACCCAACAATGTTTTCCCCATGCCCCCAGAAATGTTCAGCTATCCCACAACCCACAACAATTCCCTTGTGACAATTTTCCGTCAGTAGCTCCCTTGCCCCCCCACACAATTCACACCCCTAAAAAAATTCACAACCCCACACTTGCCTCACCCTCTCATGACAAACAAACCCACCCGCCCCACATCACTTTTAACCAGACCTTGACTGCCACCAAGAAAGTTCCCCACATTCGTCCTGTTAACAACACCACATCAATACACCAGTCCTCCACCAATAACCCATGTTCGACACCTAACGTTTTTCCCACCAACCCTCCGCAGTCCCCCCAACAAATTCCGTTTTCTAACTCGCTCACCTCTCACCACTCTGAACCGCCCGCACGCGCCGTTAATCCCCCCCTCACGCGTGCCGACCGAGGGAGACAACCATGTTCCCACCATGCCCCCAGAAATGCCCAGCTAGTCCACACCCACCCCAATCCCCCTTGTGACAGTTTTCCGTCAGTAGCTCCCTTCCACCCCCACACAATTCACACCCCTAGAAAACTTCACAACCCCACACTTGACTCGCCCTCTCATGACAAACAAAACCACCAAATCCATATAAACTCCAAACAAACCGTCACTGCCACCGACAACGCTCCCCAAATTCGTCCTTCTAACAACCACAAATCCTTACATCAGTCCTCCACCAATAACCCATCTTCTATACCTCACGCTTCCCCCACCAACCCTCCGCAGTCCCTCCAACAAATCCCATTTTCTAACCCCCTCACACCGCGCCCCACTGATCCTCCCACACATGCCGTTAATCCCCCCCTCACGCGTGACCCCCACCAAAGTGACCTTTCCCCCGTTATGCTTACCAAACACCTGCTCGCCAGTCAGTCCCCCTCAGCCCCCTCCCTAATTCAATCTTGGGAAACGAGAATCACCCTGGATACCGTTAAATGTCTTCAGGAAACTGACTCGCTGGGGAGATCAACTTGCCACAGACTCCGGTTACATAGTCTTAGACCCCACCATTGCCCACGACTACATGATTGCCATCCACGAGGGAAACGGCATACACCTTGGACAAAAGAAGATGTTAAAAATCTTCACAGACCAATACTGGACCCCCAACCCCTCCAAAATTGCACAACGAGTGACAGAATCCTGCAAACCTTGTTTATTGGGGAAGGATAGATCACGCACCCCAGGCCCAGCTGGTACCATTTCTGCCAACAAACCGTTCCAAGTCCTATCCCTCGACATCATGGGCCCGTTTCCTTCTTACGCTGGCAACCGTTATATCGTCACATTTGTTGACGTATATTCAAAATTTTTAATAGCCTGCCCAGTTAAAGACCACACAGCCACCACAGTCGCCACACTGCTTGCCACAGAAGTGTTCCCTATATTCGGCCTTCCCCTTGCTCTTCTATCGGACAATGCCCCCGAGTTTAGTGGACACGTTTGGCAACAATTCACCCAACAATGCGGTATTAAGATTAAACACTCATCCCCGTACTGGCCTTAAGGAAATTCTATATGCGAACGCAGCCATCGCACCATCAACAACCAGTTACGTACAAGAATGATTACTCTTAACACCTCAGACTGGCCATCACAACTAAAGATGATACAATGGGGCATGAACACCTGTCCCCGAGAAGACGGTATTTCCCCTCATGAACGTGTTTACGGCGTACCCCCCCTATTACTGCCGTTCCATCATCACGCTCACCTCCCCTGCAACACCTCCACAATTGACCCATTGCAACATCTGCAAAACACCCTCCATACCGCCCAAACCTGTCAAGACACCAAAACGGATAACCCCGATGATAAAAACCCTTTCGCCATCCATGACACCGTAATGGTAGCCAACCTCCCTGTCACCAACAAATTAGGCCTTCGCTATGTCGGGCCCTACACCGTCATACAAGTCCCAAATGCCTTTCAAGTCACCATCGATTATCACAGCGTGACTCGCACGTTCCGAACTAGATTCGTCCGAGCGTTTAAACCTCTAAAGCCACAAGAAATTACCACACCCCACACGTCCGACCCCGAATTAAACACCCCTACTCACCCTTCCACTCAGGCTATGAATATTCCCATACAAACCCCTAAGGGCCTAAGACCTTCAGCACCAAACCAACAAATCATTCCTCAACATACCCCCCAAACTAACCTCCACAAACCCCAAGCCCCCACTATCACACCCTCTTCCACCATGACACCTTCCTTCACTTCTGATAGTCAAGTACCTCCCCAACTTATCCAAGTACGAAAAACCCCACCCACATCCCCGACCACAACGGAAACCCTCCCGTCTAGCCCTGACATACCTCCACCAGGCACCACAGTGAGAAAACCACCACCCCCACCCCAAACCAAGTACACCCCCAACCGCACCACACAATCTACCTCAGTAACCTCACGCTACAACTTACGCCCATGACAAAAATCGTTTAAAACCTCCAGAAAACACACCCTGCTAACCAAGTTCCGTAGGGCTGCCAGACCACTACCGTCCTACTCCTCCTCCTCCTCCTCCTCTTCTTCTTCTTCGTCGAATTCTCCCCCACAAAGGGAAAGAAGACGAATAATCACCAGCAAATCACCGATCTCACCACAGAACACATCCCACACACGTCCCTACCCCCAACCCTCCAACTTAAATCCCAACTCCCTACCCACCCGTCTAGCCCCCCCCGCATCCGCCCCTTTCCCCTCCATTATCCCCGCAACCCCCCCACACGTCAACCAACCTCCTCATCTCATCGAACCCCCAACCAACCAACCCCTAAAAAATCCCCCCACCAGGTCACCCCTGAGAGAACCCCCACAAATACCCCCACCAAACCCTCTTCCATTTCACCTACCACCCTCACCCAACATAATCCCCCACACGCATCTACCTCTCAAATAAACCCCGACCTCGCCCCCAGTAGATGCCCTTCACCTGTAAAACGTTCTTCCCCTCAATATAAAACATCGTCGAGCGACTCAAGTCCCACGACAAACATCTACCTTCCCACCAGGACCGCCAGAGGTAGAATAATCAACAGACCCATCAGATTTAAAGACAGCGATACAAAAATAACACCCCATTCTGACACTAAGGACCCAAGCCACACAACACACACACCCCCTCCTTCCCACACACCTCCTTCACCCACCTTACCTAAACCGAACTTGCGCATTGCCTCACTATATTTTCCCAACCTACAACACCGCCCAAGAAAACCCCAAAAAACCCAGACTCATATTCCTCCTTCATCCCCAGCTCTGTTGTCACGCGTGAATCCCCCTTCGGTTAGTAACCCATTCACCACACTAAACAGACCTCCTGTCAGTCCCACACACCTCACTCCGACCCCCACGGGGGAAAGCTACAAACCATTCATACGGAAGGTTAAATTAAAAAAAAACACTGGACACTTAGCCCGTATACAACGCCCACATCAAGCCCGGGCAACCGCCCGCCACAACACAGAGGACACATTCTTACAGGTATACATTGACCTGCAAAAGAAACCTGACCGTCGCTCTCTTGCTTGGTGGAACCTTCTAAATACCCTTAAAATGACCCACCATGACTGTGCTTCTTTTTACTTCACCCTTGAGGCTCGGGGACGAGCCTATAATGAAAGAGAGGGAAGTAAAATGCCCCAGAATAAAAAGCCCACCACAGAAGCCACGAGCGAACACCACACAGAAACTCCCGAAAGAAAGGTTCACAGAACGAAAGGACCAGCTGACCGAGCCAGCCAATTCAGACAGGCCCAAGCCCGCAGGGCTAAGCAGCTCCAGGCCGCACCTACCTACCCCTTCTAAACTGACCATTTTCCACACCTCACGTACACTACCCCCTCGTGTCCTACACTTCTAACTACAATGATGATGAACAGGAATATACATTCATATTAAAAACACCCATGCCCTGTCCCCAGGTTGAGCCAATGCCAACAAAGCAGACAGCCATATATCTATGTATGTTCTTACATCCGAGAAGTAGATGTTATATATCTTAGAAGTTAAAACACCCACGCCTGTCCCTAGACCTCGTATATCATTTCCCATGACGAGAATAGATATATGTAACCCGTGCTCAGTCGCCCCCTTGCATGGTTCCTCTAGTAACTAAGTGTCTCTATAATAGTAACTGCCACCAGTATTGATACGACATAGCGGCACTGTCCTTGTGTCGTATTGTGCCAAGTGCAGATCAACCAGGTTTCATCACCTTATTAGGACGACGACTATAATGTCGTTCATCGATGTATTCAATCCTTAGAGGGAGGAGGGAGACCCCCACCCCCGCGGAGGTATACCTGACCCCTGTTTTGACTTCCGGGTCATTGCCAGGTAGCCTAGGAATTCTTCCTATCAATGAACTAACCATGCATGTCTAACCCCCTTACTCACTTCTCTATACCCACAATAACCCATCCACCTGTTTTGCATACTCGGATAGTCAAATTAGCACCTCAGTTATGCAATAGAATAAAGACTGAGCAATATAAGAGAGACGCCCCTATCACAGCTGTCCCAGTCCTCCCCGCAAAGTAGATCCAGTCTCCCTCCCATAAATACTTCCAGTATAGCCAAAATAGTACCTTTTACTAAGGCTCAGTTATATCACAAATTGAAGGCTTCCTATAGCCATGTGCCACAACAGTAATCACCATCTTACCTAGTCCCCATATCTATTGAGAACTCAAATAAGTCCATAAGACTCGAGATCCCTATTGTCTACAGGGTCCAGAACCGAGCCTATAAACCTAGCTCCCGCCCCCAGTCAAATCAGTTGAAAGTTAGACACCAACCAGTGGTCACTACCCTGAAGTTAACCTCTAGCTCTGCCCTTGTGTTGTTCCTGAGTTGAGAGATTCCCGAGCCGGCAGACTCCATGGCAGAAGTTAAATAGAAGAGCTGTCCATGTACAAGTCCCAACGTGCACCTTATAACCTTCACACAAATTAGTGGGTATATAAGTGTGTAGCCAGCACCGATCGTCAAGAGATCTGACTTGAGAACTTCCTACATTTTGGACCACCTGGACGGCCGAGGAACCAGTCGTTAGCCCCCAACATCACCGGAAGCAAGATAACCAAGACC
The DNA here is from genome assembly GCA_032716605.1 of Paralithodes platypus. Taxonomy (NCBI): domain Eukaryota; kingdom Metazoa; phylum Arthropoda; class Malacostraca; order Decapoda; family Lithodidae; genus Paralithodes; species Paralithodes platypus. The sequence goes on from CM064521.1 coordinate 40,009,808, forward strand.
AGACCCACAAATACTATTCAAGATTCATGTTACTAGTACTAAGTGTTATAGTACCAGTTCGACATTCACTTATTAACTTTTCTATGAAGTGGCTATAACCTTGTCCAGTGTAACTCATATTTAACCATTCCATTTGGGACGTACTAAGCGTATCAGTGTTAATTAATTAACAGGCGACATTGACTCTCGTAATTACCTTATTCAGATATTAAAACCCTAGTGATATCTAACGTTCGCCCACTGATTTGTGTTCTACGTATTTCTGCCATAAGAATATAAACCTTAGATCGGTACCCCCATGAGGTTACTAGAGATTCCGTGTTCTAAAATATACGCATGTCTAATTCTAATTGTGAGCTGCTACTTGGGCACGCGACCAGCCAGTAAGAGATCTAATCAGTGAAATTGAATACATAAATATATTGAGGTCTTCCAGTATAATAAAACTTGCTAACTAAACCCGTGATCAGAAGAGTATACCTGAACGTTGGAAGTGGGAGACTAGGCTCCATCCAGATCCACTAATGCTAGCAGTTCCCTTCTATTATTTGTTTTGTACGAGAATTACTATCTTTCCATGCTCTTTATTCACTTACTACAATAAACGTGAACGTGTGTCGTGTTACCGTCTGTTTATTTTGTGTTCTCTATTCCTCATACCTTGTATTGTGCATGCAGCCTTATATACCCAGTCAGATAGAGCCCACATTGACCAAGTTAATCCTGTAGAAAAACAGGGCATAACACTATGCTTACAGGTACCTACCCGATAGCACTATCGTTAGTGAGTGCTATTTATATAATTATATATATATTTTTTTGTTTTTTTTTTTGTTTTTTTTGTAATATTATATACTGTATATCTTATCAATATTTTTATTTTGTACTATTGTTAATGTCTTGTCAAGTTGCAAATTTGATTTTAATATAACATTTTAACACTAATTGTAGTTTCTTTTATTCATGCAGAGTTTAGTAATATTTGCCAGAACGTCCCGGACTTCCCAAATTGACTAATTCCCTGAACGTGACGATAGTGCGTTGTTATGTGTGCAATTAGTTTGCTTGGGAACCAGATTAACTTGCTCATGTAGTAATGTAGCCTACACCCTATGTGGTGGATTGTGTTCTTTCATTTCATACATTTTATTTTAGTAAGCGTTGTTTCCACATAGCGATTTTGATGTGTTGTTTTGACTTTATATTGTCTTTGTCCCAGTTTTGGTTTGATTTTGTTTGCAAGTTTTACATTTTAACATAATATATATATATATATATATATATATATATATATATATATATATATATATATAAATAATGCACTGAGTGTCTCTTGAATATCAGTTTAATCACAGATATATTAGTATCCTACAAAGTGCACTAAGGAGTCCTTGCACATAGATTTAAACAAGTCACGGAAGCACTTCTCGAACGAATTTAGCATGAAATGAAAACCTAAACACAATGAAATAATCACATATCACTTAGTCATGGGACGTGGAAAGATAGGTGTCACTGCAGTTGAGTTTACATGCTTCACTGTATGGGTGTGTGTGGCTATTAAGTAAAATATTACCATACGAGATCTCACAAGTAGTTCATGTACAAAATATACTATTTTATGACGATAGACAAGAAAGGAGGGGGAGATCAGGGAGGGGAGAGAATGTGATGAGAGTTGTGACGGAGGAGGAGAACGGGGTGGAGGTGTCACAGGGAGAGACAGGAGACAAAGAGGCAGACCCAGTAGTGCTAACAGGGGAGTAGGGTACGGACTGGAGGAGCGGGATGGTGTAATTGCTGGAGGAATGGTAGATGGATTAAGGATTATGTTTAGTAATGTGGATGTGTTTACTCAGGACAAGAAAAGAGAACTGATATGTAGGTTGCAGGATGAAGAGGAAAAACCTGATATCATAGCCCTACAGGAAGTAAGACCAAAATTTTTCAGAATTGAGAGGGAACTGGTGGAATATAGTTTGGAGGGTTTTGAGTTATATGAGAGAAATGCTATTAGAGCAGAGGTTGGAAGAGGACTGTTTATTTATGTAAGAAAAGAGCTCAAGGTTAATGAGGTGGATATGAGACAGCAGTATTGTGAGTATTTGTGTATTGAAGTAAAATGTGTAAGAGGATCAATTCTAATTGCCTCTATATATAGAAGCCCAAATAATAGCAGGGGAGAGGATGATAACCTACTGAAAGCAATGGAGGAGATAGATAATAGAGAGAACAAATATAAAATTTTGATTGGAGATTTCAATTTGCCAAGGATCAACTGGGCAAATTGTACTACTCCAGCGGGACAGGGTAGCATGGAAAATAAGTTTATAGAGAAAGTGAGAGATTGTTTTTTAACGCAACATATTGTAGAGATGACAAGATATAGAGATGGGACGCAGGGGAGTGTACTTGATTTGATTTTTAGCAATGAAGAGGATATAGTGGAACATGTTAATGTGGATAGCCCTATAGGTCGTAGTGACCATGCCTGTATAAGCTTTAGTTGTAACATTAAATTGGAGAGGGATAATAAAGCAATAGAAAATATACATGTATGATAGAGCAGATTATGAGCTGCTGAGACGGTGTTTGGACATTGACTGGGGGGAATATTTGAATGGTGAAGACGCTGAAGGAATGTGGAGGAAAATTAGAGTCAAACTGGAGAATGCTGTATCCAAAAGTGTACCAGTAAGGGAATATAAGGATAAAACAAAATTGAGGAAAAGAACTAACCCAGAATTGCCAATGAAAAGAAAGCTTTGGATATTGATTAGAAGAAAGAAACGATTGTGGGAAAGATTAAAATTGTTAAAAAAGAACAGGGGGTCTAGTATAGAGGCTATGGAAGTGGATCTGGAACGTAGACAAATAAACAATAAAATAAGGTGGGAAACAAGGAGGGGGTGAAGGAGAGGGAGAGAGAGATAGCTAGAAATGTGAAGGATAATCCAAAATATTCTGGAAGTACATTCAGGAAAAATTAACAAGAAGAGTAGGGATCCCAGAGCTGGTGGGGGGGTTGAATGATGGGAGTAGAGCGGAGACTGATAAGGAGAAAGCAGAGGTGCTGGGGAAATACTTTGGGGGGTACTAACAGTGGAGTCGGAGGACGCAGTGCCTACTATTCCCATCAAACAGGCACCGGCACTAGAACTAGTAGAGTTTTCCCATGCTAGAATAAGAAGGGCTATAGAAAAAATGAACAGAAGTAAGTCACCGGGACCGGATGGGATACACCCAAGAATCATAAAGGAAGGAGGGGAGATGTTAGTAGAGCCATTGAAAATGTTATTTGAGGTATCGTTTAATACAGGACAAATCCCGATGGACTGGAGAGAGGCGAACATAACAGCTATATTTAAGAAGGGAAAGAGAAATGACCCAGGGAATTATAGACCAGTCAGTTTGACAAGTGTTGTGTGTAAACTAATGGAAACGGTAATTAGAGAAGGAATAATGGATCATATGAAGTCAAACCAACTTTTCAGTGGGAGACAGTTCGGATTCTTGCCGGGGAGGTCGACGGTACTACAGCTAATTAAGGTGGTAGATGATTGGATGCAAATTCTAGAAGATGGTGATGTAATAGACGTGGTATATTGCGATTTTATGAAGGCCTTCGATAAGGTCCCACATAAAAGGTTAATAGAGAAAGTTAGAAGCTATAATATAGGGGAGAAATGTGTGAAATGGATAGAAGCCTTCCTGAAAGATCGGAGACAGAGGGTATTGGTGAATGGAATAGGCTCGGGGTGGAGGGAAATTACAAGTGGGGTACCTCAGGGATCTGTGTTGGGACCACTGCTGTTCGTTATATTTATCAACGACTTGCCTGAAGTTATAACTAATGGAAGTGAGGTATACCTGTATGCGGATGACACTAAACTGTATAGAAGAGTGAGGAGTAAGGAAGATATGGGTTTGCTTCAAGGAGATGTGGAGGGCATGAAGGGATGGTCTGAGCATTGGTTAATGCCTTTTCATCCAAAAAAATGCAAGTACATGCGGATTGGGACCAGCAAGATAGACAAGGTAGGATACAGTATGTATGAAGCGATGGAGGAAGTGAGTGCAGAAAAGGATATAGGAGTAGTGATAGATAATAAGTTAAATTTCTCAGAACATTTAGCGGAAAAGATAAACAAAGCCAATAGAATTGTAGGGCTGATAAGGAGGACATTTGTGTCACTTGACGAAGAAATCTTCAGGAATCTATATACAGCGCTGGTTAGGCCACACCTGGAATATGCAAACCAGGTGTGGGCTCCATATATGGTAAAAGATATAGAAGCAGTGGAGAAAGTGCAGAGAAGAGCTAGCAAGCTGGTACCAACGTTGAAGAACGCGGGCTATGAGCAGAGGTTGAGGACACTGGGACTTCCGACACTGGCATATAGGAGAAAGAGAGGGGATATGATAGAGACTTTTAAGATAGTGTCAGGAAAGTACGATGAGGATGTGTGTGAAGGTATCTTCTTGATGCGGGAGGGAACAAGAACGAGAGGACACTCTAAGAAAATTTACAAAGAAAGAAATAGGCTTGAGAAGGCGAAGAACTCATTTTGTGATAGAGTGGTAAATGAGTGGAACGCACTGCCCCAGTATGTAGTCGATTCCGAATCAATAAGGGAGTTTGAAAGTAATCTTGATAAAGCATGGGGAAGACAAGATTTGAAGTTTGATTATAAAACAAAAATACAGAATAGTAAAAATGTTGCGTCTGCTACCGCCGCCGCCAACACCGTGAACGACCGCAGCAGTGCAAGTACTGGTACTGAGCTGGATACACAGGCATAGTTTGCCTTTTTCCAGAGGATCTACTGTAAGAAACTGTAAGAAACAAGTGTGGTTTCCATCTGAAATACAAGAGAAAGTGACAGAGGCGGAAGACAACAGTGAGCGAAAACAGAATAAAAGAAAACGGAGAGACCCGCAAGAATGGGAAGCCGCCAGGAAGAAAGAAGGAAGGAGAGAAAGAGAGAGAATGGAAAACTCAATAGAGCGGGAAGCGATACCAGAACCTCAGATCATCAGGACAAATGCTGTTCAGGAAGTCACCTCGCCACCCAGGGAGAGACGCCATAAGCATCACAAGTCCCAGAAACACCAAAAATCAGTCAAGAGGTGCCGCCGCCCAGAAGAACCACGGAGACGAAACAAGCCAAACAAGACCCAGGCTCGGACGCCCGCCAAATTCAAACGCGAGTGCCCGGACCATTCTCGCCCTGAGCGCGGCCACCCGGGCTGTGCCCGCACTGCAGTGGTCGACCTGAGCCTTTTAAAAGTGACACCTTAAACCCGCCATGTCCCTCTTCCTCGCAGATACCTCGCCTGGGACTCTGTCGCTAAATGTATGACGTGCCAGGCGAAACCAACGGAGGGCAGACAGGGTGAGATCGGAGTAGCTGTCGATCTCTAGTGCAACAGAAAAAGTCTCACCGAAGTCCCGAAAGGAGGATGAGCAAGAGTTAGTAAGATATGAACGAAGATTACCAGTAGAGCGACACTTAAGGAAGCCATACTGGCGATCTGAGAGTAGATTATGAGAAGAGAAATGCTTAAGAAATTTGGAAGCAAGAATAGCTTCAAAAACTTTAGAAATACAAGAGATGTGAGCAATTTGACGATAGTTGGAGGTTTGAGAGCGGTCACCCTTCTTTGGGACAGGTTGAATGAGAGCAAACTTCCAGCAAGAAGGGATGATGTTAGAGGAGAGACAGAGACTAAAGAGTTTGCCTAGGCAGGGAAAGCTTTAGCCAGAGAGTTGAGAATTCAGAAGAATCAAAGTTGGGAACACGAGAGAAAGCAAGATTGTTGCATACATACAGTAGATGCAACATCCACCTTTGGCTCGAAACTGGGGATAAAGATAGTAAGAGGATACAGAGAAGGGTTTGCTGTCAGTAGTGCCAGACAACTAACTGTGTCTTGGTGAGAAAGAGAAGATCAGGGTTGGCAGAGGAGAGGTGGTGTTCCACAGAATGGAAGTTAGAGGAAAGGCCACGAATGTTGCAGAAGTTAATAGTAGGAGTAGAAGTATAGTAGTGGTTCAGAGCATTTTGGCGAGTCGTTGTATACACTATGATGATACACACACACACACACACACACACACACACACACACACACACAGTATAATTACACAGGAAATGTGTGGTGATACTGTAATAAAAGGAATAGTAAACCGAGATAAATTAAACGAAATATGACATTTCACTAGAGATAAGATTATAAAGTAACACAATCACGTTACTGAAGTTCACTTGACACACACTTTCGCTCAACTCAATAACAACACTAACTAACTACAAACAACTACCCATCTTTCTAACTAATCAAAATGAAAACTTATATTTACAAAAGTATACGATTAAAATACAATTGCAAAACTTTAAGCATTAAAATACAACCCTAAATACAAATGTGTACACAAACATGAATAAAACATATATCATTATTTAGGCCTATGTGTGTGTGGGGTTTTTTCTTCTATATTCCAACTACTTCCTCTCGGGCATAGGCTGAGAGCCTGCACATTCACCGCTCAACCTGGTGAAGCCTGTGAGGTCTTGTTCCCGCCTAGGAAGTGAGACAAGTGAAGCACGAGCTACAACCAGCCCTCGCCAACCTGCCATCGCAGATACGTGGCTCTTGGTTGCCCACTCTGGCTCGAAGCAGTCCCACTTCTGAGGCTGCTTCGCCTTTATGCTTCACTGTCTCACTTCCTAGACTCGGACCCTCACTCCCAAAACGCCACCTATTGATCAATTAACTCACTAGCCATTGCCCCCCTGTAGCATATTTTGAATATGGGAATATTCATACACTGCTATTTAATCAGGGAACAATGAAGGTATTTTTTTTGGCGTTTCGGTGGGCTTTGTGGTAATCCACTGATACTACAGTAGGTAAAGCACAAATTCAATCCCAATAATATCTTCCCATTGACACATCGGGATTTGAACCTGGGACCTTTATATTACCAAGCCAGTGGCAAGACCACTCCACCACATCTCCTCTATGGGAGGTGTGTGTGTGTGTGTGTGTGTGTGTGTGTGTGCAAAACAGAGAGAAAATAATTGTTTAGATTTTTACATATATCGACCTCGTTATGAGGATTCCTGTCTCAGTTTCAAGAGAGCCTATTGTGTCTCTAACTTTTGTTTTATATAACTGGCAGAACCCCTGTGGGTTTATTTTTGATTCCTTAAAAAGTTTCATTGTCTAATTATGCTTAGCTTTCCTAATATCAGCTTTAGCTTTTCTACTAAGATGTACTGTCATGTACATAATAGTTTCTTCAATGTTCTTCACCTCTCTCTTTTTTCCTATATACCATCCTTTCTTTAAACCTAGAATTTGCTTGATGCTATTATTCATTCATCTAGGATCATTATTACTGGATCTAAAGCACTTTTTAGGTATATTATAGGTTTGACTCCTGTAAGGAGATAAAGAAACCCTAATATTTAGTAGTGGCCCCGTAATCATTGACGAACATGCCTATTACATAAGGCATCCTCTTCAAACACTAATCCGCCGTAGTTTGAATCTACCGCGCAGAGCATTTAAAAACTGAGGAGCCTTCATCATGAGCGCACGCGGCCTCACTCATGGCTTCAGTCATTATGAATTGGGTTCTCACTACGAAAAAACTTCGTAAAAAATAAAAACAAAAAGAAAATAAGAATAACTACCTAATAAGCTTTCCATCATATCGTGGATGTACTTGTGTGGATCTTTGACCAGACGCTGATTCAGGCGTCATTCTTCCTTCACTGACATATCAAGTAAACCAAAATCCTTAATACATCAACGAATGGGAAGGGGATGGTCGGGAGGGCCCCAGTCGTCAATGATTACGGGGCCACTACTAAATATTAGGTTTTCTTTATCTCCTTACAGGAGTCAAACCTATAATTTATTAGTGGCCCCTCCATCATTGACGAACATGCCTGATTTCTAAGACTGGAGGGGGACATTCGTAATCATATCATAACTCTAGAAAAGCAGATAATAAAAACAACCACATAGTATTCTTACTTTTGAAAATATATTTAATAAGGCGTAGGCCGTATATATACAAGAAAGGGGTTCAGGCAGGTGCGTGCTTCAAAGAAGCCTGCTTGACAAAAAATGGGTAACTCTGAAGATTCTGTGAACAGATCTGTAGTTACAAAGGCACCCCACTCAACGAGTGGTGACAAAAATAACAAGTTATCAGTTTATATGTGCACATAATAAACCCCAAAATAATCGTGGAGATAAATTGCAAAAGATCTTCACTGTTTTAATATTAAATTGCTTTCGCAGCTAAAACTACTATAACAACCCCGTTGTTTTGTACTAACATTGTACTAGCACAATTTCACGCTGAGAAATTTTCATATCACATTAACCATAAATTGTATCACAGCTCTCACACTCCGGCGGGGTCTAGGGTGTCCTATGTCAACTGACTGCACCCCCGCCCCCCCCCCCCCCCCCCCCTTTTCTTGAAAGTAAACAAAAGTGACTGCAGGGCCACCTAGACCCTCTGCCTTAAAGCTATACATGGTAAGGAAGGTTTATCTAGAGCAACTGACAAGTATCTAGACAAAAACGTATGATTAGACGCCCATAACTGAGTGGACGCAATATCTTCTACTGAAAAATTCTTCAGGAAACGTAAAGAGGCTGCCCATTTGCGTAAATCGTGGGCCCGACCCACAACGCCGGGATTATTCTCTTTAATGACTTCGACCAGAAGAGAAGCTAATCGCCGTTTCAGTAAGCGTTTACCCGTACTTGCTACCCATAAAGCACCTTGGGGGTTTAGAGGAGCTACTCTCAAATATTTGGTTAGAGCTTGCACTGGACATAGATTATGATGCACCTTTCCCCTTTTTAACGCCGGCACCGTGAACTCAGAAAACACGTGTGCACTGTGCTCATTCTTGGCTACAAATCCCGGGGAAGGTGCAATGTAAATACATTCATTAAGTCTACCAAACCTAAGGCAATTAGGTGTGTTGCTCATCGCCGCCAGCTCAGACACTCTGTTCCCGGTGGCCAAAGCCAAAAGGAATACAGCCTTTTTTAAGAGTAATGCAAAATCTGCAGTATTTTGGTACAGACGAGAGTGAAGTAAAGACAAAGCTTTGTCCAGAGACCAAGTAGGCATGAGCTGACGGGGAGGTGGGCGGAGTTTAAAACAAGCTCTCATAAAACCTGTTTCCTCCGCCACCGGTATGGAGAGACCTGTAAGGTCTAAAAAGGGCACTCTAATCGCAGTTAAGTGATTTTTTAACGTTACCACAGATAAATGTTTCTGCTCAAACAGATAATTTAAATAATTAAAAACTAAAGCTACTGATGGCACAGTCTGTTCTGTTCTAATGATCCAAGAAGTAAAGGCTTGCCAATGTGAGTGATACTGTCGTTTCGTAGACTGAGTATATTGATTTAATAATTTATTGGTCACATCTCTACCGTATGGTGCTAGCCACTTGGCCTCCTGAATGTCCATAATGCAAAAGTCAGCGAGGTCGCTAGGTTGCCAATCGTGTCTAAGTGGAAATACCCGACCGGGAGCGACACCGGGTGCGGGCACCACGTCTTCAATTGCTGGTACCACAACTGCGCCGGCCACAGGGGCGCGATTAGTGAGACTAAGCCTCGATAATCTCGTAGTTTGTTCACTACGTGGCACATTAGTGACGCATCTGGCGGCGGAAACAGATAGATGGAGCTCCATCTGTTCCAGTCTGTCACTAGGGCGTCTGGCCCCCCTGCCGGCGTTTTCGTCCGGCGGGTGAGGTATAGAGGGAGTTTGTGAGTCTCCTCGGACGCAAACAGATCCACTTGTGGATGGGAGAGCTCTGCAATCATTAGGTTGAAAATGGGTTGCTTGAGCTCCCATTCTACTGTCGTGCTCTGTCTCCGGGACAGAGCGTCTGCCCAGACGTTCGCTACGCCTGGGAGATAAGATGCGTGAAGATAAATGTCTAGTCTGTTGGCTAGAGTAAAAATCTCTTCCGACACGTTTAGCAACCTCCTTGACCTCGTTGATCCCTGTTTCTGAATACAGTGAACTGCGTTCAGATTGTCCATTCTGAAGGCCACCGACTTGCCCCGTAACGCAGGGCCGTGAGCCTGAAGGAAATACAAGGGGACTAGTAATTCTTTGACATTGATGTGAGAGATTTCTAAGTGGGACCAAAGCCCCTGACCCTGGTGCCCCTGATTTGACTGAAATCCCCACCCTATTGTGCCTGACGCATCCGTGTCTACCCATACCGTTGGTGGAGGAGAGGTCCATGACATTATTGAGTGCAACGTTTCCCTCTTTGCCCAGACCGCTAGTAAGGTGTGGATTAATTTCGGGATGGGCCATAATTTTCCCGCCGGTAAGAGTGGGAAATATTTGTTGCCTTCCAATATTAAACGTTTTACTTTCAACCGGCCCAACATGACAGTTAGTTGAATCCAGTTGAGAGAGCCGACCAGAGACTCCCAGACCCTCCGCGTCGTAGTCAGACTGTGAAGAAACATGAACAGTTTCCTGCGAAACCTGTTGCGATTGTCCACACTCTGACTCAGAGTGAGAGCGGCCGTGTCCCAGACCAGCCCTATCCACTGAATTACTCGTGAGGGAACAAGGTTTGACTTTACCAGATTTACCTTGAACCCTAGAGTTTTGACATGATTTAAAATTATGTTGACATGTTTGATGCATAATTGTTGTGTCTCTGCCACCACCAGCCAGTCGTCTAGGTACCACAACACTCTGATTCCTTGTTTTAACAACGGCATCAGGGCTTGCCGGACTAATTTCGTGAATAATCGAGGTGCCAGGTTCAAACCGAATGGCATCCTTTGAAAAACAAAATTTTGGTGCCTGATCCGTAAGGCCAAAAACCTTTGAAATCTTTTGTTGACCGATACGTGCCAATAGGCGTCTGTCAGGTCTAGTGAACACATCCAACCTCCCGGCGGAAGTGTTAGCCTGATTTGGTGTACTGTTAACATTCGGAAAGATTCGTTGTGAATGTGAAGGTTCAGATAAGACAGGTCTACGACCGGTCTCATCTGAACACTGTCCCTTTTGGGAACCAAAAATAGTTTGGACGTGAATACAGGGTAATTTGGGGGGACCGGGATGATGACATCCTTGGCAATCATTTCCTGGACCAGTGACTCCACCTCTAAAGAAACAAAATTCGCCGTTATCGGCTGACATAAGCGAGGTCGCCGGAGCCACTGCCAAGTGATGCCTTTGCGTGCCACCATCCGTGCCCAAGTGTTTAACGGCCATGCTTGGTGACACGTTCGGAACGACCCAGTTAGCAGACAAGGGTTCGCCGGCTGTACTACCCTCGGGTCCGCCGGCCTTAAGGTTGGCACCGGGAGTGAGAGAGACTTTAGTTTTTTGATGGTGGGGTTGGTGGTGCTGGACGCTTCGCCGGCTGGCTGGTGTTGGCCGAAGACGGGCCCTGACCTGGCTTATTATGGTCGCGTCCTCTCTGACCTGAAAACCTACTCTGTCTATGCCTGTACTGACCTTGAGGGGAGGGGGAGGACTTAGGTGGAAGAAAGGGCTTAGATCCCCCGGCTGAGCTTTAGCGGTTGGCCTGGGTTTGGGGAAGTTAAAGGCAGGTTTCTTAGAAGGGGTGGGACTGTGTTTAAATGCCTGCGCCATATTAAACACCGTTCGCCACACTTCAGGGGACATTAAAGAGGGAGTAAGCACTGGTGACATGACCACCTGATTCGCAATGCGATCAGGCAGTTTGCGAACTAAAGACATTCTGAGATCTTGTCTTGCTCGTACCGCCTCAAGCAAGGCGGTGCGTATGTCACCCAGAGATTGGATTGACGACTGGAGAAGCAGTCGCCGGGATAATTCAACCGATCTTCTGGCATCCGCGTCTGCGATTACCTGAGTGGACCGAAGTAAAGACTTTGCTACCTGTTGAGACACTATGTATTGAGAGAACAGGCGAAAAGCTTTCCCCCTTAGCCTAAATTCTCGGTCTAGGTGAGTTGGGGTAGGGGTAGTGAAAGGGTCTTTTAGCTCACAAAGATTAATTTTAGGGGCAGCTAAGAAAGAAAACAAAGCTGACGGGACTCCGCCGGCAGAACATACTGGCATAGAGAACCACGAATGAGTATCTTGAGGGATCTGGTGGGAAGATTTGGAAGTAAATGTGGTTGCAAAGTTTTGAGCCTCTGTCTCCCAATCCACCCAAAGTCCTGGACCCAACTGCCCCACCTTCAAGACTGGATTAGCTGCTTCGTCTGTGACGGTTTGTAAATCAAGTTCAGGAGTGAGAGCTGACAGAGTCTTAATGTCATTAAACCCATCCAGCTTAGACCCGTCTGAAAACAATTTTGAAGCTGAGGCAGGGGGTAAAGCTGGCTTAGTAGCATACACAAAATAGTCTTGGTGATAATAACTAGGTATAGCCTTTATATTGACGTCTAGTACATTTCCCAAAGTATCCAAGGCCCTTAATTTCTTTGATTTATTGCCCTGGATGACCCACTCACGCGGTACTGGAGTTCCCCTGACAAGGTAGGTTGGGCGAGCTCTGGTTTAGTGGGGGTCAAAAGGACCCATGACTCGTCTGGTCCGTAAAGCAAGGGCATAGCTACCTTTCTGAGAGGCGCCTTGTCTAGAGGGGGTGGATTGACATCCGTTATAACCCTTACATTCGAAGTGGTCAATGCTGCCGTAGCAGGCCTAGTAACCACTGATGGTGACAGAGTGGGGGGGTTAGGGATCTTAGATAAAGCAATAGAAGCCATCAGAGGCCGTACCGTAGAACTTGTCGTGGGAGCCCCCAAGTCCACTGTGGGAGTTTCCTGTTGTTGGCCAAAAAATTTAGATAAAGCATGACTAAGTAGCCCATCAATTTCCTGCGCAGTGACAAATTGAGTTGATGATGAACTTACTGGTGAATCATTAATATCCTGCGCGGCGTCTAAGCCTGAACCTGACTCTTGCCCTTCCATCTCCGAAATTATTGAAACCTCGTCTTTCTCCTCCTGTTCCTCCTGAGAAGATCCCGCCGAAGCTGGGGTACCTTGCTGCCAAGATAAGTCAGGAATAGAGGATGGGATCGCCACGTCCCTGTGGACGTCAGCTACTGTGTGACTAGTTTGAGTCGGAAGTGGGTGGTCAGACCCCGGCCGAGAAAATCGCCAAACACCGAGGCCCTGGCCTACACTCTCTTGGGAGTCTGAAACACTCTCAATCACTGATCCCCCTGAACTCTCCAATTCCAGGGTTAAAATATTAATGGGTAAATCCTCTTTAGGGACAGGCACCGTACTGGACCCTTGAGACCTAGCACAAACTCTGTCTGGGGTAGAGGTACGATGAGAAGCACTAGAAGCTGGCGAATGTAGGGAGGTCTTTCGTTTATGGGAATCCTTTTTGGAAGATTTATGGCTACGGTGTGACCGTGAACTACTCTTTGATTTGGAGGATTCATCGCTGTGACCACTGGTGGAACTTTCCGTCCTACTCTTCTTACTCGATGGTGAAGAGGCAAGACTAGATGGCTGGCGTCTGAGAGGTGACCTAGACCGAGATCTCGCCCGAGACGAGGAGGCGGACGCCGGGGGTGTAGGCTCTCTTGGACGTTTCGGAGTAGCAGCAGAAGACACAGAACCCTGACCAGTCTCCGCCGGCTTATGACTAGTTACTCGAGAGGAACGTTTAGGGGGAGGGTGTTCAAAAAGCAGTCTATCCCAAAGAGGGACGTTGTCACATTGAAGTGACTTATGAGCTACAATCGTAGTGTATGCTGACATCTGTTGCCTAACTTCTCTTAATGCGACCGCTGCGGTCTTATAATTGTCGCAGAGGACCTTGACAGCTAATTGGGAGCAAAAGGAACAATTACGCATAACCCACAGACCCCTTGAACGGTCTAGACATTTAACACACTTTATGCAAAGAGTGTGCGCAAAAATAGGGATACCGGCACAGGTAGGGGTAGTGCATAAAGCAAAGACTGGGGCCAAGGTAGCCATGACAGAGACTGGTGGGGAAAACTACTGCCGGGTCTGTATTGGTCCGCCGGAGCCCAGCTCTGGAAAAAAAGAAAATTTCCAGGAATTAATGCTCATAAGGTTAACCCAACATGTTCGCACACAAGTGTTAATAACCCACCGGGTAACGAGATGTAATGACACAACGATCACAGCTCGCTACGCGGCGGGGCTCAGAATATCTAAACATATCTTTTTAAGAAAGTGAAGAATACCCTCTGACGGTCCAGCATGGCGTTTATAGTCTTTCTGGTGGTGACTGTCTCAAGATTCAATTTTTGGAACAAAAACAACCCCCCACAAAGACGCCGGCCCTTGAATTATTTTAGTAGAATAACACAGGGCAGGCTGATACGAGATCTGATTTCTAACGAATTGTCACAAAAAGATCGCCGTAAGTTTGAAGGTGGCGATACCTAAACGTATCACTAAATTAAGTGGTTAAATCGAAATTGAATTGTAAATTCCTTATTTCCTCCACCCAGGAGCACCCGCCGGGTGTAAAAAACGATGTTAACCCTAATTGAACCTTCAATCGCCGTAAGTGTAAAGGCGGCGATACATATAGTATCACTTAAAATGGATCGGTTAACTAACTGAATGACTTAGTTGTTCATCCCACCCTACCAAGGTACACCCGCCGGGTGAGATGTCAAAACGTTAACCCCATAAGTTCCTGTCCCCACTTCTTTGTAAAAGATCGCCGGGGAGGAAAGCCCTTAACAACAGCTAGGTTTTTTCTGTGGTTTGTAAAACCGGGTAGAAAAACTTCATAACATATGTTCGCATGAACAATGTTAGATGGGTACAGCCACTCCGCCGGGAATCAAAAGGGAGCCTGAAAACAGGCACCAACACAGAGACGCAGTCCTGGAGAGCCACAGACACCTCATCGCCGGGGACACAAGCCTGTGTTGAAACCACGTGTGGCCCAACACGGCTCTCGGCCGGGTTTCTTTCATGGTGAAACCGAGAAAAAACCCGCCGGAAGGAAACCCACCCCGTTCAGAAACCATCTGAACGTACAACGGACACGAAGGAAAGCCACGCACGACTAGCCTAAGTCCACACAATAATCCGTGGAATTAGCCAATACACAACTAAACCAGGAAACAAACATAGTCCGAGGAATTAGCCAATACACAACTAAAACCCGGATACACATGACACAGTAGGGCATATTTATAAAAATAAACAATAACACTTGTACATGTGGCAAAGCTACGAGCGGCTGGCAAGGCCTAAGTAGACGGCATAACAAATGTTGAAATATACACAAAAACACTGGAAATATAACAACAGGAACCACCGCCAACACACCACTGTAGCAAATACTTCCGGCAAAGGGAAGACTGACTCGGGACCTAGAAAAAACTTCACTAAGTGAAGAAAAATACGCTGGGAACGTCAGTAAGCAATGCTTACCTCATCAGAAAGATAAAAGGCAGCAATAATTAACGCGTAATGAAAGCCGCCTGCATCACAAGCTAACTCAACTGTGAAACGATCACAAGTCCACAACAGGACCACGAGGGTACATCCGAAATAGATGCCCCAAACACACGACCCAAAATACACTGCACTGCGGGCAACCAGCCCATGGCTCATGGCCGAGTGGTTACGGTGCCCAACTCTCCCAAATATACCTGGGGTGATTAGGCTCGAACCCTGGTCAGCATACCTCTCTCCCAACCATTTTATGGTGGACTGTCCTGTCTGGAGCGGTGTGAACTCTATATCCTGAGTCCCTTGTTCGAACCACCAGCTCCGGCAGGTCATGAAGCATATTATATAAGGTCCTGATGTGGCGGCGTCTACGCCGTGGGGCCACCTCCCGAGGCTGCCAACCGCGGATGGCTGCCGACCCTCCACAGCCGAAGACAAAATCAACGACCAGTGGAGGAAAACCGGATGCTGGCCGCGGGGAGCAGTTTCGGGAGCCAAACCGTCACAACCATCCCCTGCCCCCTCCCTGGGGGCACGGGTCCTAGGAGCGGCTTCGGTCGCGCCGGGAATTTCCACACCTCTCACACCACACACACACATCACACAGTTTTTCCTACACCGAGAAATGACTCTCCGGCTGTCATTTCTCGAAGACTTCTTCTAGCCGGAGACATTGAGAGCAACCCAGGACCCACGTTCACATACATATGTCCAACTTGCTCAAAACCCATCACTTCGAGTCGCCATACTAAGGGTTCAGTTCTCTGCAATTCATGCGGGAACTGGACCCACTTCACCTGCACAACACTTGCCTCCAAGAAACACTACACAAACACCTGGACCTGTTCCTCATGCCCCTCCCTCTCCCAGTCAAATCCCTCACCTAAAACCCGTCCACCTCTCCTCCCCAACCCACCTAACCTTCCCATATCATCCACTCCCCCCCCTAAAACCCGTCCACCTCTCCTCCCTAACCCACCTAACCTTCCCATACCATCCACATCCTCAACTCAACACACCACACCCCATCCTAATCCATTCCAACCCCCATCTCCTGCTCCCCAATCCCCACCCCCACCTCTCCCATCCCAACCCCCAGCCCCTCCCTCACCCCCAACCCCACCCCCCCATCACCCCCACCCCCACCCCATCCTCGTGCAGCAGCACCCAACATACATCGTGCACATAACATTAACATTCTTCAACTGAACATAGATGGCATCAACACAAAGAAACACGAACTCTCACACTTCATCAAACAACACAACATACACATTGCCATCTTACAAGAAACAAAACTCCGCACAACACAAAAAATACCCACATTTCATAATTTCACCACCATCAGACAAGACCGGGCTGTCGGCGGGGGCGGTGGACTCATCACCCTGGTACACAAAGAAATATCATACATAGTAACCAGTGTACAAACCAAATCACTCCTCCCCCCAAATGATAACACAACAGAAATACAGTCAATTAAAATACGCACTGGCAACAACTCCAACATAACCATCATAAACACATACATCCCTCCCCAAACATCCCCTACAGTACCAAATGAATACAGACCACACTTACAACACATCACAAACACCCCACACACCCCACACATCATCCTGGGTGGTGACTTCAACGCCAAGACGTCGGCCTGGTTTGTCGACAACCCCGACACAGACAGAGGGCTGATACTAAAAAACCAAACCGATAACCTCATCATCCTTAACGACATCCATCAACATACCCATATTCCTCACCAAGCCCTCTATAACCCATCATCTCCAGACATCACCTTTTGCTCCCCAGAACTCGCCCCCACAACATCCTGGAGGGTGGTCAGAACCTTAGGCTCTGACCACCTCCCGATCATTATCACCACCAAAACCAGACTCACCCCAGCTAGCCACAAACACACATACACCAATTATAAAAGAGCTAACTGGGAAGCATTCACAAATGAGACAGAACAACACTTCACAACTCTAAACAGTACACCCATCACTAACATCAACAATGCTGTACACATACTCAATAAAACTATCCAAAACGCTGACAAGAAACACATTCCAAGAGGTAACAGAAAAAGACACAACCCCAACTTCACACCAGAAATTCAAAACCTCATCAGACAACGCGACATACTGTAACACTCCCCAGCACCCCACACAAGACATCACACAACAAATTCAAGCACTCAACACCCAAACTAACAACAAAATACAAGAACAACAAAAACTAAATTGGAATAACTTCCTACAAACACTTGATCACAAACAAACCCCAAAAAACTATACAAAACACTAAACAGCATCACACTTTCCAACAGCAACACAACACAATCACATGCTGCAATCACAACAACAGACTCTACTCCTTCATGTAAACAACAAGCAAACACTCTCATCAATCACTTTTCACATGTCAGCCACCTAAAACCTCACAAAGACGACCGACGTGTCATCCGACGTAAGAGACAATTCCCCAGACCCTGACTATACACCCTTCACCAATCACCAGACAAAGCATATCATCAACAATCTCAAGCACTCACCCGCCTGTGGCCTAGACAACATAAGCAACATACACCTCAGACACCTGGGACCACAAGGCATACAAGCACTCACTAACATATCAAACTACAGCTATTCACACAACACAATACCAGACATTTGGAAGCATGGTATCATCATCACATTCCCAAACCTAACAAAGACCCCACGCTACCCTCCTCGCACCGCCCCATCACACTCCTTTGCTCCCCCTCCAAAGTCATGGAACGCCTAGTATTACAACTAATTACATCTGACCTACCCCTAGCTCCAACACAACATGGCTTTAGGCCACTGCACTCCACAAACACTCTTCTCACAGACCTTACACAAAGAGCTTTCGACGGCATCAATTCAGCTAGACCACCACACAGATCACTATTAGCCACACTCGACATTAGTAAAGCCTTCGATGCCATCCCCCGCCACAACCTAACAAACAAAATCTACAACACAAACATGCACAACAACACAAAACGGTGGCTGGCCAACTTCCTAGCAGGCAGATGTGCACACGTATCTTTTGCCGGTCAGTCATCTAAAATCAGAAACTTTCCAAACGGAGTCCCACAAGGATCCGTCCTATCGCCCGCACTCTTCAATCTGTACATGCACGATATAACTACACCCAATACGCCCCAAATAAACTTAGCCTCCTATGCAGATGACATAACACTCACATGCACACACCATGACCCAAAAAGAGCAACAGATCTCCTTCAACCCTATCTCAACACACTACATGGCTGGTGCACTACAAACAGACTTAATTAATCTAGCCCCAGCCAATCCACCGCAACCCTGCTCACAAGTTGGACAGGAGAACACGAATACATCCCTCAACTCACCATAAACAACACACCCCTACACATACACACACACCCAAAATCCTAGGAGTAACATATGATACTCATATGACATTCAAACAGCACACCACAAACATTAAAAAGAAACTGACACCCAGACTTAACGCCCTCAGGTCACTTGCTCACACAAAATTTGGACACAACAAAGAAACTACCACCACAGTATATAAACAATACATAAGATCAGTGATGGAATACGCAAGCCCAGCCTGGGCTTCTAACCTAGCTGAAACACATCATAAGACCTTACAGACTATTCAAAACAAAGCCCTGAAGATCATTACAGGCTGCACAGCTACTGCACCCACAGATCACCTACATCAAGAAACCAAAATCCTCAAAGTCAAAGACCATCTGGACATGAGAGGCACTCAATTCCTGGCAGCAGCCTCCACGAACCAAGACCACCCACTAAACTACATGGCAACACACCCACAGACACCAAGAAATATCAAAACAACACCCAGCACACGGTATCACACACAATTATTGTCCTCTCTCCCTCCCTGCCCACCCCGAACCAACTTCCAGAAGCACATCCATACTCATATCTCTCACCGATCCATCCACTCACTCACAGACAACACGCAGCTGCATGCACGACCTCCCGAAATCCATCCTTCCGAATCCTCCCTTCCTCGCGAGGACAGAGTCCACCTGGCCAGGCTGAGATGCGGACACCATCCAGCTCTCCTGAGCTATCAGAAGAGACTGGATGACTCCGTTGTCGACGCCTGCCCGGGATGTAACAAAGCACCCCATACCATTAAACACATCATAGAAGACTGCATTTCACACAACCACTTACGCCAACAACACAATCTACACTCAATGAGAGCTCTGTGGGAAAGCCCGATCGTGGCCATGGCCTTTCTCAGGGACTCGGGGCTGTTCGGCCAGGCAGCTTAGGGAACAACAACAACAACAACAACCAGCCCAGGACACTCCTGCTACGCATATCCTAACCTTACTCGATACATCCCGGAGTAAACAAATGAGAAAAAACTCACTAGGGACGCAGCAAATGCGGAACCAGCGGAGCGTGGGGAGACACGTCCGGGCAGGCTGAGCGCAGAGCAGAGAAGGAAGAATGACGCCTGAATCAGCGTCTGGTCAAAAATCCACACAAGTACATCCACGATATGATGGAAAGCTTATTAGATAGTTATTCTTATTTTCTTTTTGTTTTTATTTTTTACAAAGTTTTTTCGTAGTGAGAACCCAATTCATAATGACTGAAGCCATGAGTGAGGTCGCGTGCGCTCATGATGAAGGCTCCTCAGTTTTTAAATGCTCTGCGCGGTAGATTCAAACTACGGCGGATTAGTGTTTGAAGAGGATGCCTTATGTAATAGGCATGTTCGTCAATGATGAAGGGGCCACTAATAAATATTTACCTTGGGCATCACTTTGGGCATTCTTTTTAGGTATATATTTACCTTGGGCATCACCTGGGCATCCTTTTTCCAGGTGGATGGGACTTGTCAGCTTTGGTCGGCAACCTGTCTAGGGGAGTAACCCTTATACAAATCTGTACTGCTTCCTTTACCTAAGAAGTGCGCATGGGGGGTATGAGACACCACACTCCTGTGCTTTTTTTTTTTTTTTTTTTTTTTTTTTTTTTTTTTTTTTTTCTATATTCCAATTACTCCCTCTCGGGCATAGGCTGAGAGCCTGTACATTCCACCGCTCAACACGGTGAAGCCCGTGAGGTCTTGTTCCAGTCTGGGGAGTGAGACATGTGAAGCATCCATCATGGCTCGAAGGAGCTCCATCTCTGAAGCGGCTGGTTGCTTCGCTCAAGTGCTTCACCGTCTCACCCTCCAGACTCAGACCCTCTTCTGAACGCCACCTATTGAGCAGTGAACTCACTAGGCATTGTCCCCCTGTAACATATTTTGAATATGGGAATATTCATACAGTGTTATTTAATCAGGGAACAACGAGGGTATGACGTATTTGAGCTGTTCCCATCACTAACATCGTTATTTTACCATAAATAGCATTAATACTTATCCATATGCGCCTATTATAGGTTGATTATAAAGGTATTAACCTGTTACATCAATAAAACAAGTGGAAACAGCGTTTGGATGGTGGCAAAATCGGCGATACAGGCCGGGAGTTACATAATGTATGGCTGAGGCAACCTCCCTTCCCTCCTCCCCTCCCCTTATCTGTAGAGACACTGTTACGCAATAGTCTCTCTCTCGCTCTTTCCCACGCTTGGTAACAGTGATGACAACGCTCTGCTACCAACTCGCTAATGTTAGCACGAAAATAGACCACAGAATTAGGGAATAACAGGGAAAATAGGTGATAACTGAAGGAGGGGAGGAAAGTGGGGAAGGAGGGGAGGTGGAGGAGTGATATTTGGCATGGCCCAGGGGCAAACAATTTTTTTTTTTTTTTTTTTTCGGTGTTTTAAATGGATTTTTTTTTTCCCTTACTCTTAAGAGTCTTCCCGCAGTCCGCCGGGGGAACTCTTAAGAGTCTCCCCGCAGTTCCCGGGTTAAGGGTGAAGCAGGTTAGTGGATGGAGTAGCTGCACACCACTGTAGAAAAATTGTGCTAAACAGATACATAGAAGGCCTCGGAGTCGTACAGACCCTAAATTGAGTGGTCAATCCTGTAAGTCGTTTAATAAACTGGCATGGGTTGTCCCTCTTACAGGGGATAGGTCCACTTGGAGGCATTTTGTGTATGGCCACCCTCATTATGGGGAGTAAGGCGTCTGGCAATAGATAGATAGATCACTAATGGTCTTATTAAATATTGCTGAACGTAAACAAATATCCTGGGCGGCCAGATTTGCGCCTAAATCATATATTTGACTACATGCTATCCTTACTTCTCTATTTAACCTTTCATTATTCGGTGATTCTACCTGTCTGTCGTCATCCGAGAAACCATTGGGTTTGCTCTCATGATTGCAGCAGCCATGGTATTTTGTTGGGGTAAGTAATGTGTAGTGTTAGGAATTTATGATGTGTAGTGGGAAGATCAGTGTTTAATGGACATAGTGCAGTGTGGTAAAGTTGGATGTGTATGCTATATAAAGAGGGCTTGTCTGATACCCCTAATGTGTGAGGCAGAAAGATGTGTATCCACCTACCAAGGCCTACGAGAGAAAATGGAATTCAGGCTATTCCTCGAGTCTCCCATTACCTTGGCGGTAGTACTGCCCTGGGCTGCCTACCCCTACTATAATGGGGAGCCAGTAGGGGGATGAGTGGGAGATCTGGTATCCAGATGTTGTTCCCAAACTTGGACCAAGAATTCTGGGTTGTTATCGGAGTGAGGAGCTTGTGGAAGCCCGAAATGGGGAAAAACGTCTGGACCAAAGTTTCGGCCATTGCTAGGGCAGAGTGTTCTTTGGCAGGGCAGGCGATGATGAACTTGGACTACCAAGTGCTATAGTGGGATCTAAAACGGTAGGTAGCTTTAAGATAAAATTGGATAAGCATATGGACGAGAAGGGTTGGGTGTGAAGGGGGATCAGCCGGGTTGGGCCAATCAGCGCTCTGCAGACCCCCATAATCCTGCGTTAATCTCTAACCGTTTTGGTAAGATGATCCTCAGGGTATTAGAGTGTTGAGCCTATAATTGGGCTTTGTAATTGAATTGGGGTTGTGTGGGATAGGGATCTGCCTTGCTTAGGCCAATCGGCTTTCTGCAGACTCCCATTTTCTTATGTTCTTATGTTCTTATGTTCTTACAGTAAGTGTTCACAAACGTAATTACATACTTCTTATCGGTCTTGGGTGGAATTGGGCTTATGACATCGACGGCCAGCAATTGCCAAGGTTTAGAGGTGATAAGGTGGCTGAAGGGTTCTGGGGTCCTAGTCAGCAGGCTCGGCAGGCTTCGGTGGTAGTCTTGGAGAGGAGCCAAATCTTTAATTTTAAGAGTCCAGTAAACATCAATGTAAATTTGGATGAATTTCTTCAGGCCCAGGTGGATGCCGTTATGTCGATGTAAGAAGTCCATGACAATGTCAGTTGTCGAAGGATCCAATACTATGTGTCCTGATGGGATTGGGATGTAAAATGGGTCCCCCACTCGTTGCAAACTCAAGAAAGCATTTTGTGGCCATCCATTCAGGTTTTACATGGGTCTCCCATTGCTCGAGTCGAGTTTTCTTTGATGTAGCATTTTTAGGGGTGACGCTCTTAATCCAAGGGCTGTGACACTCCTTCCATAAGGTTTAGCTGGGTAAATGCGATGATCCTTCCGTTAGATAGCACATAAAAAAAAAAAGCCCCATGGCCGGTGAAATGGAAGCAATATGTGGTGGTCTCCTTACCACCACCTCCTGTACTCCCTTTACATGTGTCTTCCCCTTCCCCTTTCTCCCTCCACTTCCCTCCTACTCATTTCTCCTCGCTTGGTGTAGTGACTAGCGTCTCGGACTTCCACCCAGAAGGCCCGGGTTCGCGCCCACGCTCGGCACATTAAAGATTTTTCACAAGCACTGAGTCGTTACCATCCCTCATGAGCAAAGGGATGGGGTAGTAGTACAGGACCCCAATGGAAATACGCCTAATCGGCCTTATTGAGCTATCCTTAGCTAGCTTAGCATGCGCTAGCTTTAAGAACTATTATTATTATTATTATTATTATTCCCTCCCACACTCCGTGTAAATCTTCTCTCCCGCCTCAAATACGTTTAGTCACCCTCCTTTCACGACGAGCGAAATCTTTGGAGTCCAGTAAACATCGCTGAAAATTTGGATGAAATTCTTCTGGCCCAGGTGGATGCCGTTATGTGGGAAGATGGTATAGGATAAGGATTTATGAATTTGTTGATTATTAATGTTTGGTATTGGGTTGGAGTGGTGCAAGCAGTTTGAGGGTTGAGCTTGTAAGTGTTTTGAATATGGGGTTTATGATTAGGTGGGTTATGTGCGGGTGTTGTGAAAGTTAGGGTCAGTCTGTGTGCTTATGTCTTTTTGAGAGCTCTGGTCGGCTTGTATTTTGGTGCCTAGCAGTTTACAGCGATGGACGTGGCAGTTTCAAATAGATCCTGGATTCGCCGTGATAGTTTACGATAATTTGTTAGCAGTTCGGAATTTGTGAAATAGTAAATGGTCCTGAATATCGAAGTTTTTGTTTGTTTATCACCGGAAGTTGTATAATCATTACATATTATTTACATGTTCTCCAGACGTATAAGGGCTGTCGGGGTGGGGATGGGGGTGCTTGTGGTAGCCTTGCCTAGGGCTCAAGCTCGACATGACTCTACTACTCTTTGGGCGGTGTCATTGGGGGCGCAGGTCCAGTCTCCTGGAAAGAAGTAAAAATCCATCCTGTTCCTAAAAAGGGAACCTCTTCAGATCCATCAAACTGCACACCAATATCTTTAACTTCCACCCTTGGTCAAATCTTCGAAATGATAATAAATAATCATCTAATCAAGCATCTAGAGACTAGTAAATTACCCCCAAAACGGCGACCGCCCTCATTGAGATTTTTCTGGTGCACTGCGACCATCCTCAATAGATCCAGAGCATAAAAAAAACTAATAAAACACCCCAGTGGCACTCAAACCAAAGCAATTTGTGATTAGGTGAGATAATTCCTCTCCATTACTTGCTACCACTCCTACATATGTGTCTCAACCCCCCCCTCCCCACCCCCTTCCCCTCCTTTTCTCCCCTCTTCAATTATCAGCTATTTTTCCTCTTATTCCCCCTTTTATCAGGTAATTTTTGGCACGAAATTCCCCCTCCCTGCCTCTTTAACACGGGTGAGGCAGCTAGAGATCCATGCAACACAGAGACTTCTACTCAGACTCATCAGTATCGATCAAGAGCTTGTAGAGGGAACATATACGCCCCCCCTGCTCTCACCTCATGATAGGACCTTGCGGCAATAATACGTCTTTTTCACCCCCAAATGCTATTCCCACTTCTTTTATTGCTCTTAAATGTTCATATGTTCATATTAAAAGCAAAATAGGCGCATATGGATAAGTAATAATTATATATATGTTACATATGACAATTTTTGTCAGAATAGAACCAAATACCTTTGCTTGGCGGGAGGGTTTGAACTAGCATGGCTTCGCAATTTATGAGTTAATAAGTGATAGACAGTATGGCTTTAGGGGAGGTATGGTGGAGTGATCTTGCCACTGGACTGGTAATCTAATTGTATCTGGTTCGAATCCCGATGTATCAATGGGAAGATATTATTGGGATGGAATTTGTGCTGTACCTAGTGTCAGTGCATTACCACAAAGCCCATCGAAACGCCAAAAAAATACCCTCATTGTTCCCTGATTAAATAGCACTGTATGAATATTCCTATATTCAAAATAGGCTACAGGGGGGCAATGCCTAGTGAGTTCATTGCTCAATAGGTGGCATTCTGAGAGTGAGGGTCCGAGTCTAGGAGGTAAGACAGTGAAGCACTGGGGCAAAGCAGCTTCAGAGATGGGGCTGCTTCGAACTGTGAGTGAGCAATCAGGCCCCATGCATCCTGCGAAGGCAAGATGGCAGGGGCTGGTTGCAGCTGAAAAGTGCTTCACATGTCTCACTCCCTAGACTGGAACAAGACCTCACGGGCTTCACCGTTCAATGTATACAGGATGAATGTACAGGCTCTCAGCCTATGCCCGAGAGGGAGTAGTTGGAATATAGAAGAAAAAAAAACATAAACGGTTAACTGCAGACATTCTTTCCCTTCTTACGCATCAATTAACCAAGCTACAGACCAACATAGTGAAACGCATACGATAGCATTGGATATTTCAAAGGTTTTTGGTAGAGTCTGGCATCAATATTTATTGTCGAAAATGTTACACTACGGTCTTGCATCACTAATTCCACTAATATCTTCTGATCGTCATATCAGAAAAATATGTGTAATGGTAGTTTATTCTCAATTCTACTGCATAAATGCTGGCATTCTGCAGGGATCAGTTTTGGCCCCAACTCTGTTCCTTATCCATATCAATGATCTCTTATCTATCACTCATAACCCAGTACATTCGGGCGAGTGCCCAACCCCGAAAGGAGTTGAAATAGGGGAGCTATCCCCTCGCCAAAGGTGGCTTTCTAGGGCCTTTCCTAGCTGATGCCGAGAAGCTTGGGTTCTAGTCATGTGGTGATGGGCTGGTCTATCAGAGTGAGAGCTGAGTGATCTCTGCCATACCCATAGCTTACTCTGACTGTTCATTTTACTTATATGTTTTCTAGATCTCAAGTGACGGCGTCTCTTCCGTGGATTGACCTCTCTACTGCCAACGTCACATTTTTTCTTTACCCCTCTACATTCCCTTCATAATTGTTGAGGGGCACAGGGCCTTGGGTGGGGCTTTGGTCTCCCGGGAGTTTCCGCACCCTTCTCAGCTCCCCGCCTTGGAGTGGCTTCGGTCACCCGGGCTTTATTAGTGGTAAGCAGGGAGGGTTCTGTGGGGGCGCTCGTTTATGGCCTTGGCCTTGCTCGGGACCTTGGGGCTGTTCGGCCAGACAGCCTGGGGAACAGCAACAACAACAACCCAGTACATTCCTACACAAATGACTGAACACTCTACACTTCCTTAGCATTTAGCAGTTCTTTTGTACAGCCTTATATTATAAATGCCAAATTAAACACTGCAATTTCTCTGAACCAGGACCTTTGAAAAATTAATGAATAGGGACAAAAAACAATCCAGTTTCCTTTAATACACAGAAAACCAAGTACATAATTATAACTTTCTAACAGACAGAATTTTTCTGATTCCCACATAATTGTTAATGATGTAAATATTCCCACCTCCTCTAGTATTGATATCCTTGGTGTAACAATTGAATGCCAGCCTGAGCTGGACACCTCATGTTAGATCCATTGCTAAAAATACCTCTAAGAAAATGGGACTTTTATACAGAGTTCGAGAATTTTTCACTGACAAGCAGTTAGTCATTATATACTGTATATAATTCATGTTCATTCTCAGATGGAATACTGTTAATGAATGTTGAATGGTTGCATTGGACAAAATTCAAAATAAAACAATTAGATTAATCAATAACCCTGTAATCATCCAGGATTTTCCTCCATTATTCATACGAAGAGATGTTGCATCCCTTGCATTACTTTACAGATATTTTCATGGTAAATGTTCTGAGAAACTTGCTTCCATTGTACCACCTCTCCACATCTTTCCCCACATAACTAGGGCAGCTGGAAATGACCATGAATTCATTCTCTCTCATCCACAATGTAGAACTTCCGCTTATCAAAATTCATCTATCCCTAGAACTTCTACTCTCTGGAATTCACTTGCTTGGAGTTGTTTTCCACAAATTTACAACCTACAACGGTTTAAGTCCATTTGTTACAAATATTTTGTGAATGGAAGATGCCTTTAGGCACTTGGAACTTTTTTGTTTTGTCTTTGTTTTTCCTTCCTCTATTAATTATCTTAACCTAACAGCTGTAAAATGCGACGAGGGGAATTGTGGAAGCAGAAGAGAAAAGCAAAATAAGACAGAAAGAGAGAGACCAGAATAGGTGCAGTACAACAGTGACCTAAGTCCCCTTCTACCCCAGGCCCCTCTAACATCAAAACAGCCCGCACAGAGAGCACTCAATCATTGAAGGGCCTCACACCTTTCCCTTAATGAGATCCAATACCTGACTGCCTTTCTTCCATCCAGGACAACTTCCAGTGACAGCTCAACCACCGCAGTGACCATTCCGGCTAAAATTTCTGGAAGTCAAGTTGGGGTGGCGAGTAGTATTGACTACCATATGCTTTTGAGAGGTTCATGCATTGGCCAGACTTTTCCCCTACCTCCCTCTGCCTAGTACTAGGATTGTGTGGCTGCCACAATTAAGTTAAACTAGACGGAGTACCACAACCAGGTATTAGGCTAGTCCTGAGTGTATTGAGAGCCAGGAGCATACTGTGAAAGGGAAATAATTAGCAGGGAATTGTGTTTATCACATTGACCACTATATAATAGTTGTTGTTGAGCTTTGGCCGATATAAACTGTTGTATATGGAATGAATGCTGTTCTATATGCATTGGCTGGAAAGACGAAAGGATTGATCCGGCTGATTATACAGGGATGAATTTATAGGTATTGGATTGCTTGTGCATTGGCCATTGTGATCCCCTATGAATTAACCCTCTCCGACATGTGACGCAATTTTGAGCCTATTGGGGATACTTTAAAGCCTTTGTTACCATCAGGGGTATTTAGAAACCTTTAGTTTAGTTACTTCAACCTCTGCAGTTGTCTTTGAGTTAGCTGTGGGCAGAAAACTAATTTTGAAGAGGTAATTATAGGTGTGAGAAAACTCTATTTCTTATTGTTAATCTAGCAACCTCTGCGTCATATGTGCGTTAAAGGGTTAATTCTGGTGACTTTTCCTCCCAACTTAATAAAGCAGCTCATTACATGTGTACCTGACGGGACTCGTAGGCCAGCCACCACCTGAGGATTTCTGCCTGACTGACGCCAACACACCGAGGAGCCAGAGCCTGTCCAGCCACATACTGACGTTGATGAACGAGCCAAGACTAAGAAGAAAGTGTTAGTTTGTTTGAGGCTGTGTTACACACCTCCCTTTTAACTTGATAGGCCTCACTTGATGAGGACACAAAACATATAATACTATCCAAGCATCCTGTTCGATATTTTGTACTCTATTTCTCTCGGGGTTATATTGTATGTACTATAATTCAAATCTAGACTACATACACCTAGTGATACATGTAAAATCAAATTATCCAAGTGACACCCTTTCCTTTCTTTCTTTTAGTCACCCCTATCATTAACATTCTCTTTGGAGACTGAGTGATATTAACCTGCAGGTGCTCGACCGATATTATTGAAGACTCCGCATTCGAGAGCACTTCTTTTTATGCTATTGATTGTGTATAATTGTAATTATTGAATTCAAAGTGAATCCAATATGTTTGATTAAATATTTTGCCTCTTTGCTATAAATTCAAGTTCCACTTGGGAACACAATCCACACGAAGCATGACTCCTATCCCAAGGCAAATAAGTATATAGCCGGAAGCCTGTGACACTGTATGGCATTCGGCGTCTGTGCTAAGAATGCTAGACTACTCGGCCCACGGGACAGCTCGGCCAGGACAGCTCGGCCCACGGCGAGACAGCTCGGCCCAGTAAAAACGAGACAGCTCGGCCCCGTGTTAATTACGAGACAACTCTTAATTAACCTAACCTAACCTAACCTACACATTATGAATCGAGAGAACTAGCCTATGACATAATTATACAATAAACGAACATTTCGCCCACATTACACACATGCCATAAACGGGAGGCCATGTATGCAGCACCAAATCCTGTCCTCTGCGCATGCATAAGAATCTTAGGCCCCTTGGCACGATTTTGTTTTCCTTTATACTATTATATTATGTTAACCTAACCTAACCTAACCTAACCTAAATTAACCTAACAGTTGAGCCTAAATAACATAATAAAATATTAGGGAAAAGGCCGCGCATACGCAGAGGACAGGATTTGGTGCTGCATAGGCCTACATGGCCTCACCCATAAATCCTCTACTTAGCTCTCTCCATCCTAATCCTGACTGATCTCGTCAAATTGCCCCATAGCAAAACATGGGGCCGAGCTGTCTCAAATAATGGGCCGAGTTGTCTCGCCGTCGTGGCCGAGTTGTCCAAAAGTGGGCCGAGCTGTCCGAGCCGAGTTGTCCCATGGGCCGAGTCGTCCAGTCACCCTGTGCTAACAGTGTACGTTTACAAGTATCATACAAAAATTAATTAACTTCACAAACACATTGTAATT
Source organism: Paralithodes platypus (assembly GCA_032716605.1). Classification (NCBI taxonomy): domain Eukaryota; kingdom Metazoa; phylum Arthropoda; class Malacostraca; order Decapoda; family Lithodidae; genus Paralithodes; species Paralithodes platypus. Next base: position 40,039,496 of record CM064521.1, read on the forward strand.
ATCTCTTATTTACCCCACTGTGTCGTCACCACACCTATAAATTGATAAGTCATATTGCCAGCCACTGTACATGTCACCTACACTAAATCTAGCATTTATAATTCGTCATATTAATATTAATATTATTTTTCACTGTCACCAAACCTCATGACATAGCTATGTAATTGTATAACCTTCTCTGTGATGTAGTCTATATCCTGTTACTGGAGCTTGTTACCTAATACTGTACGTGTGCTAGCCTCCTGACCCATACACCTGTAGGCTACGTGTTTTAGACTCCTGACCCACACACCTCAAACAACAGTGACAACTCAGGTCACCTTGGAAGCTCACCACTTGGTCCTTTTATGAGAACCTCTTGCTGGAGTATGCTCAGGCTGGTACTTCAGACACCTAGCTCTTTTGTACCTCACATCGGAGATCGTGATACAGCAGAGAGGAAGCAAAAGAAAAAGACGCATCATTACCTTTATTACGAAGATTGATTATTTCTCAGATTATATATATATATATATATATATATATATATATATATATATATATATATATATATATATATATATATATATATATATATATATATATATATATATATAATTATTATATATATACTGTATATATACAGTATATAATTATATTTAATATTTTGTTTTCTCTATATGTATGAAGGAGACAAAGCTGCCTGTAACAGGTGTCTCCCTGACTCCCCCAAAGTTGAATGAGTGACAGAGCCAAATTCAAGGTATATTAGAGTAATAATGTCTGGACACGCATAACTTGAAGCAGTACAGTCATAGAATGAGGGAAAGACAGATTAGTCCCAAAGCTTGCTTGTTAAGTAGAAGAAACACAGGGAAAAATGGTCCATTCTTGGGTTAGACTCGAACGGTTAGAGAGTTGAATAGATTAGAGGTGGGAGTGTGTTGAAAGGCAATTACCTGCCCCCCCCCCCCCCCCCCACTCTCCATAAGGTAGGAGGTATACATTGAGAAAGCTCTGAAGAACACTCTTTATTGTAATTGTAATGCCCTCGAAAATGTCCCACAACCACAATAATGTACTACCCGAGTTGACGTCAGGTATAGCGTAAAATAGTCGTAGATGGTAAGTCCAATAAACTCATCACGTGAAAACACCACGACACTATCACCTGGTTCTTAAAAATCGGACTAAGGTTGCTATACTTTTAGTACGTCCGTGGTAGTACAGTGGGTTAGCGCGCGGGCCTGGTGGTGATGGTGGTGCGTCACTAACCAGGGTTCGAACCCCACCCAAGGCATCTCAAAACCTGTGGGTTTTTAGGAGGGTTAAATTCCCTTCAGAGGTTCGTACCCCGCGCCAGGTACCAGGAAAGGTTGATCGTATAGTGGGCCTGGGGATATTTCCATTCCTATTTAACCTGGAAAAACCTAGCATTTCAGTAATAGCGGTAGAAGAGTGAGAGATGTGCAACATTGCGGTGTGTAGAGAGAGATTGTAGGGATATCAGTAACCGGAGGTGATACTGTTGATGTTGATGACTAATGCTTTGGACTCTACCCTTTCGAGAAATGTGGTATGGGTTGAACCTCCCCACACATGCAAACAATACTCGATACATGGGCGCACTGTACCCCGGTACAAAGCAGGAACCTGTACGGGGGAGAAGAACCCACGAAGACAGTTTAGCACACCTAACTTCTGAGATGCTGTTTTAGCAAGAGTGGTAATAATTATGATCTTTCCAAGAAAGGTCAGAAGAAAAAGAAACACTAAGAATGCTGAGAGAAGATGAAGGATTGATTTGTGTATTGTTGAAGAATATGAGATAGACGTGTGGAAGTTCTTGATGGGTATATAATTGGAGAAATTAGGTTTAGGAAATATTGAAAGTAACAAGAATCTCTCTGCCCCAATTGGAAATATTTGATAGATCAGAAGATAGGTGTGCTATGGCCTCATCACATGAGTTTTGAGTGATTGCATGCTGGGTCGTTGTGGAAAACTAGTTGAATATTGTAAGGTAGAGTCATGAGCATATGAATGGATAGATCTAGAGGTACAGTTAACTCCTTCCGACATATTATGTTCCAGTAAGTCTACGGAGGCGGGAACCCGGTATCATTGCCACTGCACCACACAACTGTCAAAACCACACTGCTGACCGTTAGAATTGTCGGAGAAACCTGGGGCTGCCACCAACCGACAGATCTTCATCTAATTTACCGGACTTACTGAACTCCATATGACGCTAGGGCGTCATATAACTTATTCTAGAATTATGAAGATAAGTCCATATGACGCGGTAGCGTCATATGAGTTTGGGTTCACCCTGTCATATGACGCAGTAGCGTCATATGAGTCGGAAAGAGTTAAGAAGATCATTAAAGGTCAACTCGTACAAAATAAATTATATGTACCATATAAAGCAATATTACTGCTCCATATGCACATATATTACTTGTATAATGAACATGTGCATATTGAAGAACCAGAAAATAGGTGTAAACTATAGGTTTGATCTCCTAAGGGGTGTAGAGGAAACCTAATATTTATAAAGTGGCTCCGGACCAATGACATCATGATCATGCCAATATTCAAATATGGCGCCTTGTCTGCTTAGGTTTCCCTTCATAAGGAGAATTCCCTGCTCGACAATAATCAATCACATAACATCCTAGAGGGCACGATTAATCGGATGCCGCTTAGAAAGAAAAAATAAAGAAGAAAATATATGAAATTAGAATGCGCTTCCCATTATTCATCTGTCGACCGACCCGAAGGCCCAGCCTCGAGGTGTGTTTCTCATTCTTCAGATATCTCTTGTATAGTATAGATAGGAATGGGAAGGGGTGGAGGGAGGGTACTCGCGTCATTGGTTCAGAGCCACTTTATACATATTAGGTTTTCTCTACATCCCATTGGGGATCAAACCTATAATTCAACAGTGGCTCCTCACCGATGACATCATACCAAACTTTAAGATTGGTGGTGGGATATTACTATGTCATAAAATAACTTGTCATTTCCCCTGGCTGAGTAGGAACAGTGTTCCAGACTCACCTTATCCCACAAGGTAAAAAATAGAATTACTTGATAACATTGTTCATTTCAAAAGATGTAGTCAGTGCCGTTATAAAAGACTACGGAAAATTATGTATAATACATATGTAATAATATATATTTTTCTGTACAAGAGATCGATGAGAGTGAGTAACTATAGAGATTATCACTATCAAAGTTTCTCTGACTGAATATCACAGACTTAAGCAATACCAGATACATCTTGATTTGTATGTGTATACTCGACCGTTACAGGTACTTGATTCAAACATAAAATTAATTAATATGTAAAATGCCCCAGAACGAGAAGCCCACCACAGAAGCCACGAGCGAACATCACACAGAAACACCCGAAAGAAAGGTCCACAGAACGAAAGGACCAGCGGACCGAGCCAACCAATTCCGACAGGCCCAAGCCCGCAGGGCTAAGCAGCTCCAAACCACACATACCTACCCCTTCTAAACTGACCGTTTTCCACACCTCACATACACTACCCCTCGTGTCCTACACCTCTACCTACATGATGACGAACATAAATACATCTTAAAGTTAATACACCCATGCTCTGTCCCTAAGTTAAGATATTAATATCAACATACCCTAACATACCTTGGCTTGCCAGACTAAGTTTCTCTATGTATTCAATCCTTAGGTTAAGTATTAATATCAACATACCCTAAAATACCTTGTCTTGCCAGACTAAGTTTCTGAAGACCAATCGCCCCCATAAATCTATGTATGCAATCCTTAGGTTAAGTATTAATATCAACATACCCTAAAATACCTTGTCTTGCCAGACTAAGTTTCTGAAGACCAATCACCCCCTAGATCTATGTATTCAATCCTTAGGTTAATTATCTTTATCCGCCATTGTGTTCATCTTTTCCATTTACTTTTCCACAATTGTTATACGTCTTCCACTCACCTCCTTCGTATCTACAGTCCACACTACTCCAATTTGCTTCGTGTTTTACACCTCTTACCCGCCCGACTCTACCTACATGATGATGAACAGGAATATACATTCATATTAAAAACACCCATGCCCTGTCCCTCGGTTGAGCCAATGCCAACCAAATCTGACAGCCATATATCTATGTATGTTCTTCCATCCGAGAAATAGATGTTAAAACCCCATGTCCAAATTAATAAGAGATTAAGATACCCACGGGTACACCAGTGATCTAGAACCATTGCCCCCGTAAGACCTAGACCGCCGTGACTACAGATGTTAGCCACCCTGCTATAACTTAATGCTTACCCCAACCAGAGATTGTATATATAACCTTTTCTTTGTCCATTACCATCATAGTGTCACAAAACACTAACGAAGTACCCCTACAAACCGTCGCTTTTCCTTGGTCTATATTTCATAGAAAACGCAGTTCCCAGGGACAACTAGACGTACAAAAATTGTGTCAACTAATAGTGTCCATAACCCCTCGTATTGACGAGTAATAATACACCATGTTTTTCCCTACTTTATCCACAGTCAAGCACACACCTACAGTTAACCTCCTTCTCCCCCACAGCCCCACAGTCCACATGATTCTATCTTCTCCAGACTTATATACCACCCCAAAGTTGCATCCCCCGGTAGCATTTGGCCAACGTACTTTCACTGTCCTTTTCCAACTCCAAAATCAACTGTAGCCTAATGCCACCCCCACGCCCGGAGACCTTAGGGTCAAATTTCCACGTAGCCCCCTGAACTCCCCCCCTCTCATTAACACCCCGCGCTCCTCGACTCTTGTCCGACCTAGCCTCTCCCTCAAACCTCTTGAAGATCCTTGATTTTTCCGTTGCTAAAACTCTCCAACCTTTTATATATATACTCCTATCCAGCCTACCTTTCCTTAGTAGGCCGGAACAACATTAGAACTTTACTAACCCCTTGCATGCCATCTATTCTCTTACAACCCATTCACAACCCAGCACCCCATGGTCGTCGGTGCGAGGCTAGCCGCCTCGCCAGTAACTAACTTCTATTGCCATACTTCCAGATAAAGGCAGAGTTAGCAACCCAGTCTCCACCACATCCAGCAAACCATACAATTAACAACCAATCAATTAAAACCAGCTAGCCAAGGCACCTTCGGTTTTGGTATTAAGGACACCCACATCTGTCTCATAAACAGAGGGTTATTACAAACACTGGTGATATGGCAAGCCCCTAGCCACAGCCGCCGGACGACCATCCCAGAGAGAGGGCGCCCAGCTATCCCTTTTTACCCACCCGAGGAGGGAGACCCCCACACCTGCGGAGGTATACCTGACCCCTGTTTTGACTCCCGGGTCATTGCCAGGTAGCACAGGAATTCTTCCGATCAATGAACTAACCATGCATGTCTAACCCCCTTACTAACCTCTATTTACCCACAATAACCCATTCACCTTTCTTGCATACTCGGATAATCAAATTAGCACCTCAGCTAGACCATAGAATGAAGACTGAACAATATAAGAGAGACGCCCTTATCACAGCTGTCCCAGTCCTCCCCGCAAAGTAGATCCAGTCTCCTTCCCCTCAATACTTCCAGTATAGCCAAAATAGTACCTCTTACTAAGGCTCAGTTATATTAAAATATGAAGGCTTCCTATAGCCATGTGCCACAACAGTAATCACCACCTTACCCAGGCCCCATAGCTATTGAGAGCTCAAATCATTCCATAAGACTCGAGATCCCTATGGCCTACAGGGTCCCAAAACCGAGCCTATAAACCCAGCTCCAGCCCCCAGTAAAATCAGTTGAAAGTTAGACACCAACCAGTGGTCAACCCCCTGAAGTTAACCTCTAGCTCTGCCCTTGTGTTGTTCCTGAGTTGAGAGATTCCCGAGCCAGCAGACTCCGTGGCAGATATAAAATAGAAGCATCTGTCCACGTACAAGTATCTACGTGCACCTTATAACCTTCACACACACTAGTGGGTATATAAGCGTGTAGCCAGCACCGATCGCCAAGAGATCCGACTTGAGAACTTCCTACATTTGGACCACCTGGACGGCCGAGGAACCAGTCGTTAGCCCCCAACATCACAGACACAAGATAACCAGGACCAGACCAACAAAATACTATCCAAGATTCACTTATTAGGACACACGTGTTATAGTCCTAATTCGAAATTCACTTATTAAACTTTCTATGAAGTGGCTATAACTTTGCCCAGTGTAATTCATATATATAACCATTCCATTTGGGAAGTACTAAGCGTATCAGTGTTCATTAATTAACAGGCGACATTAACTTTCGTAATTACCTTTATCTAGATATTAAAACCCTAGTGATATCTAACGTTCGTCCACTGATTTGTGTTCTACGTATTTCTGCCATAAGAATATAAAACTTAGATCAGTACCCCCCTGAGGTTACTAGAATTCCCGTGTTCTATAACATACGCGTGCCTCATTCTAGCTGTGAACTACTACTTGTGCACCAGACCTGCCAGTGATAAATCTAATTAGTGAAATAGAATCCATAAGTAACATTGAGGTCTTCCAGTATATACACTTGCGAACCAAACCAGTGATCAGAAGAGTATACCTGAACATTGGAAGTGGGAGACTAGGCTTCATCCAGATCCATTAATGCTAGCGGTTCATTTCTATCATTTGTCTTGTACGAGTATTCCTATTTTCCTATGCTCCCTATTCATCTACTTAAATAAACGTGATCGTGTGTCTTGTTACCGTGTGTTTATTTTGTGTTCTCTATTCCTCATACCTTGTATTGTGCATGCAGCCTTATATACCCAGTCAGTTAGAGCCCACATTACCCAAGTTAATCCGGTAGAAAAACAGGGCATAACATTGGCGGCAGCGGTGGTTCTTGATTCGGATAAAAGGTTGCATTACATTGCAAGTTTGGAACAGCCAGAACACGATAACATCATGGCGCACCATTCTCACATTCCCATCCCACATTATGATGGAGAAACTTACGAGATCGAAACGTTCATGGACATAATGAAACCCGTACTTGACCTAGTTTATACCACGGATGCAGAAAAAATAGCCGTGACATTAACGCACCTGGGAAAAGCCGTTTCCCTAGTTGCCTATCAAGTGCACCCTGCTCTCACCTGGGCCGAATTTCGCCCAATAGTGATAGAAGCCATTAAGCCTTCGTTGGGCGTTTTCGTGGCCCACACCCGTATCCAAGACACTAAATTCGAAGGCGATCTAGATGCCACAGTGAATAAGATTGCCCAACACATAAAAGTTTCTTTCCGCACATTGACCAGAATCCAACAAGAGCAGCAGATTCTGGTCAACCTTGTATCTATATTGCCCTCAGCAGTAAAAGACCATTTCCGTGTGCACGATTTCGTCGGATACCAAAAAGATCTCATCACGATCCGACGTATTTTGGCTGTGCGCACAGAAGCACCCACCCAAATCGCTGTAATCAAGAGGTTTCCCACGCACCCGCAGCACCCCGACCACCAAAACTCCAAGAATGCCTACCCAGCCTCATCCTTCCACAACAGACCCACCTACCCTTCCGGCAAGCCCCAGCCTAGTAGACCCCGGTTCCAACCTACCCATCCACGCAGAATCTTCAACCGGAACAAAACCTACAACACCTACCAAAGTAAAACCCTATCTTAGTAATTATCAACCCCTATGATTTCCCTGCCTGTAATGCTCAGTGTGCCTTCCATCAAATTCGTGACTCTGCCAAACCTCGCCCCTTTACTCCTCGCATTTCTGTAAATGAAGAGGAGTTGGGACAAGAGGAAGATATGGAGGAAAGACACACTGGGGAAATAGCCCCTATCATGACCTCAGAGGATACCGAGGAAACCCTGGAGGAGGTAGATACCGATCCCCAGGATTTTTAAAGTACCCCCCGCCCAAGATGGCCTCGGCGGGGGATGCCATAACTGACCGCACTGCCCCCATTTATTACATGGCCAAAATCAAGGACATTCCTGTCCGCTTGTTAATCGACACGGGAGCTGCCAAGTCATGTTTGTTCAAGTCTTACTATGATCAACACCACCGACTATTTGGCCCCTTGTTAACCACCAAAGCAGAACTAATCTCAGCTGCTGATACTTACTTAAATCTCCTAGGAGACACTTTGCCCCTATCAGTAACTACCCCTACCCCCCATGCTAGTTGTTATCACACGTTCACAGTATTTTCCTCCCACTGTAAACATTACAATGGTTTCCTTGGACTTGACCTCCTTCAAAAACTCCAGGCCCAGGTTGACTGCAGCCAAAGGCTGATCTCATTTAAAAAGAAATTCCAACCCAAAGCCTCTGATAAACCCATCACGCAGAAACCCATTCACCAGAAGAAAAAACACTTTCCCCCTCAACAAACCCTGAGTCAGGGTTACCAAGTTGCAGCTAGCACTAAGGTGACTCCTAAACCCTCCCCTTGCCCAGAGTTCCCTCAAAATATCACCCCACTCAGTAAAAAAATGCCTCAACAAACGAAAGAAGACAAGTCCAAGCAACTCCCTCTCGGTAATCCCCTCCATTCTCGTAATTCTGTTCAGGATAAATCCTCCCATGTTTTCAGGACAGACTCTGATATATGTAACCATAATTCTAATGCCACAATGTTTCAGGGAAAATGCCGACCAATTACCCCACAATGTTTTCCCCATGCCCCCAGAAATGTTCAGCTATCCACAACAACAACAAATCCCTTGTGACAGTCAGTAGCTCCCTTCCCCCCCCCCCCCCCCCCCCCCCCCCCACACACAATTCACACCCCTAGAAAATTTCAACCCCACACTTGACTCGCCCTCTCCTGACAAACAAACTCACCAGTCCCACATAACCTTTAACCAGACCGTTACTGCCACCAAGAAAATTCCCCACATTCGTCCTGTTAACAACACCAAATCAATACACCAGTCCTCCACCAATAACCCATGTTCTACACCTCACTCTTCCCCCACCAACCCTCCGCAGTCCCACCAACAAATCCCGTTTTCTAACTCGCTCACCTCTCACCACCCTGACCCGCCCGCACGCGCCGTTAATCCCCCCCTCACGCGTGCCGACCGAGGGACACAACCATGTTCCCACCATGCCCCCACAAATGTCCAGCTATTCCCCACCCACCCCAATTCCCCTTGTGACAGTTTTCTGTCAGTAGCTCCCTCCCACACAATTCACACCCCTCGAAAACTTCACAACCCCACACTTGACTCACCCTCTCATGACAAACAAACTCACCAGTCCCAGATAACCTCTAACCAGACCGTGACTGCCACCAAGAAAATTCCCCACATTCGTCCTGTTAACCATCCCCAATCAATACCTCAGTCCTCCACCAATAACCCATGTTCTACACCTAACCCTTCCCCCACCAACCCTCCACAGTCCCTCCAACAAATCCCGTTTTCTAACCCCCTCACACCGCGCCCCACTGATCCTCCCACACGCGCCGTTAATCCCCCCCCTCATGCGTGACCCCCACCAAAGTGACCTTTCCCCCCTTATGCGTACCAAGCACCTGCTCACCAATCAATCCCCCACCATCATTAGCCCAGCTGTAGTTCAGGATAAATGCCAAATTCCCCCCCGCCATCAAAAATGGGTGAACCTTCGACCCATACCCCAAACTCACATGATATTTTCCCCCACTACCACGTCCACCAACCCCAATCGTTGCCTCTTACAACCCGCCATCATTTCCGCTCGCATCAACCACATCCTCGTGGCAAATATCTCAGAGGAATCCCTGACATTACCAAAAGGTCTCATTATAGGAGACCTCGAAACGTTTGATGACCTCCCCATGGATTTTAATGACACCCCTACCAGCCTCCAATTGCCCCCTCTCCTGGACACATTATCCGACCACCAAAAAACGGCATGTACGACCTATTGCTAGAGTTCAGTGACGTGTTTGCCCAACAACCCACCGAAATCGGACAGACAGATGTAGAACAACACATCATTAACACCACAGGCCCCCCCATACGACAACCATCCAGCAGAAAAAATCCCATACAACGTCAGGAAGAGGAACGCCAAGTCCAAGAGATGTTAGAGGCCGGTATTGCCACCCCGTCCATTAGTCCCTGGTCTTCCCCTGTTGTCCTAGTCAAAAAGAAAGATGGGTCAACCCGTTTTTGCGTCGATTACAGAAGGTTGAATGACGTAACCATTAAAGACGCTACGCCCTTACCCCGGATAGACGATTCCCTTGACTCCCTACACGGATCCAGAAGGTTCACTACCCTCGACTTGCAAGCAGGGTATTGGCAAGTGCCTATCAAGGCCGAGGACCAAGAGAAAACAGCATTTTCCACTAGTGGTGGCCACCACTACGAATTTAACGTCCTACCTTTTGGCCTCTGTAACGGACCCGCCACTTTCTCCCATTTGATGGAAGCGGTACTACATGGCCTAACCTGGGAAACCTGCCTAGCCTATCTCGACGATATTGTTGTGTACTCACCAACCTGGGAAGAACACCTCCTGAGGTTGAGACAAGTCCTTCAAAGAATCCGAGCCGCCGGGTTGAAATTAAAACCCTCAAAGTGCGAGATTGCCCGAAATAAGGTAGACTTCCTCGGCCACGTAATATCTGAACACGGTATTGCACCAGACCCAAAGAAACTGCAAGCCATACAAAACCAACCCCCACCCACCACCGTTAAAGGAGTACGTTCGTTTCTAGGTTTAGCCACATACTACAGACGTTTCGTCCCCCATTTTGCCACCATAGCCAGACCCCTCCACCAGCTCACCCACAAAGACACCCCGTTCACCTGGACGCCTGAAAGAGACCTCGCGTTTAACACTTTGAAACAAAAGCTAGTCCAAGCCCCTATTGTCGCTTTCCCTGATTACCATAAACCGTTCCGTCTTTATACCGACGTATCTCTGTACGCCATTGGTGCAGTTTTAGCCCAAGTCAGAGACGGAGAGGAACATGTTATAGTGTATGCCAGCTCCACCCTCAACTAAGCACAACAGAACTATGCAGCTACCAAGAGAGAGTGCTTAGGGATCATTTGGGCACTCAGCCACTTCCGTTAATTTGTTTTGGGCGCAAAACTCGATATAATAACCGACCATCAATCGTTGCAATGGCTGCGTAAGTGCGAAACCAACTCAGCCATTTTGGTACGTTGGAGGGAGACACTAGAGGACTACGACTTTACAATACAGTATCGTCCAGGCAAACTCCACACCAATGCAGACGCCCTGTCACGTTTGCCAGTACCAAAAGACCCCCCCACCAACCTAGCCGCCTTACAAAACACTGAGTTGTTATCTACCCCCATCCCCCAACATAATTCCCCCTCAGCCCCCTCCCTAATTCAATCTTGGGAAGCAAGAATCAGACCACCCTGGATACCGTTAAATGTCTTCAGGAAACTGACTCGCTGGGGAGATCAACTTGCCACAGACTCTGGTCACATAATCTTAGACCCCACCATTGCCCACAACTACATGATTGCCATCCACGAGGGAAACGGCATACACCTTGGACAAAAGAAGATGTTGAAAATCTTCACAGACCAATACTGGACCCCCAACCCCTCCAAAATTGCACAACGAGTGACAGAATCCTGCAAACCGTGTTTATTGGGGAAGGATAGATCACGCACCCCAGGCCCAGCTGGTACCATGTCAGCTACCAAACCGTTCCAAGTCCTATCCCTCGACATCATGGGCCCGTTTCCTTCTTACGCTGGCAAACGCTATATCGTCACATTTGTTGACGTATATTCAAAATTTTTTAATAGCCTGCCCAGTTAAAGACCACACAGCCACCACAGTCGCCACACTGCTTGCCACAGAAGTATTCCCTATATTCGGCCTTCCCCTTGCTCTTCTATCCGACAATGCCCCCGAGTTTAGTGGACACGTTTGGCAACAGTTCACCCAACAATGTGGTATTAAGATTAAACACTCATCCCCGTACTGGCCTCAAGGAAATGCTATATGCGAACGCAGCCATCGCACCATCAACAATCAGTTACGGACAAAAATTATTGCTGTTAACACCTCAGACTGGCCATCGCAACTAAAGATGATACAATGGGGCATGAACACCTGTCCCCGAGAAGACGGTATTTCCCCTCATGAACGTGTTTACGGCGTACCCCCTCTGTTACTCCCGTTCCACCATCACGCTCACCTCCCCTCCACCACCTCCACAATTGACCCATTGCAACATCTGCAAAACACCCTCCATACCGCCCAAACCTGTCAAGACACCAAAACTGATAACCCCGATGACAAAAACCCTTTCGCCATCCATGACACCGTAATGGTAGCCAACCTCCCTATAACCAACATATTAGGCCCTCGCTATGTCGGGCCCTACACCATCACACAAGTCCCAAACGCCTATCAAGTCACCATCGATTATCACGGCGTGACTCGCACGTTCCGAACTAGATTCGTCCGAGCGTTTAAACCGCTCCAACCACAAGACAATACCCAACCCCACACGTCTGATCCAGAATTAAACACCCCTACTAAACCGTTCACTCAGGCTATGAATATTCCCACACAAACCCCTAAGGACCTAAACCCTCCGACACCGAACAGACAAATCATTCCTCAACATACCCCCCAAACTAACCTCCACAAACCCCAAGCCCCCACTATCACACCCTCCTCCACCATGACACCGTCTTTCACTTCTGATAGTCAAGTACCTCCCCAACTTATCCAAGTACGAAAACCTCCACCCACAACCCCGACCACAACAGAAACTCTCCCGTCTAGCCCTGAGATACCTCCCCCAGGCACCACAGTAAGAAAACCCCCCACCCCCACCCAAAACCAAGTACACACCTAAACACACCACACAATCTACCTCAGTAACCTCACGCTACAACTTACGCCCACGACAAAAATCTTTTAAAACCTCCAGAAAACACACCCTGCTAACCAAGTTCCGTAGGGCTGCCAGACCACTGCCCTCCTCCTCCTCTTCTTCTTCTTCGTCGAATTCTCCTCCACAAAAGGAAAGAAGACGAATAATCACCAGTAAACACCCTAAACCCTCCAACTATATTCCAGAAGTAACAACCCCCACCCCCCCACGAAAAAACATACCTTCCTCTTCAACCTCATCCCCTCTCCACCCCCACCTCATTACCCCGAATGACCTGCTAGATCGACCCCCCCACCACACACCCATAAAACCGCCTACTTCCACCACCAGCAAATCACCGACCTCACCAAAGAACACACCCCACACACGTTCCTACCCCCAACCCTCCAACTTAAATCTACACTCCCTACCCACCCGTCTAGCCCCCCCCATCCACCCCCTTCCCCTCCACTATCCCTGCAACCCCACCCACACATCAACCAACCTCCTCATCTCATCGAACACCAACCAACCAACCCCTAAAAAATCCCCCCCCAAAGTCACCCCTGAGAGAAACCCCATACATACCCCCACCAAATCCTCTTCCATTCCGCCTACCACCCTCACCCAGCAAAATCCTCCACACGCATCTACCTCTCAAATAACCCCCGACCTCGCCCCCAATAGATGCCCTTCACCTGTAAAACGTTCTTCCCCTCAATATAAAACATCGTCGAGCGACTCAAGTCCCACGACAAACATCTACCTTTCCACCAGGACCGCCAGAGGTAGAATAATCAGCAGACCCATCAGATTTAAAAACAGTTATACAAAAATAACACCCCGTTCTGACACTAAAGACCCAAGCCACACAACACACACACCCCCTCCTTCTCACACACCTCCTTCACCCACCTTACCTAAACCGATCTTTATATCACTATATTTTCCCAGCCTACAACATCGCCCAAGAAAACCCCAAAAACCCCAGACTCATATTCCCCCTTCATCCCCAGCTCCGTTTTCGCGCGGTAATCCCTCCCCTTCGGTTAGTAACCCATTCACCACACTAAACAGACCTCCTGTCAATCCCACACACCTCACACCGACCCCCACGGGGGAAAACTACAAACCATTCATACGAAAGGTTAAAGTAAAAAAAAACACTGGACGTTTAGCCCGTCTACAACGCCCACATCAAGCCCGGGCAACCGCCCGCCACAACACAGAAGACACATTCTTACAGGTATACCTTGACCTGCAAAAGAAACCTGACCCTCGCTCTCTTGCTTGGTGGGACCTTCTAAATACCCTCAAAATGACCCACTATGACTATGCTTCTTTTTACTTCACCCTTGAGGCTCGGGGACGAGCCTACAATGAAGGAGAGGGAAGTAAAATGCCCCAGAACGAGAAGCCCACCACAGAAGCCACGAGCGAACATCACACAGAAACACCCGAAAGAAAGGTCCACAGAACGAAAGGACCAGCGGACCGAGCCAACCAATTCCGACAGGCCCAAGCCCGCAGGGCTAAGCAGCTCCAAACCACACATACCCCTTCTAAACTGACCGTTTTCCACACCTCACATACACTACCCCTCGTGTCCTACACCTCTACCTACATGATGACGAACATAAATACATCTTAAAGTTAATACACCCATGCTCTGTCCCTAAGTTAAGATATTAATATCAACATACCCTAACATACCTTGGCTTGCCAGACTAAGTTTCTGAAGACCAATCGCCCCCATAAATCTATGTATTCAATCCTTAGGTTAAGTATTAATAACAACATACCCTAAAATACCTTGTCTTGCCAGACTAAGTTTCTGAAGACCAATCGCCCCCATAAATCTATGTATGCAATCCTTAGGTTAAGTATTAATATCAACATACCCTAAAATACCTTGTCTTGCCAGACTAAGTTTCTGAAGACCAATCGCCCCCCTAGATCTATGTATTCAATCCTTAGGTTAATTATCTTTATCCGCCATTGTGTTCATCTTTTCCATTTACTTTTCCACAATTGTTATACGTCTTCCACTCACCTCCTTCGTATCTACAGTCCACACTACTCCAATTTGCTTCGTGTTTTACACCTCTTACCCGCCCGACTCTACCTACATGATGATGAACAGGAATATACATTCATATTAAAAACACCCATGCACTGTCCCTCGGTTGAGCCAATGCCAACCAAATCTGACAGCCATATATCTATGTATGTTCTTCCATCCGAGATATAGATGTTAAAACCCCATGTCCATATTAATAAGAGATTAAGATACCCTATTCTACCCTGTTCTCTATTCCTCATACCTTGTATTGTGCATGCAGCCTTATATACCCAGTCAGTTAGAGCCCACATTACCCAAGTTAATCCTGTAGAAAAACAGGGCATAACAATATGTCTATCAAACAACCTTTGTTGTAGGTTTATTACATACCTTTGGTATAACTCAATAGTATGTTTTGAGATACAATCATTAGAATAAATGAGATCTTAAAATAATGGTGTGCTTCTCGCACGACTAGTTATACAAATAACAAATGTATCCTTTAATGTACTAATATCGGGTGTGAGATGCTGTGCCCTCTCCCCCCTTTCCGTAAACCTAACGGAACAGAACACGGTATGTCATTAACTCAAACAGCATGTCTTAATTAAAGCCACACAAGTCATATATGGTTTCTCTAAACTGACTGTAGGATTAAGTTTTTACATCATGCCCGAAAGGGAGGTTCTGGAGCTCCAATCTTACTTTCAACCATCTTGACAATTTTACCAACACACCTAAACTTCGTTTGATGCGAAAATAGCCTCCCGAAAATATACCCAGGGCGGGAACCGAACCCAGTACCATTGGGTTACGAGGCAGACACCTTACCACTTAGACCAATAGAGATATCTCACTTGGCCTGGTCGGCTCAAGTATATTTCTGCATCTTGTTCAGTTTAGGCTAACCTATTTTTACTGACTTTACATGACTAATAAATATTGGGAGAAAAACGTGTGGGAGGAAGACCAAAGGTGGGTTTGCATGATATCATTGATTGAATAGTTATGAAAAAATTGGAGCGATACCGCCCACTTTCGAACATTGTGCATCCTACAAAGTATGCCTGGATGTCCCTCACAAATGAGAATGACTGACACTATGAGTGCAGCCACCTGGTTCTTCTTCAACCTCAGTCCCGTCTCCGGCGATACCCATAGGTGTGTGGGATTCGTCGGCTTGCATCTAATCATATAGGCTTTTAGGGCCTCTACAGGACATAAGAGATGATGTTCAATGCCTCGCTTCAGAGCGGGCACCGAGACTTGGCAGAATACATGACCTTCACTCTCATTCTTGGCAATAAATGTTGGTTAAGGTGCTATAATCACAGATTGGTTTCTAGGCGTGAACCTTAGATAAATTGGAGCCCGCGAGATAGCTGTCAACTCCGACACTCTATCGCCCGTAGCTAAAGCCATTAAAAACAATGCTTTCTTAAGAAGCCATTGCAATCCAATGTTGGATGCTTAGAATAAATAGCCGATTTTAGCTTGGCTAGGGCGCGATCGAGGGACCACATCGGCATTAAGTGGTCGGAGTCGGAAGCATGCTCGTATAAAGATTTTCTCCTCCATCAAAGGCATGGATAGACCCATTAAATAATTAAATGAGGCTCTGATGGCCGTTAGATGGTTTCATAGAGTAACTATGGATAGATGCTTGAACTCAAAGAGATAGTCCAAATATTTAAATACGAGTGTTATCTAGGGTATCTGCTGGTCAGTTTCTATGACCCAAGTCGTGAAAGCCTTCCAATGAGACTGGTATTGACGTTTTGTTGACTCTGCATAGACTTGCATTAATTTGTTGGTCATGCTACCTCCATAGAAGACAAACCACTTGGCATTCATAATGGCCACAAGGCAAAAGTTAGCAAGATTTTGAGGTTGCCAATCGTCTCTAAGTGGAAACTTGAAACCGGGAGCGACATCGGGTTCGGGCACCATGTCCTCAACTGTGAATACCATGCTTGAGCCGGCCACACTGGTGCGATCAGGACTACTATCCCGTGATAGCCTCGTAGTTTGTTGACTACGCAGCACATCAGGGATGCGTCTGGAGGTGGAAACAGATAGATGGACGTCCACCTGTTCCAGTTCTCCGATAACACATCTGGACTCCCCCCCGGTGGAGGTCCGTGTCGACCGAGTCAAGGAATGAAGTAACTTGCTTGTTTATTTGGATGCATTTAGATATATTTGTGGGTGGTATTTCAGAGCAATCATCTTTTCGAAGATAGTTTGCTTGAGGCAAGTGCACTCTGTCCTCTTGACAGAGCATCTGCCCCATGCTTTGCAACCCCTGGCAGATATGTCGCATGGATATGTATTCCTAGCTTGTGGGCTAGTTCGAATAACCTTTCTGAGAGACATTGGAGAACTCACAACCTCGCCGACCCTTGCTTCTGTATACTGTACATGAGACTGCGTTCATGTTGTCCATTCTGAATGCTAAGGATTTGCCTTCCAGGGAGGTGTCGTGAATTTTAATTTACTTCAGTGGTAGCCTACATACAACTCTTTTGCGTTTATATGCCAATTCTTGTGCTTGGATCACAGACCCTGACCTTGGTGGCCTTCGGTGGACTGAAAGCCCGATCCAAGAGTTCCCGATGCATCGGTATATCTATACACACCATTGGAGGATGAGAAAACCATTGCTGAACCGCTATCGGAATATGACGTTTGGCCCAAAAGTAGACCAGCGTCTTTATCCGAGCAGGTATTATTATTAGGCAGTTGTCGGGTATGAGAGGAAAGGTCTGGTTCCCTTCTAGTATTAGTCTCTTTAGCCGCAGTCGGCCTAACGGACTGTCAACTGAACCCAGTTTAGTGTCCCGATCAATGAATCCCAGGACTTGCGAGTGATATTTTGACTGTGCATAAATCGAAAAAGTCTGTGACGTAATCGCATCGCTTTGTCTGAGCTTTGTGTGATGGTCAGATGTTGCGAGTCCCACACTAGTCCCACCCATTGCATTAGTTGCCGAGGTTGGAGAATGGATTTCCTGAAATTTATTCTGAATCCTAGCTGTGTGACGTGATTTATGACAACTTTCGTATTCTGAATAACTTCGTCTGGTGAATTGTCTAGAATCAGCCAGTTATCGAGATAGTACAGAATTATAATACCTTGGTCGAACAGGGGGAGCAGAGCCTGTCGGACCAGCTTCAAGATTATAACCCAAAGAGAAGGCGTTGGAACAGGAGGTTTTGATCTAAGTACCAGATGGCCAGATAATTCTGATACCTCTTGTTGTTGTTGTTGTTTTTGGCGCGCACTCTCCTATCCAGGAGTTCGTTCTTTGAACGATGGCTGTTTCCTTATTGTTTTAATATTTACCCATTTTCATATTACTTATATATTTCTTTTCTCAAATTAATGATAGTCTCCCTCCTTTGTAAAACTGTTCTTATAGTCTCTGCTACCCTTTTCAAGTCATTTTGTTCAAATATTTCTCTTGTTTACTGGAACATGCTAGAACGCTTCTGAGAGATCTAAAGAAATCATCCATGCAAAAGGGGAGAGTGAGTGGTACTTGGTTGACAGTCGATCAACATCCTGAACTTGTGATTGATGATATACTTGTTCAGGTTCGACAGATCTATGACCGGTCGACACTTGTTGCTGTTCCGTTTGGACACTAGGAATAGTCGGGAAGTAAATACTTTTTAAGTAGTGCTTGTCGGAACGAGGACTTCATTTTCGATCATCTTGTGTATGATGGACTCCGTGTGATCTTCCACTGGTAGTGGGTGAGGTTTTGAATCAGTTAT
Source organism: Paralithodes platypus (assembly GCA_032716605.1). Lineage (NCBI taxonomy): Eukaryota > Metazoa > Arthropoda > Malacostraca > Decapoda > Lithodidae > Paralithodes > Paralithodes platypus. The sequence goes on from CM064521.1 coordinate 40,058,189, forward strand.
AGCACTAGCTGTCATCAAACCCTCAGTCTCCCACTCCTCCCATGGTCCAGGATCAACTTTTAAATTTGAATCATTGGAACATCAGAATTCACATTTCAAATCAGCACAACAACCCAATTCCTCTGTGAGAGCCTGTATTGTTTTCAGATCTTTGTACACTTCGAGTTTGTTAAAACCGGAAAACAAAATTCAAAGAGGACGACGCTCTCAGGGCTGGCGACTGAACATATACAAAGAGATGTAAGTCTGACATACATAGTCATGGTTTTAATAGGAAGAGGACAACCAAACTCGTGATAAAAATCATCTTTATTTTCATTTCCAAAATGAAAATAAAGATGATTTTTATCACGAGTTTGGTTGTCCTCTTCCTATTGAAGCTAAGATACCCCAGGAACATCCCCGTATCTGAGGTCATGGTTTTACTACAACATTCTAAACTTCTCCGTTACTGTTCTTAGCTCTCAACTGTCGGGTGTCCGACACCTCGACAGTCCAATCACTAGGGATCGGTGTATCACCCACTGCCGGCACCATTGCGTCCGACTGGTACGGTACCTTAATCACAGACCAGCTGATCTCGGGCCCATATAGCAGTGCCATTGGTCTCGACTTCCTCACTAAGGGTCGGTGTAAGGGGGGTGGTGATAGACTAGTTAAAACTGGGAATGCCTGAGGCCAGACTGAAAGACGTGGAATTATTGGAGTTTTACTAGGGGAAGAAATTGTTAACAATAATGTTGGCTTTGGGCGGACAATCGGGGGACCGCGGGGCACTGGTATGTGAGTTAGAACTGTCACTGTCTGAGATGTTTTCAACACTGGCATACTGTCATGTAAAAACTTCACTGCCTTCGCCGTCTGTAAGCCAATGTTCCACTGAGTCGTGGGGGTAGGGATTCCTTGAACGGCATTTGAGGGAACGGGGATGGTGTCTGGTCTCGTTCCTCTAATTGTGTAGATGTATCATGAAGGGCCTCGTGTGCAGACTCGTGTGAGGAGTCGTGAGAGTCGCATCGTGATCTGCAATCCGGCGACCCCACCGAACTTCCCCGATGTGAGGTACCCTCATCCTTTGTCATCATCATCCGACCTAAGGATCTGTTACGAGTCGTCGTGGTCAGGCTGTGAGCTAACCCACTGTCCCAATGGATGATCTTCATCTGACTGTTGGTGACTCAGTAATACAGAGGCAACTGGCGACACCTCTACAATAGACGGTAGAGGTCGTGCTGTGTGTCCAAAGGTCGAGTGGTAATGGGTGCCAGGGTTTTCTTAGGCATTGGCCTGAAAACAGTTACTCCATTAGCTCTGGTGGGCGATGGTTTAGTTGATGAGGAGGCTTGCTCATTGTGGTGGCCTGTGACTGTCGTGGGAGTTCCAGACTTAGGTACCTTTGGTGGACGAGGCGGTGATTGTGAGCTTGTCTTCTTACTAGATGACTCCCCAGAGTCACAACGCGTGATGGATGATACGCTGGTTTTCTCCGTCCTTGAATTGGCCATCAAGTTCTTGCCCTTCAATCAGCTTGACGTCAGGGAGTGGCGTGTCTTGCTAGATGTTTTGCATTTGGATGTAGTAAGGGTAGCTGAAGATACAGCCTCAACTGGCGGAGCAGGAGGTTCTGTAGTCTTCTTCGCCTTCTTAGTGACATGTGTAGGCAGTTCCGGGGTAACAGGGGGGGATTTTTCTACACTCTTAGACGAGTTAGATTGTTTTCTCGTAGACTTCAGTGAGCGAAAGCGTTTATTGTGCGGCCTGAATGAAACTGCCATAGTTTTGTCTCCGATGCGTGGGGTCTTATGAGCTACATCCACAAGGTAGGCGCGCACCTCTGTCCACACTGTGACTATCACCTGAACAGCATGTGATTGTTTTTTCATGTCTAAAAGGGTCGCATTCCATGCATTTTGTGCAGCAATAGGGGGCACGCGGCCGTGTGGCACAAAGCTATAGTCGCAGACATGGCTGTGACCCTACCCCACACTGCAAATTAGTCGGGCGTTCCCAGAGGGTGCTCCGGTATAGCTCGTTAGGCGAAACCTGTAATACAGATTGCCAAGAATCAATGTTACATAAAGAATGTACATAGCGTGACTCTCTCTCGCCTCTCGGTTAAGAGAAGAAGACGGAAACCATAGTGGGGACCGACGTTCAGCTCAACCCAGGACATGGGACATAATTAAATATGAGGAGGCTATCGGTACACTTCTGCGCACATAAGTTACGATAAACTATGTGATAATGTGTTACGTCTTATCAGAGGATCCAGCCTATACCTATGAGAAAGTGACCTAGCTAAAGGAGCATTCGTCCTGACTAACGAGAGAGTAGTACGCTATCCAATAGGGGTCATCGTATCGTCGCTCGATCCGATCTCATCGGAGTGAGGTATCGTGAAAAGTTCGATAGCTATTGGAACTTTCACCCAGATGACCATACATTGCAGAAGTCCCGATGTAGTGTCGGAAAACACATGGTCTGGTGATGCTCCGTGTCGTACAGAAGCATCCATGATTGGGACCGTGTTAACTGACCACCAATTAAATCAACACCTTGACGAGATATTCGGTTCAACATTGCCATAACCAACGCCTTGATAGTTAGTCGAATTACTTTGTTGGCTAAATAGAGAACCATTTTACTAAACCAATTCCAATACTGTAAGAATAGGATCGGAACAGGTAGCCAAAGTATCGGAGATCGAAGGGGAAGATAAAGGGGCTTTAGAAGCCCGATACTTGACTCTATAAAGAGATCAAGACTCAACCCCGACGACTCCTAGAGTGAGATAGGTATAGGAGGAGGGAAGGAAGAGAACCCATCGGAACCCTGTCTTAATTAACCGAACAATGAGGTTATGGTAACCCAATCTCCTTAGGTATCGGAAATCCATGACTCCCAACCTTCGGAACTTTTATACATGAAAATGAGACCAAGAGCCCTCGATGAAGCTTGCTAGCAAGATAATCCAAAGCACTAATTAATTCTGACTGTAGTAACAATGAATACAGTTAAAGAATTAAATAAAGTGCAAGCCTCGAGAAGTGTACTAATCCCTCAATCGCTCGACAATCTGTAACATTTACAAATGCCAACACATATATATGTTATGCCACATTTCTAAAGAACGAGGTATATTCTGATTGCTCTTCCCACTCTGGAAATGATGCAGTAATCTTCAACTAAGGATGCTCTCGACTGGGCAAGGACTCCCCTAACTTCTCTTAACACCAAACAAATGACAGGCAATAGACATAAAGCACAAGGAAAGATTACAAAGGTTTTTATTCTCATCCAGCTAGGGAACATCAATATCAAAATAGTCTCTTAATGGTTAGCAAGTTCATATATAAGGAATGGTTAGATAAAATAATCAGAGACAATCGGTCTCAACACAAATAAATCGTCCTTAAGATATGGCAGAGTAATAGAGTATGCACGAAATTAATAATGGTAACTACAGTAACGACTTCAGTTAAAATTGATACTAGAGAAATAAATCTTGAAAGATATATTAAGGACGAACTTACAAGGACACACTTTAATAATGGATTAAATAGATTCAGTTAATAAACAAAGTCTTTACGAATGGTTTGTCAACATTGATTAAAGTATCTTTATCAGATCATACATACAGACTGTATCAATTGACTGAAAAGCATAACTCTGCGTCGAGACTCACTATTTTTATATAAACCGGAGTGATAGGAACGCATAAACTCAGGTCTGCACAGAGACTTCTAAAATGACGTGTAAGGTGTATGTATAAATTGATATAGCAGTGATATATGTACTGTATATCCCCTCTCCAGTGAGTCGCGGGAGCCTGGACTCGAAGAAGTATGTGTATATATATATGTATATATATATATATATATATATATATATATACTGTATATAATACCGGTGTAGGACAGGTACGTGTGAACTGTTTCCCAACAAACGGAATAATGAGTTACAAGGAAAAGGGAAAACGTAAAGCACGTCTTCAGATTTAACTACGTTAACACTTCAGGAGAATCTCGACATATCTGGGTCTAAGCACTCACGATAATCACTGTTGCCACACTAGACGACCCCTCAAAATTACCTGGACCTCGGCCTGTTACTCTTTCTATTAACTTTTGCAACATTTGCGGACTTTCCTCCAAATTTCCCTCTGTTGAACACGCATCTCTCCTCCTGGAAACCTGATCTTATTTTCGTCACCGAAACTCAGGTGTCTGAAGCAACTGCCAGCAGCCCCTTCTCTGTATCCTCCTACTTTCTCTATCCTAGTTTCAAAGCCAAAGGTGGATGTTGTGCATATGTGCACAACAAACTCACTTGCTCTCGTGTTTCCGATTTCAACTCCTCTGAATTCTCAACTTTATGGCTCAAACTTTCCTGTCATTCTCTTACTAAATATTTCTGTGCTGTCTATCTTTCCCCTAACTCTACTGACTTTCCCAAATTCTTTGACTATCTAAACTCTACAGTGGAACACATTCTATCCATTTCTCCTTTCTCAGAAATCTCCATCTTAGGAGATTTCAATGTTCACCACCGCCAATGGCTCTCCTCTCACACTACTGACCAACCACTGGTGAACAAGCCTATGTCTTTTCTATCTTAAATGACCTAGAGCAGTTAGTTCAGCAACCCACCCGTAACCTGGATCGCCTTAGAGATCGGCCCAACATTCTTGACTTGTTTCTAACTTCTAACCCTTCTTCTTATACTGTCTATCTTTTCTCTCCTTTGGGCTCCTCTGACCATAAACTTAACTCTGTCACCTGTCCTATCTCTCCTGTATGGCCACCCGATCCTCCTAGCCGGCGGCGCTTGTGGCACTTTGGCGCTGCCGACTGGGAGCCTCTCCGGCAGTACTTCTTTGATTTCCCATGGAATTATTTCTGTTTCCGTGGCCAAGGACCCTCGGAGAGTGCTGAACACATTACCGAGGTAATCCTATCGGGCATGGCAGCATACATTCCATTCTCTTTCTCTCAGACTAATGCAAACAAATCTTGGCTTATGTTGATATAGGTTAAGTGCACACACAACATATATACAGAGTGTACACATGCCTTAATCATATTGCAACATACACACATGTACTTTCAGGGCAATACTATCATTGTTTCATATCCCATGATAATATACCGTACTCTGTAGTATCGGCAGCGTTGCACCAAATATATCCGGCACCGCTGCACATGTTTTCATCAGCAACATCCGGTCGGCACTCAGCATAGCAGTGCCACCCCAGCTCTCTGTATCTTTGGCTAATAAGAACCTATAAACTTATCTCTGGACTTTTATTCTACATCCTTGTGCAAGAAAGGATTATCAAGGTTGTTGTAGCTTTACATGACAACCATACATGGCGCAGTGTGTTAATACAGCCAGGAGATACGAGCCAAGACCGGATTCTCAGCCAGCCATCTTGCAAGACCTCACCTCTCCAGCCCTGGATATATTATTGTGCAGTGCTTTATAGTGCAGTGAAGTACTTAAGAGTGTAGTGCAGTGCCTTTATTATATGTCCCATGTCATTTGTGCCCATTCCCAACTTGCTGTGAGGGTTATAGCCGCCGAAACATTGCTGGACAAGAGCGAGGAGTAGCATATCCTCCCCCTCTAACATCTCCAGCAACACTGAAGCTCTCACCCCTCACTGGGCCCTCAGTGCCTTCCAGCTGTGCCGGCACATGCGCGCACGGACACACACGCACATCGCTGCCAAGTCAACACGGTGGTGCCAAGCCTACCTCACTCACTCACTCACTCACTCTAGGCACAGATAATTTCTCGCACTATTAAATAAACTGTTCCAGTTGTACTGCACATTTTCATCGTTCCTGCAAGACTACAGTGTGTCAGCTATCAACCAATTATGGAGGGAGATGAGCAGATTCATGGGGAGCCCAGAGACACCCCACACGACCATACTGGGGAGGGAGATAATGGTGGAGCTACTGGTGGAGATAGTGGTGGAGATAATGATGGAGATACTGTTGGAGTTGCTGGTAAGGGGTACCAGTCAATTCATTCCACTCCAACCTCTCCTCCTCTCACCACCCCTCATTTTACTCCACCTCCCCAACCTCCCCCCACTTTACCTCCCCTACACTATAGGGGGATGCCACCCCTGTCACCACACCCTGCAAGTCGACAACCTACCACAAGTGCAGACCTCCTTCAGCTCATACAGTATATGGAGCAATGCAGACAACGGGACGACTATACCAGAAGACAGGAGGAGGACCGCAGACAACAGGAGGCGGACCGCAGAAGATGGGAAGAGGAAAACCGACGACAGGAGGAGGAAACAAGACGACGCACGGAGGAGGACTACAGGAGACAGATGGACGATGCCAAGTTCTCCGCCCTTGTCCAGGCTCTGGCCCACATTACCCCACCTGCCGCCGCACCTACACCTACCTCAACAGGGACAACACCCAATTCCACAACATCCTCCACCCCTACAGCTCCACCTCCACCACAGAAGGCTATCACCCAGAACCCGCCGCCCCTTCGCGCTGATGCCACCTTCCAGGTTTTCAGAGAATGGAGGCGTCGGTGGGACGATTACTCTATTATGGTAGACTTATCTAAATTACCGAGGGAGAAACAACTGATCCAGATGCGGATGTGCTTAACCCTGGAGACACAGCGGCTTTTGGAGCACACCTTAAGCATACCCCCTGACACCGACAAGACGGTTGACGCAGTCCTCGATGCACTTCAGGAGCACATCAAGAATTCTCGCAATGAAGCTCTCCGTCGCAGGGACCTGTTCAGTTGCAAGCAAAAACAGGGCGAGTCATTCAACAACTTCTACGTCCGCCTCTGCCACATCGCCGAAGAAATTGACGTCTGCCCAGGGAACTCTTCAGCCTGCAGGGAGACCCAACTCAAGATGGTCATTCTGATGGGCATACATGACGAAGAACTTGTACAGAAGCTGCTTTCCCTCGACGCCACCCCTTCATTACAGGACATCGTCAACACTTGCCGTTCCTACGAGGCCACTCGAAGCGCTACATCAGCCATACGTGCCCCACCGTCCCAGGTTAACGCCGTGTCAGCGTACAAGCAGAACAAGCAAGTTAAGCAACGCGACAAGTTCTCCACATCGCAACAGTCCTTGGCGTCGGCTGCCGCCTGCCAGTGTTGTGCTCGCCGGCACGACAAGAACAAGTGCCCGGCTGAAGACTACACCTGCACTAACTGTGGCCGTCGTGGTCATAAGCCTAGGACTCCTGCTTGCCCTGCAGCCACCACCCAGTGTCGTCGCTGCAACCATATGGGCCACTACGACAAATGCTGCAGATCTTCCAAGACGCCCGCCACACAGGACAACGCCGCTTCCTCCCACAACAACAAGTCTACAGCAAAGAAGACCACAAGTTGTCAACGTGTGGGATCACCTGTTCAGGCACCCACACTGACATCCGTGAGTCTCACCTACAGCGGCACCACCAGAAAACTCCACATGCTTCCTGACACAGGTGCAGACATCACAGTGATCGGCCGACGACACCTCGACATACTTTGGATTCCTCTCAGCAGCCTACGACCTCCGCCTCCGACAACAACGCTCAACGCGGATGGCTCTGCAATGGCTCCTGCTTTGGGGATGTTTCATGCACAACTCACCATCAGCAAACGCTCCTGTTCGGCCACAATCCAAGTCCGCGAGGGTGTTCAGACGCCGCTTCTGTCCAAACGCCACTGTCAAGAATTGGCTATCATCTCAGCGAAATTCCCCAAGCCAATTCTACAGGTCAAACACATCAACAGGTGTAAGGAGCTACCCTTCACAGCCACCACATCACCTGCACAGGCTGACCCTGGCAAAGTCGGAGCGATCAAGGACTTCCCGACACCAGCCAACATCACCGACCTTCGCTCCTTCATGGGTTTGGTGAACCAGCTGGCGGAGTTCACCCCCGACATCGCCACTGCCGCTCAGCCCCTGCGCCCCCTGATGAGCCCGAAGAGGTCGTTTATGTGGACCGCTGACCATGATGAGGCTTTCCGCCGGGTCAAGGCTGCCCTGCTCAGTCCACCCGTCCTGGCCCCATTCGACCCTTCCCTACCAGTGATTCTACAAACTGATGCGTCCCGCCTTAACGGTATTGGATACGCCCTCCTACAGGATCATGGCAACAACCGTCTCCGCTTAGTTCAGTGTGGCTCGAGGTTCCTAAGCGACCCCGAGTCCCGCTATGCCACCATTGAGCTGGAGATGCTAGCCGTGGTCTGGGCCATGTCCAAGTGCAAGTTCTACCTCATCGGACTGCAACACTTCACCCTCATGACGGACCATCGCCCCCTCATCCCCATCTTCAACAACTACACCCTTGATGCGGTTGAAAATCCCCGCCTCCAACGTCTGAAGGAGAAAGTCGCACCTTACCTCTTCACAGCCGTCTGGCGCGCTGGCAGGTTGCTCTGCATCCCTGATGCGTTGTCACGGGCCCCTGTCAGCCACCCGACGCCAGAGGATGAGTTAGCATGTGCCGACGCCACGGTTCACCTCAGGTCCCTCGTGACTGTCAACGCCGCCGCCACCGATGTCAACTCTCCTTCACAGGACGCAGACAGGATTCTCCAGGAACTCCGAGACGCAGCCAGAGCGGATACTGTGTACATCCGCCTGCGTGAGTGCGTTACTTCGGGTTTCCCCACCAACCGCTACGACCTGCACAACTCTCTACTCCCATTCTGGAAACTCCGAGACTACCTGTCAGCAGATGGTGAACTCGTCCTGTACGGAGCGAGGGTTGTGGTTCCTGAAGCCCTCCGCCGCCGCACCTTGGCTCGCCTGCATGATAGTCACAGAGGCGTGGAGGCCACTAAGCATAGGGCGCGACAGGCTGTCTTTTTGCCTGGCATCAACTCGGACATCGCCAATACAGTTCAAGCTTGTGAGCCGTGTCAGGTCTTACAGCCTAGTCAGCAGCAGGAACCCATGATCAATGACGACAACCCAGCTAGGCCTTTCGAGTCTGTTTCAGCCGACTTCTTCGCTGTGGCGGGGAAATCCTTCCTCGTCGTAACAGACCGACTCTCAGGCTGGCCCGTTGTCGTACCCTGCAAAGGAGATACTACCGCTTCAAACACCATCAGGATCTTCTGCCGCTACTTCAGGGAAGTTGGTGTACCCCTCCGCCTACGTACAGATGGAGGCCCACAGTTTACTAGCCGTGAGTTCCGAGACTTCATGGAGCGTTGGGGAGTCAATCACTTGGTCTCTTCCCCACACTACCCACAATCCAACGGTCATGCCGAGTCTGCCGTCAAGTCCGTCAAACACCTCATACTGAAGACGGCTCCCTCAGGCAACATCGACTGTGAGGACTTTGACCGTGGACTGTTGGAGCTCCGCAACACCCCGAACTTCACAGGCCGCTCCCCGGCACAAATCCTGTATGGCCACCCACTACGGTCTTGTGTCCCTGCTCATCCCCAGTCCTTTGCAGCAGAGTGGCAAGCCAAGGCCGAGGACTGTGACCGCCGTGCAGCCGCCCACACTACGCTGGTGCAGAGAAACTATGACCAGCACGCACGTCCCCTTCCCAGGTTGAGAGTCGGCACCACAGTGCGGATCCAAGACCCGACTTCTCACCGCTGGGACAAGGTTGGGGTCGTCATGGGCTGCGGCAGGTCCAGGGATTATGAGGTTCGTCTCCCCAGTGGTAAGATATATTGGCGGAACCGTCGCTTCCTCCGCCCAGTGAATTCCCCTGGTGTTGAACCCCTCCCCCATAACCCTGAGCTCCCTGTGTTTTGCACGGACCCAGAAAGAGAGTCCTTCACTTCCCCCATGGCCCAACGTAGGTCTGAAAGGCTCCTAGAAAAAGAGTCAGCTCGACAATGTCTTACGAGCTTGAAGGGGGAGGGAGGTGTTGATATAGGTTAAGTGCACACACAACATATATACAGAGTGTACACATGCCTTAATCATATTGCAACATACACACATGTACTTTCAGGGCAATACTATCATTGTTTCATATCCCATGATAATATACCGTACTCTGTAGTATCGGCAGCGTTGCACCAAATATATCCGGCACCGCTGCACATGTTTTCATCAGTAACATCCGGTCGGCACTCAGCATAGCAGTGCCACCCCAGCTCTCTGTATCTTTGGCTAATAAGAACCTATAAACTTATCTCTGGACTTTTATTCTACATCCTTGTGCAAGAAAGGATTATCAAGGTGTTGTAGCTTTACATGACAACCATACAGCTTACTCACGCTTGTTTTACTGCTGTCCACATCAAGGAGAACGCATTCAAACAGTACCGACGCCTTCATACTCAAGAATCTCATTCTTCCTATATTTCTGCCCGGAATCGAGCCAAATCTGTTCTTCGACTTGCCAAGCACTCTTTCATCAATAATAAATGCACTGAACTATCCAACTCTAGCTCTTCTCAAGCTTTCTGGCATCTAGACAAAAACCTCTCCAACAATTTCTCTTCCTCGTCTTTCCCTCCCCTTTCCAACTCTGATGGCACAACCATCATTTCTTCCTCTGACAAAGCTGAACTCTTTGCTCAAGCTTTCGCTAGTAACTCCACCTTGGATGATTCCGGTGCTATTCATCCCCCTCCACCCCCCTCTCTCCTACTTATGCCTAATATCCTAATCTCTTCTAAAGATGCACTTTCTACCCTCTCTGGGCTTAATACTAAGAAGGCGTATGGTTCGGACGGTGTTCCTCCTGTTGTACTCAAAAACTGTGCTTCCGTGCTGACTCCCTGCCTAGGCAAACTCTTTCGTCTTTGTCTCTCCTCTAACATCTTCCCTTCTTGCTGGAAGTTTGCTCTCATTCAACCTGTCCCAAAGAAGGGTGACCGCTCTCAACCCTCCAACTATCGTCCAGTTGCTCTCATCTCTTGTATCTCTAAAGTTTTTTTAACTATTCTTACTTCTTAAGCATTTCTCTTCTCATAATCTACTCTCATATCGCCAGTATGGCTTCCTCAAGGGTCACTCTACTGGTGATCTTCTTTCATATCTTACTAACTCTTGGTCATCGTCTTTTCGGGACTTCGGTGAGACCTTTTCTATTGCACTAGACATATCGAAAAAAGGCCTTCGATAGAGTCTGGCACAAATCTCTAATTTCTAAACTACCCTCCTTCGGTTTCTATCCCTCTATCTGTGCCTTTGTCTCTAACTTCCTTTCCGGTTGTTCCATAGCTGCGGTTTTCAACTCCTATCAACTCCGGTGTTCCTCAGGGTTCTGTCCTAAATCCAATTTTGTTTCTAACTTTCATAAATGATATTTTCAACTGTACCTCCAGTCTCATCCATGCATACACAGACGACTCTGCCATACACTACTCAACTGGATTTCCAGAACGCCCCAGCCAGGAATCCCTCAAAGACAAACGTAACGAAGCCATAGAACACTTATCCGCTGATCTAACTACTATTTACAATTGGGACAGAGAAAACCTTGTTACCTTTAATGCTTCCAAAACCCAATTTCTCCATTTTACTACCCGTCCGGAACCCCCAGAGGCCTTTCCCTTATACTTCAACAATACAAAAATCAATCCTTCAACTTCTCTCAATATTCTTGGTTTCTCTTTTTCTTCTGCTCTCACTTGGAAGGACCATACTACCAGTCTTGCTAAGGCAGCCTCCCAGAAGCTGGGTGTGCTCAACTGCCTCAAGGGCTTCTTTACCCCTGCACAGCTTCTTGCTCTGTACAGGGGCACGGTGCATCCTTGTATTGAGTATTGTTCACATGTGTGGGGAGGATCCTCTCACACCGCTCTACTAGACAAAGTTGAAAGGAAGGCCTTTCGTATCATTAACTCCCGTCCACTCACCAACTCTCTGCAATCTCTCTCTCTCTCAACCGCAATGTTGCATCTCTCTCGCTATTCTATCGCTACTATAATAATCAGTGTTCCTCAGAGCTTTCCCAGTGTATACCACCTCCTCTATGTAGGGCACGTGGTACCTGGTCTTGCAACACAATCCCACCCCTACTCTGTGCAACGTTACTCTCAGACTTTCTTCTATTCAACTGCTGAGCTCTGGAACTCTCTCCCAGAATCAGTCTTTCCCTCTTCCTATGACTTGAATTGCTTCAAACTCTGTGTGTCCAGCCATTTTGGCTCAAACATCCCTTGATTTTGGCCCTGTCACTCTTTCAACTCTGGGGGAGGCACTCGCTGTGGGCAGTTCTGCCTTTTGCCTCCCTCACTCGCATAGAAAATAACAAAAAAACAAAAACAAAATCACAGAGGTACTTAAAAGAGTTTTTAGAAGAGGAGAGCACTGGGAGAACGTTTACGGGCACTGGCGTTGAGGTTGAGTCGAAGTCTTTAATCGTTACGCCTATTGCACTGGCGTTATTGAAAGTTCAATTTCAGGGACCTCAGGCACTTATGTCCTTCTTCACTCTGGGCTTGGATCTGGCCCAAATAACCTCAACAGATGCCTGGCAATATCACTTCTTCTTGGTCTCCGGCTGATCCTTCTCCTTTCACTCACGTCGTACCTGTGCGGGATAACTAGCTCAACCCCTACCGAAGGAGAAAACATAATTTTTCCCGGTGTTGGAGGTAAACTAGTTCGGTTAGTGGGGCCTCGTGAACCGACACACACCTGTCTTATTTCATTCTTAGGAAGTAGTAAATGTATTTAAGAAAGGAAGATATGATGTTCTTGGTATGTGTGAAACAAAAATGAAAGGGAATGAAGAAGAAGAATGGAATGGTGTAAAATGTGTAAGGACAGGAGTGGGTGTAAATGAAAAAGGTAAGGAAGGAGTTGGTCTGCTAATGAATGAGGAATGGAGTAAAGCAATGCATGGGTATGAGTATAGGCTATGTGAATTCAAGGTGCATGTTTGTAAAGTTTAAGTTCGAAAAGGTGAAAGTAGTGGTTGTGGTAGCATAATGATAATAATGATATGCACCCTGTGAAGATTATGACAGGGATGTGAAAGACAGATTCTGGAACACACTGAATGAAGTGATAGATGGAATGCCAGTGATTATAAAATTATTGTTTTGGGTGACAAGAATGGAAGAGTTGGCACTGGTCCGGAGAATGACATCATGGGTGGTTTGGGTGTACCAGGTGAAAATGGCAATGGAAAAAGACTGAAGGATATGTGTAATAAAAGGAATTTGTGCATATATAATTTTTGTATAGCTTAAAGATGTTCATAAGTATACATAGTATAAAAGTGTTGAATGACATGATGATAGAAGTTTGATTGATTATGTGTTGGTAGAAAGAGGAATGATTGGTGATGTAAGTGATACAAAAGCAGTGAGAGGTTTGAGTGGAGGACTGTCTGATCATATGATTCGGCTATGCAAGGTAAAGTTGACAGGAGCGTGGAAGAAAGATAGAAGCAATTGTAATGCTGAACAAATATAAATTGAAAGAATGAGAAATCAGGATGTAGCAGAAGAATACAGGCAAAGGGTGGAAGAAGAATTAATAGCATATGACATGGATTGTATGGAGATTGGAAATGCATGGAAGATATGTGAGGACTGTCTGGTGAAGAATGCGAAGAATGTATGTGGTATGTGCAAAATCAGAAAAAATAAGAAAAGGGACAGCATGGTGGGATGAAGAAGTGAAAGAAGCTGTGAAAGATAAAAGAAGTAAATGGCTTATGTTGATGCAGAAGAAAAACTGGAGAAAGTAAAAGGAAGTAGCCTACAAGGAGAGCAGCACCAGAGTAAAGAAATTATAGTTAAGGAAATGAAAAAGTAAATGAAGATTTGGGAAAGAAAATTAATGAAAACTTTGCAGAGAACATGAAATTATATTGGAAAGAAGTGCGTAAATGCAGGAGAGAATGTGGTCAAAAATGTGTAAATGTGAAAGATGAAAGAGGAAATGTGATTACAGATGAAGAGCAAAAAAAAAGGAGAGATGGAAGGAGTATTTTGAAGGACTAATGAGAGGAAATGGAAACAGAGCAGTTGTCAATGATAGAGGTCTGTTAGATGTGCCACGTGAGAGACATGTAGAAAGAGGAAACATATCTAGAATAGAAATAGTGAAATTGTGAATGCAGTGATGAAGTTAACACCTAACGAGCGGCCTAGGCGGTAATTTATATGTACCGCCCAGAGGGGTGTTTTTACCCTAAATAGGGTTGTTTACGTGATCATTTTCATGCCTAAATAAGACCCAGAGCGTAAAACAAGTATCTATCCCTGAAAGTGCATAAACAGAGCTTTCCAATGACACCCCAACCATCCTTGTACGACCGTTAGTTTTCTTGCAACGATCGCGCAACACGAGTGCAAAAACCATGTAATTAGGTACTTTCCCTACATAATTCCCTGTGTAGCGAGTGTGAGGGGGGAAGGGAGGGTGGTTTTCACTTCAGTTGGCCCACCGCGGTGGTGTGCGTCGGTCATAGCCTTACTACGCTCCTCACACCGCTCAGCTCTCTCTCTCTGCAACATTACGTGCTGAAAATGGCACACAACATAAGTTGTGAACAGCCACTTAGTCCAAATTTCTTTCACACGACATTAGTTGCGCGCCGCCAATAAAGGGTTAAAAAATGGAAAAGCTGCTGGTGTAGATGAAATACAGTGTGAAATGATAAGGAATGGAGGTGAAGTATCAATGGATTGGCTGTGGAAACTATGTTCAAAAGCTTGGACAAATGGAGTAGTGCCAGTGAACTGGAAGAGGGAAGAGGGGAATGATAGTCCCGTAGTATAAAGGTAAAGATGAACGAAATTAATGTAAGGTATATGCGAGAATAGTGATTGACAGAGTGAAAGAAATTACCGATGGAAAATTGAGTGAACAGGGTGGATTTAGAAGTGGAAGAGGATGTGTGGATCAGATTTTGCAATGAGACAGATGATAGAGAAGGCATGTGAAAAACATAAGCGGGTATACATGGCACATTTATTGATCTTGAGAAAGCATATGCCAAAAATAATAGAGAAGGATGTTTTAGAGCTGTATGATCTAAAAGACAATTAAATTGTTGAATGCTGTGAAGAGTTTTTATGATGGTAGTGAAGCATGTGTAAGAATAAATGATGCATTAAGTGAGTGGTTTAGTGTGCAGTTCGGAGTGAGACAGGGATGTGTGATGTCGCCCTGGTTGTTTAATATCTACATGGGTGGGGTAATGAGAGAAGTAAAGGACTGAATAAGAGAGGGAGTAGAGATGGTGAGTGGTGGGAACAGAATGAATGTCACTAATGTGTTGTATGCAGATGATGCAGTGTTATGTGCCGAGGGCGAGAATGACCTGTGCCAGAAGGTGGAGATATTTGTGGAAGTAGGCTATGTGAGAGACGAGATCTAAAAGTAAATGTTAATAAAAGCAAAGTAATGGTAGTAGAAAGAGAAGGAGACACTGTGTGTAATGTATACAAGGATCAATGGAGAACAGCTTGAACTAGTAGAAGAATTTATGTATCTAGGATCCATGATTGAGAAAAGGGGAAAATGTACAAGATAAGTAGTGTAATGCCCTCGAAAATATCCCGCAACCCCAATAATGTACTACCCGAGTTGACGTCAGGTATAGTGTAAAATAGTCGTTGATGGGAAGTCCAATAAACTCATCACGTGAATCACCACGAGACTATCACCTGGTTCTTACAAATCGGACTAAGGTTACTATACTTTTGTACGTCCGTGGTAGTACAGTGGGTTAGCGCGCGGGCCTGGTTGACCTATGATGGTCATGGTCACTAACCAGGGTTCGAACCCCACCCAAGGCATCTCAAAACCTGTGGGTTTTTAGGAGGGTTAAACTCCCTTCAGAGGCTCGAGCCCCGCGCCGGGCCCCAGGAAAGGTTGACCCTAAGTGGGCCTGGGGAGTTGTCAGGACAGAAAAATTCCCTTCACACCCAGCATTTCATTGGTGGCAGCGGTGGGATTTGGTGGAGGTTGAGAGTTTAGGATGATCTGGGGTTTTGGAGAGTGGGGGTGTGGGAGATTGACAGGTAAATTGTGGAGATGGGGTGAGTAGGTAAGTTTGGAGAGATTGTTGCGGAAGAGATTTGTCTCGGAAAATAATGGAATTTGGTAGGATGAATGAAGGAGACATTGATGGAGATTTTGGTTCTGGTGCTGGATTATGGGGCAGAGGTAGGTTGGCGAGCGGGGGTGTTACTGGAGGTGGATTCAGGAGCGGTTCGGGTAATGTTGGAGAGGGTGACAAGGGAGGGGGGGAATAGGAGGTAGGCGGAGCTGTAGAATTCTTGGTTGATGTGGGTGTTTGAAGGGGTTACTTGCATTTTCACAAAACCACTATTCTTAAAGGTGGTGGGGCGTCCAAAATTAAAATTAATTTATAATGTATTTAAAGAGATGTTTAGATCTCCAGTAATCAACCTGACTACTCCTTTGTCAAAACTAATCTTCAATATTAGAGAAATCAAAAATAGATATTGAATTGCGACCCCTTGCAACTAGTACTCACGTGAGGATGTGACGTACGCCCAGGCAAACATTTGGGAAGTAAACATCAGCAAGTATAGCAAAAATGGTGAATAGGTGTGCTGTTTTCGGGTGTAGCAACATCCCTGGACCAAACATAGCACTACACAAGTTTCCAAGTGATCCATACCATTGTAACAAATGGGTGAAGTTTATAATATAATAATAATAATAATAATACTTTATTTCAGACTCACACAGTACAGAGGGGACCATACTGGGGTCCATATATACCTTACAGTAACATAAATATATATAAATATATATAAGCTACTGTACATAGGCTACATAAAATAAAAAGAAATTAAATAATACCCAGCTTGCTATCATGTAGTTCACAGCACTGCCTCAACCAAAAACAGTGGTCATCAAACTACTGTGTTACCAAAACCACTGTCCTAATTGTGTACAGTACCATGCCTCACATCATTTAGCTTCCGGTACAGTATGTTGCTACAGTACAGTATAGGAATATCGGTACTGTACTGCACTATGAGGATCAGTACCGGTATGCTAATTCTGTAGAGTAGCAGACCTGAAATCATTACTTAACCTCTGAAGTGCGCATGGGGGTAATTGGAAACGTCCCCCTGTGCTGACGTATTTGAGGTGTTTCCGTCACTAAAATATTCATTGTGCCATTAATAGCATTAATATTTATCCATATGCGCCTATTATGGGTTGATTATAAAGGTATTAACCTGAAACAACAATTAAAAAACGAGTGAAAACAGCGTTTGGATGGTCAAAATCGGAGATATAGCCCCCGAGGTGTATAATGTATGGGTGAGGCAATCTGCTTTCCCGCCAATTTCCCCCAAGGCCACTGAGACACAGTCGATCGATACTCTCTCTCTCTCTCTTGCACTCGCTTGCTATCAGTGATGACCACACCCTCCAATCGGATTTCTAATGTTAGCACGAAAATATACCTCAGAATAAGGGAATAACAGGGAAAATAGGTGATAACTGAAGGAGAGGAGGAAAGTGGGGAAGGAGGGGAGGTAGAGGACTGAGATTTTGCATGGCCCAGGGGCCAAAAAAAAAAAAATAAATAAAAAAAAAAATATATAATTTTTTTTTTTTTTCGATGTCAAAAGTTGATTTTTATTTTCTCTGACTCTTAAGAGTCTTCCCGCAGTGCGCCGGGGGAACTCTTAAGAGTCTCCCCGCAGCTCCCGGGTTAAGGTTAAATATAGAGCAACTTCCTCCAGTGTGCCTGGATCCTGGAGGTGTACACTATGCTTGGAGTTTGTAGCATTTTAATGATCCTGTTCTCAGAAGTGTTAAGGCGCTGAATGAATTTATATGTTAGCTTTCTAATGAGTGATTTGTAACAGTGTAAGTTCATATAGGCACATAGCGTACTTGTACTCTCATATACAAAGAACCAGAGTGTGGGAGGCAAAGCCCAAAACAAGCTTCATATGCAATGGACATTTTCGTGATGAATGCTTTGACAATAAAGTGCAGTGGAGTATGGGTATGGCTAGATGCACCCGCTGATTGCCTATACGGACTGGGGTCTTGTCACGCCCAGTGCCAGGTCCGTATATATACGGACTTGCCGAAAAAAAATCGTAGCAGCGAAACGACTGCACCTATAGCTTTCATATTTCTACCACATGTACCTTACCCTTCTGGCGTCTTGCTACCTCCACCCCAACCCCCTCCCCCAATCCACTCGCCGACCATGGGTCGCCGCATCAGGCCATCACAAAGGAAAAAAAGGAAAATATGTGGCGGCGAAACGACTGCACCAATTGGTTCCATATTTGTGTGACAAGTCCCCTACCCTTCTGTCTTCCCCCCACCACACCCCAACTTCCTCCCACCACCCACTTCCAGCCTATCCGTAGATCATCACATAAAAAAATGAAAATCCGTGGTGGCGAAACTACCTCACCAATCGGCTCCATATTTGTAACACGAGTCAATTACCCTTCTACCTTCCCCCCACCATCCCCCAAACCACCCTCCCACCCATACGTGCTTGCCAATTTCAGGAGTCAGGAGAGTGGATAATATGGGCTAACTTAAGCCTAGCCCAAATTATACAGTCAGTGTCGATGGATATAGGCCTAACTTAGGCTAAAGAAATTTATTGGCTGAAATTCTACTACTAGCAACTAGGCTAAAAAAAATAAAAATAAAAAAAATAAGTCGATCGCCGAGGTTTAAGTTCCCGTCTATTTATACGGCGATTTTTTCTGTTATTTGCACCCTGTTGGCAATGTATATGATGATAACAAAAAGTCATGGAGGCGTGAGGGGCGGGCTTTCATTATTGTATCCAAATGCAGTCAAAATAGACGGGGACATGATCGCTAGCGTCCGCCGCGGCTCCGAGTAGTGTAAACAAGGCGGGCGGTAATCACAGCTGCTTCTCCCTCCTCTCCTGCTGCTGGATCTCGTCCTACAGGTTCATACATATAAGCCTGGACACCACCAATATTCATCACTTGAGGTTCTTTGCCATAATCACGGTTATCACCCTCAGTATTGGCAAACGAATCGGAACTACTGTCACTATCCTCCATTTCCACCTGTCAGAAGAGCTTGTTGTGTTCCTGGGCATACGTCATCAGAGCGCTTAAACTCCGAATCTAGAAAAGTGTCACCCATATCCTATTTTGGCCATTATATAAATAATTAAGCCATTGTAGCAGAAAATATTGCACCAAAAGCTATAGTGCACACTGCCGGTAATGATTGTGGAGGAAAATAATAGCATGCACACCCACCTTTAACATCCACGAGTGACCCTCGTACATGAAAACTAGATGTAGTGATCAACCCTAACTAGGAAGATACCTCCTGACAACCTGAACTCATATCTCAAACCAATTAATGTAAGAACTCTCGATAACCATATTCAGGGAGCGGCCTGCCCCTCCCCCCCCTCCCCCCCCCCCCCCCCCGACCCCACGGGGACCCCACCGACCCCCGCGGAGAATTACCCTGAACCGCGCTAGCCAGCAAATTCTTGCCAGACAACAGGTGAGTTTCCAACAGGTTATGACCTACAAATCTAAATACCTATCCAAATACCATCCTATCCCATCCTTAACCAAAACCAAAATCTTACTTATCCCATCCTAGATTACGAATAGCATGTCAGCTAGACCAGAGAAGGATATTTAGGTGAATTGATGAACAATACCTCCCAGCCTATTCACGTAGGGCGCCAGCAAAGTAGTCCCTAAAAAACCTTCACCAAATCCGCCTAAATAACTCTACTAGTACCTCATACTAGAGTTAAGATATCCACGATCATAAATCAGATAACAAGTTACTTACCGCCACATTAAAGACCCCCCTCCCTAACCCCCTAAGTTCACCAGAATAAATTAACTACTTGCATAGCACTGACATCCATTACTTCTAGAACATTCCTGAAGCTTCCTTGACCTGCCTATAAATAAGACACAGAGACAACAGTCGGACAGTTGAATATTAGAGCCCAAAGCAACGGCTGGCCACACTGCGGTGGCTTCTAATACCCCCTCCCCCCCTCAAGATTCACGATAGTTCGGCGTTCCGTAATCTGTGCAACTCTGTGAGGAAGTGATTTAACACTTTACGAATGTTTTATTGCGATCGGGACTACCGGCAGTAATATTATTGTAATGCCCTCGAAAATATCCCGCAACCCCAATAATGTACTACCCGAGTTGACGTCAGGTATAGTGTAAATAGTCGTTAATGGGAAGACCAATAAACTCATCACGTGAATCACCACGAGACTATCACCTGGTTCTTACAAATCGGACTAAGGTTACTATACTTTTGTACGTCCGTGATAGTACAGTGGGTTAGCGCGCGGGCCTGGTTGACCTATGATGGTCATAGTCACTAACCAGGGTTCGAACCCCACCCAAGGCATCTCAAAACCTGTGGGTTTTTAGGAGGGTTAAACTCCCTTCAGAGGTTCGAGCCCCGCGAAAGGTTGACCCTAAGTGGGCCTGGGGACTTGTCAGGACAGAAAAATTCCCTGCACACCCAGCATTTCATTGGTGGCAGTCACGGAATGTGATCTGGTAGCTACATAGAGCACCCATCACGCGGACTCTAACAATATTGAGATTGCTGAGGTGATACAGCTACGATACCTTACGACCTTAAAGAGGATAGGGACTAGCCTAGTTAAAGAAGGATGTAATGTAATGCCCTCGAAAATATCCCGCAACCCCAATAATGTACTACCCGAGTTGACGTCAGGTATAGTGTAAAATAGTCGTTGATGGGAAGTCCAATAAACTCATCACGTGAAACACCACGAGACTATCACCTGGTTCTTACAAATCGGACTAAGGTTACTATACTTTTGTACGTCCGTGGTAGTACAGTGGGTTAGCGCGCGGGCCTGATTGACCTATGGGGTACATGGTCACTAACCAGGGTTCGAACCCCACCCAAGGCATCTCAAAACCTGTGGGTTTTTAGGAGGGTTAAACTCCCTTCAGCGGTTCGAGCCCCGCGCCAGGCCCCAGGAAAGGTTGACCCTAAGTGGGCCTGGGGAGTTGTCAGGACAGAAAAATTCCCTTCACACCCAGCATTTATTTGGTCAATGTAATGCCCTCGAAAATATCCCGCAACCCCAATAATGTACTACCCGAGTTGACGTCAGGTATAGTGTAAAATAGTCGTTGATGGGAAGTCCAATAAACTCATCACGTGAATCACCACGAGACTATCACCTGGTTCTTACAAATCGGACTAAGGTTACTATACTTTTGTACGTCCGTGGTAGTACAGTGGGTTAGCGCGCGGGCCTGGTTGACCTATGATGGTCATGGTCACTAACCAGGGTTCGAACCCCACCCAAGGCATCTCAAAACCTGTGGGTTTTTAGGAGGGTTAAACTCCCTTCAGAGGTTCGAGCCCCGCACCAGGCCCCAGGAAAGGTTGACCCTAAATGGGCCTGGGGAGTTGTCAGGACAGAAAAATTCCCTTCACACCCAGCATTTCATTGGTGGCACTCACGGAACGTGGTCTGGTAGCTACATAGAGCACCCATCACGCGGACCCTAACAATATTGAGATTGCTGAGGTGATACAGCTACGATACCTTACGACCTTAAAGAGGCTAGGGACTAGCCTAGTTAAAGAAGGATGTAATGTAATGCCCTCGAAAATATCCCGCAACCCCAATAATGTACTACCTGAGTTGACGTCAGGTATAGTGTAAAATAGTCCGATTTGTAAGAACCAGGTGATAGTCTCGTGGTGATTCACGTGATGAGTTTATTGGACTTCCCATCAATGACTATTTTACACTATACCTGACGTCAACTCGGGTAGTACATTATTGGGGTTGCGGGATATTTTCGAGGGCATTACAAGTAGAAAGCAGAGTAACACAAGGAAGAAAGGTAGCTGGAGCAATGAAAGCCTTAATTGTTTAGGAACAGAAACTTGAGTATGGAAGCAGTGAGAGGATTGCATGAGGGTGTGTTGGTGCCGACATTGATGTATGGATGTGAAACTCTGGTATGGTAGGCTATATAGTAATGAACAATCACGAGTAAGAGCAGTTGAAATGGATTTGTAAGAAATGCGTGTCGAGTTTGGAATAGACAAAGTAATTAAGAAGTGTGAACATGTGGTGTTAACCCGGGAACTGCTGGGAGACTCTTAAGAGTTCCCCCGGCGGACTGCGGGAAGACTCTTAAGAGTCAGAGAAAAAAAAAATCAACTTTTGACATCGAAAAAAAAAAAAAATAAAAATAATTTGGCCCCTGGGCCATGCAAAATCTCAGTCCTCTACCTCCCCTCCTTCCCCACTTTCCTCCTCTCCTTCAATTATCACCTATTTTCCCTATTATTCCCTTATTCTGAGGTATATTTTCGTGCTAACATTACCGAGTTGCAAGCAGGGCGTTGTCATCACTGATGGCAAGCGAGTGCAAGAGAGAGAGAGAGAGTATCGATCGACTGGGTCTCAGTGGCCTTGGGGGAAATTGGCGGGAAAGCAGCTTGCCTCATCCATACATTATACAACTCGCGGGCTATATCTCCGATTTTGACCATCCAAACGCTGTTTTCACTCATTTTATTGTTGTTTCAGGTTAATACCTTTATAATCAACCCATAATAGGCGCGTATGGATAAGTATTAATGCTATTAATGGTACAATGAATATTTTAGTGACGGAAACACCTCAAATACATGCGCACAGGGAGAGGTGTCTAATTATCCCCATGCGCACTTGTTAGGTTAAGAAGAGTCAGTAGAGCAACCGGTTGAAGGAAGTGTTCTCAGATGGTATACAGTCACATGACAAGCATGCCTAAAAAAGAATAGTTAAAAGGATCTATATCAGTGAAGTGGAAGGGAAAAGAAGGCATAGAAAGCCGAAAAGAAGATGGTATGATATGGTGTCAGAATGTGTGTCAAAGCGTGAAGAAGGAATGGCTGAAGCAAAAGAATTAGCAAATGACATGCAGGAATGAATGGAGGAAGTTTAATTGTTAGAGAGAGTATAGGCTACATGAAGGTCTCTGGGCCCTTTTAAATTACAAACCTGGAAGGTCTATCCCAGATGTTGATGTTCCTATTTGTTCCGGAAATATGATATAGGCTATATATCATATATAACTGTTATGCCCGGTCCAAATTGGAACGCGAGATATTCTTTGTACAATGAGAAGCTCTCTAACTGGATAGGTATACCTTAAACTTTAAATAAAGAGACAACACGGCAGGATAGTAAGCACACAGGTAACAAGTTAACATGGGTTTTATTCAGTTTAACACCTGGTTCATGGAGGAGCAAGACATATATTTTATACCTGTAACCTGGAGATCATCAACAACAATGAGAATAATTAAGACATACAATAATCAGGTTATCAAGTAAGCAATAGGAGTCGGACAATGGGTCCGGACTCAAGGTAATAATAATACTCCTAGGATACAATTATAAGGTATCCAAAATGGTGGAGGTACACCTCCTACCCAAATAGATCTCAGAGAGGATCTCAACAAAAGACAAGAGTGCAGTAATGGCAAATGCCGTCTGGATCATGCAATGATGTCCCCGGCATATAGTGACGTTAACTGACTCTAAAGCAATAATGGCCAAGTGATCATCAACAATGAAGTGGGCTCGGAAAGGCTCACAAATGATATTAATACTATAGGTGTGCTAGATCTCACCTGGCAAAGATTAATCCTTAACTCTAATTGTGTACTAGCAAGGTGCTGAAGGCTGAGGCAACAATCGTCGGGAGCTGAGATAGAGTGAAATCTATTCGAGTTATGAACCTGACAGAATGTTAAATGAATTAGGCTAGAAGTTATACAAAGGGACTAGATTATGTGTAAATATGTGTTTGTGTTTGATGCTATGGGTCTTATATAGGCACGCCCCCTCTGTCGGGCTATGGGAGACCAATAACCCGGGAAGGTGCATATATAAGGATCCCCTGATAGGTATGTATAATGGGTCCCGGCAAGTGGGCTAATTAACGTCAATTTAAGTAGGGAGAAGAAATTTAGACCTCTCGCAAGACGTAATGTTAATGAGAACCCCTGAAGATAACTTCTACCACAACCCTGAGTCAACTCGATACCCATAAACGGTACAAAAGCACTTAAAGGAGAGCTGTAGTGAAGAGGAGGGCCCGTAGATCGAGGGAAGATCCAGTAGTCCGGAGGGCGGCTGGGTGTGATGACTCCGGAAGTTGGTCCAGGGGGGGGGCGGCTGGGCGTGATGACTCCAGCTACTGGTCCAGGGTGAGTCACAAGATGATTCCTTAGACCTTGGCGCCTACCACGGGACAACCGGGTTCCTCTTGCACTCCCACAGTGCAGTGATCCCCAAAGGATATGCTGGAGTTCTGCTACAAGGTTTGGGGGGTTAGGGTGACTAGCATAATGATCTACCTAGAGTGGCAAGCAGTCTAGATAGTGACATTATAGGCAGTCTAAGGGGGGTCAAGGTAATTGTCTTCCTTCCTTGCTAGTTCGTGGAACTATCAGAACCATGTAGCAAAAAGAGAATCCAGAAAGGGGAGCCCAAAGTGGGTTGCCCAAAATTAGTCCTCTTCCTGATGGGGGGAACCCGATCTGGTAGATCTCAAGTTACTACACTATCCTCATAATCCCTTGAACAAAACAAGGTAGGAATCCTTTGGTACTTGGTTTGTGCACCGCATCGAAGGCCAGAAAGGGGGAGCCCAAAGTGGGTTGCCCAAGCTAGTCCTCTTCCTGATGGGGGGAACCCGACCTGGTAGATCTTCGATCACAGCACACAACTGACAAGTTGAACACCAGCTATCTCTGGCTGTTCTTACCCTGAACTAAATAATACCAAATGGCAAGCTTAGTTACTGATGTCAGGTCAAGTCAAATTGAGTAGTGACAGGGGTTAGGGGGAAGTGGGGATAGGACAAGAATTAGTTGGATGAAGTGAATTTTAACAGGAGAAAAAAGGTGTCCAGGCTTAACTGGAGCTGCCTGAGGGTTTTCCTGATTTAGCTGCTAAAGAGACTGGCCAGGGCAAGGTCGACAGGGGCGCGTTGGGGGTGACTCCTTGCTTGCTTGGGTATCACATGCCATGCCATTCCGACATGTCTGTTCGGGGGGGGGGGGGGGTTGTGAGCCTCATGGATTTGATATGTTTTCGTCATGTGAATACCCAGGCTGGGTGAGTATAAGGCAATCTTCTTGCCCCTACTTAAGGCGCCCGGCTTGAGAGGATTAAGGGCGTTTGGCGCGTGGTGGTTATGTCCTTGTAGCTCTGGGGGTGGCGCACCTGGACTCTGGCTGTACCTTGTAGCTAGATGCCCCCGGGCAGATTCTGTTATAAGAGGGGGTATTCACTTCCTGGGGGGAGAGGAGAGTGGATGAGAAATGGCATGTGCAGGAGTAGGGTTGGCTGCAGGTTTAGTGGCAGCTAGAGATGTGGTCTTATCATCCTGAGACCGCATCTCTCTACCGTCTGGTAGAGAAAAGTCCCGACCCCGGGACTGGAGATGGTAATGTCTTGAAGTATTATCTTCGTAGACAGGGGTCAGGTGCTGGAGGAAGTGGTAATAAATGACTCCCTGGTTGTTAGGGGTGGCCATCTTGTCTCCGGTGAGGGTGAGGAGAGAAGAGGAGTCACAGTACCTCAAATGGTCCAGGAGTTGGTGAGGTGACTTGATTACTTTGGTGGAGTCCTTCCGCGCCAGGGTTATCATGTCAATCCGCATCTTGGTGGTGGTCGTCAGCGAGGGCGTTGTCGTGGCTGGAGGTGGTTGGAGAGTGATGACAGAGAGCCTGGCTTGGCCCAGGTCATGAGGTTGTGCAGACGCCGAAGTACCAGGCTGGGGGGAGGAGCTTGGTGCGGACGCCGAAGTACCAGGCTGGGGGGAGGAGCTTGAAGACGCTTGATCCTTAACCTTTCTCACTTTAGGCTGGGACAGGGCTGGTTCCCATCTGGTGGGTGGCTTCACAGGTCATCCACAGCGGGTATGAGAAGGCAGTCTGGGAAATGGGGGAGATGGAGTTAGAGGTGACATTGAGCGAAATTTGGATATTGTTTTTCGCCTGGGAAGTTGAGAAGGAGGGGAAATAGATTGAGGAGAAGAAGGTAGGGTTTTAGAGATAGGAGGAGTAGGTGAGGGTTTTTTAGGACGGAAGCTGGGGGTGATAGGCAAAGTGGGGGGTATGTTGGTGAGTTGTGGTGGCGAAGGGGGAAGACTAGACGTGGCAAGGTTAATTAAAGGCGATGGTTGAGAAGGAGGTTGCGGAGGTGAAACGAAAAGAGAGGGAGAAGGAGAGGAGATGTGAGAAGATTTGGGCTTAGGAATGCGGGAAGGGGTGAAGGTGACTGGAGGTGAAAGAGAAGAGGGGGAAGTTTGGGTTTGAGTAGAGAGAACAGGAGGAGGTCGATGTTTAGGAAGGTGAGAAGGGGTGAACTGGGTGAGGCGAGTGGGAAGGGTGACAGGAGGTTGCAGTACAGGAGAGTGAAGGGCAGGCAAAGGAGAATTGAGAGGGGGAGTGGAAAGAGGTGGAGCGAGAGGGACAGCATGGTTGAGAGGGACAGGTCCGGAAAGACAGGAAGTTTGAGGGTGAAGATTTGAAACAGGGGTACAGTCAACATCCTGATCAGGCTCAGCTACAACAGTAATATTCTTATTAATAAGTTGAAACCTTCTGACAAACCTATTCCTATAAGTGCGAGATTCCCCATGATAGTTAATTATGACCTGGAAACAGTTTGGGATCCTAAGGACCTCAAATGGACCCTTGTACCGTGGCTTCAGTTTGGAGGGTACAGGTAAGATGGCGACCATGACTAGGTCGCCTACTTGGTGAGGGTTGTTCTTGGGGGCTTCATCAGGCTGGAGATCTTGGGTAAACTGGAGCTGACGTAGGCGGTTCCTGAGGTGGACGAGGTTGGTATTTAGACCTGGTGAGGCCTCAGTAGGGGCAGCTAGGTGACGTAGTGGTATGAGGAGAGGTGGGCTCCCAAAAACCATCTCATGAGGGGTGATCCCATTGTCTCTGGGGCAGGTGTTTATTCCCCATTGTATGATGCGAATTTGGCTGGTCCAGTCCAATGAGTTCATCTGTTGGAGGCGTGTCCGGATTTGATTGGCGATGGTTCTATGAGATCGCTCGCAGATGGAGTTTCCTTTTGGCCAGTAGGGTGAAGAGTGGCTGATGTGAAATCCAAACATTTCGGAGATCTGCGTCCAAATTTGTCGGTGAATTCAGGGGCATTGTCGGAGTGGATTGCCTGTGGCAATCCAAAATAGGGAAAGACATGTAATAATGCCTCGGTGACAGCCATAGCAGTGTGTTCTCTAGCAGGGCAGGCGATCACGTATTTTGAGTACGTGTCCACGAAGGTGATGATGTAGCGGTATCCCCTGTCGTTTTGTAGAGGTCCCATGACGTCCACTGCCAAAAGTTGCCAGGGTTTAGAAGCGATGAGTTTGCCGGAAGGTCCTGGGGTGTGTGTTTGGTCTTTTCCCAGGGTGCAGGCACGGCAAGCTTCAGTGATTTTCTTGGCCGTAGTGTAGGGGCGAGGAGTCCAGTAGATGTCTTTGAACGTGTTCACCAACTTCTTTTGGCCTAGATGGATCCCGTTGTTGGTGTGCAAGGAAGACATAATTTATTCAGCATCCTCAGGCCCTAGTACTGACCTTCTGGGGTAAAGAGGGCATCACCCCTTCTTTGTAAGAGGCCAAAAAGTCGGGTGGAGATCCAAGTTGGTTTGTCGTTCCGGAGGTAGGCCTGGATGAGAGGGGGAGTGGTAGTAGGTGGTGGTCGAGGTTCTTGGATGGCATTGAGTTGTTCTGGTGCCAGTGGGAGCCGGGATAAGGCATCTGCATTGGTATGGAGTTTTCCCGGCCTGAAGGAAATCTCAAAATCAAACTCCTCAAGTGATTCTCGCCAACGGACTGTTAGGGCATTCTTAGAGTCAGATTTCCTGAGCCATTGTAAGGCTTGGTGGTCAGTGATGATGGTGATCTTGACGCCAGCTAGGTAGGCCCGGAAGTGTCAGAGGGCCCAAACGATGCCTAAGCATTCTCTTTTAGTTACCGGGTAGTTGGTTTCTGCCGGGGTTAAGGTCCGGCTGGCACAAGCAATGATGTGCTCTCGTCCTTCTCGATTTTGGGAGAGGACTGCACCGACGCCGAGAAGGGACACGTCGGTGTAGAGTCTAAAGGGTAGTTGGTAGTCCGGAAAAGAGACGACAGGGGAAGACACGAGTAGGTCCTTGAGGGAGGTGAAGGCTTGGAGACGGTCGGGGGTCCACACAAAAGGTTCTTCCTTCCTAGTTAAGTTGTGTAGAGGTCTGGCAATGGTGGCGAAACTCTTCACAAACCTCCGATAGTAGGAGGCAAGGCCTAGGAAAGCTCTTACTCCTTTTACTGACTTCGGGGGTTGGATCTCCTGGATGGCTTGGAGTTTCTTGGGGTCAGGTGCAAGTCCTTCTTCTGACACCAGATGTCCTAAGAATTGGACCTGATGTCGAGCCATGGTGCATTTAGTAGGCTTCAGCTTTAATCCGGCTTGTCGGATCCTCTGGAAAACTTGGCGGAGGCGTTGGAGGTGTTCTGCCCAGGTACGACCAAATACTATGATGTCGTCCAAGTACGCCAGACATGTTTCCCAAGTTAATCCCTGAAGTACGGATTTCATCAGTCGGGAGAAGGTGGCGGGACCGTTACATAATCCGAATGGCAGCACTGAGAACTCGTAAAGCTTCCCTTGGCTGGTGGAGAAAGCTGTTTTTTCTTGGTCGGTGGGGGCGACGGGGACCTGCCAGTATCCGGATTGCAGGTCCAGTATGGAGAACCATCTGGCCCCTAATAGGGAGTCTAGGGAGTCGTCGATGCGTGGTAGTGGGGTGGCATCTTTGATGGTGACATCGTTGAGTTGTCGGTAGTCGATGCAGAATCGAGACGACCCATCCTTCTTCTTGACCAGTACCACTGGAGAGGACCAAGGGCTAGTTGAGGGGTTGACGATGCCAGCTTCTAACATCTCTGCAACTTGCTTCTGTTCTACTTGGCGCTGAAGGGGGTTCTTTCTTCGTATAGCCTGTCTGACTGGGGGTCCAACAGTGTGAATGTGGTGTTCTAGGACATAGGTGTGGCCTACATCTTGGGAGTTGGTGGCAAAGATGTCCTGGTATTCGGCCATTAACTGGCACAGATCGTCCTTTTGTTGAGGGGTGAGGTGAGTAGGAACGTCTGGGAGTGATGGAGTTGATGCAGGAATGGAGGTGGTGGTGTCGGTTGAAGGCTGGTCATCATAAGTCTCTAGTTCTCCGATGGTGAGACCCCTGGGTAGGGTGGTCGGAGATGTTGGCTATTCTTACTGCATTTTGTTTTAAAATGGCAGGAGCAGTGAGACAATCCCTGTCAAAAGGGCTCTGAAGAGAGGGAGTGTGAATGAGTTCTCCGTTGAGGGCTGGATGGATGGGTACCCAATGTTCATGATGTGGCAGCAAGGTGATGGGTTGAATGGTGATGGCCGATGCAACATGGATGGCTTTCAAGGTTTGAGGAGGGTCATGGAGCGGTGTGGCAATCTTCGGAGTGGTGAGTCCTGGGGGTTTGGTGGAAAATAACAATCTTCTTTCAACACACTGGATAGTAGTGCGGAGGGCCGTGAGAAGGTCGAATCCCAGGTATCCGTCGTAGGTGGTTTCTTGGGAGGGAAATACCATGAAAGCGTGGTGATGGCCGTGGTTAGGTTGAGGGGTGGCCACATACAGTGGGGCCGTGATGCCAGTACTAGAAATAAGGTTGTCGTTGGCATCAATGAGGGTGGTGGACGAGTGTTGAATCGGTCCAAAAGTGTTGTGATGTCTCTGGTGGTAAGAGGAAAAAATACAGGATCTTGAAGCTCCGGTGTCGACAAGGAGTCGAGAGTTGACTCCCTGGATGGTCAGGTGGGTGTAAATGGGAGGCTTTATCATATCATAGCTGCCCCTATCTCGAGCCCCCGCCAGTTTGTAAGTTGGTGGGCGGGGGCGGTCTAAAAACCCGGTTTGATGACTTCCGGCTCGACTGTACTGTGGTCGTCCGGGTCACCAACCTCGTCGTAGTCCTCAGCTCCTGCGGTGCCGTCTTCTAGGATGGTGGCAACTCTTCTGGAGGGCTTCAGCCAGGGAATCTGTCCCCAGAACAGTGGAACCCTCGAGCGTTTGGCCAGCAACTCGGCAAAAGACCTCTTCAACCCATTAATAGGGCACTGGGACCCGCAGGGCTTCCAGTCTCCAGGCTTGACTCTGGCCCATTCTTCCGGCTTGTCCTGGTTGCGGCTAGGGTGGTAGGTTGGTCCGGAATGAGCTCCTTGTGGCTTAGTGGGAGCTCGTTGGATACCCGCGATCTTTCCTTGCTCCTGGGATTTTTGCAGGGCCAGAATACGGCGTATGATAGGGAGGTCTGTATCATATCCGGCCGGTTCTGTGATGGCAAAGTGGTCCCGGACTGCACGCGGAAGGATCCTCATCAGGGTCCGGCGGACGTTCTCCTTCGTTTCTGCAGCTGTAGCCATTGTGAATGCGGTGGAAGCCAGCCTGGTAAGCTTGCTGATGGTGGCGTCGAGGTCCCCGTCGTAGGTGATGGCGTGAAATTGCTGGTCGGCTATTACAGTACCTAAGACGGGGTTAATGGCAGTTTTAGTGTATGTTTCAAACTGTTCCCAGGTCATTCCGGGGTTCTCTTTTACATAACTGGAAACTAGGGCCATGGACCGCCCTAGCTTCATGACTACAGTATGTATTTTAGGGGCAACTTCATTTTTAAATATGATGTCAAGCACTGGCTTGACAACCTCTAAATAGGTGGCAATGTCAGTTTCCTCTGGTCTGAAAGGAATAATATCCAGTGCTTTCCCTGCCATCCTGACTACTTATCCCTGTCGTGATACTCTCAAAATATTTAAAGCAGGAAAAACCTGAAAGGCTACCTTCGAGAAAGAGACACCGCTGTCACCAGGGTTATGCCCGGTCCAAATTGGAACGCGAGATATTCTTTGTACAATGAGCAGCTCTCTAACTGGATAGGTATACCTTAAACTTTAAATAAAGAGACAACACGGCAGGATAGTAAGCACACAGGTAACAAGTTAACATGGGTTTTATTCAGTTTAACACCTGGTTCATGGAGGAGCAAGACATATATTTTATACCTGTAACCTGGAGATCATCAACAACAATGAGAATAATTAAGACATACAATATCAGGTTATCAAGAGCAATAGGAGTCGGACAATGGGTCCGGACTCAAGGTAATAATAATACTCCTAGGATACAATTATAAGGTATCCAAAATGGTGGAGGTACACCTCCTACCCAAATAGATCTCAGAGAGGATCTCAACAAAAGACAAGAGTGCAGTAATGGCAAATGCCGTCTGAATCATGCAATGATGTCCCCGGCATATAGTGACGTTAACTGACTCTAAAGCAATAATGGCCAAGTGGTCATCAACAATGAAGTGGGCTCGGAAAGGCTCACAAATGATATTAATACTATAGGTGTGCTAGATCTCACCTGGCAAAGATTAATCCTTAACTCTAATTGTGTACTAGCAAGTGCTGAAGGCTGAGGCAACAATCGTCGGGAGCTGAGATAGAGTGAAATCTATTCGAGTTATGAACCTGACAGAATGTTAAATGAATTAGGCTAGAAGTTATACAAAGGGACTAGATTACGTGTAAATATGTGTTTGTGTTTGATGCTTTTTTTTTTTTTTTTTTTTTAAGAGACAATGAACGGAGGAAGGAAAAACACAGATAAAACAAAAAGGTCCATGTGCCTAAAGGCATCCTCCATTCATAAAATGTTTGTAACAACTGGATTTAAACATTTGTAGATTGTAAGTTTGTGGAAAGCAATTCGAGGTAAGTGAATTCCAAAGAGTAGTAGCTCTGGGGATAAATGAATTCTGATAAGCAGAAGTTCTGCATTGTGGAGGAGAAAGTGTAAATTCATGGGCGCTCTCAGCTGCCCTAGTTCTACGGGGAAAGATGTGAAGAGGCGGCACAATTGAAGCAAGTTCCTCGGAACAATTGCTGTGAAAATATCTGTAGAATAATGCAAGGGATGCAACGTTTCTTCGTATGGATAATGTAGGAAGGTCCTGTGTGATTGCAGGGTTATTGATTAATCTAATAGCTTTATTTTGAATTTTTGTCCAACTACCTCAATGCAACCACTCCACTTCCACCCCACAGAGGTGAACAGTAATCCATCTGAGAACGCACATGACTTTTATATATCACGGCAACTGCTCGTCAGTGAAGAATTCTCGAACTCTGTACAGGAGTCCCAGTTTTTTAGAGGCATTCTTAGCAATGCTTCTAACATAATGTGTCCAGCTCAAGTTAGTAGTTAATGTTACACCGAGAATGTCAATACTAGGGGAAGTGGGAATATTTACATCATAAAAAATATATGGAGTCAGTGAGATTCTGTCGGTTAGAAAATTGAATGTACTTGGTTTTCTGTGCATTAAAGGAAACTAGATTCTTTTGTCCCCATCCATTAATTCTAGAAAGGTCCTGGTTCAGAGAAATTGCAGTGTTTTTTTTGAATTTAAGATCGGGTTGGGTGAAAGAATTGGTAAATGTGAAGGAACTGTGGAGTGTTGAGTCATCTGCGTAGGAATGTATTGGATTATGAGTGGTAGATATAAGATCATTGATATGAATGAGGAACAGAATTGGGGCCAAAACTGATCCCTGGGGAACACCAGCATTTATTGAGTGAAATTGAGAATAAAGGCCATCTACCATTACACGTATTTTTCTGTTATGAAGATAAGAAGAATTAGTGGAACTAATGATGCAAGGCCGTAGTGTGACATCTTCGACAATAAGGATTGATGCCAGACTCTATCAAATGCCTTTGATATATCCAGTGCTATTGTATGTGTTTCACCATGTTGGTCTGTAGCTTGATTGATTTGATGCGTAAGAAGGCAAAGCATGTCTGCAGTTGATCGACATCGTCTAAAACCATATTGCCTATCACTGATTAATTTATTATTCTCAAGATGCTTAATTATGTGATTATTTAATATAATTTCAAAGACTTTACCAAGAGTGGAAGTTATAGCTATTGGTCTGTAGTTTGATGGATCTGAAGAGGCACCTTTTTAGGAACTGGATGGATGTTTGCTTCTTTCCAGGGTACTGGGAAGCATGAGGTATGAGTACACAGACGGAAAATTTTTGCCAATACAGGAGCGAGCACCAAGGAGCAATTCTTAACCTCTGAAGTGCGCATGGGGGTAATTGGAAACGTCCCCCTGTGCTGACGTATTTGAGGTGTTTCCGTCACTAAAATATTCATTGTGCCATTAATAGCATTAATACTTATCCATATGCGCCTATTATGGGTCTTGATTATAAAGGTATTAACCTGAAACAACAATAAAACGAGTGAAAACAGCGTTTGGATGGTCAAAATCGGAGATATAGCCCGCGAGTTGTATAATGTATGGGTGAGGCAATCTGCTTCCGCCATTTCCCCAAGGCCACTGAGACGCAGTCGATCGATACTCTCTCTCTCTCTTGCACTCGCTTGCTATCATTGATGACCACACCTCCAATCGGTTTCTAATGTTAGCACGAAAATATACCTCAGAATAAGGGAATAACAGGGAAAATAGGTGATAACTGAAGGAGAGGAGGAAAGTGGGGGAGGGGAGGTAGAGACTGAGATTTTGCATGGCCCAGGGGCCAAAAAAAAAATAAAAATATTAAATTTTTTTTTTTCGATGTCAAAAGTTGATTTTTATTTTCTCTGACTCTTAAGAGTCTTCCCGCAGTGCGCCGGGGGAACTCTTAAGAGTCTCCCCGCAGCTCCCGGGTTAAGTACTATTGGAGGTATTTCATCTGAACCAGGAGCCTTATCTACTGAGAGATTCTGCAAAATAGTTTTGACATGTCTGGTGTGTATCTTACGTGAGGGAATTTCAGGCGAATTAAAATTAAGTACAGGGACATCTTGATTTATTTCATCTAAGGTTGAGTTGGTGGAGAAAATATCCGCAAGAAGGTTAGCTTTACCTCGTGGGTCACTTACAAGATTGCCAGTCGGAGATTTTAATGGTGGAATGGATGAAGCAGTAGTGAAGTTGGATTTAAATGAGTTAAGAGTAGACCAAAATATTTTGTTATCATTTGGATTATTTAGAAGTTTATTTGCCTGCTTGTGGAGAAAGTTTTATTTAGTTAGGTTTAATACAGTTTTGGCATGATTTCTGATGTTTCTAAAGTAATTAAAGGCTTCATGTGCTTTTGATCTTGTGTATGCATTGTAGGCTATTGCTTTTTGTTCAGTTACTCTAGCACAATTATGGTCAAACCATTTAGGTGAATTAGATATTTTACTGTACTTTTGATGAGGAATAAAAGTTTCCATTCCAATTTTTACAAAATCTTGTATGTGGCTCAAGGTGGAGTGTGCATCATTAGAAAAGAAAGAGGTCCAGGGAATATCAATAAAGAAACCTTGAAGACCCTCCCAGTCTGCCCTATCGTAATGCCATTTAGTCACCAAAACAGGTTCAGAGTGGGAAGGTGTGGTAGGTGATAGACAGGTGGCCTGTATCAGACAGTGATCAGAAGATCCAAGCGGGGACCTCACTGTAACATCATAATTTTCTGAATTGGTTGTTAAAAATAAGTCCAGTAGGTGGGAATTATGATTAGGATTATCTGGTACATGGGGGGGTTGGTTGACTAGTTGAGTGAGATTAAATGAGTCTGCAAATAGCTCACATTCAAGACCAGCATCATCAGTCCTGGCTGAATGAGTGAGCCATTCAACATTATGGACATTAAAATCACCCAACACAGTGATTTCAGAATAAGCATTTAAGTTGAGGACACTGAGTTGTGAGGACTGAGAATCAAAAAGACTTTGCTCTGGAGGAGTATTTGGGGAACGGTAGATGCAACATATGTATTTAAATTTACCAGCAGAAATTAATTTGTATATAGAATAATCAAAATAGGGACAATTGAAACTAGTAACCTCCTCCAGGGCAATTTCAGATTTTGCAAAGCAACATACACCTCCTTTAGGTCTGAAATTTTGGAGCAGTTGATAACCTGGAAAATTAAATCTAGACGTGTCAGATGTGGATGTTACTTGAGTCTCTGTCAAAAAAAGGAGAGTAGGGGATTCTGCTTGAAGAAATTGGTGTACAGAATTGATGTTAGAGTGAAGTCCCCTTATATTGCTAAAGAAAAAGCTGCACTGACGAGCAGCTTTGGGACGTTGCAATGCTCTTGACACAGTCGCATGATGACGACCGGGAGGGCCCTAGCTGTGTCAATGACCCAACCCTGCCGGGGGTGGATATCCGAGGGACCACCAGGTTTGCTCTTAACAATTGTACTGCCATATTTATTGGGTAAGGTGTATGGTGTTACATGTATGATATGTAGTGGGAAGAGTAGTGTTTTATGGATAGAGGATAGCAATGTAGGGCAATGTCGTGAAGTTGGATGTGTATGTTATATAAAGAGGGTTTTCCTGATACCCCTGATGTGTGAGGCAGAAAGATATGTATCCAGCTACCAAGGCCTGGGAGAGAAAATGGAATTGAGGCTATTCCCTGAGTCTCCCGAAACCTTTGTGGTAGTACTTCCCTGGGCGGGGCTGCACCCTATGGGTCTTATATAGGCACGCCCCCTCTGTCGGGCTATGGGAGACCAATAACCCGGGAAGGTGCATATATAAGGATCCCCTGATAGGTATGTATAATGGGTCCCGGCAAGTGGGCTAATTAACGTCAATTTAAGTAGGGAGAAGAAAGACCTCTCGCAAGACGTAATGTTAGTGAGAACCCCTGAAGATAACTTCTACCACAACCCTGAGTTAACCCGTGGAGCCCCGGCTAGTTTTGTAATGTTTGCGCACCAGAACCCGGCCGGTTTTCAAAAAATGGTTTTATTCCAGAAACAATAGCGAATGGGTTAGGAATGAAGGAAAAACCACGAAAAACCGCTCAAAAAGCTTAAAAAAGGGTCCTACAGAGCCCCCGAAAACGGATTTTACAAGAGTAAAAAATTTAAGGCAATTATCCCAAAAAACCAGGTTATTGCACGCTCGCGCGCACGCACGTGGACTTTGAGAGTTTTCAACCATCGGCACGGTTGCGTGGGATACGTACACAGTTCCCATACAAATCTGAGCCCTCTTGAGTGGCTACACCTGAGGTTACGGTCGGCGCAATTAGGGTGACGCGTCAGGCGCGTCTCTGGGGCTGTGCGTTACATACATCGCCGACACATCAGACGCGTCGCTGGGGCTGTACGGGTTAACTCGATACCCATAAACGGTACAAAAGCACTTAAAGGAGAGCTGTAGTGAAGAGGAGGGCCCGTAGATCGAGGAAAGATCCAGTAGTCCGGAGGGCGGCTGGGTGTGATGACTCCGGAAGTTGGTCCAGGGGGGGGGGGGGGGCGGCTGGGCGTGATGACTCCAGCTACTGGTCCAGGGTGAGTCACAAGATGATTCCTTAGACCTTGGCGCCTACCACGGGACAACCGGGTTCCTCTTGCACTCCCACAGTGCAGTGATCCCCAAAGGATATGCTGGAGTTCTGCTACAAGGTTTGGGGGGTTAGGGTGACTAGCATAATGATCTACCTAGAGTGGCAAGCAGTCTAGATAGTGACATTATAGGCAGTCTAAGGGGGGTCAAGGTAAGTATCTTCCTTCCTTGCTAGTTCGTGGAACTATCAGAACCATGTAGCAAAAAGAGACTCCAGAAAGGGGAGCCCAAAGTGGGTTGCCCAAAATTAGTCCTCTTCCTGATGGGGGGAACCCGATCTGGTAGATCTCAAGTTACTACACTATCCTCATAATCCCTTGAACAAAACAAGGTAGGAATCCTTTGGTACTTGGTTTGTGCACCGCATCGAAGGCCAGAAAGGGGGAGCCCAAAGTGGGTTGCCCAAGCTAGTCCTCTTCCTGATAAGGGGAACCCGACCTGGTAGATCTTCGATCACAGCACACAACTGACAAGTTGAACACCAGCTATCTCTGGCTGTTCTTACCCTGAACTAAATAATACCAAATGGCAAGCTTAGTTACTGATGTCCAGGCTGGGTGAGTATAAGGCAATCTTCTTGCCCCTACTTAAGGCGCCCGGCTTGAGAGGATCAAGGGCGTTTGGCGCGTGGTGGTTATGTCCTTGTAGCTCTGGGAGTGGCGCACCTGGACTCTGGCTGTACCTTGTAGCTAGATGCCCCCGGGCAGATTCTGTTATAAGGTGGGGGTGATCACTTCCTGGTGGGAGAGGAAGTGGATGAGAAATGGCATGTGCAGGAGTAGGGTTGGCTGCAGGTTTAGTGGCAGCTAGAGATGCGGTCTTATCATCCTGAGACCGCATCTCAATAACATCTGAGGTGAAGCCATTGATTTCGGGGGCTGATGAGTGATTGGTGCTTCAGAATGTTTGTGTGCTTGCTTTTTGTGGGCGACTGTTAGGCCTATGACGTGTTCTTCTCCTGTCACCTCTTTTCCTTTCTCGAGTCTTTTTCTGATCCTCTCTACCCCTTGTGAGAGTAAGGGCTGGCTACTGACTGACTGATAATGTGTAGGTGTTTTAGGCAGTAAGACTAGAGATAGGCTCATGGCTGAACACCTCACGCCACTTTTTAGTTTTCCTAGAAAAAAAAAGTGTTCTCGTCGAGAAACTCCTTTTTTTTTTTTTTTTTTAAATCCAATTTCTTTCATAGGCCTACTGACTGCACAGGAACTCCATGTAAACATGTATCGGATATCACTGACAATTTTTGGCATTTTCTGCCAAAAGCCCAATGGCTATTATCAGTGGTGGTAACACAAAATGCAACTCATGTTAGTGGTAATTTACGTCTGTGCTTCAGTGCCACTATAGTGGTTGCTATAAACAAAGTATAGTGTCAGCGACAAAATTAATATTGAAACGTCAAACGATGTCACGATGAATAATCATATCTGCAGGGGTAACTATGACAAATTATTGTTTGCTAAGCGCCTTTCTTGTCTCAAAGAATGTTTTTTTTTTTGTAAAGAATGTTCGAGGAAATAAATTCACATAAGCTGTGAACTTTGATATGAATGTATATTTACCTATGATCATAAGTTCAACACACGAAATATGAAATAGTGAAAGTTGCTGTGCCTCCATTTTCTGTAATCCCTGACCTCCCCCTTCACTCCGCACCATTTTTGTTCAGTAGTCGCCTGGATGTGGTGGCTGACGGGACGTAAATATGGCGTTCGGTGGTGTTATACCTCTTTATAGCAAACGAAATGGCTCCTGGGCACTCAAAAGACTATTCAGGTCAAGAGAAAAAGTGTTAATATTTTTAGTAGGATTGACTTTCTTATTTATATGTATAGGACCAATATTTTTCCTTCCCGACTTGAGGGGAGGCCTGAGCACTCGAGTGGACCATGTTTATAAAGTGTACAAACAGATGCAAAAAGCTGGGCCAGAGCTCATATTGCCCCCTCCACCACCACAGTCTGGGGAGGAAGGGGCCATCAGGAAACATGAAGGGGTGTATCACAATGCAGTGGACCATAATGACATCCACCTCTCGGACGACAAGCAGAGGCTTATGGAAAAGATAAACAATGATGAAGAGCTACGGCACCTTCGAGTCATAGAAAAACCCGTAGTGTTGACCATAAGCTCTACACCCGGGAACAAGGGTAATGGTGTTGTTGGTCAAGTGGATGAAAGTGTTAAGGTACAGAACCCCAGTATAGGCCTAGGTGGTGGTGGTGATGGTGATGGTGTGGAGAGTGTTGACAAGGGTCCTGTACCAGTGGTCCAAGGTGGTGAAGATGCTGATCCTGTGGCCAGGCAAAGGCGGGACAAAGTTAAGGAGGTGAGTACCGACTTAGGCTAAATACTTATGCCTATGGTAATTAGGCCTAGGTACCTGTATAGCCTAGGCTAGGCTATATTATTTATTGGAATGACATTTTGGTAAATTGATACGGTGTTGACAGTCACGAGTTTTAGCATGTGGTTTTTTTGTTTTGCATTTTTTCTTTGATATAGGCCTACAGTGTTGTTTTATACCAAGGACTGTCGCAAATGAGTATTTACCCATTATCCAACAATCTAAAAACACGGCCCCCACTAGTGGCAGGGTGCCAAAACAGAAATTATCCAGTTCTGGATCCTTTTTCTAAGCTTACAAGGATCAACTTTGTGCGGCGTCTGCGGGGGGCGCAGCCCCCCGCTACATAACCGGGGGTCCGGGGGGCGTAGCCCCCCGGCCGCCGGAGAAATTTTGAGATGTGAAGGTAAATATACGCACAATAGGCTAGGCTACATGCTCAAAATTTATTAAAAGGAATTAATAATATTGTAAGTAAAAGGGATGTTATGTATGTTTACTGGTGTTTAATCAGGATACTAGGGGTCCGGGGAGCTGGCTGCCTGTACTTCAGTCTCAAAGAGATTCACTTCAGGTCCACTAATATAGGCATTGAAAACAGGTTTTTAAATTATTCTTAGCAGTCCCTGTTTTAGTTTTGTAACTTTTGTCCAATAAAGATTTCATGTAGGCCTATATTTGTTGTTGCATTCCAAGAACTATTACATACTTAATTTATATCCTTTCATATGATACATGAGTTACTATAGAGTACTGGTTAAAATACATACCGGTACCAAGTTTCAAGAATAAACTTTGATTAGAACATTTGTTTGTCTATTATTTTCCCTGGGCCGAGTAAAAAATACCTGGGTAGGCTATTCCCATCTCGGGTTAAGTACAATCAGTAGGAACGTAGAAACTTACTTTAATTTTCACAACTTTAAAAGACTCTAGATTCTGCGAGGCTAATTCCGAAAATATGCAATCAAGTCTCCGTTACCCCCATGAAGTCAGGTTATAGTAATGACAAGACATACCAATAATATATGTTAGTTAGCGGGTGTGTGGACTGTGGGGATAGTGGCAGCCCCCACTTTGGACACTAAGACTAAGTAAAGTTAGGTTAGGGTAAGGTAATGCAAATTATCTACTCATAACATGATAAACAATTGAACAATAAACTACTGTACTATATTCCTTGAAGAAATAAAAACAAACAATTGTACATAAGGCTGCGGAAAGATTCTTTAGTGATACCCAAGTCATGGCCGGAATTCCGGGAAATCTATAAATGCACTGTAGGCGGTAGGCCTAGCTGCTGGCTGTACACTTATTAAATTGTACCGGTAATCTGGCTAAAAAGTTACCGGTATACAAAATGAGAACATAAGGCAGGGTGCAGATCCCACTTTGGACACTAAGTTTGGACTTTGGTTAGGGTAAGTTATTGCAAATCTTCCACTCATAATATAAACTACAATAAAATAAGATACCAGTAGATAAGATACTACTGTAGCCTATTCTGCCTATAGCCTATACCTTGAAAACAAAAACAAACGGTAAGACTGCGAAAGTATTCTTCAGTGACAGGTCTACCCCTATAGGCCTAATCCCACGGCATGACGGCAAACTGTTATTGTCATAGGCTGTAGCCTAGCCAGGGTGTCGAATGACGCTGTTTTTTTGAGTGATACAACTTTCTGTATAATGATAAAAAAAAAAATCCTAGCCTAGGCCTAGCCTACGTATTTTTATATTATTTTAAAAGTTAGACATCTAAAATAGGCCTAGGCTTAGGCCTACTGTGTTCCAAAACTCAAGAGTAGCCTAGGTTAGCCTAGCCTAGCCTTACAAAAAAAAAAAAAAAACGGGAATGTTGGTCTAGGCTAAGTTTAATATACACTTCCCAGGTCATTTTAACAGTTCTATTGCTTCTATATATCATATAATACACCATAGAGTAAGTTTTTAATAACTAGAAAAAAAAGTCATCTTCTAAATAATTACCATAATTGAGGACCTTTGCCATTCCCGGGTTAAGAGTGGGCTCTGAGTCTTAGCCTACCAGAACCAGATTCCCAGCTGCCTAGCTAACCTTATTTTTTACTGTCTTTAACCTCAAATCTTCCTTGATCTTCATTAGCCTATCAATACATTATACATAGCCCCACTAGTGGGGGCAGTCCTAAGATTGTTGGATAATGGGTTATCCTAAGCCTAATACGCCTAGCCTCAGCCTAGGCTACTCATTTCTGCTTCAAATCATCATTATCATCATAGGCCTAGGCTAATACAAGTAGGCCTAGGCTTATCTGAAAAAATAATATGCTTGGCTACTTACAAAATCGCTGTTTGGTGCTTGCTAGAAGTCAGGTTTATCCAAAGTATCACCTTGAACTTATACCTTATATATAATGAGTTCCCCAAGATTAATATGCACAATTTTAGAATGTGTAGGGCACTCGCACTTCACATGAAGTCAATGTTATATTCCAGCCCCTTAATTCACTATTTTTCCACAAATATATCGGTAAATAACAGCTAACACATTTCCAAGTGTTCCACAGTTGATTGGTGGCAAGCTAATTTGACGTCATCATTGGATTATTCTCGGAAACACCACAATGGAAAACATTGCTGATATTCGTTCGTTGTTTTCCATTGATCCAACCACATATATACCCCTGAAAAACCAATAATTCATCATAAAATCGTACTAATTTATAGCTTACCTTATGCCTCAAGGTCTTGCGCTCTTTGTCAAACACATAAAATTTATATTCATTCACTATTTTTAAGAAATTAGAGACCCCATAAAATTAGCACATACGAAAAAATATCGTGTATTTTGTGGGAGTTTAATTAGGATCAGATCAGATCAGAAAACTAACATTCAAACTTAAATTAATATTTTACATTATTCATTTCAGTGAAATTTAGTCCATATATTAAACACATGGAGTAGTTTAGTTAATATATACATAGTTTTAGATAAATACCTATTATTATCCTTTAATCTACATATTATTGAGCATTCGAGTGCCAATAAAATTACGGTAGTTGTGTTCGTCTTGACTCAGCCTTCGGCGCAATATAACATCGGAGTGTAGGGGTACATTGGTTGTTTGTTTGTTTGTTTGTTTTAGCGGACTCTCCCATCCAGGAGTTCGTTCTATGAACGATGGCTGTTTCCTTATTGTAATATATATTTGTTATATTGGTGCTAAAGTCAGTCACCTCATCCGAACCGAACAAGTTGTGTTTTCACAGTGTAAACAAATCACTCTCATGACTCGAGCTCTGGATTTATCCGTCTATATTTACATTAGTAGCTGCATTTGGACTTCAATACAGGTGATATATAATAGTTCTAAGATCATAGCCAATGTAGAGTACAGTGTAGAGCAAAGCAACTATCGTTTGATGAGTGTAATGTAGAAATAGAATGGCAGGTTTAGCGGGGCTCCCGGCCGCCCCGGGACAGTCACAGGCTCTTAGCCTATTTCAGTATCAATATTTTTTCAGATGTTAGGTTCGGGATCACGAAGAAAATGGGCGAATTTTGGCACACTGACTAGTGGGGAGGGCTATGAAGATCAGGGAAATTGCGGGGTAAAAGGGGAAAAATACGGGGCATTTTTTAAAGTAAAAAAAACCCAGTAGGCTAGGCCTAATTGAATTTTGAAAGTTGGCTCGAGTTTTCATGTCCATTAAACCCCAAAATTTGAAAACCCGAGCCAACATTTGCCAAAACTTGGCTCGGGT
Source organism: Paralithodes platypus (assembly GCA_032716605.1). Lineage (NCBI taxonomy): Eukaryota > Metazoa > Arthropoda > Malacostraca > Decapoda > Lithodidae > Paralithodes > Paralithodes platypus. The sequence continues at coordinate 40,100,786 of CM064521.1, forward strand.
TTAGCGATTTTTTGAAGTAGGACCTAGCCTGCTTTTTTTTTTTTCCTATGTGATTGAGGGAGGCAAAAGGCATAACTGCCTATAGCGAGTGCCTCCCCCATAGTTGAAAGAGTGACAGGGCCAAAATCAAGGGACGTTCGAGCCAAAATGCCTGGACACGCAGAGTTTGAAGCAATTTAAGTCATAGGAAGCGGGAAAGACTGATTCTGGGAGAGAGTTCCAGAGCTCAGCTGTTGAGTAGAAGAAAGTTTGAGAGTAACATTTCACTCTTGGGTTGGAGAGTTGCACAGAGTATGGGTGGGATTGAGTTGCAAGACGGGTACCACGTGCCCTACGTAAAGGAGGTGGTATGCACTGGGATAGCTCTGAGGAACACTGATTATTATAGTAGCGATAGAATAGCGAGAGAGATGCAACATTGCGGCGGAGAGAGAGAGTTGGTGAGTGGACGGGAGTTAATGATACGAAAGGCCTTCCTTTCAACCTTGTCTAGGAGAGTGGTGTGAGAGGAACCTCCCCACACATGTGAACAATACTCAATACAAGGGCGCACTATGCCCCTGTACAGAGCAAGAAGCTGTGCAGGGGAAAAGAACCCCCTAAGGCGGTTGAGCACACCCAGCTTCTGGGAGGCTGCCTTAGCAAGACTGGTAATATGGTCCTTCCAAATGAGAGCAGAAGTAAAAGAGACACCAAGAATATTGAGAGAAGATGAAGGGTTGATTTTTGTATTGTTGAAGAATAAGGGATAGTCCGCTGGGAGATCCTGACGGGTAGATAGATGGAGAAATTGGGTTTTGGAAGCATTAAAGTTAACAAGGTTTTCTCTGCCCCAATTGGAAATGGTATTTAGATCAGAATTTAAGAGTTCTATGGCTTCATTACGTTTGTCGTTGAGGGATTGCTGGCTGGGGCGTTCTGAAAAAGTAATGGAGTAGGCCTAGAACATAAGAACATAAGAAAATGGGAGTCTGCAGAAAGCCGATTGGCCTAAGCAAGGCAGATCCCTGTCCCACACAACCCCCATTCATTACAAAGCCCAATTATAGGCTTCACACTCTAATACCCTGAGGATCATCTTACCAAAACGGTTAGAGATTAACGCAGGATTATGGAGGTCTGCAGAGCGCTGATTGGCCCAACCCGGCTGATCCCCCTTCACACCCAACCCTTCTCGTCCATATGCTTATCCAATTTTATCTTAAAGCTCCCTACAGTTTTAGATCCCACTATAGCACTTGGTAGTCCATTCCACCCGTCTACAACTCTGTTACCAAACCAATACTTGCCTATATCTTTTCTGAAACGAAATTTATCTAATTTGAAACCATTGGTACGAGTTCTTTCGCTATCACTGAGCTTTAGTACATTTGCCATGTCCCCTTTGTTAATCCCACTAACCCACTTGAACACCTCTATCATATCCCCTCTAACTCTGCGTCTCTCTAATGAATGTAAACCTAATTTCTTCAACCTTTCTTCATACGAAAGATTGCTAATATTTTGGATCATTTTTGTCATTCTACGCTGTACTCTCTCCAATGAATCTATGTCCATTCTGTAATAAGGACACCAAAATTGGACAGCATAATCCATATGGGGTCTCACTAATGACAAGTAAAGTTTTAAGATAACATCAGCAGTTCTGTTACTCACACTCCTAGAGATGAACCCGAGAATCCTGTTTGCCTTATTACGAACGCTTATACACTGTTTTCTAGGCTTCAAATCATTGCTAACAAACACACCTAGATCTTTCTCGCAGTCTGAATTTTTTAATTCTAAATTAGCTAGTTTATATTTAACATTTGTTTGCATCTTCCCTATCTTTAATACCTTGCATTTGTCAATGTTAAACTTCATCTGCCAATTTACTGACCATTCATGTAAGGTATCTAGATCCCTTTGGAGGCACTCTATATCGCTATCTGAATCAATTGATCTCCCTATTTTAGTATCGTCTGCGAATTTACTTATCCTACTAGTTATACCTAAATCTAGGTCATTTATGTATATAAGAAACAACAGGGGACCTAATACCGATCCCTGGGGGACACCACTTTTGACTGCTCCCCATTCTGACTTGGTACCATTTATGCTGACTCTCTGCTTCCTACCAATTAGCCATGACCTAATCCATCCTAACAACGCCCCACCTATTCCATGTGCCTCAACCTTTCTCATCAATCTCTCATGAGGGACTCTGTCGAAAGCTTTACTGAAATCTAAATATATAATATCATATGACTTGTCATTATCTACTGCTTCATATACCTCTGAGAAAAAACTAAGCAAATTAGTAAGGCAAGACCGTCCCTGAGTGAATCCATGCTGAGAAGAATTGATTAAGTTAAATGTTTCTAAGTGGTTTCTCATTTTCCTAGCAATAATTGACTCTAATAGTTTTCCTATGATTGAAGTGAGACTAATGGGACGGTAATTGGATGCTATTGATTTATCACCTTTTTTGAAGATCGGAACTACATTTGCAAGCTTCCAAGCTTCTGGAACTATACCTGTTTCTAATGACTTGTTAAATAGAAATGTTAATGGATAACTTAACTCATCTCTGCATTCTTTTAATACTCTAGCATATACCTCATCAGGACCAGGCGATTTATGAGGTTTCAGTCTGTCAATTTCCTTAACCACATCATTTCTACTTATAGTAACCGTACTTAACCTATTTTCTATACTATCGCTGTATACCTTACGGACTTCTGGAAACTAGTGTAAGGTTGACTCGTCTGCGTATGAATGGATGGGAATTAAGGTACAGTTAAGGAGATCATTTATAAAAATTAGAAAGAGAATAGGAGATAGGACAGAACCCTGAGGAACACCGGAGTTTATAGGGTGAGGAAGTGAACAATGGCCGTCCACAACCGCGGCTATGGAACGGCCGGAAAGGAAATTAGAGACAAAGGCACAGATGGAGGGATAGAAACCGAAGGAGGGTAGTTTAGAAATTAAAGATTTATGCCAGACTCTATCGAAGGCTTTCGATATGTCTAGTGCAATAGAAAAAGTCTCACCGAAGTCCCGAAAGGAGGATGACCAAGAGTTAGTAAGATATGAAAGAAGATCACCAGTAGAGCGACCCTTAACCTCTGAAGTGCGTATGGGGGTAATTAGACACCTCTCCCTGTGCGCATGTATTTGAGGTGTTTCCGTCACTAAAATATTCATTGTACCATTAATAGCATTAATACTTATCCATATAAGAACATAAGAACATAAGAAAATGGCAGTCTGCAGAAAGCCGATTGGCCTAAGCAAGGCAGATCCCTGTCCCACACAACCCCAATTATAAAGCCCAATTATAGGCTCAACACTCTAATACCCTGAGGATCATCTTACCAAAACGGTTAGAGATTAACGCAGGATTACGGGGGTCTGCAGAGCGCTGATTGGCCCAACCCTGCTGATCCCCCTTCACACCCAACCCTTCTCGTCCATATGCTTATCCAATTTTATCTTAAAGCTCCCTATCGTTTTTAATCCCACTATAGCACTTGGTAGTCCATTCCACCCATCTACAACTCTGTTACCAAACCAATATTTGCCTATATCTTTTCTGAAACGAAATTTATCTAATTTGAAACCATTGGTACGAGTTCTTTCGCTATCACTGAGCTTTAGTACATTTGTCATGTCCCCTTTGTTAATCCCACTAACCCACTTGAACACCTCTATCATATCCCCTCTAACTCTGCGTCTCTCTAACGAATGTAAGCCTAATTTTTTCAACCTTTCTTTATACGGAAGATTTCTAATATTATGGATCATTTTTGTCATTCTACGTTGTACTCTCTCCAATGAATCTATGTCCATTCTGTAATAAGGACACCAAAATTGAACAGCATAATCCATATGGGGTCTCACTAATGACAAGTAAAGTTTTAAGATAACATCAGCAGTTCTGTTACTCACACTCCTTGAGATGAACCCGAGAATTCTGTTTGCCTTGTTTCGAACGCTTATACACTGTTGTCTAGGCTTCAAATCATTGCTAACAAACACACCTAGATCTTTCTCACAATTCGAGTTTTCTAATTCCACATTAGCTAGTTTATATTTAACATTTGTATGCATCTTCCCTATCTTTAATACCTTGCATTTGTCAATGTTAAACTTCATCTGCCAATTTACTGACCATTCGTGTAAGGTATCTAGATCCCTTTGGAGGCACTCTATATCTCTATCTGAATCAATTGTTCTCCCCATTTTGGTATCGTCTGCAAATTTACTTATCCTACTAGTTATACCTAAATCAAGGTCATTTATGTATATAACAAACAACAGAGGACCTAATACAGATCCCTGGGGGACACCACATTTGACTGCTCCCCATTCTGACTTCGTACCATTTATGCTGACTCTCTGCTTCCTACCAATTAGCCATGACCTAATCCATCCCAACAACGCCCCACTTATTCCATGTGCCTCAACCTTTCTCATCAATCTCTCATGGGGGACTCTGTCGAAAGCTTTACTGAAATCTAAATATATTATATCATATGACTTGTCATTATCTACTGCTTCATATACCTCTGAGAAAAAACTAAGCAAATTAGTAAGGCAAGAACGTCCCTGAGTGAATCCATGCTGAGAAGAATTTATTAAATTAAATGTATCTAAGTGGTTTCTAATTTTACTAGCAATAATTGACTCTAGTAGCTTTTCTTTCCTATGATTGATGTAAGACTAATGGGACGGTAATTGGATGCTATTGATTTGTCACCTTTTTTGAAGATCGGAACTACGTTTGCAAGCTTCCAAGCTTCTGGAACTATACCTGTCTCCAATGACTTGTTAAATAAAAATTTTAATGGGTAACTTAACTCATCCCTACATTCTTTTAATACTCTAGCATATACCTCATCAGGACCAGGCGATTTATGAGGTTTCAGTCTGTCAATTTCCTTAAGCACATCATTTCTACTTATAGTAACCGTACTTAACCTATTTTCTATACTATCGCTATATACCTTACGGACTTCTGGAAACTGTGCCAAATTTTCATTAGTGAAAACGGAAAGAAATTGACTATTTAATGTACTGCACATTTCTAAATAATTTTCTGTCATTTCTCCTATCGAAGTTTTAAGGGGACCAATTACATCTCTAACCTTGGATTTATATAGTTGGTAAAAAGCTTTAGGATTATTTTTTGAGTCATTGGCAACCTTAATTTCATAATTTATTTTTCTTTCCTAATATCCTTTTTTACCTGTCTTGATAGATTCTGATAGTAAGCAAGTAGGTGAATTTCGCCTTTTCTAATTTTTCTATATATTCCTCTCTTTTGTCCTAGAAGATCTAATAGTCTATTATTCATCCATTTGGGTTGGTTCTGTGTTGATCTAAATTTTCTTTTGGGGATGTATTTATTTTGTGCATTGAATACTGACTTGATAAAATTATCGTATGTATCTACCAAGGTTGACGTCTCTTCCTGACTTAAGATGACAGGTGCCTGAGAAGGGGTACACTCATTTGGACACCTGGATTGACTTAATTTTTTGACCATAGGGTCCGCTAATAGGGCTCTTCTTAACGCACCATAATTGGCTTTTCTAAAGTCAGGTATTAATGTTGTATTCTCTCTGGTATTACCTTTCCATTGTATATTAAAATACACAGAATTGTGGTCACTATTTCCTAGGTGGACCCCTATCTCTACATTATTTACCATATGTTCATTGTTACTGAAAACTAAATCGAGAATATTATTACCTCTAGTCGGCGTATCTATGAATTGAAATAAAAAACTATCTTGTACTACCTCTATAAACTCCTCAGAATCAGAGTCTCCTATTTGATGCTGCCAATCTATATTCGGAAAATTAAAATCCCCCATAATGCACACATTGCTAAACCTTGATGCCATTTTAATTTCCTCCCATAATGACGTTCCGTCATTTCTACTCATATTTGGCGGTCTATACATAACTCCAATAACTATGGTCTCACTACCTTCGTTAACCTCTACCCAAACACTTTCATTATCGTTATTTAGTCTAATACCTGATTTAATACAGCTTTTTAATGTACTCCTGACAAACACTGCTATACCGCCACCCCTCTTACTTGTTCGGTCATATTTAAACAAACTATATCCTGGTATATCAAATTCTGCTAAAAAATGCCTGGTTTCTGTATTAATCCACGTTTCAGTTAGCGCTATTATGTCTATATTTTCTTTGCTAACAAGGGCTCTAAGTTCGTTCATTTTGTTACATAGACTCCTACAGTTTGTGTAATATACTCTCAATTTACTTCTTTTCTTTATACCTAATTTACCTTTGTTTTTAGCGACATTTCCATCTTCCGTTGCACCATCACTACTATCATTTGCATTATAGTCATCATTTTTAGCATGAGACTGAATATCCTTATCGCTTTCGCCTGACGCTAAAATTGTTCCATTTAACCTCTCATTTACACTCTCAATATTTCTGTTCAAAACCCCACAACCACCCTATCTAAAGAACTAGCTAATGTAGAAACCCCTAACCGTGAAAGATGAACCCCATCCCTTGCGTACATCCCATCTCTCCCATAGAAACTATCCCAGTTATCAATGAATGGTATTGCTTTTTCTTTGCAATATTTCTCCAAACGGCAATTGACACCAATCGCCCTGGATGTCCATTCCTTGGGAACTCCTCTTCTGGGTAGGATACAATGTACTACAGGGATCCCTCCCTTCATCCTAACTTTATCTAACACATCCCGATACTGCTGCAGCAGTTCCTCACTTCTACCCTTACCAACATCGTTACTCCCGGCACTGAGACAGATAATGGGGTTATCTCCACTATCTTCCAAGATGTGGTCCATCTTCTCTAAAACCCTCCCAACTCCATGGCCAGGCAGACACACAACCTTCCTAAGTTTAGTGCGGGTAGCCCTAACTAAATGTCTTACCATGGAGTCGCCCACAATCGACACAGACTTACCTTTCCCTCGGGAGGATCCAGCAGCTGCAGTTGGAGAACCCCCGGTGGTGGCAGAAGCTCCCTTGGTGGTGGTGGTGGTGGTAGGTAGCACAGCGTCAGAGGTTGGAGCTGAGTCGGCGGCAGGCACTTCGGTTATCCCTCCCTTATCCTGACTATCTTTTCCCTCACATTCGTCTCGCAAAGGAGAGAATGTATTTGTCACACTCATACCTATTCTACTATCCTGCTTCATGAGTGTGACTTTCCCACCCGTATTTTTAACAACCTGCCATGAATACAATTGTTCATCAACTTCCTCCCTTTTCCCCTTACTTGACTTTATTTCCTCTTGGCTAAGCTTGAAAGCTAGATTTTCGTCTTTAATCAAATCCACTTCCCTCTGAAGTTTAACATTAACCTCCCTTAGAGCCAAGACCTCTTCCTTCACCACAACCATCTCCTCTCTTACCTGGAGAATAAGATGATGCAGATCAGTTAGAGACTCGCACTCCATACCTGCCATGATCCCAATAAGCTTAGCGAGGAGCAAGAAACTAAGTACAGAAAAACAAAAACAAGTAAACTAACAGCTAAAAACTGAGCTATAACACTTTTATATAACACGAGTGCACTGCCCCCAAACACAGGTAGGTGTAATGGTCACTAAAGGTCACTGGTAAGTGGTCCGGGCAGGAGCTCAGATTAACACAACCTTCTCCTGTCACTGACTGAACTAGTCACTGACTATGCGCCTATTATGGGTTGATTATAAAGGTATTAACCTGAAACAACAATAAAACGAGTGAAAACAGCGTTTGGATGATCAAAATCGGAGATATAGCCCGCGAGTTGTATAATGTATGGGTGAGGCAAGCTGTTTTCCCGCCAATTTCCGCCTTGGCCAAAATTACCGTATGTCAATTTAGCCCTACCTTTTTTGTTTCTTTAACAAAAAAAAGGGTTGGGGGAGTTTCTGTTATCATTATACAAAAAGTTGACACAGTCGACACAGTCGATCGATACTCTCTCTCTCTTGCATTCGCTTGCTATCAGTGATGACCACACCCTGCAACCGGATTTCTAATGTTAGCACGAAAATATACCTCAGAATAAGGGAATAACAGGGAAAATAGGTGATAACTGAAGGAGAGGAGGAAGGAGGGGAAGTAGAGGACTGAGATTTTGCATGGCCCAGGGGCCAATTTTTTTTTTGTTTTTTGTTTTTTTTTTCCCCCGATGTCAAAAGTTGATTTTTGTTTTCTCTGACTCTTAAGAGTCTCCCCGCAGTCCGCCGGGGGAACTCTTAAGAGTCTCCCCGCAGTTCCCGGGTTAAGGAAGCCATACTGGCGATCTGAGAGCAGATTATGAGAAGAGAAATGTTTAAGAAATTTGGAAGCAAGAATAGGCCTAGTTTCAAAAACTTTAGAAAGACAAGAAATGAGAGCAATTGGAGGGTTGAGAGCGGTCACCCTTCTTTGGGACAGGTTGAATGTGAGCAAACTTCCAGCATGAAGGGAAGACGTTAGAGGATAGACAGAGACGAAAGAGTTTGCCTAGGCAGGGAGTCAGCATGGAAGCACAGTTTTTGAGAACAACAGGAGGAACACCGTCCGGACCGTACGCCTTATTAGTGTTAAGCCCAGAGAGGGTAGAAAGTACATCTTTAGAAGAGATTAGGATATTAGGCATAAGTAAGAGAGAGGAGGGCGGAGAGGGAGGAATAGCACCGGAATCATCCAAGGTGGAGTTTCTAGCAAAAGTTTGAGCAAAGAGTTTAGCTTTGTCAGAGGAAGAAGTGATGGTTGTGCCATCAGAGTGGGAAAGACGAGGAAGATAAATTGTTGGAGAGGTTTTTGGCTAGATGCCAGAAAGCTTGGGAAGAGCTAGAGTTGGATAGTTCAGTGCATATATTATTGATGAAAGAGTGTTTGGCAAGTCGAAGAACAGATTTGGCTTGATTCCGGGCAGAAACATATGAAGAATGAGAGTCTTGAGTTTTAAGGCGTCGGTACCGTTTGAATGCTTCCTCCTTATTGCGGACAGCAGTAGAACAGGCGTGAGTAAACCAAGATTTTTTAGCATTAGTCTGAGAGAAAGAGAATGGAATATATGCTTCCATGCCCGATAGGATTACCTCAGTAATGCGTTCAGCACTCTCCGAGGGTCCTCGGCCACGGAAGCAGAAATCATTCCATGGGAAATCAAAGAAGTACTGCCGAAGAGCCTCCCAGTCGGCAGCGCCAAAGTGCCACAACCGCCGCCGGCTAGGATGATCGGGTGGCCGTACTGGAGAGATAGGACAGGTGACAGAGATAAGTTTATGGTCGGAGGAGCCCAAAGGAGAGAAAAGATCGACAGTATAAGAAGAAGGGTTAGAAGTTAGAAACAGGTCAAGAATGTTGGGCCGATCTCCGATGCGATCCGGGATATGGGTGGGTTGCTGAACTAACTGCTCTAGGTCATTTAGGATAGAAAAGACGTAGGCTTGTTCACCAGGTGGATCAGTAGTGTGAGAGGAGAGCCATTGGCGGTGGTGAACGTTGAAATCTCCTAAGATGGAGATTTCTGAGAAAGGAGAAATGGATAGAATGTGTTCCACTGTAGAGTTTAGATAGTCAAAGAATTTGGGAAAGTTGGTAGAGTTAGGGGAAAGATAGACAGCACAGAAATATTTAGTAAGAGAATGACAGGAAAGTTTGAGCCATAAAGTTGAGAATTCAGAGGAGTCGAAATCGGGAACACGAGAGCAAGTGAGTTTGTTGTGCACATATGCACAACATCCGCCTTTGGCTTTGAAACTAGGATAGAGAAAGTAGGAGGATACAGAGAAGGGGCTGCTGGATGTTGCTACAGACACCTGAGTTTCGGTGAGGAAGAGAAGATCAGGTTTGTAGGAGGAGAGATGGTGCTCAACAGAGTGAAAGTTAGAGGAAAGTCCACGAATGTTGCAGAAATTAATATAAAGAGTAACAGGCCGAGGTCCAGGTAATTGTGTGGGGTCGTCAGGGGATGGTCGGTCGGGTGTGGGGGCATTTATGGTCACCCCCCCTGGGGACTCCGAGGCTGGGCTAGAATTCATAATTTTTTTTTTTTTTTTTAATTTTGGTGTGGAGGAATGAAGTGTGGTGTGCATGTATAGTATAGTGTAGTGAAGTGGATAGGAGGAGGAGGGGTCAATATACAGGAGGCGCTACAATATAGGTAGCAAAATTCTAATGGTAGTTTTGGGTTCCTATCATCATATGCTTCATTTCTATATACTTTTTATCCCCGGGGAAAAAAAAAAAAAATCTTGGGTTTTTATTTTTTCTTGTATTTTTTTTTATTTTTTTTTGTATTAACCTAACCTAAATGTATTTGGGGGCTATTAGGTTAGGTTAGGTTAGGTTTTTTGGTTAGGTTAATGACCAAAACAAAAAATCCCAAGATTTTTTTTTGTTTTCCCCGGGGATAAAAAGTATATAGAAATGAAGCATATGATGATAGGAACCCAAAACTACCATTAGAATTTTGCTACCTACAGTATATTGTAGCGCCTCCTGTATATTGACCGGAGGAGGTGTTTGTGAGAGCTAGCTGGATTGCTCTCAGTGTAAATGAGGCACAAAGAAAATCAGTAAGAGAGGCCAAGCAAATGAAACAGGAGTTCCAGTGACTCTTCATCACATGCCTATAACCTCACCTGGTCACCCTGATCGATTGGTGCCTACAATCTCCCCACTGACCTAACCTAACCTAGAACGTTGGATACAAGAATAACCCTTAACCCGGGAACTACGGGGAGACTCTTAAGAGTCCCCCCGGCGGACTGCGGGGAGACTCTTAAGTGAAAAAAAAAATCAACTTTTGACATTGAATTTTTTTTTTTTTTTTTTTTTATTTATTTTTTTTTTTTTTGGCCCCTGGGCCATGCAAAATCTCAGTCCTCTACCTCCCCTCCTTCCCCACTTTCCTCCTCTCCTTCAGTTATCACCTATTTTCCCTGTTATTCCCTTATTCTGAGGTATATTTTCGTGCTAACATTAGCGAGTTGCAAGCAGGGTGTTGTCATCACTGATGGCAAGCGAGTGCAAGAGAGAGAGAGAGAGTATCGATCGACTGTGTCTCAGTGGCCTTGGGGGAAATTGGCGGGAAAGCAGCTTGCCTCACCCATACATTATACAACTCGCGGGCTATATCTCCGATTTTGACCATCCAAACGCTGTTTTCACTCATTTTATTGTTGTTTCAGGTTAATACCTTTATAATCAACCCATAATAGGCGCATATGGATAAGTATTAATGCTATTAATGGTACAATGAATATTTTAGTGACGGAAACACCTTAAATACGTCAGCACAGGGGGACGTTTCCAATTACCCCCATGCGCACTTGTTAGGTTAACTACCAGCTAGTATATGTCCCTAGTTTATCCCATACCTACCAGCTGATCCCTTGTGATGAACCTAACTAAGAAACCTAACCTAACCTAACCTAACCTAAAAGTAATACGTCACATACGTGGATAGCGGGAAAAGTGTAATCCGGCAGAGAGAACATAAACAAAGTGACAGTGGCTTTGTGCAGTGGGGACTCTGAAAATGTTATAGGGGAGGGAAAATAAAATGTACGCAATTACCAAAGCAGCACTGGATCGCGCAACTGTAAGGTCCCCCGAGTAAGGTAGGAAGGAAAAAAAAACATCTATAGGCCTAGCCTAAAGCAGAAATCGGATTTTTTTTATTTAAATACCACAAATTTTTCGAGTTTTTTTTATAAACAAAATTGGTCATTTACATCAATATATAGGCCTAGTGTTTGTAATTAATTAGAAATCTCGGGAAAACCTATTTTCCCCATTAGGCCTATCGATCGATGTTGAGACACGCCCCCCGATAGTGATTTGAAAAGACATTAGCCTAACCTAACAACCTTAGCTAACCTAACCTAGTATTATGGGTGGGGGCTGCCGCCCCCACACCCCCGCTGGTTGAGTACTAGGATAATCCGGAAAAACTAAATAAGATGGTCACCAATTTTCCCATGGATTTTTTTTATTTTTCCCTGTTAGTTTTCATCAATATATAGTGTTTGGAAATAATTACAACCCTCGGCGAAACCGGTTTCCCCATTATACAACGATTACAACCCTCGGCGAAACCGGTTTCCCCATTATACAACGATCTTAAGACATGCCGCCCGATAGTGGGGAGGGCTATGAAGTACAGGGAAAATGAGGGGTTAAATGCGTAAAACGGGGATTAAAACGTATTTTAGCAAAACTTGGCTCGGGTTTTAAGGTATTTCAAAGGCCTAAAACCCAATATTTCGAAAACCCGAGCCAAGTTTTGGCCAAAGCTGGCTCGTATTTTGAGAGTTTGTAGACAACAAAATTACAGTAACCTCATTTAAAAATTTGGCTCAGGTTTCCCGAAATTGCAAAGCCATAAAACCCGAATTTTGGAAAACTCGAGCCAAGTTTTGGCAAAACTTGGCTCGGATTTTGCGAGTTTTAAGAGTAAACCAATTAGGCCTACAGTACCCTAATTTAGAATTTTGGCTCATGTTTCCCTAAATTGCAAACCCCAAAAAGCATAATTTTGGAAAACCCGAGCCAATTTTTGGCAAAACTTGGATCGTATTTTGAGATTCGAAAAAGACTAACTAAATGTCGGAAATCGGCTCATGATTTCCCTAATTGCAAAGACATATAACCAGATTATCGAAAACGTAGCACTTATTTAAATCATAAATATCCAGTAACATAGACCTAGTACATTGGATACAAGCCTAATCCACACCTAAGTTCCTAACGCCTACAATGCAATGTGTCCGTAGTACCTAGTAGGCCTACGTGGGATACAACATGGCGGTTGGGCCGGCGCCCATTTAGTAGCCTACCGGTATTCGGTCGTATCTGTAAATACGAATGCGAGTCACTTCGAGCGAATTCCTGATCAAGCGGATGCACAATCTAACCTAACCTAACCTAACCCAACCCAACCCAACCCAACCTATGAGCAGGTGGAGTTAGTGTTGACTAAAAAGCTGGTGGACAGACCTCGGGAGACAGGTGAAAATGGCGTGTGTACGATTCGGTACCGTCTATAGGAAGGTATTGACAACCATATTACGACAAAATTCCATTTTAGTACCATATATTTTTATTAGGTTTTGCCGAGGCTTAAAAAACATTTTCAGATTATGTTTAGAGCATATAAAATCCATATTGTTTTTCAAATATTGCAAAATAATTGGTGACCAACTTATTTAGTTTTTTTTTTTTTTTTTTTTTTTCTATGTGATTGAGGGAGGCAAAAGGCATAACTGCCTATAGCGAGTGCCCCCCCCCCCCATAGTTGAAAGAGTGACAGGGCCAAAATCAAGGGACGTTCGAGCCAAAATGCCTGGACACACAGAGTTTGAAGCAATTTAAGTCATAGGAAGAGGGAAAGACTGATTCTGGGAGAGAGTTCCAGAGCTCAGCTGTTGAGTAGAAGAAAGTTTGAGAGTAACGTTTCACTCTTGGGTTGGAGAGTTGCACAGAGTAGGGGTGGGATTGAGTTGCAAGACGGGTACCACGTGCCCTACGTAAAGGAGGTGGTATGCACTGGGATAGCTCTGAGGAACACTGATTATTATAGTAGCGATAGAATAGCGAGAGAGATGCAACATTGCGGCGGAGAGAGAGAGATTGCAGAGAGTTGGTGAGTGGACGGGAGTTAATGATACGAAAGGCCTTCCTTTCAACTTTGTCTAGGAGAGCGGTGTGAGAGGAACCTCCCCACACATGTGAACAATACTCAATACAAGGGCGCACTATGCCCCTGTACAGAGCAAGAAGCTGTGCAGGGGAAAAGAACCCCCTAAGGCGGTTGAGCACACCCAGCTTCTGGGAGGCTGCCTTAGCAAGACTGGTAATATGGTCCTTCCAAATGAGAGCAGAAGAAAAAGAGACACCAAGAATATTGAGAGAAGATGAAGGGTTGATTTTTGTATTGTTGAAGAATAAGGGATAGTCCGCTGGGAGATCCTGACGGGTAGATAGATGGAGAAATTGGGTTTTGGAAGCATTAAAGTTAACAAGGTTTTCTCTGCCCCAATTGGAAATAGTATTTAGATCAGAATTTAAGAGTTCTATGGCTTCATTACGTTTGTCGTTGAGGGATTGCTGGCTGGGGCGTTCTGAAAAACTAATGGAGTAGTGTAAGGTTGAGTCGTCTGCGTATGAATGGATGGGAATTAAGGTACAGTTAAGGAGATCATTTATAAAAATTAGAAAGAGAATAGGAGATAGGACAGAGCCCTGAGGAACACCGGAGTTTATAGGGTGAGGAAGTGAACAATGGCCGTCCACAACCGCGGCTATGGAACGGCCGGAAAGGAAATTAGAGACAAAGGCACAGATGGAGGGATAGAAACCGAAGGAGGGTAGTTTAGAAATTAAAGATTTATGCCAGACACTATCGAAGGCTTTCGATATGTCTAGTGCAATAGAAAAAGTCTCACCGAAGTCCCGAAAGGAGGATGACCAAGAGTTAGTAAGATATGAAAGAAGATCACCAGTAGAGCGACCCTTAAGGAAGCCATACTGGCGATCTGAGAGCAGATTATGAGAAGAGAAATGCTTAAGAAATTTGGAAGCAAGAATAGTTTCAAAAACTTTAGAAAGACAAGAGATAAGAGCAATTGGATGATAGTTGGAGGGTTGAGAGCGGTCACCCTTCTTTGGGACAGGTTGAATGTGAGCAACCTTCCAGCATGAAGGGAAGACGTTAGAGGATAGACAGAGACGAAAGAGTTTGCCTAGGCAGGGAGTCAGCACGGAAGCACAGTTTTTGAGAACAACAGGAGGAACACCGTCCGGACCGTACGCCTTATTAGTGTTAAGCCCAGTTATACTGATAATCCCTTAATAAAAAGAAAAAAAATGGCTGTCGATTATACGAAGGTGAAAGAAAAGTCGATGAAGTCTATGGTGTTTACTCTGCAATCTTCAGCTTGATTGTACATTGATAACGGGAAAGTACCGTATTGACAACCTTGTTACGAAAATTAAATTTTAGTACCATACTTTTATACTGTATTAGGTTTTGCCGAGGGTTAAAACAAATTTTCTTATGGTCTTTAGAGCTATCGATGACTGAAAGTACCGTATTGACAACCTTGTTACGAAAAAGACATTTTAGTACCATACTTTTTTATTAGGTTTTGCCGAGAGTTAAAACAAATTTTCTTATGATCTTTAGAGCATATAGATTCAATATTTATCTTCAAATATATCAACAAAATTTGTGGTATTAAAATAACATTAATCCTCCAGCCCCGGCTATGTATTATATATATATTCCTCGAAACCCGGGTGTTTTGGCCGAAAAACGTCTAGGCTAGGCTACCGTATATTTGTTAATCAGACTGCTTCCCGCATCCCCAAGCGTAGCTTTGTTATTTACCTGTAGAATGGCATTAAGTAGAGCTCTCTAAGTCAACTGGTTGAGCTGTGATGATGATTTCATTGGAGATAACTTTATGGCCAAAACAGCCACTTTACACTACTTTTCGATACTTAACAACAACATACAGGCACACACGAACAAGCGACGCTCTCCTTCTTGTGGCCGGAGATGCGGGGCGTCGGTCCAGCCGGCTGTTGTTTACATGCGTCGGACCGACGCCTCGCACACAAAGCTCACAGGCTTTCAACCACTAGGCGTTCAAGAGCCCTTCCGGGTACCTGTTATATGCTTTTTTATGGGCGTTCAAGAGCCCTTCCGTGGTGAGAGGGTTAAACCCAGAAATCCCGTAACACAGGACTTGTCATTATGCAGACAAGACTCTGTGTTTTACCCTATATCTCCCTTATAATACATTTGCAAAGGGAAGGACATATATAGGACTGAAGACTATTATATAACATACCTATAGGCTACACAAACATCGATGGGGCTTGTAACTGTCACACCGTAAAATCTTACCGACATTTCTCCCATCGATCTTTAACCTATGTGCCACAGTGCCTAGGCGGCTAGGCCTAATAGTTCATGCAAGGTGTCAAACTCAAACCGGACTAGGGCCTACGGAGCGATTTTGTTTTACTTTTTGGCAAGTGCAAGAATGTAGTTACCGGGCGTAGGCCTAGGCTTGTGGCGTACCGCCCGCCTTGTTTACACTACGCGGACGCTCGCGATCATGTTCCCGTCTATTTTGACTGCCGTGGTGTGGGTGGGACGGTGACCACTGGGACTGTGGGATACATTCCGAGAATCCGATACAATAATAGGTTGATGGGGAACTTTGCAGGTTTGCCCTCCCTCACCCCCCCCCCCCCATCATGCCCCATGACGTCTTATTGTCATCATATATATTGCAAGCAGGGTCCTGGTCCGGCTGCTCCGGCATGACGGCAAACTGTTATTGTCATAGGCTAGGCTATAGCCTAGCTAACCTTATTTTTTACTGTCTTTAACCTCAAATCTCCCTTGATCTTCATTAGCCTATCAATACATTAGGCTATACATAGCCCCACTAGTGGGGGCAGTCCTAAGATTGTTGGATAATGGGTTATCCTAAGCCTAATACGCCTAGCCTCAGCCTAGGCTACTCATTTCTGCTTCAAATCATCATTATCATCATAGGCCTAGGCTACTACAAGTAGGCCTAGGCTTATCTGAAAAAAATAATATTCTTGGCTACTTACAAAATTGCTGTTTGGTGCTTGCTAAAAGTCAGGTTTATCCAAAGCATCACCTTGAACTTATACCTTATATATAATGAGTTCCCCAAGATTAATATGCACAATTTTAGAATGTGTAGGCACTCGCAATTCACATGAAGTCAATGTTATATTCCAGCCCCTTAATTCACTCTATTTTCCACAAATCTATCGGTAAATAACAGCTAAACACATTTCCAAGTGTTCCACAAATGACCATAATAAAGCATAATTCACTGGCGCGAAACTAATGACGTCATCAGTAGAAACAAGAAAAATGGCAAAATACCTTTCGTTGGAGCGATCTGATCCTGTCATATATAGGCCCTATACCCTTGAAAAAACAGTAAATTATCATAAAATCGTACTAATTTATAGCTTACCTTATGCCTCAAGGTCTTGCTCTCTTTGTCAAACACATAAAATTGATATTCATTCACTATTTTTGAGAAATTAGAGACCCCTTAAAATTTATCTATACAACAAAATATCGTGTATTTTGGCGGGGGGTTAACTGGGATCATTTTTCATCAGAAAACTAACATTCAAACTTAAATTAATATTTTACATTATTCATTTCAGTCAATATATTAATCCTTCCTATCCGGGCTGCCTTAGGTAAGGACAGCTCGGCAGAAGGGCAGCTACCCGGCCGTCCTTACCTAAGACAGCAGCTTAATAGCCTAATTAAGCTTGGTCTGAACGCTGTGCGTACAACGTATGTCAACAAACCCAAGCGTTGCGTCACCGCACCTCCGAAAACAAGAAGGAGAAGACTCTTCAATGTTATTGTTCTGACGTCAGACGAAATTAGTGTCTGAAAACCCCCATATTGGCAACATCTCTGCAATATTTGCTCCACTGAAATCGTCATCACAACTGAACCAGTTGACTTACAGAGCTCTACTCAACGCCAAAATACAGATTGAAAACTGCACTACGATTATAGATGAGTGGGAAAGTTCTAGAAGTGAAAATAAACATAAATACGGTAGCCTAGGCCTAGACGTTTTTCAGCCATTTCGCCCGGGTACGGGCGACCGTCCTTAGGTAAGACTGGCCAGGTAGGAAGGGTTAAACACATGGACTAGTTTAGTTAATATATAGGCTACATAGTTTTAGATAAATACCTATTATTATCCTTTAATCTACATATTATTGAGCATTCGAGTGCCAATAAAATTACGGTAGTTGTGTTCGTCTTGACTCAGCCTTCGGCGCAATATAACATCGGAGTGTAGGGGTACATTGGTTGTTTGTTTTTGGCACACTCTCCCATCCAGGAGTTCGTTCTATGAACGATGGCTGTTTCCTTATTGTTATTTATATTTGTTATATTGGTGCTAAAGTCACACTCACCTCATCCGAACAAGTTGCATTATCACAGTGTAAACAAATAGCTCACATGACTCGAGTTCTGGATTTATCCGTTTATATTTACATTAGTAGCTGCATTTGGACTTCAATACAGGTGATATATAATAGTTCTAAGATCATAGCCAATATAGAGTACAGTGTAGAGCAAAGTAACTATCGTTTGATGAGTTTAATGTAGAAATAGAATGGCCGGTTTAGCGGGCTCCCGGGACAGTCACAGCCAATTTCAGGATCAATATTTTTTCAGATGTTAGGTTCGGGATCACAAAGAAAATGGGCGAATTTTGGCACACTGAGCAGGGAGCAAGTAAGACAAAAAAAAAATAGACAGGAACTTAACCGCGAGCGATCAACCTATGTAATAATGACGACCGTACACCCGAATCAAGCTGTCAATCGAGGTCTTAACCTCTGAACTGCGCATGGGGGTAATTAGACACCTCTCCCTGTGCTGACGTATTTGAGCTGTTTCCATCACTAAAATATTAATTTTACCATAAATAGCATTAATACTTATCCTAACGCGCCTATTATGGGTTGATTATAAAGGAATTAACCTGTTATAACAATAAAACGAGTGAAAACAGCGTTTGGATGGTCAAAATCGGAGATACAGTAGGGTCTCACATAAAACGAGTTTATGGTCGATAAACGAGGGCGTTTTATGTGAACACAGCATTTTGGTGGCGCAATATCGTCAATGTTCACTGTAAGCGAAAATTTTCGTACAAAGCGAACGATATTTCGTACGTTTTGTACGATATTTCGGCGTTTTATATGAAAGCGTACGATATTTTGTACGTTTTGTACGATATTTCGGCGTTCTATATGAAAATTCCTTGTATTTGCCCCACTTTGGCGGCGGACTCGTTTTATGTGATCACATTCGTTCTGATCGAAAATTAAATATTAATATTTTAGGTCGGTCGTTTTAATCGAGACTCGTTTTATGCGAACACGTTTTATGCGGGACCCTACTGTACAGGCCGGGAGTTACATAATGTATGGCTGAGGCAACCTGCTTTCCCGCCAATTTCCCCCAAGGCCACTGAGACACTGTCGATCGATACTCTCTCTCTCTCTCTTGCACTCGCTTGCTAACAGTGATGACAATGCCCTGCTACCAACTCGCTAATGTTAGCACGAAAATATACCTCAGAATAAGGGAATAACAGGGAAAATAGGTGATAACTGAAGGAGGGGAGGTAGAGGAGTGATATTTTGCATGGCCCAGGGGCAATTTTTTTTTTTCGATGTTTAACCCTCTCACCACTGAAGGGCTCTTGAACGCCCATAAAAAAGCATATAACAGGTACCCGGAAGGCCTCTTGAACGCCCGGTGGTTGAAAGCCTGTGAGCTTGGTGTGCGAGGCGTCGGTCCGACGCACGTAAACAACAGCCGGCTGGACCGACGCCCCGCATCTCCGGCCACAAGAAGGAGAGCGTCGCTTGTTCGTGTGTGCCTGTATGTTGTTGTTAAGTATCGAAAAGTGGTGTAAAGTGGCTGTTTTGGCCATAAAGTTATCTCCAATGAAATCATCATCACAGCTCAACCAGTTGACTTAGAGAGCTCTACTTAATGCCATTCTACAGGTAAATAACACAGCTACGCTTGGGGATGCGCGGGAATGCGGGAAGCAGTCTGATTAACGAATATACGGTAGCCTAGCCTAGACGTTTTTCGGCCAAAACACCCGGGTTTCGAGGAATATATATATAATACATAGCCGGGGCTGGAGGGTTAAGGTGCCGAGGCTATAGGGGAGTTACTTGCCACCCTTGGCCTTGTCACTGGCATCCTTGTCATCCTTGGCCTTGCTACTGGCAGCCTTGGCACGCTTAGCAAACTGCAAGGCGTCTAGGAACCCCGCGAATTCATCATCTTCCTCGTCTTCATTATCGGAGGTTTGTGGCAGAGGTTCTGGTTGTTTAGGAGGTTGAACACGACGGCTCAGGAATGCACTTATTTTTTGTTGCTGGAGCGAATTTATATGGGCATTGTACTTGTCCTCATAGCCTGCCAGAGCCTGATTAATAAGAAGACACCGCCCTTCACAGTTGATTGAGTTGTCCTGCTCAAGACTGTGGCGAATCTGTGCACCTAACTCGATCAAACATTTAACCTCGCGCATCGGAAGTCCGTCCCGCCTTTCAATTTCTTCCTCTTCTTCTGGACTGTCCTCATTTTCCAAGTCGTCTTCTTCCACAATTTCTTCAGCAGTAACAGGCGGTCGTCTAATCATATCTCTGATGTCTTCTCTCGTCGTTTCGTCGAAACCAGCACCAGGAATTCGTCTCGCTTCTTCCGCGGCAGCCTCCAACTCTGCCTCAACCGTCTGAGGCTCGCCAGGCACAGCTACCTGCCTGTCCTCAGGTATAATATTTTTCAGGAATTCAGGATATTCCCGAGCAGCAGATCTGTCCCCACTAGCTGCCTCACCAGATATTTTAACACTTTTCATTCTGTGTCGCACCATGAATTTATCAACCCACCCCTTTGATGCAAGAAATAGGGGAGGTTGTTGCACATTCCACTTGCGAGCTACGCCTGCATAAATTTCTTTGGCAGTGTCCATGACTTCCCTCGTGTCCACCGATATGTTACGCTTGGCCATCCGATCCATGTAGCTCCCTAACAATTGTTCAGTTCATAATAATACCCTATTTGCACTCCTCAAAGCATTTGCACCGGCATCAGATGGTGCGAGATTCATATGAGCCTTGATTGATTCTTTCTATCCATAAATACGCACTGTCGATTCATTGATGCCATATTTTTTTGCAACACTACGCTTTGGTTCGCCACCATCAATGAGTTTCACTATTTCATGTTTCTGGGAATATGTTAGGTTCTTCCTTTTCTTAACCACTCTCCCTAGTGCTGCTGCATTCCGCTGGGCGATGGTAGGTGGTAGGGGTGGAAGTAGGCCTACAGCAGCCATTGTTCGAACACAAAAGAAACAATGCACCCACCACTATCACAAAGAGGGTACACACGCTTGAATGGTTAGGCGGGAAGTGACGCCTAGGCCTAGCCGTGACGTCACGTCCATCGATACCGCCCGTCTGGACCCGCGTTTTTTAAATTTCCCCACCATCTCGGGTGCGCTATAGCACGCATTTAATGCGTGATAAATATATATGTGGGGTTTTATAGCCTGCGCTATAGCAGCCAAACGCTATAGCAGAATGCGTGATAGCAGAGGGTTGAGTGTATTCTAATGCGGAAAAGGGCAGCACTAAACAAAAAACTAGTAGGGGTAACAAACACACACAGAAAGACAATGATGGCTGACAAAATTGAAGATATAGAGAGGAAACTTAAAGCGTCACACGAAGAACAACGACAAAATTAAGAAAACAAGGCTATCAGTAACATCAAGCGTAACCCTAAATACTTCTACAGCTACGCTAAGAGATTCGCGAAGACCAAGACCCAATTGGGACCACTTCTTTCACCAGATGGCACCATGCAGGAAGACCCAGACACAATGTGCAACATGTTAATGGAGTAGTACGAATCCATATTTAGCATCCCAAAAGAAGAAAGAAAAATTAAAAATCCAGAAAACCTCTTCAACACAGATTTCTTAACCACTGCTAGCAAAATGACTGACATCGATTTTACACAGGATGATATAATACGGGCAATCAAGGAGCTAAGACCAAACGCCGCAGCAGGACCAGATGGAATACCAGCCATACTACTACTAAAGTGCAAAGAAGTCCTCGCTCAACCTATTCACCTACTGTGGCGAAACTCCATAGACTCAGGTACCGTACCGTACCAACCATGCTGAAGACAGCCTTAATTACCCCAATTTACAAAGGTGGAGACAAATGCCAAGCAAAAAATTACAGACCAATTGCCCTGACCTCGCACCTAATCAAAATCTTTGAAAAAATTGTGCGAGACAGACTGGCCACTTTCATGGAGATCAACAACCTCCTGAACAACACCCAACATGGCTTCCGAAAGGGTAGGTCATGCCTCTCAAAATTATTAATGCACTATGACTGGATGCTTCACCAACTCGCAGACAGAAATAGTGTAGATATAGTCTTTCTGGATTTCGCCAAGGCCTTTGATAGGTTGACCATGGGGTACTCCTTCACAAATTAAAAGACCTTGGAGTAACAGGAAAACTAGGGGTATGGATACACAACTTCCTAACCCTGAGGACACAACAAGTAGCCCTAGACAGCCATAAATCCAGAGAAAGCCATGTTGTCAGTGGGGTACCTCCAGGATCAGTACTGGGACCTCTCCTATTCCTAGTACGGTACTGATGGGAGACATCAACGAAGGGGTCACACAGTCCTTCCTCTCCTCCTTCGCTGACGACACTAATTTAAGCAGAAAAATAAACTCTGAAGACGATGTTGCTGACCTCCGACAAGACCTCGACAAAATCTATGAGTGGGCAAGAAAAAACATGACTTTTAATGAGGAAAAGTTTGAAATGCTAGATGTGGTGCAAATGAACAACTTTGCTACTTGCACACTCGTAGAGGTCTCCCAATTGAAATAAAGACACATGTGAAGTGCCTGGGTGTCCACCTGAGCGACAATACCACATCGAAGAAACTACCAAAAAAGCCAGGAGAGTAGCAGGTTGGATCCTAAGGACATTCCACTCAAGGGAAGCGGACTGTCTCCTAATCCTCTGGAAAACTCTGGTACAGCCAATACTGGACTACTGTAGCCAGCTTGGTACCCTCACAGGAAAGGAGAAATCCAAACCCTTGAGTCGGTTCAACGAGAATTCACGAGAAACATCCGGGAAGTCAAAGACCTAACTTACTGGGAACGACTAAAACAACTTGGCTTTTACTCGCAGCAGAGGAGGAGGGAGCGGTACATAGCAATGTACACCTGGAAAATAATAGAAAATGTTGTACCCAACCCAGCAAACCAGGAGATCTCCACCAAACACACCGACCGCTCAGGGAGAAAATGTGCAAGAAATTCCCTGCCCACCCAAGCCCCCGAGAGAATTAAGACCCTACTGACAGCCAACCTGAGTCAGAATGGTCCAAAGATTTTCAACTGTCTCCCAAAGCAACTGAGGGACCTCACAAACTGCCAGGTGGAAAACTTTAAAAAACACCTGGACAAATTCCTAAGAAGCATACGGTACGTGATGAGCCACCAGTTCCCGGGTACACCTCACTCTGCAGAGCGGCTTCAAATTCAATAGCTGATCAAGAGGACCTAATGAAGAGGGACGCATGATTCAGCAGGAGTGGCGATCCATCACGACTCTGAGGCGGCACCTCTAGACCCCACCAAGTATAACAAGTCGTATATCTATAACAGTGCATACTTCAATTTAACTATAAAAAAACATTGACAATCAAATGAATCAATGTGAAAGATAATACCATCCAAGATAATAGTAAGCCTATTTAACATCTGCCGTTATCGTAAATATAATTGACTACAATAACAAGTCTTATACCTATAATATCAAGTGCATACTTTAATTTAATTGTATAAACAATCGAAAGTCAAACGAATAAATGTGTAAGATAATACTGTACTATCCAAGATAATAGTAGGCTATTCAATACCTGCCGTTTTCGTAAATATAATAGACCATAACAATTCTCTCGTATGCGTCTTCGCGCAAATGCGCCTACGCTCGAATATGAATTCGCTCGAAGTGTCCAGATACCAACCTAACAACCTTACCTAACATATCCTATTATTATGGGTGGGGGCTGCCACCCCCGCCCCCACACCCACGCTGTTTGACATAAACTCGCATGTTTACACGACGTACGCCCGGTAACACAACTCATTCCAATAGTTTTAATGTATACCTGTAATGTGATATGTACCTAGGGAATGCAGGCTTATTCGGACCATGGCTGATTCGGACCTTGGTCGATTCGGCCCACAACGAGGCTGATTCGGACCATATCACTGGCTGATTCGGACCATGCCATTGGCGGACTCGGCCCATGACATTGGCTGACTCTGACCACTAATATTTTGTCTGATGACGTAATGGTTTTAATCTAATAAAACACCATTTCATGTTTGGCGGGAAATTTTAATTACCGTATTCATTTACGAAATTTAAGTGTTGATTGTGGTAGCCTTTACCCATTTCTTTTCCAAAGATCCTTGTTAAGCTGTTTAAAATGTGTAATGAGAGCCAGAAAATATAGCTAAACATGCATAGGCCTAAGCTTTAATGGCTAATGGTTCAATTGACAATAGATTCTTTTACAGTCGAGTGTCGGAGTGGTCTACAGTTGAGATTTTTGGACAATGACGATTGTAGATATGATTTAAAAAATTCCGTTAGCTCCTATGTTGTAGATTACGAAAAGGAACGATTAGATAAATAACTCTAGTAATTGGTGTGTTGAAAATATCAGTGTAGGCTATTCGGTAGAAGCGTAAGGACAAATAATGATGTAGAGGGGTGGCACAACCTCCTAAATAGGAGGGCAAGGAAAGGGAATCTCCCTTTCTACTTACTAGTAGAATGGAAATTCCCGGCGCGACCGAAGCCCAGCCTGGGCTTCTAACCTAGCTGAAACACATCATAAGACCTTACAGACTATCCAAAACAAAGCCCTGAAGATCATTACAGGCTGCACAGCTACTGCACCCACAGATCATCTACATCAAGAAACCAAAATCCTCAAAGTCAAAGACCATCTGGACATGAGAGGCACTCAATTTCTGGCAGCAGCCTCCACGAACCAAGACCACCCACTAAACTACATGGCAACACACCCACAGACACCAAGAAATATCAAAACAACACCCAGCACACGGTATCACACACAGTTATTGTCCTCTCTCCCTCCCTGCCCACCCCGAACCAACTTCCAGAAGCACATCCATACTCATATCTCTCGCCAATCCATCCACTCACTCACAGACAACACGCAGCTGCATGCACGACCTCCCGAAATCCATCCTTCCGAATCCTCCCTCCCTCGCGAGGACAGAGTCCACCTGGCCAGGCTGAGATGCGGACACCATCCAGCTCTCCTGAGCTATCAGAAGAGACTGGATGACTCCGTTGTCGACGCCTGCCCGGGATGTAACACAGCACCCCATACCATTAAATACATCATAGAAGACTGCATTTCACACAACCACTTACGCCAACAACACAACCTACACTCAATGAGAGCTCTGTGGGAAAGCCCGATCGTGGCCATGGCCTTCCTCAGGGACTCGGGGCTGTTCGGCCAGGCAGCTTAGGGAACAACAACAACAACAACAACTAGTAGAATTGTTGTGTATATATATTTGCTCATTTTAGTTTTTAGTTAGGTTTTAATGACAAATAAGTATTATTATGCTGTAGGCTATTTTTAAATATTTACAATAACCATTAACATTGTGTCTATTCCTCTTAAAATTAGTTAAAATTATATTCGGTGGTTATCACTGACAAATCAAAACCGTATGGGCCGAATTAGCCAGGTCCGACAAATATTGTGGTCCGAATGAGCCTTGGCCGAGTACGGCACCGTAAGCCTGGGCCGAATTTATTATGGTCCGAATGAGCCTGGGCCGAATCAGCCGGCTACCGTACCTAGGCCCTATTACAAATTAATAACCAAAAAATATATATATTTTTTTTTAAATTGTAACATCGGCAAACTTTCTATGGCAGACATGTTGATGAGTAGATGCAGGAAAGTCTGCGGTGCCAAGATGTATCGTAATTAGTGTGAAAGTACAAAATAATTAATTGGCATTATCTTGTATAGCCTATTATTCCCGTAATTGGGTAATAAATTATTTATTTTTAAAATTTCTGTAAAAATGGGGTGAATTCGGACAGGATGAAAATTAGGTAACATTCAAGGAGACTACTGCAGGACTCTTCTTCTTCTTACCTCTGACCGGGTATAGGCTATCCTAGTGTTTACTAGCCTATACCCCTTTGAAAGGACATTAGCCTAACCTAACTACCTTACCTAACCTATCCTAGTATTATAGGTGGGGGCTGCCGCCCCCACACCCCCGCTTTGACTTAGAATTTTGGTGTATCTGTCTGTGAAGTGGGTATTTTTCAATTTGTTGATAACAAAAATCCTCCATGCGGACTATATAGAGAAAAATATGGCGAATCTATTGGTGCCTATTTTCCCTAATCAATTGTTTCTCATAACGTGGCACTAGTGTCCTTGAATATTATCGAAAATTAATTAAATATATAATAGGCTATTATTTAATCCAACTTTAGCTAGGCATATAACCTGTCAGATTCGGATATATAGTGTAATTGGGTACCGTACCGGTACTGTATATAGTTGTCATTACACGTGGTATTTCTGAGTTACCGGTACAGTATGTCACAATAATCCTTATTTTTACATTATTAGGGTCATACTACTACCCAGAGTAGGCTATAAGTCAATGAATCCAGATATGTCCGAAATTTCACCAAAAGAGTCCTATATATCTTACGATATGGTATTTATGGTCTTTACGTTTTCAGGGAGTGTGGTAAGACCCTTTTAAAATGTTTGGTCAATATGTAGCAGCAGCAACAATATAGGTAACAAATTTCTAATGTTAGTTTGGGGTTCCTATCATCATATGCTTCATTGCTAGCCTATATAATTTTTACTTGGGAAAAAATATCTGGCAAGAATGTTAAGTGCGTTGTTTACACTACGCGTAGTGGCGTCGGACCTTTGCCATCATGTTCCCGTCTATTTTGACTGCCTTTGGATACAATAATATGTTCCCCCCCACACCCCCCCCATGACATATTATCATCATATATATTGCCAGCATGGGGAAAATTACCGAAAAAATCGGCGTCAAAATAGACGCGAAGTTAACCGCAGCGACCGCCCTATGTATTTACCTAATTGTAGTTTACAGGAGTTGAGCTAAGCTCGTGTTGTCCCGTCTCTCAGTCTACTTTTTATCCAATTTTTTCTTGAAAATATGGATGTTCCTTGCCCCTACCACCTCCTCCTCCAGCCCATTCCATTTGTCAATACATCTATAGGGGAAGCTAAACTTCCTGATATTGTTCTTGCAGGTAGGTCTTTTTACTTTGTAGCTGTGGCCTCTAGTTATTCCTGTATCCATAATTAACATATCCTCCCTATCCAGCCTCTCCAGCCCCCGGGTGCATTTGTACATCATTATCATGTCTCCCCTCTCTCTCCTCTCTTTTAAACTTGGTAGATTTAATTTGTCTAGCCTCCCTTCATATGGCAGTTCTCTGAGACTTGGAACCAATCTAGTAACTGCTCTCTGGATTCTTTCTAACTTGTGAATATGCTTCTTTAGATGCGGGGACCACACCACTGCTGCATACTCCAATCTTCAATCTTATGTAAACGTGACGACCTTAGTATTATGGGTGGGGGCTGCCGCCCCCACACTCACGCTGTTTGACATCAACTTATTTGTTTACACGACGTACGCCCGGTAACACAACTCATTCCTGTCTTTTTCGTAACAAGGTTGTCAATACGGTACTTACAGTTATCGACAGCTCTAAAGATCATATGAAAATGTGTTTTAACCCTCGGAAAAACCTAATATAAAAGTACTGTACAGTAGGCCCTATGCTACTAAAATGTAATTTTCGTAACAAGGTTGTCAATACGGTACTTTCCTGGGGATGGATGTAGAGTTCGGGCGTATGGTCGTCATTGTTTACATAGGGCGATCGCCGCGATCGCACTTACGTTCCCGTCTATTTTGAGGCTATGTTTTCTGCTATTTGTCCCCTGTCATTATTACATGAATACTAGGTTAGGTTAGGTTAGGTTAAAATAGACGGGAACATGATGGGAAAGGTCCGACGCCACTACGCGTAATGTAAACAAAGATGGCGGTACGTCCGCTCACTACATCCTACCCCTTTCCTGTTATCAAGTACAATCAAAGCTGAAGATTGCAGAGTAAACACTGTATACTTCATCGACTTTTCTTTCGCCTTCGTATTATCGACAGCCAATTTTTTTTTTTTTTTTTTACTAAGGGATTAGTACCCAACCAGCGGGGGTGTGGGGTCGGCAGCGGGCAGCCCCCACCCATAATACTAGGATAGGTTAGGTTAGGCTACTGTCTTTTCAAATCATAGCCCTCCCCACTATCAGGGGGCGTGTCTTTACATCGATCGATAAAGGGGAAAATATGTTTTCCCGAGATTTCTAATTAATTACAAACACTATACAGTATATTGATGCAAATGAACAAAACAAAATACAGTATATAAAACACTCGGAAAATTTGTGGTATTAAAATAAATATTTTCCCTTTCAAATCATACCACTTACATGACTTGACCTCTATCTAGCACGTCTTAACTTTGATAATTTTGTGCAATCACATAATTAACCTGTAAACTACTGCTAAATAGCTCGCTCTTCAATCCATTAACCCAAAATCACAAATTTCCCTCCGAAACTAACAGATAGACTCGTTCCTTGAAAATATGGTACGGTAAACAATATAGGGCAAGAATGTTAAGAGCGGGCGTACCACCATCATTGTTTACACTACGTGTACTGGCGTCGGACCTTTGCCATCATGTTCCCGGGATACAATAATATGTTGAGGGGGGGGGCTTTGGCCCCCCTTACCCCCCCATGACATATTGTCATCATCGTATATATTGCCAGCAGGGGGCAAATTACCGAAAAAAATCGCCGTCAAAATAGACGCGCACTTAACTACGGCGATCGACAAATGTAAACATGACGGCGGCGAGGGAGGTGTCGGTCCTTTGCAATCATGTTCCCGTCTATTTTGAATGCCGTTGGATACAATAATATGCTGAGGGTGGCTTTGCCCACCCTCACCCCCCCATGACGTATTGTCATCATCATATATAATTATATATTGCCAGCAGGGTGCAAATAATCGAAAAATATCGCTGTCAAAATAGATGCGAAGTTAACCGCGGCGATCGCCCTATGTAAACATGACAACCGTACACCCGGTAACTACATCCATCCCCAATATAGGCCTAGTGCATTTTAGCGACCGAGTTCAGTATGTTCACGTCTTATCAATGACTGGCGTTATCACAAGTGGCCAAATGAAAACAATAAGTAAAGCATAAATATAATACTGTAGCCTACTGTACATATTTTGCAGTTATCTTCGCAAGAATTTCCTTGAGTAAAACCAAACTTGTTCGTTAACCTACCAGTAGTTTTGGAAGCAAAAATATTTCGGGATGGATGTAGTTACCGGGTGTACCACTACCGACATACAACATAAATCATCTATAAATACTTATAATAAAATAAATACTTATAAATCTATAATACAGTACAGTACTAGGTTAGGTTGTTTGGTTAGGGTAATGTATTTTTATATCCAAAGGCAGTCAAAATAGACGGGAACATGATGGTGAGCGTCCGCGTAATGTAAACAAGACGGGCGGTACACCCGGTAACTACATTCTTGCCAATATTTCCCATTATAATACACAAGTATGACAAATATAGCGCTTCATATGCAATAGTATTTAATTTCCAAGCGTCCATGCATATACTGTACAGTATATGGTGCTGTGCAGCTGTTTGGAAATATATAATTAAGTTTAAAGCTTCTAATCGTTTCTTTGTTTTTCTCTGCGTTCGGACGCACCCGATAATAGATTTCGAAACACCATAATTTCTTGATGTAGAGTAGGCTAATGTCTTTTAATATTTTTTTGTCACTACTCCTTTTTCATTTTCTACACATAAAAGTGTGTATAATTACTTAACCCTTTCACGCACATATGACACAGAGGTTGCCAGATTAGCAATAAGAAATAGAGTTCTCTCTCACTATAATTACCTCTCCAAAATTAGTTTTCTGCCCACAGCTAACTCAAAGACAACTGCAGAGGTTGAAGTAACTAAACGAAAGGTTTCTAAATACCCCTGATGGTAACAAAGGCTTTTAAGTATCCCTAATAGGCTCAAAATCGCGCAATATGTCGGAGAGGGTTAAGCTGTATATTAGGGGAGTATGAAAACCGGGTGGATGGGACTCGTTAGCCTTGGTCGGCAACTCATCTAGGGGAGACAACCTTATACAAATCCGGGTGAATGGGGCTCGTCAGCCTTGGTTGGCAACCTGTCTAGGGGAGTAAACCTGATACAAATCCGTACTGGTACTGCTTAGCTAAGGGTAAGGCAGGTTAGTGGATGGATTAGCCAAACACCACTGTAGAAAAATAGTGCTAACAAGATACACAGAGGGCCTCGGAGTTGGACGGATCCTAAATTGAGTGGTCAATCCTGTAAGTCCTTCACTAAACTGGCTCGGGTTGTCCCTCTCATAGGGAATAGGTCCGCTTGGGGGCATTCTGTGTATGGCCACCCTCGTAAGGGGAGTAAGGCGTCCGGCAATAGATGGATAGAATGAAAACCGTACATTTCATATTTTTATAGGTTGTATCAATATGTTTTAATACTAACTCGAAAAAGTTGCCAGTATTGGAACTAAGTAAGATTGTTTAGGCATATCTTGTGACTTTTTGTATGTTTTGGGGGGCCTTTACAGGTGAATTCAACAAATTCATCGATTGTATAAGAAGCAGGCATGTATCTACAATTCCGCGAGTGCAATGATACGACATGCTGATGCGAGATAAGGGCAAAATAGGCTTGACAATAGAAAAATCGCAGGGTACTTTATGGTCGTCAGTTCTGCAATTCTATCTTAAGGCTCGCTTGCAAGCTACCCAGCCCAAGGTATATGAGAGAGGTAGTGTCACTCCCATCTACCCCTATAGTAATATTTGAGCTAATTATATTTGCCTAGGCAGTTTTTCACATATACAGTAAACCCCCGCTAACTCGAACTCTTTTTAGTCGGAAACCCGCACTTCTCGGAATGGCATCGGCTTCTCGGAAATTTCCGAGTTGGCCGGGATTTGTGTCCGGTTTACAATGTTCTCTCACTCGGTTTTAAGTGATTTTAGGAAGAATTGAAGCCTGTGCCTTTTAATTATTGTGTTAATATTAATTACTATGTACTGTACTGTCCCTGAAAACATAATAAGGTTCGTATTTGTCATTAACCCTCCAGACCCGGCGCCCTTAGCTCGCGACTGCACTGTGGTACCGGGTGTTTTGGCGATTATTGGCCTATGTTCACTCACCTGTAACTCAATAAATAGGGCATGTATTTTTATGAATAAAAAAATAAAATGTTCCACAAACATTCCTCTGTAGAATGCCGTTGAGTAGAGGTCTCTAGCCCCAGTGGTTGCATAATGGCGAGCGCGGGAAGTAGAGTGATTTTCGGCGGCAAATTCTTCCCGCGTTCGGATGCGTCGCCCCGGCCCCGGCTACCACGCACCTAGCCGCTCGTCGCGCCAGAGTGTTTACCTCCCATAGACGATTTTAGTGTTTGATATTGACAATCTATCTATCTATTGCCTGACGCCATGATCCCCGAAGGGGTGGCCACGAACGAACTGCCCCATGCACCTCTGTCCCCAGTCAGTCGACGCCCCTCCCCCCAACCAGCACCGCCTTCGTTCATGTACTTCCTCACTCCATCCTTCCACCTCTCATTCGGTCTACCTCTCCCTCTCTGTCCCTCCACCTCGCTCTCGTACACCCTCTTAGTCATTCTCTCGCTTTCCATACGTTCCATATGGCCGAACCATCTCAAGTTGTTCCTTTTCACACTTTCCAGCACATCTACCTCCACACCACACCTCCTTCTTACTTCCTCATTAGTCTGTCTATCCCTCCATGTAACTCTGCACGCACTCCTTAAGTAATTCATTTCCACTGCTCTCACTCTTGGTCTGAGTCTCTCAACCAACGTCCATGCTTCGCTTCCGTAAGTCAGTGTCGGGATTACCAAACTGTCATGCAAGGACTTCTTCACTTCCATACTGACCACCCTATTTCTTGTTACTGCTTTTAGCGTTCCTACAACCCTCTTCCCCTGTTGTACTCTCTCCCGCACTTCTTCATCCATAGTCCCATCTTTACTCAACACACTGCCCAGATACTTAAAAGAGTTGACGATCTCCATAGCCTGACCGTTCAGCTTCACCTCACACTCTGTGACTTCACCCCTTTCGAAGACCATAACATTGCTCTTCCCCGCATTTACCTTCAAATTCCGTTTTTCGCACACTGTTCCAAACTCATTTACCAGACCCTGCAACTCCCATTCATTATCACTCATCAGAACTGTATCATCCGCAAACAGCAGTATAGGTAGCTTCCACTCAATTCCCTCCCTTTTCAGCGATACACCAACATCCACTGCTCTTGATAGTATTTCTTTCATGACTCCATCCATATATACAGTAAACAACCACGGGGACATCACACACCCCTGTTTCAAACCAACATTCAGGTCAAAGAACTCGATTTGCTCACTCTCCACACGTACTGCCGCCTTTGCACCCTCATACATGCTCTTCACTGCTTTCAGCAACTTGCCCTCTACTCCGTATATTCTAAGTACTTTCCACAAACCTTCTCTATCCACTCTGTCATAGGCCTTCTCCAAGTCCATAAAGGCAACATACACCTTTTGTTTCTTCTCCAGATACTTCTCCACAACACAATTCAGGGTAAAAATCTGATCTACACATCCTCTTCCCTTCCTAAAACCTCCCTGCTCGTCGCCTATCCATTTCTCCGTTCTCACTCGCACTCTCTCAATCACTACCCTACTGTATACCTTCCCTACTACGCTTAGAAGACATATTCCTCGGTGGTTACCACACACTCCTCTTTCCCCTTTGCCCTTATATAGGGGGACTATTATGCCAGTCTTCCAGTCATCGGGTGCAATGTGATGTTTATTTGATATTTTTATACTTATTTTGAGGCCAATTATATAAAGGTATTATATTAGGGTATCACTGTCACTAATATTGCTCATTTTCACTCGATACTGTACGTTTTATTAGTAATTGAGGTACCGGTAGGTTATTGTTATATTAGGCACTGATTATTCGTTATCACAGGTGTTTATTATACTTTGGCCATCAAATATTAGGTCTTGTGTCACTTTCACTTTGGTAAATATGCTTTAGAGTGTCACTGTCACTGATAATGCTCATTTTCACTCGATACCGTACGTTTTATTAGTAATTGAGGTAGGTTAGTGTTATATTAGGCACTGATTATTCGTTATCACAGGTATTTATTATTTGGCCATCAAATATTAGGTCTTGTGTCACTTTCACTTTGGTAAATATGCTTTAGAGAATGTCACTGTCACTGATAATGCTCATTTTCACTCGGTACCGTACGTTTTATTAGTAATTGAGGTAGGTTATTGTTATATTAGGCACTGATTATTCGTTATCACAGGTGTTTATTATACTTTGGCCATCAAATATTAGGTCTTGTGTCACTTTCACTTAGTTATATGCTTTGTAAACATTTTATATACAATTTATTGTCTTTTTTCACTGATTTCTATATTTCTATAGGTTCTAATGATATGAATGTCACTTATTATATACATTTATGTGTCACTTTCACATATTATTGTGGTGTTATTGTATTTGTATCAATTTTCTCATAATACATTTGACTTTTGTATTACAATAAATTGTTTTACTTTCACTTATTGCCTATATATATACATATTGTCACTGTCTTTGGTACTTTCACTATGATTAGAACTCCTGCTTGGAGTGGTAATCAAAGAAGTACCCTTCAGCACAGAGTGCCACCTTGCACTCCACACACTCCATGGTGGACTTTTTCTCTGACCTCGCCCTCAGCCTGGTGTTGTAGCAGACATAACACCGCTTCTGCTGCTGTCAGAGGCAGGGAAATGAGCCTGTGCATATTCATGTAATATATCAGCTGTAATATGCACAGCTGAGGAAACCCCTCAGATGCTGGATATTGATTTCGGTCCAAAAGACATAGAAGAGGCCATTTCCAACATGCCATCCCACTCGGCACCAGGCCCGGACTCTTGGAATTCGATCCTAATGAAAAAATGTAAGGAAAACCTCTCAAAACCCCTGGCTATAATGTGGAGAAGGAGTCTAGACACTGGTGACATACCAGATAGCTTGAAAAACGCAATAATTGCCCCACTGCATAAAGGAGGGAGTAAAGCACTACCAAAAAACTACCGCCCGGTAGCTCTAACCTCTCACATCATTAAAGTTTTCGAGCGAGTCCTGCGAAGCAAAATTTCAACATTCATGGAGACAAATGAACTACACAACACCGGTCAACATGGGTTCAGAGCGGGAAGATCATGTCTCTCACAACTTTTGGAACACTATGACAACATTCTTAAAGCGCTAGAAGAAAAGAAAAACATGGATGTCATTTACACCGATTTTGCTAAGGCATTTGATAAATGTGACCATGGTATAATAGCCCACAAACTGAAAGCAAAAGGTATAACTGGGAAAATCGGACGGTGGATATACAATTTCCTCGTAAACCGAAAACAATCGGTAGCAGTAAACCAAGTCACTTCTGAGCCTTCGGATGTCAAAAGCTCAGTGCCCCAAGGAACAGTGCTAGCGCCCCATTCTGTTCCTCATACTAATTTGCGACATAGATACCAACACCAGACACAGTACGGTGTCGTCTTTTGCTGATGACACAAAATTAAGCAAGATAGTAAACACACAAGAGGACACGGGCCGACTGCAGGAAGACATGAATGTAGTGGACCAGGGAAAACAACATGCAATTCAATGAGGAAAAATTCCAATTAATACGGTACGGAGATAATAATGGTGTTAAAGAAATTACAAATTACTTAACAGAATCTAACCACATAATAGAATGGAAAGACAGTGTGAAAGACCTTGGGGTATTAATGTCTGAAAATATGGGTTTCAAAGTACATAACCAGGTCAAAGTGGCGGCTGCGAAACGTCTAACGGGTTGGATTCTGCGTACTTTTAAAACACGCGGTGAATTGCCTATGATAACGCTCTTCAAATCTCTAGTGCTACTGCGGCTTGAATACTGTAGCGTATTAACATCCCCATACAAAGCAGGTGAAATAAATGATGTAGAGAGTGTACAAAGAAATTTCACTTCGCATATAAGTTCGATAAAACATCTACACTATTGGGAGCGTTTAACCCGGGAGCTGCGGGGAGACTCATAAGAGTTCCCCCGGCGCACTGCGGGGAGACTCTTATGAGTGAGTGAAAAAAAAAATCAACTTTTGACATCGAAAAAAAAAAAAAAAAATTTATTTTTTTATTTTTTTATTTTATTTTGGCCCCTGGGCCATGCAAAATCTCAGTCCTCTACCTCCCCTCCTTCCCCACTTTCCTCCTC
The DNA here is from genome assembly GCA_032716605.1 of Paralithodes platypus. Taxonomy (NCBI): domain Eukaryota; kingdom Metazoa; phylum Arthropoda; class Malacostraca; order Decapoda; family Lithodidae; genus Paralithodes; species Paralithodes platypus. Next base: position 40,136,061 of record CM064521.1, read on the forward strand.
TCCTTCAGTTATCACCTATTTTCCTGTTATTCCCTTATTCTGAGGTATATTTTCGTGCTAACATTAGCGAGTTGCAAGCAGGGTGTTGTCATCACTGATGGCAAGCGAGTGCAAGAGAGAGAGAGAGAGAGTATCGATCGACTGTGTCTCAGTGGCCTTGGGGGAAATTGGCGGGAAAGCAGATTGCCTCACCCATATATTATACAACTCGCGGGCTATATCTCCGATTTTGACCATCCAAACGCTGTTTTCACTCATTTTATTGTTGTTTCAGGTTAATACCTTTATAATCAACCCATAATAGGCGCATATGGATAAGTATTAATGCTATTAATGGCACAATGAATATTTTAGTGACGGAAACACCTCAAATACGTCAGCACAGGGGGACGTTTCCAATTACCCCCATGCGCACTTCAGAGGTTAAGAGCACTGAATCTGTACTCACTGGAACGTAGAAGAGAACGTTACCTAATAATATACACGTGGAAAATCGCAGAGGGTTTAGTACCAAACCTACATACTCCGATAGTCATGAAATTCAGTGATAGGAGAGGCTGGGAATGCGAAATCCCCCGGATGAATAACAGGGGTGCTATGGGCTCTCTGCGAGAGGGCTGGTTATCACACAGAGGCCCACGTCTCTTCAACAAACTCCCACGGCGAGTAAGAGACATGAGGGACATCTCGTTAGACAACTTCAAGAGAGCCCTAGATGTCGAACTGCAAAAAGTGCCAGACGAGCCCATCCTTGCAAGGGAGCGAGCTGTCGCTTCAAACAGTCTACTGCACCAAATCACCACCCATAACGAGGGGCGTCGCGCTCCTTGGTGCCGCTAGAGGAGCGGCAAACACATCCAAAGGTATCCAAAGGTAAGGTCAGTAGCGGCGGGCCCAGTATGTGCCACTGCCCTCTGTGGCGTAGCATACTTCTCCAGGAGCTCCTTCAACACCTGCTTTTGGAACCTCCACAGGCTATTGAACTTCCTGGGTGTGTTCTCATTCCGAAGCTTGTATATATTGTAGGCATTCAGAATGGACATGTCCACCATGTGCAGAAAGAACTTTTTGTACCATCTGCACGAGGTACGCAGACAGTTAATGAAGCCTATCTGCATGTCGGACCTCATGTTGATGTTGTAGTCCACGACAGCATCGGGCTTGGTCACCCTGGCCTGGGTGCGGCGATCCACCTTGCCAGTCTCCACCATTTCTCCCTTGTGGACGGTGGTCAGGAGGTTGACCTTCCGTTGGTCGTGCCAGTGGATAGCCAGAATGGGCCCCGACTTCTTCCGGAACACATCGCCTTTCTTGGTCTTTGGAGGGAAAGGTGGCATGCCCTTCCTTCTCCCTCGTACTGTGCCTACAGTCCCCGTCTTGTGCTCATGGAGGTAGTTTGAGAGAGTGGGGACGTGTAGTAATTGTCCGTGTAGAGGACGTGATTCTTATGGAAATAGCGGTCCATCATGGCTTGCACCACTGCTCCGCCAAAGCCAATGAGGGGGTCCACAAGCACGTCCCCTTCCTTCCCGCTGTAGACCAGGAAGTCCAGGACATAGCCAGTTCGGCAGTCGCACAGCACAAAGAATTTTATGCCAAAGCGATGTCTCTTTGAAGGGATGTACTGCCGGAAGCTGAGCTTTCCCCGAAACAGCACAAGAGACTCGTCAATGACGACCTTGTGGAAGGGCTTGAAGTAGGAGGAGAAGCGTTTTCGCGTCATCTCGTACAACGTCCTAATCTTCCACAGCTTGTCTGGGCAGTGGACGTCGGTGTTGGTGACAAGATGGAGCGCTGCGAGGATGTCAAGGTACCGGTCGCGAGACATATATTTCCCGAAGGCAGGGGTGGATATGAGATCATTGGTGATCCAATAGTCAGGCAACCTATGCTTCTTGACATGAGGCATTAGCATGGTGAGTGCCAGGAAGACCATGAACTTGTGATGAGTCACTTCGGTCCACTGCCTCATGTGGCCCTTGGTCACCTTGTCAAACATGTGGACCTGGAATTGGTGCTGCTTGTTGGTCTCCTTGATGACAAATCCGGTAACCTCCTCATCAAAAAAGGCCTCAAAAAGCTCATGTGGTGGAGCATTGGGGCCTGCGGAAAAATTGGGGGTAATTCCTGAACCCTCCTGTACCTCATCAAAAGCTGGCACATCAGGGTTGTAATATTCCCCGTCAGCCAGGTCTTCCCACTGAAACACGTAGAATGGGTCTTGGCGGCGCCGACAAGGAGCTCCAGGTGGTGGCCCAGCACGCCCACGGCCAACTCGGGAGGCGCGCGCCCTAGGGCGGCCAGGGCAGGCCACAGCTCGACGCCCCCGGGCGGAGCGGATGGGTTGAGGGTCGTCCATGTCGTCGTCGTCAGAGTGGTCATCTTGCCCTGACGGTGGACCTATATAGTCATGGCCAGAGTCATTTGTGAGGTGCCCTTCATCGTCAGTGTCCCCCACATAATCTGGCGGGGAACGAGTGATGCGGGGGGGCGAGGTGGGGAAGGCGTGGCAGGTGAGGCTATGTCCCCCCGAGGTTCTGGGCTCTTTTGCCTGCGACGAGTGGCAGGAAGCAATGTTCCACTGTCACTAGGCCCAGGTATTGGTGATGCGAGCTCAAAAACTTCGTCAGGAACACATGTTGATGGCTGGAGACGTGGGGAGGACCGTGGGGAAAGTTGCGGGAGCGTATGGCTGGGGCCGGCAGGGGTGGACGCCGCGGGAGCCTCGAACAAAGGCTGCCTAGTTTGCTGTCCCTTTTTCACATATTTCCTGCCTTTCCCCTTTTCGGCAGCAGTATGTCTCCTGTCGGGGGACCTAGGAGGCAAATAGGCCGAAAGTGTGGGTCCTCAACCCTTGGCAGTGGCGGGGGTAGTGGGGAAGAATGGGGGGTGCCCGGGTCATCTTGGGTGGCTTGGGTAGATAAGGGAGACAATGGTGGGCGAGATGAGTCACCACGCTCACCCTCACTCACAGCCTCATTCTCACCAAGTCTTTTGGCTTCTTCCCTGGCTACCGCGGCCGCCTTCTCAAGTATCTGCTTCTTATAAAAGTGTAGCTTGAAAGGCAATTTAGCTGGCGAAGGGCTTGGAGTCTTGTCACTCAAGCGAAACTTGGAGAGTGACCTTGAACTCTCCCACTCACTCACTTTCCCCACTTCACTTTCTTCACCTAAAACAGCTTCTGCGAAAGCTGTTACATCACCTTCATCACTCATGTTCACTCGCAAATCCCCTAAATTGAGTATCATTGTCACTGTCATGGCCATAATCACTAGACTTATAATTAGACGATTTATCACTGTCTTCATCATCAACATTATGTTCTCCTTCAGCACGCTCATAAAGTCTCAATGTCTCCTCAATACCTCCGGGAGATAACACATTTAGGCGGTGTCGTCTGCGTAAGACGCGACGAGCTTGGGCGGGCATCGTAGGGAGCACGGTATCGGACACAGCGGAATCACTATTTTGCGTACTATCCATGATGGCGTCGGGGTAGAGACTGTTGTCTTGGCGTAGTTGACGTGTGGTGGCGCTGTCTACCACCCACAACAACCAAAATTTACACGCGCCATTCGAAAGCACGTACGCAAGCACCCGGAGCCTCAGAGCCCTACCGGGTTGCGCGGGGGGTGTTTGTTATGGGTGCCTCAGAGCCCCACAGGGGTTAATATGATGAATTTCTGTAAAAAAAAAAAAAAAAAAAAATAATAATAATCTCAATTTCTCTGGTGACGCGGACTTTCCTCTTCTAATTCGGAATTTTCCCTCTCTTAAGTCGGACATATTTCGGACATCTCGGAAAATCGGGCTTCTCGGAAGTGGTCTCCCCCCAATTAGTCCGAGATAGCGAGTGTTTACTGTAATTCTGCAACAGAACGCTGCTCCAGACAAATACAAGATGTCTAGTTATTATTTATCAGAGAGGTGTTCATGATTTACAAATAAATGCGGAAATAATATGAGGCGTATAGAGGAACAAGGGCGAAATGACCACTTTTGCGAAATTCCGGTTATGGCAATTTCCTGGAGCTGAATACTTGTACCAACTTGTGACAATGAATAACTGCAAGCTCGCCCTTATTCCCATCGAAACACAGGGTTGAATTTGGTGAAAAATATATTGGGGACACTGTTGAGACAAGTACAGTATTCAGCTCCCGGAATTTCGCAAAAGTGATAATTTCGCCCTTGTTCCTCTATACGCCTCATATCTTATCAGTAATAATCGGCATGATCCCCTAAAGCCAAGCCCCGCCCCTTTGTTCCGTATGCAGATTTTGATTGGTTAATAATGACATCCATTGAACCTCCATTTCAGCGATAGACGTTTCGATATCACATGGCAAGTCATACAGACTGTAGAAAATACAGAAGTACAAGATAGACTGAAATATAGCCAAGACATAGCTACCTTTCACAGACAATGGGGAACTATTGGGGCCTCAGGGCCCATACTAATATCACAACCCACACACGCACACCTTCCCATGAAAATGCCCACATTGCCTCCTGCACATCAACACACATCGCCTGCCGAACAACAACCCTTCGCACCCTACATATCCACAAACCCTGCCGCACATCTCCCCACACCTCCCCAGACCCAGAAAACACCCACATTAATCCCATCTATGACCATTGACCACCCTACTGCTGTTGATCAAATACATTTGCAGGATGAACATAGGATGCAACAAGCCCCCATATAAGGCTCCCCTTCCACATCGTCTCCCCCCTCACCACTGCCACCTGCCCACCTACAACCGACCCGTAACTCCACCCCCCTGCAGGCCTCACCCACCCATACACCAAGCCCACTATCACCCACAACCACACTTAGCTCACCACATAACCCCTTGCAGCCCCAGCCACACCTACGGGGGTTGTCTACACCAGTGTGCAGATATTATCTGGAAAGAAGGTGCTACTTTGGTCAAAAGGGCGAATATAATGGGAATGCATGTAGATTTGCTCATCCCAAAATTTGCAACAACATAACCAGTCATGGAAAATGTAGATTTGGTGAAACCTGCAAATACCACCACCCATCCCTTTGCAAGACATCACTTGAGAACAAGACCTGCTACAATATGAAATGCCCAGCTTTTCATATTAAAGGGACTTGGAGATATGCTAGACCTAACACGAATGGTAGCCCAAAAAACTCTCTAGCTATGTGAGGACGAGACAGAGGAAAAAGGCAAGGAGGGAAAGAGCAGATGAAGATGAAGAGACTGAGGGAGATGGAAGAGCACATAGAACACCTCGAGCACCTCCTGGCCTCCCAAGAGTGGCCAATACATCTCGAAGACTATTAGGTACACATAGTACTCCAAACAATCCCTCCCCAATCTTGTTTGCAAATATCCAAGGCCTAAAAAATAGAACCACGAACAAAGTACCATTTATTAGGGGCCTGCTAGAAGAAGGAAACGCTATATTTGCGGCTCTCACAGAAACTCGCATTAAAGATCAGGAAGATAGTGAGGTATGGATTCCTGGTTACAACCTACATAGGGCGGACAGAACGCATAGATCACATGGAGGTGTAGCCTTGTACATACATGACTCACTGATATGTACTGAATTCCTAAATAACAGTAATGAAGTGGTGGAAATACTTGGAGTTAAAATAGAATCCCTAAATTTAGCAGTTATTGTTACATACAGGCCTCCAGACTCATCCCGAGAAGAATTCAAAACCCAGCTCAACAAAATAAAATCAGAAGTGGAAACCCTGGGGAACCGGTTCAACACCAAATATTATATGGCTAGGAGACTTTAACCTACCAAACATTAAATGGAGACAACTAGAAAACCAGTTAGTGGCAAATAACACCGGAGAAGCAAATACTAATACGAGAGAGCTTTTTTAACTTTGTGATTTTTTTAGTCCTACCCAACATATTGCTGAACCCACACGGGAAAACAATATCTTAGACCTGGTCTTCACTAACAACGACTCTCTAGTACACAGCATTAACATATCGGACACAACATACTCAGATCATAAATTAATTGAGATCAAAACAACCTTAGAAAGTGTACAGACAACCTCAGAATCGAGAACAAAAACCGGCCCCTTCAGTAAATTTAACTTCAATAACAAAAACATTAGATGGGAAGAGGTAAATCAAGAAATGGAGGAAATAGACTGGGAAGATTTAATGGATAACCTGACACCAGCAGAATGCCTAGTCTTAATAACAGAAACCATGACCCAAATCTGTAGCCACCATATACTGTACCTGTACCTGCAAGACAAACAAAACGAAGAAGCAAACAAGATCGGGAAAGGAGGAGGCTGTACAGAAGAAGAAAATTACTCACACAAAGATGCACACATCAAAATCTACAGGATAGGCAAAAGGTCGAAATAGATAGAGAAATTGTGGAAATTGAACAAAGGCTAAGAATATCATATGAACTACAACATATGGAAGAGGAGAGGAAAGCTATTGCAGGTATAAAGGAAAATTCCAAATACTTCTTTTCATACGCCAAACAAAAGGCTAAAACAACATCAAACATCGGCCCACTGAGCAAAGGGGACGGCTCTTTCACAGGGGACAAAAAGGAAATGAGCGAACTCTTAAGCAGGCAGTATGAAATGGCATTCAGTGAGCCTGATGAAACAAAAGTCATCAGAGACCAAAATATATTTTTCATGGAAACCTCCCCCATGGAAACCCCTCAGATGCTGGATATTGATTTCGGTCCAAAAGACATAGAAGAGGCCATTTCCAACATGCCATCCCACTCGGCACCAGGCCCGGATTCATGGAATTCGATCCTAATGAAAAAATGTAAGGAAAACCTCTCAAAACCCCTGGCTATAATGTGGAGAAGGAGTCTAGACACTGGTGACATACCAGATAGCTTGAAAAACGCAATAATTGCCCCACTGCATAAAGGAGGGAGTAAAGCACTACCAAAAAACTACCACCCGGTAGCTCTAACCTCTCACATCATTAAAGTTTTCGAGCGAGTCCTGCGAAGCAAAATTTCAACATTCATGGAGACAAATGAACTACACAACACCGGTCAACATGGGTTCAGAGCGGGAAGATCATGTCTCTCACAACTTTTGGAACACTATGACAAAATTCTTAAAGCGCTAGAAGAAAAGAAAAACGTGGATGTCATTTACACCGATTTTGCTAAGGCATTTGATAAATGTGACCATGGTATAATAGCCCACAAACTGAAAGCAAAAGGTATAACTGGGAAAATCGGACGGTGGATATACAATTTCCTCGTAAACCGAAAACAATCGGTAGCAGTAAACCAAGTCACTTCTGAGCCTTCGGATGTCAAAAGCTCAGTGCCCCAAGGAACAGTGCTAGCGCCCCTTCTGTTCCTCATACTAATTTGCGACATAGATACCAACACCAGACACAGTACGGTGTCGTTTTTTGCTTATGACACAAAATTAAGCAAGATAGTAAACACACAAGAGGACACGGGCCGACTGCAGGAAGACATGAATGTAGTGTTCCAGTGGACCAGGGAAAACAACATGCAATTCAATGAGGAAAAATTCCAATTAATACAGTACGGAGATAATAATGGTGTTAAAGAAATTACAAATTACTTAACAGAATCTAACCACATAATAGAACGGAAAGACAGTGTGAAAGACCTTGGGGTATTAATGTCTGAAAATATGGGTTTCAAAGTACATAACCAGGTCAAAGTGGCGGCTGCGAAACGTCTTAACGGGTTGGATTCTGCATACTTTTAAAACACGCGGTGAATTGCCTATGATAACGCTCTTCAAATCTCTAGTGCTACCGCGGCTTGAATACTGTAGCGTATTAACATCCCCATACAAAGCAGGTGAAATAAATGACGTAGAGAGTGTACAAAGAAATTTCACTTCGCATATAAGTTCGATAAAACATTACACTATTGGGAGCGTTTAAGAGCACTGAATATGTACTCACTGGAACGTAGAAGAGAACGTTACCTAATAATATACACGTGGAAAATCGCAGAGGGTTTAGTACCAAACCTACATACTCCGATAGTCATGAAATTCAGTGATAGGAGAGGCTGGGAATGCGAAATCCCCCGGATGAATAACAGGGGTGCTATGGGCTCTCTGCGAGAGGGCTGGTTATCACACAGAGGCCCACATCTCTTCAACAAACTCCCACGGCGAGTAAGAGACATGAGGGACATCTCGTTAGACAACTTCAAGAGAGCCCTAGATGTCGAACTACAAAAAGTGCCAGACGAGCCCATCCTCGCAACGGAACGAGCTGTCGCTTCAAACAGTCTACTGCACCAAATCACCACCCATAACGAGGGGCGTCGCACTCCTTGGTGCCGCTAGAAGAGCGGCGAACACATCCAAAGGTATCCAAAGGTAAAGGTATCGTCAGCATTGCAACCACAAGCCCCGCTCCATTGTTCCCATCACCAAACCTTCGGCTGGAGATGTGAATTAGTACTTCTATTTACTTGTGATATAATGTTAATAATAAAGTAGACGTGCCGTTTTGTCCAAAAGCAAAACTGCATACCCAACTCTGCAATTGGTCACCATCATCACTACTATACCTGATTTTTTTCCAGCTGATGATTTGAGAATTGTAGATATGGCAACTGCGCGGTAATGTTTCGGGATTGGTTGGAGTGAATGTGTTTCATTTCGTAGGTTGTTTGTGATAAACATTAAAATAACTGTTTCATTGTAATTATTTCACTCCTCATATCTACAAAGTATAATACAGTCGACCCTCGATTTAACGGACTGCGATACAACGGATTTCGGATTTAACGGACTCTGTCCGTAGGCGGACAACCCGTCCGAACACCGGACAAAGTTCGTTAGTAGAAAAATTGTCCGGCAATTGGCTGGCGTGGCACCACAGTTTCCCTGCAAACCCCTGTATTTCTATGTTTTCTATTTGTTTATCTGGGTAATGAAACAACATGTTTATTAAAAAAAAAAATTTTTTATGTGCAATATGTAAGGAAAGACATAAAAACTCCCAGAAAGTTGAAAATCTTTATTTTCGAAGCATATTAGGGCTAAATCGGCGAAGTCTGAAAGCAGTTTTCCAGCATATGGACTTTTTCCAGCTACGGACTTTTTCTAGCTACGGACACAGTCTCCCCCCATTTAGTCCGTTAAATCGAGGGTCGACTGTAGTTTCTTCTATTCCAAGTCTTGTAAATGCCGTTTAGCATTAATATTCTGCAAGACAAACAGTCATTAACCAAAATTGCATCTGTACCCAAGTCAACTGATACCCAAACAAACACTACATTACAGTCAACTACAGGTAATTCTATTTGAAAGCTAAATTACATTTAACTGTTAAACCGCATATAAATGATAGTACAGTATAACACTTAAGTACAGTACATGTACAGTAATATAAGGCATACCGGTACATACTACATTTAAAGTAGCCTAATATGTTCAGGGAATTTAGTAAATTTGGTGATGGGGGAGAGGTTGGAACAGCCGTTCCTGAGGCGGGAAGTTTAAATCTGTTAACCAGACTCAGTTATCAAGCATTTTCTTCAGAATATATTCATGTAAATATTTTCATGGGCATACACATTTTTATGTAGCCAATAATATTTTGTGTATTTTACTTGTACAAAAATTGGGTAGCCTACAGTTGTGAAGATATTCTCCTGTTGCATATCCTAAACATCTCTGCCTCACCAAGCCTATAAACCACTTGCGTGTTTCATGCTACCCAATTTTCGTACAAGTAAAATACACAAAATATTATTGGCTACATAAAAATGTGTACAGTATACCCATGAAAATATTTACATGAATATATCCTGAAGGAAATGCTTGATAACTGAGTCTGGTTAACAGATTTAAACTTCCTGCCTCAGGAACGGCTGTTCCAACCTCTCTCTCCCATACCCCCCCCCCCCCCCCCCCCCTTCCCCATCATCAAATTTACTAAGTTCCCTGAACATATAGGCTACTTTAAGTGTAGTACTGTACATGCCTTATATTACATGTACTTAAGTGTTGTGGAAAGTACTTAGAATATACGGAGTAGATGGCAAGTTGCTGAAAGCAGTGAAGAGCATGTATGAGGGTGCAAAGGCGGCAGTACGTGTGGAGAGTGAGCAGAGCGAGTTCTTTGACCTGAATGTTGGTTTGAAACGGGTGTGTGATGTCCCCGTGGTTGTTTACTGTATATATGGATGGAGTCATGAAAGAAATACTATCAAGATCAGTGGATGTTGGTGTATCGCTGAAAAGGGAGGGAATTGAGTGGAAGCTACCTATACTGCTGTTTGCGGATGATACAGTTCTGATGAGTGATAATGAATGGGAGTTGCAGGGTCTGGTAAATGAGTTTGGAACAGGTGCGAAAAACGGAATTTGAAGGTAAATGCGGGGAAGAGCAAGGTTATGGTCTTCGAAAGGGGTGAAGTCACAGAGTGTGAGGTGAAGCTGAACGGTCAGGCTATGGAGGCCGTCAACTCTTTTAAGTATCTGGGCAGTGTGTTGAGTAAAGATGGGACTATGGATGAAGAAGTGCGGGAGAGGGTACAACAGGGGAAGAGGGTTGTAGGAATGCTGAAAGCAGTAACAAGAAATAGGGTGGTCAGTATGGAAGTGAAGAAGTCCTTGCATGACAGTGTGGTAATCCCGACACTGACTTACGGAAGCGAAGCATGGACGTTGGCTGAGAGACTCAGACCAAGAGTGAGAGCAGTGGAAATGAATTACCTAAGAAGTGCGTGCGGAGTTACATGGAGGGATAGACAGACTAATGAGGAAGTAAGAAGGAGGTGTGGTGTGGGGGTAGATGTGCTGGAAAGTGTGAAAAGGAACAACTTGAGATGGTTCGGCCATATGGAAAGCGAGAAAATTACTAAGAGGGTGTATGAGAGCGAGGTGGAGGGACAGAGAGGGAGGTAGACCGAATGAGAGGTGGAAGGATGGAGTGAGGAAGTATATGAACGAAGGCGGTGCTGGTTGGGGGAAGGGGCGTCGACTGATCGGGGACAGGTGCATGGGGGCGGTTTGTTCGTGGCCACCCCTTCGGGGATCACGGCGTCGGGCAATAGATAGATAGATAGAAGTGTTATACTGTACTATCTTTGGAATGAGTTGTGTTACCGGGCGTACGTCGTATAATCACGTAAGTTGATGTATGCACTGAGAGCTCTGCGGAACACTGACTATGCCCCTGTACAAAACAAGAAGCTGCACAGGGGTAAAGAACCCCCGGAAGTGGTTGAGCACACTTAGCCTATGAGAAGCTGTTTTAGCAAGAGTGGTGATATGATCTTTCCAAGAGAGAGCAGAAGAAAAAGAGACACCGAGAATACTAAGAGAAGATGAAGGGTTAATTTTTATGTTGTTGAAGAGTAAGTCATAGTTTTCTGGAACGTGGCGACGAGTAGACATATTGAGAAATTGAGTTTTGGAAGCATTGAAAGTAACAAGGTTTTCTCTGCCCCAATTAGAGATCAGAAGATAGGTGCTCTATGGCCTCCTTAACCCGGGAACTGCTGGGAGACTCTTAAGAGTTCCCCCGGTGGACTGCGGGAAGACTCGTAAGAGTAAGGGGAAAAAAAATCCATTTAAAACCCCAAATTTTTGTTTGTTTTTTGTTTGTTTGTTTGTTTGTTTTTTTGCCCCTGGGCCATGCCAAATATCACTCCTCCACCTCCCCTCCTTCCCAACTTTCCTCCCCTCCTTCAGTTATACCCTCTCACCTTGTTTGTCGTATATTTTAGTCTTTCTCTCCCAAACTATTTATCGTAAATAGGTTAGCCTCTTGATATCGAAATTGAGATAGCTATTACCTCCATGTAAACAGGCATATCTCTCTTTTTTTACAGTCTCATGTAATCATAAAATTCAAACACATATTTCTATAGTTCCCAGCAGGATGTAGGACTACCAGTGCAGGTGTCTAGCCAAGACAACGCAACTGCCCTCCCTTCTCCCCCTAGATCTCCTTCCCCATCCAGAATTGACCAGCCGCTAACACCCCCACCTAAATTCGAAGACCTGGAAGCACTTGCATGTATGGAGGTGGAATAATGAAATAAAAAACATCCTCTTAGTAAAAAAGCAGGCATACTTTAATAAAAGATTCTCAGCACGGTTTTAGAAATAAACGTTCATGCTTAACAAACTTACTCGACTTCTTCAATGATGTACATCATATGATAAGGATAGAGCAGTTGATATAATATATCTCGATTTTCAGAACTATGTATAAGATTATAGGCAAGCGTTTTCATTCTCACGAGGCGAAACCATCTGGATAAACACATGGCAAATAACATCTGTTCCCTTTCAGATTAGCTTAAATTACAAATCAACTTCTTTTTTCTCCCTGTCCTGTCCGAATTTCCGTGTCAGTTTTTCAATACTGCATGGTATTTTTCCTATCTGTTTCCATGCCAGCATTAGCTGGAGGGAGTGGTGGGTGGGGAGGAGCCTTCTTCTTTGCTATCCTTTTCTCTACCTCATAGTCAGTAGATTAGTAGTTTTAGATATCCAAACTGCCCCGTAAGGACCGACTCCTTTGTATTCCTTTGTATCACCTATTTTCCCTGTTATCCCCTTATTCTGTGGTCTATTTTCGTGCTAACATTAGCGAGTTGGTAGCAGGGCGTTGTCATCACTGTTACCAAGCGTGGGAAAGAGCGAGAGAGAGGCTATTGCGTAACAGTGTCTCTCCAGACAAGGGGAGGGGAGGAGGGCAGGGAGGTTGCCTCAGCCTTACATTATGTAACTCCCGGCCTGTATCGCCGATTTTGTCCATCCAAACACTGTTTCCACTTGTTTTATTGTTGTAACAGGTTAATACCTTTATAATCAACCTATAATAGACGCATATGGATAAGTATTAATGCTATTTATGGTAAAATAACAATGTTAGTGATGGGAACAGCTCAAATACGTCAGCACAGGAGTGTGGTGTCTCATACCCCCCATGCACACTTCTTAGGTTAAGTGAGTTTTGCAGTTCCTGCTGTGAATGATGTTGTGGAAGGCTAGTTGAATAGGGTACGAGTACCAATGCAGACGCATTTTTACATACTTTTTTTTTTTTACGAGTTGCTTCCGCTTGCCTATAAGAGATAGGAAATTGAGGGTAAGGGGGATAAATAGCAAAAAGCTTATATTTTCACCAGGCACTAACATTTTTACTTTATATCATATTGTGTAGGAGAGAGAAGATAAATAAGAGATGCGTCCCCTTAGGGCAGCAAAATCCTAAGGGGACGCCCCTGGTCCTAAGGAGACGCAGGTATGTTTAAAACACAAAAACACACATAAAATGATATAAGTACTTACCTCATGGGTACCAGAAACAAAGCATGGTACTTTTGGTCGTAAGTTGACAATGCTAAAGCAATAAAACGGATTGACATAGGCCTTATAATATATATTATTAGAGAGACATAAAATATTACTAAACATACTAATTGCTCATTGTAGGCCAATAACAAAACAGTTTAGAGGATGCAGGGAAGGTATATATGTAACATGCATGCTAATACGAGGTTTAAATCAAGCACCAGTCGCCAACCCGGGCATATTTGGGGAAAATAGGGATAGGAAATGGGTGGAGGGCCTGGAAATATAGTCTATTTTTTCATCACTAGGCTGACAGGGCCCACACAAACATTTAACTGTGTGGCAAGAACATGCTTAATGTGATTTTGAATTGCTGAGGGGGTAAAAGGGGTACGTCTCCTTAGGGCCAGCAAAACATTCTGGAGGTCCTATAGAGACGTATTTTTCAAACTGTTGCCATACCTCACTGGTAGAAAGCCATTCTCCCCAATATGTATGGTGTAATTAGGGTCGAGTTTCCTTCACCCAGGATAAAATAAAAGGTTATTATGTTTAATAATGTTAACAAAATAAACACACATTTACAAGGACCTAAGGAGACGCAACGCAGCTGCCCTAAGCAGACGCGTGCGTCTCTATAGGGCACTGAGTTCTACTTAAGGCAGCTTCGTCAATGGTGAAGGAAACTCAACCTTATTTATACCAGACATAGAGGAGAGTATGCTATGTTACCAGTGTGGTGTACGACCGTCTGGCATCAATTTGAAAAAATGCGTCTCCATTGGACTTTGGGTTTTTTGCTGGTCATATGGGGACGCACCCTCACCCCCCTTCAGCCGTGCAAGTAAAAGCCTTTTGATCATGCAGTGTTATACTTCAACTCATGCACTATCAACCTGCAGTAATAGAAACGAGATTGAAATTAGGGAACTGTAAGAAATTTAGCTTTTAAAAAAAAAGAAATCCTTAGGTTTTCGTAAGGAATTTGCGAAAACATTAAATTTTTTAAGTTCATCTCATCTCACACAATAACATATGAAAATAATAAGCTGGTACTATGTGAGCATATTAGGTGATAGTTAAAGAATATTTTGGCCCACCATTCATGCATCTATCTACTCATCCTATGCCTGTGCAAGTTTTTTTGTTTCAAGTGCGTCTCCTTTGGGCAATGCGTCTCCATTGGTACTCGTACCCTAATGTAATGTAGAGTTGTCAGCATATGAGTGAATGGGGCTGGAGGTGCAATTGAGAAGGTCGTTAATTAATAATAAGAAGATAATTGGAGATAGGACAGAACCCTGAGGAACACCGGAGTTGATAGGTTGAGGAAGTGAACGGTGGCCGTCCACAACCGCAGCTATGGAACGTCCGGAAAGGAAATTTGAGACAAAGGCACAGCTGGAGGGATAGAAACCGAAGGAGGGTAGTTTGGAAATGAGGGATTTGTGCCAGACTCTATCGAAGGCCTTCGATATGTCTAGCGCAATAGCAAAGGTCTCACCGAAGTCCCGAAAAGAGAATGACCAAGAGTTAGTAAGATATGAAAGAAGATCACCAGTAGAGCGACCCTTAAGGAAGCCATACTGGCGATCTGAGAGTAGATTATGAGAAGAGAAATGCTTAAGAAGTAAGAATAGTTTAAAATACTTTAGAGATACAAGAGATGAGAGCAATTGGACGATAGTTGGAGGGTTGAGAGCGGTCACCCTTCTTTGGGACAGGTTGAATGAGAGCAAACTTCCAGTAAGAAGGGAAGACATTAGAGGAAAGACAGACGAAAAAGTTTGCTTAGGCAGGGAGTCAGCACGGAAGCACAGTTTTTTAGTACAGCAGGAGGAACACCATCCGGTCTATACGCCTTCTTAGTATTAACCCTTTCACGCACATATGACGCAGAGGTTGCCAGATTAGCAATAAGAAATAGAGTTCTCTCACTCTTATAATTACCTCTCCAAAATTAGTTTTCTGCCCACAGCTAACTCAAAGACAACTACAGAGGTTGAAGTAACTAAACTAAAGGTTTCTAAATACCCCAGATGGTAAGAAAGGCTTTAAAGTATCCCTAATAGGCTCAAAATTGCATCATATGTCGGAGAGGGTTAAGCCCAGAGAGGGTGGAAAGTACATCCTTAGAAGAGATTATGATGTTATGCATAAGTAGGAGAGAGGCGAGTGGAGAGGGAGGAATAGTGCCAGAATTATCCAAAGTGGAGTCTCTAGCAAAAGTTTGAGCGAAGAGTTCAGCTTTGTCAGAAGAAGTGATGGTTGTGCCATCATAGTGGAAAAGGGGAGGGAAAGACGAAGAAGAAAAATTGTTGGAGAGGTTTTTCGCTAGTTGCTAGAGTTAGATAGTTCAGTGCATTTATTTTGATGAAAGAATGTGTGGTGAGTCGAAGAACAGATTTGGCTTGATTCCGGGCAGAAACATAGGAAGTATGAGATTCTGGAGTTTGAAGGCGATGGCATATACCGTTTGAATGCTTCCTCCTTATTGCGGACAGCAGTAGAACAAGCGTTAGTAAACCAAGATTTTTTTGCATTAGACTTAGAGAAAGAGAATGGAATGTACAGGTACTGTATGCTTCCATGCCCGAGAGGATTACCGTACCTCTGTAATGCGTTCAGCACTTTCTGAGGGTCCCTGGTCACAGAAGCAGAAGTCATTCCATGGGAAATCAAAGAAGTACCGCCAAAGTGCCACAAGCGCCGCCTGCTGAGAGGATCGGGTGGCCATACCGCAGAGATAATCTTTATTTTTATTAATTTCACCACAACACCAAACACCCCAAATGAAATTAATTAAAGTACAGTATATATGATCCACCGGGATTCGAACCTGGGTTGTCACACACAGATTCTTGCCACCTTAACCATTACACCACCAGGACGGTTAAAGGTTATGCACACGCCTACGACTTATTATCCATTCTCGAATACTGGATATTAATCTAATCATGTTCATATTCCCAACTGCGCTATGGTAGCCTACTGTTTAACCCTCCAGCCCCGGCTACGCATTACATAAATATTCCCCGAAACCCGGGTGTTTTGGCCGAAAAACGTCTAGGCTAGGCTACCGTATATTTGTTAATCTGACTGCTTCCCGCATTCCCGTGCATCCCCAAGCGTAGCTGTGTTATTTACCTGTAGAATGGCGTTAAGTAGAGCTCTCTAAGTCAACTGGTTGAGTTGTGATGATGATTTCATTGGAGATAACTTTATGGCAAAAACAGCCACTTTACACTTGTTGTTGTTGTTGTTTTTGTGGTTCCCCAAGCTGCCTGGCCGAACAGCCCCAAGGCCCTGAGCAAGGCCAAGGCCATAACCGAGCGCCCCCACAGAACCCTCCCCGCCGACCACAATAAAGCCTGGGTGACCAAAGCCACTCCATGGCGGGGAGCTGAGGAGGGTGCGGAAATGCCCGGGAAACCAAAGCCCCACCCAGGGCCCTGTGTCCCTCAGCAATTATGAAGAGAAAGTTGAGGGGCAAGGGAAAAATGTGACGCTTTGGCTTCCAATCTTGGTAGATTGGGAGGTCAATCCACGTTAGAGACGCCGTCACTTGAGATCTAGAAAATATATAAGTAAAAGGAACAGTCAGAGTAAGCTATGGGTATGGCAGAGATTGCTCAGTTCTCACTCTAATAGACCAGCCCATCACCACATGACTAGAACCCAATCCTCTCAGCATCAGCTAGGAAAGGCCCTAGAAAGCCGCCTTTGGCGGGGGGATAGCTCCCCTATTTTAACCCTTTTCGGGGTTGGGCACCCGCCACTTTACACTACTTTTCGATACTTAACAACAACATACAGGCACACACGAACAAGCGACGCTCTCCTTCTTGTTGCCGGAGATGCGGGGCGTCGGTCCAGCCGGCTGTTGTTTACATGCGTCGGACCGACGCCTCGCACACGAAGCTCACAGGCTTTCAACCACTGGGCGTTCAAGAGCCCTTCCGGGTATCTGTTATATGCTTTTTTATGGGCGTTCAAGAGCCCTTCCGTGGTGAGAGGGTTAAGTGAGAGGAAAGAATATTCATGGGGCACAGATCATATAGACCGGCCTCGCGACGAAATATCCCTGAACCTACTAATAATCTTTATTTTTATTAATTTCACCACAACACCAAACACCCCCAATGAAATTAATTAAAGTATATATGATCCACCGGGATTCGAACCTGGGTTATCACACGCAGATTTTTGCCACCTTAACCATTACACCACCTTACCTTTGGATACCTTTGGATGTGTTCGCCGCTCCTCTAGCGGCACCAAGGAGCGCGACGCCCCTCGTTGTGGGTGGTGATTTGGTGCAGTAGACTGTTTGAAGCGACAGCTCGCTCCCTTGCGAGGATGGGCTCGTCTGGCACTTTTTGCAGTTCGACATCTAGGGCTCTCTTGAAGTTGTCTAACGAGATGTCCCTCATGTCTCTTACTCGTCGTGGGAGTTTGTTGAAGAGACGTGGGCCTCTGTGATAACCAGCCCTCTCGCAGAGAGCCCATAGCACCCCTGTTATTCATCCAGGGAATTTCGCATTCCCAGCCTCTCCTATCACTGAATTTCATGACTATCGGAGTATGTAGGTTTGGTACTAAACCCTCTGCGATTTTCCATGTGTATATTATTAGGTAACGTTCTCTTCTACGTTCCAGTGAGTACAGATTCAGTGCTCTTAAACGCTCCCAATAGTGTAGATGTTTTATCGAACTTATATGCGAAGTGAAATTTCTTTGTACACTCTCTACGTCATTTATTTCACCTGCTTTGTATGGGGATGTTAATACGCTACAGTATTCAAGCCGCGGTAGCACTAGAGATTTGAAGAGCGTTATCATAGGCAATTCACCGCGTGTTTTAAAAGTACGCAGAATCCAACCCGTTAGACGTTTCGCAGCCGCCACTTTGACCTGGTTATGTACTTTGAAACCCATATTTTCAGACATTAATACCCCAAGGTCTTTCACACTGTCTTTCTGTTCTATTATGTGGTTAGATTCTGTTAAGTAATTTTTAATTTCTTTAACACCATTATTATCTCCGTACCGTATTAATTGGAATTTTTCCTCATTGAATTGCATGTTGTTTTCCCTGGTCCACTGGAACACTACATTCATGTCTTCCTGCAGTCGGCCCGTGTCCTCTTGTGTGTTTACTATCTTGCTTAATTTTGTGTCATCAGCAAAAGACGACACCGTACTGTGTCTGGTGTTGGTATCTATGTCGCAAATTAGTATGAGGAACAGAAGGGGCGCTAGCACTGTTCCTTGGGGCACTGAGCTTTTGACATCCGAAGGCTCAGAAGTGACTTGGTTTACTGCTACCGATTGTTTTCGGTTTACGAGGAAATTGTATATCCACCGTCCGATTTTCCCAGTTATACTTTTTGCTTTCAGTTTGTGGGCTATTATACCATGGTCACATTTATCAAATGCCTTAGCAAAATCGGTGTAAATGACATCCACGTTTTTCTTTCTTCTAGCGCTTTAAGAATTTTGTCATAGTGTTCCAAAAGTTGTGAGAGACATGATCTTCCCGCTCTGAACCCATGTTGACCGGTGTTGTGTAGTTCATTTGCCTCCATGAATGTTGAAATTTTTCTTCGCAGGACTCGCTCGAAAACTTTAATGATGTGAGAGGTTAGAGCTACCGGGCGGTAGTTTTTTGGTAGTGCTTTACTCCCTCCTTTATGCAGTGGGGCAATTATTGCGTTTTTCAAGCTATCTGGTATGTCACCAGTGTCTAGACTCCTTCTCCACATTATAGCCAGGGGTTTTGAGAGGTTTTTCTTACATTTTTTCATTAGGATCGAATTCCATGAGTCCGGGCCTGGTGCCGAGTGGGATGGCATGTTGGAAATGGCCTCTTCTGTCTTTTGGACCGAAATCAATATCCAGCATCTGAGGGGTTTCCGTGGGGGAGGTTTCCATGAAAAATATATTTTGGTCTCTGATGACTTTTGTTTCATCAGGCTCGCTGAATGCCATTTCATACTGCCTGCTTAAGAGTTCGCTCATTTCCTTTTTGTCCCCTGTGAAAGAGCCGTCCCCTTTGCTCAGTGGGCCGATGTTTGATGTTGTTTTAGCCTTTTGTTTGGCGTATGAAAAGAAGTATTTGGAATTTTCCTTTATACCTGCAATAGCTTTCCTCTCCTCTTCCATATGTTGTAGTTCATATGATATTCTTAGCCTTTGTTCAATTTCCACAATTTCTCTATCTATTTCGACCTTTTGCCTATCCTGTAGATTTTGATGTGTGCGTCTTTGTGTGAGTAATTTTCTTCTTCTGTACAGCCTCCTCCTTTCCCGATCTTGTTTGCTTCTTCGTTTTGTTTGTCTTGCAGGTATATGGTGGCTACAGATTTGGGTCATGGTTTCTGTTATTAAGACTAGACATTCTGCTGGTGTCAGGTTATCCATTAAATCTTCCCAGTCTATTTCCTCCATTTCTTGATTTACCTCTTCCCATCTAATGTTTTTGTTATTGAAGTTAAATTTACTGAAGGGGCCGGTTTTTGTTCTCGATTCTGAGGTTGTCTATACACTTTCTAAGGTTGTTTTGATCTCAATTAATTTATGATCTGAGTATGTTGTGTCCGATATGTTAATGCTGTGTACTAGAGAGTCGTTGTTAGTGAAGACCAGGTCTAAGATATTGTTTTCCCGTGTGGGTTCAGCAATATGTTGGGTAAGACTAAAAAAATCACAAAGTTCAAAAAGCTCTCTCGTATTAGTATTTGCTTCTCCGGTGTTATTTGCCACTAACTGGTTTTCTAGTTGTCTCCATTTAATGTTTGGTAGGTTAAAGTCTCCTAGCCATATAATATTTGGTGTTGGGTTCCCCAGGGTTTCCACTTCTGATTTTATTTTGTTGAGCTGGGTTTTGAATTCTTCTCGGGATGAGTCTGGAGGCCTGTATGTAACAATAACTGCTAAATTTAGGGATTCTATTTTAACTCCAAGTATTTCCACCACTTCATTACTGTTATTTAGGAATTCAGTACATATCAGTGAGTCATGTATGTACAAGGCTACACCTCCATGTGATCTATGCATTCTGTCCGCCCTATGTAGGTTGTAACCAGGAATCCATACCTCACTATCTTCCTGATCTTTAATGTGAGTTTCTGTGAGAGCCGCAAATATAGCGTTTCCTTCTTCTAGCAGGCCCCTAATAAATGGTACTTTGTTCGTGGTTCTATTTTTTAGGCCTTGGATATTTGCAAACAAGATTGGGGAGGGATTGTTTGGAGTACTATGTGTACCTAATAGTCTTCGAGATGTATTGGCCACTCTTGGGAGGCCAGGAGGTGCTCGAGGTGTTCTATGTGCTCTTCCATCTCCCTCAGTCTCTTCATCTTCATCTGCCCTTTCCCTCCTTGCCTTTTTCCTCTGTCTCGTCCTCACATAGCTAGAGAGTTTTTTGGGCTACCATTCGTGTTAGGTCTAGCATATCTCCAAGTCCCTTTAATATGAAAAGCTGGGCATTTCATATTGTAGCAGGTCTTGTTCTCAAGTGATGTCTTGCAAAGGGATGGGTGGTGGTATTTGCAGGTTTTACCAAATCTACATTTTCCATGACTGGTTATGTTGTTGCAAATTTTGGGATGAGCAAATCTACATGAATTCCCATTACATTCGCCCTTTGGACCAAAGTAGCACCTTCTTTCCAGATAATATCTGCACACTGGTGTAGACAACCCCAGTAGGTGTGGCTGGGGCTGCAAGGGGTTATGTGGTGAGCTAAGTGTGGTTGTGGGTGATAGTGGGCTTGGTGTATGGGTGGGTGAGGCCTGCAGGGGGGTGGAGTTACTTCTTACAGTTTCTTACAGTAGATCCTCTGGAAAAAGGCAAACTATGCCTGTGCATCCAGCTCAGTACCAGTACTTGCACTGCTGCGGTCGTTCACGGTGTTGGCGGCGGCGGTAGCAGACGCAACATTTTTACTATTCTGTATTTTTGTTTTATAATCAAACTTCAAATCTTGTCTTCCCCATGCTTTATCAAGATTACTTTCAAACTCCCTTATTGATTCGGAATCGACTACATACTGGGGCAGTGCGTTCCACTCATTTACCACTATCACAAAATGAGTTCTTTGCCTTCTCAAGCCTATTTCTTTCTTTGTAAATTTCTTAGAGTGTCCTCTCGTTCTTGTTCCCTCCCGCATCAAGAAGATACCTTCACACATCCTCATCGTACTTCCTGACACTATCTTAAAAGTCTATCATTCCCCTCTCTTTCTCCTATATGCCAGTGTCTCAACTCTGCTCATAGCCCGCGTTCTTCAACGTTAGTATCAGCTTGCTAGCTCTCCTCTGCACTTTCTCCACTTTCTCCAATGCTTCTATATCCTTTACCATATATGGAGCCCACACCTGGTTCGCATATTCCAGGTGCGGCCTAACCAGCGCTGTATAGAGATTCCTGAAGATTTCTTCGTCAAGTGACACAAATGTCCTTATCAGCCCTACAATTCTATTGGCTTTGTTTATCTTTTCCACTAAATGTTCTGAGAAATTTAACTTATTGTCTATCACTACTCCTATATCCTTTTCTGCACTCACTTCCTCCATCGCTTCATACATACTGTATCCTACCTTGTCTATCTTGCTGGTCCCAATCCGCATGTACTTGCATTTTTTTGGATGAAAAGGCATTAACCAATGCTCAGACCATCCCTTCATGCCCTCCACATCTCCTTGAAGCAAACCCATATCTTCCTTACTCCTCACTCTTCTATACAGTTTAGTGTCATCCGCATACAGGTATACCTCACTTCCATTAGTTATAACTTCAGACAAGTCATTGATAAAAATAACCCGGGGTTACGGGTCGGTTGTAGGTGGGCAGGTGGCAGTGGTGAGGGGGGAGACGATGTGGAAGGGGAGCCTGATATGGGGGCTTGTTGCATCCTACGTTCATCCTGAAATTTTATTTGATCAACAGCAGTAGGGTGGTCAATGGCCATAGATGGGATTAATGTGGGTGTTTTCTGGGTCTGGGGAGGTGTGGGGAGATGTGCGACAGGGTTTGTGTATATGTAGGGTGCGAAAGGTTGTTGTTCGGCAGGCGATGTGTGTTGATGTGCAGGAGGCAATGTGGGCATTATTATGGGAAGGTGTGTGTGTGTGTGGGGGGGGGGGGGGTGCCACTTGTTTACCCTCGTTATGTTTAAACTTTAAGTAACTTTAAGTAACACTTTCAATAATTATCTTATGAAACAGAATTCTCACTGCCCTAACCACTTTTCCTGTTTTTGGTCGACTGTTTAGCGGAAAATACGGCACTCTAGGAAAATAACAAACTTTCCAGACTACCTACAGTATACAGTATATAGTATCTATTATAATTTTCATATTTTACCTATCAACTTGATCCAACACTGCTCAGGTTCGAATTTTCACCACATTTGAGAGAAGAGAGAGAGAGAGAGGGGGGGGGGGGCTTGGAGGACAAGGAGGTGTTTGTTACGCGGTGTGTGTGTGTGTGGAGGGGGGGGGTGAGTGCCACTCGTTTACACTCGTTATGTTTAAACTTTAAGTAACTTTAAGTAACACTTTCAATAATTATCTTATGAAACAGAATTCTCACTGCCCTAACCACTTTTCCCGTTTTTGGTCGACTGTTTAACGGAATATACGGCACTCTAGGAAAATAACGAACTTTCCAGGCTACCTATACCTGTATAATATAGTATTTATATAGTTATTATTATTATTATCTATTTAATTTTCATATTTTACCTATCAACTTGATTCAACACTCCTCAGCTTCTAATTTTCACCACATTTGGTTGCGTGGGAGATCTTTCTCTCCAATAACGTCACTACTAACCTGCGATATGGTCGAGAAATAATCTGCACTGATTAATTTGTTTAAATATTGTTTTTCTGTTTGCTATTATTTACGATATTTGTTTTGTCGGTACCCTTTCCTGTCGAGGTTAAGTTTCGCTTTTGGTAAAATCGTATAGGGGGAGGGGACGTGTCCAGGAGAGCGAGGGGATATATGTGTTTATGGTCTTTGCGGTCACTGGGGGTATTTTGTTTACAGCATACGTCCTGTTCCCAAGCTAAAAGTTAAAAGTTCCCCTGACTTTAATTCTCTGTATTATACTTTCCTAGTTTATTTACGTGATATACGATGTTCACTATCACTTTTAACTTAGGCTTCCTATTTTCCCATAGCCCTGTTTGATTTCATAGGACTATATAGCTAACACTTTGCTTTTGGGACGTAACGTTTTTTTCTTTCCCTTCTTCTTTCCACCCGCCTTATGGGCCTGTCCTAGACCAGCGCCGTGGCACTGCTGTAGGAGTTAACGGATTTTTTCTCCAAAACGCGTATATCTCTCCAGATATTTTATCAATCGGTTCGATTTTGCACTTCACAGAACCGCGACACTACGTTTGTTTTTGTGTGTGATTTTTTGGAAGTTTAATCACCAGTATCCCGCGGGATAGTCGAAAAATCCCGGACCGCGACGGATGTGACCCTCCTCTCTGACTGACTGACTGACTGACTGACTGACTGACTGACTGACTGACTGTTCCAGGACGGTTAAAGGTTTATGCACACGCCTACGACTTATTATCCATTCTCGAATACTGGATATTAATCTAATCATGTTCATATTCCCAGCTGTGCTATGGTAGCCTACTGTTTAACCCCTAAATATCGGTGCGCAACATAAGTCGAGTATAATAAATCTGGACTATCTGGCTGCGCGCGACATAGGTCGTGTGGCAATTTCAGCACGTAATGTTGCTGAGAGAGAGAGACAAGTGGTGGCAGGAGAGTAGCGAGCGTATGACTGCTCCAGACCACCGCGGAGAACCTACTGACACGAATCCCACCTCCTCCCTCCCTCTCACACTCGCTACATACTGAATTGTATGGGGAAAGTACCGAATTACATGCTTTTTGCACTCGTGTTGTGCGGTTGTTGCAAGAAAACTAGCCGTCATAAAAGGATCGTTATGGTGTCATTGGAAAGCTCTGTTTATGCCCTTTCAGGGATAGATACTTGTTTTACGCTCTGGGTCTTATTTAGGCATGAAAATGATCACGTAAACAGCCCTATTTTGGCTAAAAACACCCCGCTGGTGGCTACATATTTTATACCGCCTAGGCCGCTCATAAGGTGTTAAGTGAGAGGAAAGAATAAGACAGGTGACAGAGATAAGTTTATGGTCGGAGGAGACCAAAGGAGTGAAAAGATTTACAGTAGGCTATAAGCAGAAGGGTTAGAGGTTAGAAATAAGTCACGAATGTTGGGCCGATCTCCGAATCGATCCGGGATACGGGAGTACCTACCGTAAACTGGGGTAATTTCGACTGTGAATATAACTTCGGACATCGGCGATAATAAGTAATTAGCCATTGTCATTATATAATGGAAACGCTTTTTATTGTTTTTTTTGTGGGGTCCGTGTAGAGAAATGGCAAATGATGAGCATGTAAAAGTCCTAGGGAACTGACATTAGTATATGTACACTAAACAATATTATATATAATGACGAAAATTTGTAAATTTTTCGCTACCCTGCCAAACTTCTATTACCCTGAAGAAATTTGTTTGTATGAATGATGTTGTGACTGATATAATTTTGTAGTAACATTACCAGAGACAACATCCACCAAAGGAAATTTGTTACACTTGTATAGCACTCTAGCTAGAACACTATCATTTAACCTATTGTGTTTAAAAAAAAAAAAATTTAAACTTCGGACGTGGAACAAAACAATCGTTTGTTATTATTTGCCCTATGAAAATAATTCATAATACTTGTCCATCATTAAAATGGTGGTTCTATCTATCTATCTATTGCCGGACGCCTTACTCCCCTTACGAGGGTGGCCATACACAGAATGCCCCCAAGTGGACCTATTCCCTGTGAGAGGGACAACCCGAGCCAGTTTAGTGAAGGACTTACAGGATTGACCACTCAATTTAGGATCCGTCCAACTCCGAGGCCCTCTGTGTATCTTGTTAGCACTATTTTTCTACAGTGGTGTTCGGCTAATCCATCCACTAACCTGCCTTACCCTTAGGTAAACAGTACAGATTTGTATCAGGTTTACTCTCCTAGACAGGTTGCCAACCAAGGCTGACGAGTCCCATCCACCTGGATTTGTATAAGGTTGTTTCCCCTAGATGAGTTGCCGACCAAGGCTAATGAGTCCCAACCACCCGGTGGTTAAAGATCAAATAATCATTCTCCGAGTCCCAAAACCCATAAAAATATGATGTGATAATATGCTAACCGATTTATGTATTTCGGATAATTCTGGATATATAATACATATAAATTAGGAGGGATAAAAATGTAATGCCTATGCAGTGATATAGTTTACATACCTATATATTTTCACTAGGCCTAGTTAATTTTCGAGTTATTAATTTGACAGCATTGGTTATTTTTCCTGCTCAATATTTTCTAAGAGTGAGTTCAATGCCTAACGAGAACAGATCCAAAAAGAATATATCTGCTAAACATTGTATATAACCCCCTCCTATACTGACTATACAGGCCTAAAAGTATTGACTGTGCATTTTCCACTAAAACATCGGACAGGAATAAGCAGCAATAATAAAATATTCATATAAAATAGTAGGAGCCGAAAAATTAATGAAATAAAGCCAAGAATGTATGTCCGAAGTTCTCCTCCGTTTGTCCGGAGTTATCCCAGCTTTCTTGGCAATCATTTTCCATAAGAAATCACTGTATGTCCGAAGTTTTCCATACAAGTCCAAAGTTTTCCACTTTTCAAGAATACAGTACTTCGGACATCATTTAGGATAAGGATTCTTACAGTTTCTTACAGTAGATCCTCTGGAAAAAGGCAAACTAGGCCTGTGTATCCAGCTCAGTACCAGTACAGTACTTGCACTGCTGCGGTCGTTCACGGTGTTGGCGGCGGCGGTAGCAGACGCAAAATTTTTACTATTCTGTATTTTTGTTTTATAATCAAACTTCAAATCTTGTCTTCCCCATGCTTTATCAAGATTACTTTCAAACTCCCTTATTGATTCGGAATCGACTACATACTGGGGCAGTGCGTTCCACTCATTTACCACTCTATCACAAAATGAGTTCTTTGCCTTCTCAAGCCTATTTCTTTCTTTGTAAATTTTCTTAGAGTGTCCTCTCGTTCTTGTTCCCTCCCGCATCAAGAAGATACCTTCATACACATCCTCATCGTACTTTCCTGACACTATCTTAAAAGTCTCTATCATATCCCCTCTCTTTCTCCTATATGCCAGTGTCGGAAGCCCCAGTGTCCTCAACCTCTGCTCATAGCCCGCATTCTTCAACGTTGGTACCAGCTTGCTAGCTCTCCTCTGCACTTTCTCCACTGCTTCTATATCCTTTACCATATATGGAGCCCACACCTGGTTCGCATATTCCAGGTGCGGCCTAACCAGCGCTGTATAGAGATTCCTGAAGATTTCTTCATCAAGTGACACAAATGTCCTCCTTATCAGCCCTACAATTCTATTGGCTTTGTTTATCTTTTCCGCTAAATGTTCTGAGAAATTTAACTTATTGTCTATCACTACTCCTATATCCTTTTCTGCATTCACTTCCTCCATCGCTTCATACATACTGTATCCTACCTTGTCTATCTTGCTTGTCCCAATCCGCATGTACACTACTTGCATTTTTTTGAATGAAAAGGCATTAACCAATGCTCAGACCATCCCTTCATGCCCTCCACATCTCCTTGAAGCAAACCCACATCTTCCTTACTCCTCACTCTTCTATACAGCTTAGTGTCATCCGCATACAGGTATACCTCATTTCCATTAGTTATAACTTCAGGTAAGTCGTTGATAAATATAACGAACAGCAGTGGTCCCAACACAGATCCCTGAGGTACCCCACTTGTAATTTCCCTCCACCCCGAGCCTATTCCATTCACCAGTACCCTCTGTCTCCGATCTTTCAGGAAGGCTTCTATCCATTTCACACATTTCTATAGCTCTCAAGGATAGCAAGGATAGCTCTCTTATTATGGGGGATAATTTTAGTAGGCTTCCTGGATTAAGGCGCACTATCACCACACATCACTTGACCTAGTTAAATCTCTATAATGTGTTTACAGTCAGGAGAAATTGTTAAAAAAACTAAAAAAAAATCCGAAGTTACCTCAGTTTACGGTACCTTACCTCTCACTTTCCATGTATCATGTTATTTTATCTTCAAATACTGTATCTCAAATTTGCCTTAAGCCTACAGCCATAAAAGTATGGTACGGTATTTCTCTTTCTTCATTCAACTCTTTGCATTCAATACATACATGCATAAAATATGAAGACTGAGTGCTCCACACATACGTGCAGTTTCAGTCTCTTGCCCTAATGGCGGCGTTCCAGGCAACCCTGTTGAGGGCTGCTTCACTTGTCAAGTTTTTGGATTTGAGATTGGCACGTATAGTCCGATCCCAGGTGTTCCTCGGTCCACTCCTTGGTCCACTCCTTGGTGCAGCTCCCTCCACAATCACAGACCTGCATTTTTTCACCCAATTTTGTTCATCCATTCTCTCCACATGTCCATACCATCCCAGTCTACTTGTACGCATCACCTCGCTAATACCGGTACTCTTAATACCTAAACGTCTCCTCAGCTCATCATTTGTTATTCTATCCTGCAGCCTGGCCAAAACTTGCTCATTTACTTCAAATCATGAATGCAATTCCCCATTGCTTAGTCCATTCAATCTATTTGTAAAGCCAGATGCTATTCTGATATTCTGAATATGCCTTACCTACTTACATTATACAATATTGCTTTCATGTAAATTATTGACATAAGGACTGTGTCAAAGATCAGGTAACCTGGGGTGTTCCCATCTGGTAAACAAGAAGATGCAAATTTGCACATTTAGAACATCCTGTATTATTTCAATGCATACGGTATATATTGGTCGTGAAATTAATTATATACCGTATGTATATAGCTGCAACATAGTAATATGTATACGGTATTGTACTTTTCTCTCAGATGATATTACATGCATATACAGTATATATATACCTGTATATGTATATATAATATATATATATATATATACTGTATATATATATATATATATACTGTATATATATATTTATATATTTAGCTGCAACATGGTAAAATATATTGTACTTTTCCCTCAGATGGTATTACATGCGTGGCGGGGATACAAGACTTACGCTTGGGGCAAGAATGAGGTGCGTCCGGTGTCCAAACGCGGGCACACTGCAGGGATATTTGGCCGGCAGGACATGGGTGCAACCATCGTGGACGCTCTCGACACTCTCTACATCATGGGGCTCACCGAGGAATTCAATGAGGGGCGTGCCTGGGTCCAGTACCACTTAGACTTCAACCAACTGGTACTGTACAAATTTATATTACCCTTCGTATTTATAAATTCATGTGTCCCAATTATCCCCAGCTATTTCAGTCACTCAGATTATACCACCAACAGTGTGAATTTGTTACCAACTACAATTTGATACCAACACCAAATCACCACCAACACAATCACCACCATCAATAGTTACCATACACCAAGTAATTTGATTAACCTATAAATGGAGACGCAACTTCTGGAAGGTTTTACTGGGCGAATGCGACCTGCCTTACGGTATCTTACACTTAAAATCAAGAACAAAAAACGCACCAGTGCCGGGGAAATATATGATTAGGTGGCATATCCCATACCACCACCTCCTCTCTTCCCCTTCCATGTGTCTCACACCCTCCTTCCCTCTCCTCCCTCCCTTTTTCCCTCAACTTATTCCCCCCTCCTTTTTTCCACTTTTTCCCTCCCCCACTCCCTATATAGTACTTCTTACCTCCCCCATCAAATACTGTACCTTTAATTCCCCTCCTCTATCCTTCCAATATCCCCCCCCCCCTCCCTCATACATATGCGAGAGAACCGTGAGACCAGTCAGTGTTACGAGAGCCTCAAGAGAGGGAGAATGTATGCCGCACCGCCGCCCATCCACTCAATACGCTCCTGCCACAATAATCTGTTTTTTCACTGGATATTTGTTCTTTACACCTATTTTCGGGTTTGTCAATGTTCACATGTTCCTTACACAAGGGAAATATGTGCATATGGTGCAGTAATATTGCTTTATATGATAGATATAACATATTCTTTCATAATCGAGGCTAAATGTGCCACACTGGTGGCACTGTAGTAAACAGGCCTGATGCAGCTGCCAGGTTAACCCGTCCGGCCCCAGCTACGCGTCTGGCGCGTCGCCTATGTATGTAACGCACAGCCCCAGCGACGCGTCTGACGAGTCACCCTAATTGCTCCGACCGTAACCTCAGGTGTAGCCACTCGAGAGGGCTCAGATTTGTATGGGAACTGTGTACGTATCCCACGCAACCGTTTCGATGGTTGAAAACTCTCAAAGTCCACGTGCGTGCGCGTGAGCGCAATAACCTGTTTTTTTGGGGAAATTGCCTTCAATTTTTTACTCTTGTAAAATACGTTTTCGGGGGCTCTGTAGGACCATTCTTTAAGCTTTTTGAGCGGTTTTTCGTGGTTTTTCCTTCATTCCTAACCCATTCGCTATTGTTTCTGGAATAAAAAAAAAAATTGAAAACGGGCCGGGTTCTGGTGAACAAAAAATACAAAACCAGCCGGGGCTCGACGGGTTAAATGATTTAATTCCACATATGATCAATGTGGCCAGGAAAATTGCTATCTGGCAACCCAATTCATAAGTGCAGTATTTTTTCCTCAAAATTTATCAGAAATGAAGCTGTTTCAATTATACAGTACTGTAATAACTGTACAGTAGGTACAATCTGGGAGTACGGGTAGAATTTGGTGTGGTTGAAGGTGTGGTGTTGGTCTGACCCCCTCGTAATATTCACACTAATGAGGATATACAACATATGTATAATACCACTTATCTGTATTGCCTCTGCCAAGGAAGTTGGACGGATTATAGGTTTGACTCCTGTAAGGAGATAAAGAAAACCTAATATTTAGTAGTGGCCCCGTAATCATTGACGATTATGCCTATTACATAAGGCACCCGCTTCAAACACTCATTTACCGTAGTTTGAATCTACCGCGCAGAGCATAAAAAATTGAGGAGCCTTCATCATGAGCGCACGCAACCTCACTCATGGTTCGTCATTATGAAATTGGGTACTCACTACGAAAAAACTTCGTAAAAAAATAACAAATAAAAAGAAAATAAGAATAACTATTCATAAGCTTTCCATAACTTCGTGGATGTACTTGTGTGGATCTTTAACCAGACGCTGACTTCAGGCGTCATTCTTCCTTCACTGACATATCAAGTAAACCAAAATCCTTAATACATCAACGAATGGGAAGGGGATGGTCGGGAGGGCCCCAGTCGTCAATGATTACGGGGCCACTACTAAATATTAGGTTTTCTTTATCTCCTTACAGGAGTCAAACCTATAATTTATTAGTGGCCCCTCCATCATTGACGATTATGCCTGATATCTAAGACTGGAGGGGGACATTCGTAATCATATCATAACTCTAGCAAAAGCAGATAATCAAACAACCACATAGTATTCATACTTTGTAAAAAATATATATTTGTGTGCATAATACTTTATACAGCATAAAAATATACAAAAAAGGTGACAAGCAGGAGCGTGCTTCGAAGAAGCCTGCTTGGACAAAAAGGGGTTAACTCCGAGACTCTGTACACAGAGCTGGTAGTTAAGAAGGCACCCCACTTAAAGTAAGTGGTGAAAAACAAAAAACATCAAAGTTTACATGTGCACATATAAACCCCATTAACTCTTGGATATATTTTGAAAATTATACCGTAAAGAGGTACAGTACTTACATTACACATACCAGCTGCGGCCGCAACTACTAAGATTTACTTAAAATTATATTGCTTCACAGCCAAAACTATTTACAACAAGCATTGTCTTTGAACTATGATTGGACGGTAGCACAATTTCCTGTAATGAATACTACAGAAAATTCTTTAAAATCACAGCACCTACACCCTGTATCACAGCTCGTAAGCTTCGCACACGTACTCTGGCGGGGTCTAAGGTGTCCTATGTTACACTGACTGCACCCCCCCCCCCCCTCTCTTTTCTTCATCTAAACATTAAGTGACCCAGAGGCCACCTAGACCCTCTGCCGTAAAGCTATACATGGCATGGAAGGCCTGTCCAAAGCTACTGAAAGGTATCGAGTCAAAAAAGTATGATTAGAGGACCAGAGGTGCGTGGCTACTATGTCCTCAACAGAAAAATTCTTAAGGAAACGTAAAGAGGTCGCCCATTTGCGTAAATCGTGAGCTCTACCCACAACGCCGGGATTACTTTCCTGAATGACGTTAACTAAGAGAGAAGCCAGTTTACGCTTCATAACGCGTTTACCCGTACTAGATACCCATAAAGCACCTTGTTGATTCCTAGGTGCGACCTTCAAATATTTGGTAAGCGCTTGCACTGGACTTAAATTATGGTGCACCTTTCCCCTTTTCAATGCCGGCACCGTGAACTCTGAAAACACGTGATCACTGTGTTTATTCTTGGCGATGAACCCTGGGGAAGGAGCAATATGAATACAATCATTGAGCCTACCAAACCTGATGCAATTAGGTGTGTTGCTCATCGCCGCCAGCTCAGACACCCTGTTCCCGGTAGCTAAAGCCATAAAGGAATACTGCCCTTTTTAAAAGTAAGTCAAAATCTGCAGTATTTTGGTACCGCCGGGAATGAAGTAATGACAACGCTTTGTCCAGAGACCAGGTAGGCATGAGCTGACGGGGAGGTGGGCGGAGTTTAAAACATGCCCTCATGAAGGCTGTTTCCTCCGCTAGTGGTATGGTTAGACCCGTAAGGTCCAGGAATGGCACCCTAATTGCTGTTAAGTGATTCTTTAACGTTACTACTGATAGCCGTTTCTGCTCAAACAGATAGTTTAAATAATTAAAAACCAAAGCCACCGAAGGCACGGATTGTTCTGTTCTGAGTATCCAAGAAGTAAAAGACTGCCAATGCGAATGATACTGTCTCTTAGTAGATTGTGTGTATTGATTCATGAATTTATCGGTCACGGTTCTACCGTACGGAGCTAGCCATTTGGCCTCCTGAATGTCCATAATGCAAAAGTCAGCGAGGTCTCTAGGTTGCCAATCGTGTCTAAGTGGAAATACCCGACCGGGAGCGACACCGTGTTCGGGCACCACGTCTTTAATTACTGGTACCACGCCTGCGCCGGCCACAGGGGCGCGATTAATGAGACGACGCCCCGATAATCCTGTAATTTGTTTACTACTTGGCACATTAGAGAAGCGTCTGGCGGCGGAAACAGATAAATGGAACTCCACATGTTCCAGTCCGTCACCAGTGCGTCGGGTCTTCCCGCCGGCGTGGTTGTCCGGCGGGTTAGGTACAGCGGGAGTTTGTGTGTCTCCTCAGACACAAATAGATCCACTTGTGGACAGTAAGGCTTCGCAATCATTAGGTCGAAAATGTTTTGCTTGAGCGCCCATTCTACTGTTGTGCTCTGTCTCCGAGATAGAGCGTCTGCCCAGACGTTCGCTACGCCGGGGAGATAAGAAGCGTGAAGCTGAATGTCCAGCTTGTTGGCTAGTACAAAAATCTTTTCTGACACGTTGAGCAACCTCCGAGATCGCGTTGACCCCTGTTTCTGAACGCAGTGAACCGCATTCAGATTGTCCATCGATTTGCCCCGCAAAGAAAAGCCGTGAGCCTGAAGGAAATACAAGGGGACTAGTAACTCTTTGACATTTATGTGGGAGGATTCTGAATGGGACCAAAAGCCCTTGACCCTGGTGCCCTTGGTTTGACTGAAAGCCCCAACCGATCGTGCCTGACGCATCCGTGTCCACCCATACCGTCGGCGGAGGAGAGGTCCAAGACATGACTGAGTGCAATGTTTCCCTCTTCGCCCAGACCGCTAGTAAGGTGTGTATTAATTTTGGGATGGGCCATAATGTTTCTGCCGGCAATAGTGGAAAAAATTTGTTGCCCTCCAAAATTAAACGTTTGACTTTCAACCGGCCCAACTTTACAGTTAGTTGAATCCAGTTTAGGGGAGGTGTGGTGGAGTGGTCTTGCCACTGGCCTGGTAATCCAAAGGTCCCGGGTTCAAATCCCGATGTATCAATGGGAAGATATTATTGGGATGGAATTTGTGCTGTACCTAGTATCAGTGCATTACCACAAGCCCACCGAAACGTCAATAAAATACCCTCATTGTTCCCTGATTAAATAGCACTGTATGAATATTCCCATATTCAAAATATGCTATAGGGGTGCAATGCCTGGTGAGTTATCTGCTCAACAGGTGGCGTTGTGTGTGTGTAAGTGTGAGAGTCCGAGTGTAGGGGGTGAGACAGTGAAGCACGGCAACGAGGTGGCTTCAGAGATGGGGTCGTTTCGGGCCATGAGTGAGCACCGTGCCTCGTGTGAAGGCAAGATGGCAGGTGCTCGTTGTACTCTACGTGCTTCACATGTTTCACTCCCTAGACTGGAAGAAGTCCTCACAGGCTTCACTGTTCATTGTAAAGCGGTGAATGTTAAGGCTCTCAGCCTATGCCCGAGAGGAAGTAAGTTGGAATATAGAAAAAAAAAAAAAAAAAAAAAAAAAAAAATTGAGAGAGCCGACCAGAGATTCCCATACTCTCCGTGTCGTAGTCAGACTGTGAAGAAACAAAAACAGTTTCTTGCGAAACCTGTTCCGATTGTCCACACTCTGACTCAGAGTGAGAGCAGCTGTGTCCATGACCAGCCCTATCCACTGAACCACTCGTGAGGGAACAAGGTTTGACTTTACCAGGTTTACCTTGAATCCTAGAGTTTTTACATGATTTAATGTTATGTTGACATGATTTATGCATAATTGTTCCATCTCCGCCACCACCAGCCAGTCGTCTAGATACCACAAAATCCTGATCCCTTGTTGCAACAAGGGCATCAGGGCTTGCCGGACTAATTTCGTGAATATGCGAGGTGCTAGGTTTAAACCGAACGGCATCCTCTGAAAGATATAAGTCTGATGCATGATTCTTAATGCTAGAAAACGTTGAAACCGCTTGTTTACCGGGACGTGCCAATACGCGTCCGTCAGGTCTAAAGAACACATCCACCCTTCCGGCGGAAATGTTAGCCTGATCTGATTCACTGTCAGCATCCGGAAGGACACGTTGTGAATATGGAGGTTCAGATAAGACAGGTCTACGACCGGCCTCATCTGAACACTGTCCCTTTTGGGTACCAGAAAAAGTTTGGATGTAAAAACTGGGTAATTTTTGGGGACCGGGATGATAACATTCTTGGCCACCATCTCTTGGATCAGTGACTCCACCTCTAATGAAACAAAATTTGCCTTTGTCGGCTGACGTAAGCGAGGTCGCCGGACCCACTGCCAGGTGATGCCTTTGCGTGCCACCATCCTTGCCCATGTGTTTAAAGGCCATGCACGATGATTCGCCCGGAACGACCCAGTTAGCAGACAAGGGTTCGCCGGCTGGACTACCCCCTGATCCACTCGCCGGAAGATCGGCCCTGGGAGTGAGGGAGACCTTAGTTTTTTGGTGGTGGTGGTGGTGGTGGAAGTTTAGACGACTGGCCGGGTTTGGCTGGAGACGGGCCCTGACCCGGCCTTTGATACCTCTGTCCTTTATGGGTACCTGAAGACTTTCCTTGCTTGTATCTGTACTGACCTTGGGTGGAAGAGGATTTAGGCAAATGAAAGGATTTTGCCCCACCAGACAGCTTTAGCGACTGGTTTGGGCTTGGTAAAAGTGAAAGCAGGTTTCTGAGACGGGGCGGGACTGTGCTTCAAGGCCTGAGCCATGTTAAACACCGTCCTCCACACCTCCGGGGACATTAAAGAGGCAGTTAGAACTGGGGACATTACTACTTGATTAGCAATCCTATCCGGGAGCTTTCGGACTAGAGACATCCTTAGATCTTGTCTTGCCCGCACCGCCTCTAACAAGGCCGTGCGTATATCTCCTAGTGACTGAATAGAAGTTTGGAGAAGTAAGTGTCTAGATAGTTCGATTGCCTTTCGGACTTCTGTGTCCGCGATAGCCTGAGCAGATCTTAGCATTGATTTTGCTACCTGTTGCGTAACAATATACTGAGAAAATAGTCTGTACGCCTTACCCCGCAGCCTAAACTCCCGGTCTAGGTGAGCAGTGGAAGGTGTAGAGAACGGATCTTTAAGCTCGCATAGATTAATTTTAGGGGCAGCTAAAAAGGCAAAGAGAGCAGAGGGAACTCCGCCGGCAGAGTATACTGGGAGAGAGAACCAAGAATGGCTCTCTTGTGGAATTTGGTGTGAAGCTTTAGAAGTGAATGTGGTTGCAAAGTTTTGCGCCTCGACTTCCCAGTTCACCCAAGGTCCCGGACCCAATTGCTCCACCTTCAAAACTGGATTCGCGGCTGAGTCAGTAAATGTCTTTAACCCCAACTCAGGGGTTAGAGCCGACAGCGCTTTGATATCATTGAACCCATCATGTTTTGTCCAGTCCGAAAACAGTTTTGAAGCTGACGCAGGGGGTAGGGCAGGTGTAGAAGAATATACAAAATAATCATGATGATAATAGTTGGGGAAGGCCTTAATACTAACATCAAGTACCGGTACATTTCCCAGCATATCTAGAGCCCTTAACTTCCTAGATTTATTCCCTTGGATTACCCACTCTCGTGGTACCGGAAGCTCCCCTGACATAGTGGACTGTGCTATCTCTGGCTTTGTTGGTACCAATGATTCCCAAGAATTGTCTGGCCCGTATAAAAGAGGCATAGCCCCTTTTCTGATCGGGGCTTTGTCTAATGGGGGAGGATTTACGTCTGCTACTACTCGTACATTGGAAGTAGTTAATAGTTCTTAAAGCTAGCTCATGCTAAGCTACCCCCCCCCCCCCCCCCTCATGTAGTGAGGAACTACATGAACGAAGGCGGTGCTGGTTGGGGGGAGGGGCGTCGACTGACTGGGGACAGAGGTGCATGGGGGCAGTTCGTTCGTGGCCACCCCTTCGGGGATCACGGCGTCAGGCAATAGATAGATAGATAGATGCTAAGCTAGCTAAGGATAGCTCAATAAGGCCGATTAGGCGTATTTCCATTGGGGTCCTGTACTACTACCCCATCCCTTTGCTCATGAGGGATGGTAACGACTCAGTGCTTGTGAAAAATCTTTAATGCGCGCCGAGCGTGGGCGCGAACCCGGGCCTTCTGGGTGGAAGTCCGAGACGCTAGTCACTACACCAAGCGAGCCGCTAGTGCCGCCGAAGTTGGCCTAGTAACAATAGTAGGTGATACAAGGGGAGTGAGCGGAATTTGTGTCAAAGTAATGGAAGTAGCCAGAGGTCGGACAGTCGATGTTGGCGTGGGAGCTCCCAGACCAACCATAGGAGGCTCCGGTTGCTGGCCAAAAAACTTAGTTAAAGCACTCGCTAATAACCCATCAATCTCATCCGCCGTGACAAATTGAGCAGAGGAAGAACTATTAGGTGAAATATCCCTATTCTGAGAGTTATCTACATTACCCACCTCAGAAATAATAGACCCATCATCCCCTGCCTCCGGTCCCTCCTGAGAGGATTCCGCCGAGGCTGGGACCCCTTGATGTTGCCATGTTAAGTCAGGGATGGAAGACGGTGTCTCCGTGTCCTGGTGGACTTCAGCCACTACCTGAGTTGCCTGAGACAGCAGAGAGCTGTCCCGCCATGGCTGGGAGTATCTCCAAACTCCCCGGCCTTGGCCGGAACTCACTTGTGAGCCAAGCCCCACCCCAATGACTGAGCCCTCACTCGAGCCCTCTAGCGGGTTATCACTGCCGGGAGAACCCTCTAAATCTAAAGTGAGAATATTATTTGGGGACACTATGTCCGCCGGAATATCCCCGACCACAGTCTCTGACTCCACTTCCGACCTGTCAGATTGGACTTGAGACATGTCGGGAGTAGAGGCAGAAAGTGAGGTTCGAGGCTCCGGCGAACGCCGGGAGGACTTTCGTACATGAGACTCTTTTTTTTAGAAGACTTGTGACTCCGCCTCGACTTTGATGTATCACTAGAACTGTCCTTGGTCTTGTCTGTCTTACTCTTCTTCCGCGAAGGTGAAGTCGAGTGACTATGTGTCTGCTTTCTGAGAGGAGACCGTGACCTGGACCTAGATCTTGACTCCGAAGTTGTCGCCGGGGGAGACGGCTCTCGCGGTCTCTTAGATGTGCCAGGGGAGGGAAGAAGCCCTTTAACCCTCTGTTCCCGGAAGGGCTCTTGAACGCCCATAAAAAAGCATACACGAGCTGCCCGGAAGGGCTCTTAAACACCCATGAGGTCAAAGCCTGTGAGCTTCGTGTGCGAGGCGTCGGTCCGACGCATGTAAACAACAGCCGGCTGGACCGTCGCCCCGCATCTCCGGCCACAAGAAGGAGAGCGTCGCTTGTTCGGGTGTGCCTGTATGTTGTTGTTAAGTATCCAAAAGTAGTGTAAAGTGGCTGTTTTGGCCATAAAGTTATCTCCAATGAAATCATCATCACAGCTCAACCAGTTGACTTAGAGAGCTCTACTTAATGCCATTCTACAGGTAAATAACACAGCTACGCTTGGGGATGTGCGGGAATGCGGGAAGCAGTCAGATTAACAAATATACGGTAGCCTAGCCTAGACGTTTTTCGGCCAAAACACCCGGGTTTCGGGGAATATATATATAATACATAGCCGGGGCTGGAGGGTTAACCAGCCCAGTCTCTGCCGGCTTAGTTACTTTACTTCGGGAAGGAGGACGTTTAATTGGGGGGTACTGAACCAACAGACGGTCCCACAGAATTACGTTATCACACTGCAGTGCTTTATGAGCCACTGCTGTAGCATAATTAGTAAGAAGTTGTCTGACCTCGCGTAATGCAACCGCCGTGGCCAGATTGTCGTGCTGTAATACTTTAATACCCAGCTGACTACAAAAGGTACAATTCTTCGTTACCCACAAACCCCTTGATCGGTCCAAGCATTTGACACAACGAATGCACAGAGTGTGCGCAAAAATAGGGATCCCGGAACATGAGGGCGTTGAGCAAAGAGCAAAAACAGGGGCTAGAGCAGCCATGGCAGAGACTGGTTAAAAGCTAACTCCCCTCGGGCCTCAACTGGTCCTCTGTGGACCCGCCGGAACTCCGCCCTGGAAAAAAGAAAATTTCCAGGAATTAATGCTCATAAGGTTACCCCAAAATGTTCTAACACAAGTGTTAATGAACCGCCGGGCAACGAGACGTAATACACCACTATTACCTCTCGTTACCCTGTAGGTTCATATGTAAAGATTTGTAAATAACTTTACGTGTCCAAAAGATTTAAGAATATCGTCTGACATGATATAAAGATGAGCAGTTCTTTATAAGTGACGCAGTCTTCCCTGTGATATAACGTTCACCGGGAACCCATAATAAGACGCCGGCCTCCTTATTATAACGCAGTTAGCCAGGTTAAGCCCATCTTAATCATTAGATCGCCGTGAGTTGAATGTCTTGATACCTAATTGTATCCCTCAATTGTTAGGCTAATCCTACCGAATTGCAAATCCGTGATTCCCACCCTCCCGAGGTTCAACCGCCGGGTGAAAATTAATAGAAAAGTTAACCCCAATTGTTCCTATCCCCACTTCTTTGCAAAAGATCGCCGGGGTGGAAAGACTATTCAAACAAAACAGCCCAGTTTTTCAACGGCTTTGCAAAACCGGGAAAAACTATAGTCAACAGGTGTCCGCATGAACCCCTAGTTGAATCGGGTAAAGCCCTTCCGCCGGGAAACACACAGTAAGCCTGAACACAGGCCGCACTACAGAGACGCAGTTCTGGAGAGCCCTCAAGCCACCACTCGCCGGGGGAAACTAGCCTATTTTAACCACGCGTGATTAAAACTCGGCAACCAGCCGGATTTTCTCGGTGCAA
Source organism: Paralithodes platypus (assembly GCA_032716605.1). Lineage (NCBI taxonomy): Eukaryota > Metazoa > Arthropoda > Malacostraca > Decapoda > Lithodidae > Paralithodes > Paralithodes platypus. The sequence continues at coordinate 40,175,341 of CM064521.1, forward strand.
TAGAGAAAACCCGCCGGAAAAGGCAACCCACACCCACCAGACGCAATCTGAGAACCAGCCGGATTTTCACGGAGCAATCGAGAAAACCCGCCGGAAACGGTAACCCACAGAAGCAATCGGAGGTACACAAATAGTGCCTGGAATAAGCCAATACACAACTTATCCGGAACACACATGACACAGTAGTACATATTTATACAATAAATCAATAACACTTGTACATGTAAAAAAAAAAAACTATGAGAGGCTGGCTAGGCCTAAGCAGACGGAGTATCGCTTAACCCTCCAGCCCCGGCTATGTATTATATATATATTCCCCGAAACCCGGGTGTTTTGGCCGAAAAACGTCTAGGCTAGGCTGCCGTATATTTGTTAATCTGACTGCTTCCCGCATTCCCACGCATCCCCAAGCGTAGCAGTGTTATATACCTGTAGAATGGCGTTAAGTAGAGCTCTCTAAGTCAACTGGTTGATTTGTGATGATGATTTCATTGGAGATAACTTTATGGCAAAAACAGCCACTTTACACTACTTTTCGATACTTAACAACAACATACAGGCACACCCGAACAAGCGACGCTCTCCTTCTTGTGGCCGGAGATGCGGGGCGTCGGTCCAGCCGGCTGTTGTTTACATGCGTCGGACCGACGCCTCGCACAAGAAGCTCACAGGCTTTCAACCACTGGGCGTTCAAGAGCCCTTCCGGGTACCTGTTATATGTTTTTTTATGGGCGTTCAAGAGCCCTTCCGTGGTGAGAGGGTTAAACATGTGGTAATAAAACAAAAAGCACTGAATATTATCACAACAGGAACAGCAGCCAACACACCTCGAAGAAATATACCCGGGAGAGGGAAGCACTGACACGGGACCTAGAAAAAACTTCACTAAGTGAAGAAAAATACGCTAGGAACGTCAGAAAACAAACAAATAAGGCAACTTCATCAGAAAGATAAAAAGAAGCCTAATCACGCGTAGTTAAAGCCAACTAAATAACTAGGCTAGCTAATCCGCGAAAACATTTCACGCGTCCACCCCGGGACCACGAGGGTACGCCCGAAATAGGCGTCCCAAACACCCATGACACCCCTGCTACGCATATCCTAACCTTACTCGATACATCCCAGAGTAAACAAATGAGAAAAAACTCACTAGGGACGCAGCAAATGCGGAACGAGCGGAGCGTGGGGAGACACGTCAGGGCAGGTTGAGCGCAGAGCAGAGAAGGAAGAATGACGCCTGAAGTCAGCGTCTGGTTAAAGATCCACACAAGTACATCCACGAAGTTATGGAAAGCTTATGAATAGTTATTCTTATTTTCTTTTCATTTGTTATTTTTTACGAAGTTTTTTCGTAGTGAGTACCCAATTTCATAATGACGAACCATGAGTGAGGTTGCGTGCGCTCATGATGAAGGCTCCTCAATTTGTTATGCTCTGCGCGGTAGATTCAAACTACGGTAAATGAGTGTTTGAAGAGGGTGCCTTATGTAATAGGCATAATCGTCAATGATGGAGGGGCCACTAATAAATGTTATCCTTTCGCCTCAGTTTGTCTGTGAACAAGATACTGTATCTCACAAAGTTATGAACCTATTTTCACGAAATTCGGTAGGCAGATAGGATATGCACCAATGAAGACATTATTAAATTTGAGAGGTGATCCGGAGAGTTTCACAAAATTTGGTGGGCAGATTGGATGTGCACCAATGAAGACATTATTAAATTTGAGAAGCGATCCGGAGAGTTTGACAAAATTTGGTAGGCAGATAGGATATTCACCAATGAAGACATTATTAAATTTGAGAGGCAATCCGGCGAGTTTCACAAAATTTAGTGGGCAGATAGGATATGCGCCAAGGAAGAAGTGATTAAATTTATCAGGCAATCCGGATCATATCCTTGAACTTCAATCCAGAAGAAAATTTAGGACTACGATATTTGTTATGCAGAGAGTCAAGAAAGAGGAGAGCAAGGAAGTCCCCAGCAGTACTACTTCAGCCCCAACACTAGCTTCAACTTTAACCAACAGAATAGCTGTGATCCAGACATCTAACACAGTGCCCCCTCTAGGCCAGTTTTCTTTACAGTTTCTTACAGTAGATCCTCTGGAAAAAGGCAAACTAGGCCTGTGTATCCAGCTCAGTGCCAGTACTTGCACTGCTGCGGTCGTTCACGGTGTTGGCGGCGGCGGTAGCAGACGCAACATTTTTACTATTCTGTATTTTTGCTTTATAATCAAACTTCAACTCTTGTCTTCCCCATGCTTTGTCAAGATTACTTTCAAACTTCCTTATTGATTCAGAATCGACTACATACTGGGGCAGTGCGTTCCACTCATATACCACTCTATCACAAAATGAGTTCTTTGACTTTTCAAGCCTACAGTATATATATATATACAGTATATATATATACAGTATATATATATATACAGTATATATATATATACAGTATATATATATATACAGTATATATATATATATATATATATATATACAGTACAGTATAGTACAGTCAGGACCCCCAATACACGATTCCACAATGCGCGAAAACCCTAATACACGAGTTACCCCTCGAAAATAACATTAATTAATTAAACATTAATTACGCGAGGTGGTACCACAATACACGAATCGAGAGCTAAGAAGGGGCCAAATCTGCTATTCCCGCTTGATACGCGAGCACGTCTACGTTTCGCGAGGCCCAGGCGTAGCTCCGAAAAGAGAAGAAGACGGGCATACGCCTGCCTTCCCTCCCTCCCTCCCTCCCACAGTCCCGCTCAAGCGCTCATAGCCGTGCGGAGTGACCCAACGTTTGTAGTGCCTGCCACTTTTTCGCCATGCCATGCCAATATAAGAAGATAACACACAAAATGAAGGTGGAAATGTTGGATCGCAAGAAAAAAGGAGAAGGAAACTGTGCAATAGGCTTGTCAGAGTAAACTGTTCGTACGATTTGGTCAGGGAGGGAGAAGTTGGAGAAAATCGTGAAGTCCTACGGTCCTAGTCCTAGCCTATCTACTACTAATTTTAAGGTAAGGTTTCATATTTTTATTCATTGTTGTTCTTATATATAAGATATAGACTGTACTGTAGAGCCAAAAATGTCGAAAATAGGGCCAAAAATGTCGAAAATAGGCCATAATTGAGAGATGTCACCCAATCTAATTATTCCCATTTAAAGTTAGTTCCACAATACACGAATTCACAATACGCGATGCCTCCTGTCACCCCTATTCTCGCGAATTGGGGGTCCTGACTGTATATACATATATATATATATATATATATACATACATACAGTCGACCCTCGATTTAGCGGGCCCCGATACAACGGATTTCGGATTTAACGGACTCTGTTCGTAGCCGGACAACGGACCCAGCAACGGAGAAAGTCCGTTGCTCGAAAAATTGTCCGGTAATTGGCTGGCGCGGCGCACCAGTTTCTCGGCAAACTCCTGTATTTCTATGTTTTTTATTTGTTTATCTCGGTAATGAAAGAACATTTTGATTAAATAACCTTTATTTTTATGTGCAATATGTAAGGAAAGACGTAAAAACTCCCGGAAAGTTAAAACTCTTTATTTTCGAGGCATATTAGGGCTAAATCGGCGAAGTCCGAAGGCAATTTTCCAGCTACAGACTTTTTCCAGCTACAGACACCGTCTCCCCCCTATTAGTCCGTTAAATCGAGGGTCGACTGTATATTTATATACCTGTATATATAATTATACTACCGGTATGTATATATATATATATATATACTGTATATATATTGTCACAATGATCAGGTAATTAATGTAATTGAAAGCCCTTACTTATATAATTAAGAGCATAATGCCGTGAGCGGCCATGTGCTATCTTTGTCTCTCATTGTGAGGTTTTCTTTTTTCTTTACTTTTCATACCGATCTTGCTGTATATCACTTCATGCCTTCACTGTGAACCTTTTTTGTTAAGTGAGTTTGTTGTGAAGCGCTTAGTTTCGGTGTTTTCATATGATTTGGAAGGCAGCTGTCTTTGTGATTCCGAAGTAATATGAAGTAATATGTATAATTCTTGTGCTGTGTCTTGGTGAACTGGTTTGATATTGTAAACAGATACAGACGACAATTACCTCAATAGTGTCGCCATCTGTTGGGGAAAAAGGGCAGGAAATGGACACTTCTTGTGTTTAGCCAGTCACTTACTTCACTTCCAGTTCAGACGCCCACAAGAGAGGTGCCCACTGATCTAACCTCGTGGGACGTTATATTTTTGTGCTTGTTTGTTGTTTGTTTGTTTTTGACTTAACGTAATATTAGTGGAAGTCCTAGATTTTAATCATAGTTTTATTATATTCATATTATATATTAACATAACTTACTTTTTTCTCATAGTGTTAATTTAATTCTTTTGATCAGTGTTGCTTTTATCAAGCTTCAGTGTTCCATGTGTTTTTCCTTGGAGTTTGAGGCGCTTGGCGGTCCTGTCCAGGAGTCGATAGGTAAGGTTTTGTTTGTGGTTTTGTTGAGAGCCGGGACGTTCCTGTCGGGTTGCTGTATATTCCCTAGTACAGTACACACAACACACACCCACATTACCCATACACATATTAACCCCGTCAGTGTCTGCTGCCCGGCAGGAACCGTTGGCGGCTCTGCACCAGCGTTTTGGGTGCCCCACTCTCGACTCTTGGAACGGATTGCCAAGTAGCCAGGTAAAGTAAGTTTATAATTAAAGTAAAGTAAAGTTACTTCAGTTAGTGATCCCAGTTGTAGCCACGGGACCACCGAAGGTTATTAATGAGTAGTGGGAGGTGAACTCTACGGGTTCAACCGTCTTAAGGGAGGTTTACTCATTCGGTGGTACTGGCTCAATTGTGATTGAATACTGGCGTGTTATTAGGAGGAAGGTTTTGCAGTACGCTCGTACATAGTTGGCTTGTATCAGCCCTGGAGTTATCCCGGGTAGCCCATTTCGCAACCTCCACTAATAACACCCAGAGGTGGTGATGGGCTGGTCTATCAGAGTGAGAACTGAGCACTCTCTGCCATACCCATAGCTTAATATGACTGTTCCTTTTACTTATATATTTTCTAAATCTCAAGTGACGGCATCTCTTCCGTGGATCGACCTCCCAATCTACCAAGATTGGAAGCCAAAGCGTCACATTTTTCCTTTGCCCCTCAACTTTCTCTTCATAATTGCTGAGGAGCACAGGGCCCTGGCTTTGGTTTCCCGGGCGTTTCCTCACCCTCCTCAGCTCCCCGCCATGGAGTGGCTTCGGTCACCCAGGCTTTATTGTGGTAAGCAGGGAGGGTTCTGAGGGGGCGCTCGGTTATGGCCTTTGTCTTGCTCGGGGCCTTGGGGCTGTTCGGCCAGGCAGCCTGGGGAACAGCAACAACAACAACAACACCCCGAGGTTTGAGAGTCACAGGACCCGACCTCGTATTGGTAGTCAGCTTTTGATATAGATATTGATATTGTGTTACAACTCTTTTGCATCGGGAGTTGGGTACCGTAGGCGGTTGCACACGGTGGGTACTGTCGAGATTGTGCATAGCCTAGTTGCTCGAAGTACAGTTGCTACTCTTTTTGCTTTCACATGTTTGCTAGTACTTTGTCTGTTGAGCCAGTTTAATTATCCCCCCAGCATTGCCATCTCGGTGTTGGGTTTTTGTCTTTTTATAGCTTAGTAGGCTATGGTAGTTTTCCACTTTAGATAACAGTCAAAGGGGAAGCATTGCAGTGGAGCACTTTAAGCCCTGAGAAGAGTCTGGAAGCGTTTGTTTGCTCTTTTCTGTTGCGTTCGTTGGGTTGTTTGTATAGGAGACAAGGTGCTGGTGTGGATCATTCTTTCTTATTGTCCCGTCTCTGAGCAGCTGAGGTCCAGATCCGTAACAGTGGCGACCTCGCCAGGATAATTGAATTGGTGCTGACAGGTACTAAGCTTAAGTAATTTTTCTGATCAAAGGAATTAAGTGTAATTATTGTCTAGTAATTTATTTGCCATGTCTGAAACAAACATCAGCACGGGCGGGTGGAGTTGTTGTGCCATTGCACCTTACCAGTGACGAGGATGTGAGAGTGTTTTTGCAGAGTTCTCCCAGTTGGGAGCAGTTACTAGTGCGATCTCTTGAGGAACTGAGGTTGATCGCTTTGGTGTTGAGGGTTGATGGTTCTCTTGTTGACCACGAGGGATGCTTGTTTACAGCAGATAGGGCAGCGGTGTAGGCAGGAGAGGTCCGAACAGCCTACCGTGCCGGTCTGAGGCTATACGACACCTGTGGGCTCTCCGCCGAGCACGCCTAGCCCTTCCCATCATAGCTACACTTCGCAGTTGTCACCCCCTACTGTTGCTCCACAGGTCTTGCCTAATGTCCCCACCGATGCGCCCACCCTTGGTGTTGCTCATTTTAACCCTTTACACTCCACTCCTGCCGCTGGGGGGGTTTGCTCAGAACGGCCTTGCACCTCCTCCCCCATTTGTGCCACCAGTTAGACTTTCTATGACACCGCCTTATGACCGTGCAGCTTATGTCTACACACACCCACTGTTGCCCCGTTAGGGCTATCCCCAGAATCTCTGATGCAATTGGAGTTGAAGAAGATGGAAATGCAAGAGAGGAGAGAAGAACGAGAAGAGAGACTAGAGAGAGAGAGGATGACGCTTGATTTCGAAAAAACAAAAGTAGAGATAGATGGGGGGAAGTATGAAAAGAGACAAGTTGGGACGGCACCAAGGGAGAAATCTAGCGAGCAGAAATTGTCACGTAGCCTAAAATTAGTTCCTGTGTTTGACGAAGTAAAAGTAAGAGAGTGGTTCCAAAGGTTTGAGAAGAAAGCACAGGAACTTGATTGGCCACGAACACGCTGGGTTGCATTGGTAGCAAATGTTTTGAAGGGAAAAAGCTCTGGAGGCGTACGATAGGATGTCGGTGGAGGATTTGCAAGATTACGACGCTTTCAAGCAGGCTATTTTAAAGGCGTATGAACTTAGGCCGGAAGCCTACCGCCTTATTTTCCGAAATGCCCGTAAATGCCCTAATCACACTCATGTCGAGTATGCGAAATACCTCCGGGATGCCTTGGCTCGCTGGTTCCTTAGTGAAGATGTTAAGACCTTGATTGAGGCGGTTGAGATTATCCTTTTAGAACATTTTACGAACAATGTTGACAAGGAGATTAGCCAAAAGGTTCGTGAGAAACGTCCCGGCAAGTTGTCTGATGCTGCCGTTTGGGCGGACGACAGAGTGTTAGCTACTAGGGGTTTTGCGGATCGTGAGCGTGCCAAGTATGCAACCCCCACGACTGCACGTGACGATAAGCACAAGGCAGGTGGAGGCGGAGGCTATGGCTATGGCAAACCCGGTCCCACACGTGCTAACAACGGTGGAGACAATAAAAAAAACGCAGAGTTTGGCCCGCACTGATCTGAGTAGTGTCAGATGTTTTGGGTGTAAACAGACCGGACACATTAAGCCAAACTGTCCAAAAGCGAAGTCAGCTGCCGCCCGACCTGTGTCGTTAGTTGTGAGTTCTCAGGGGGGAAGGGATGAGTCATGGTTGCCTGAGTCGGAGGTGAGTCGAGAGGTGAAGCGGGATGTGCCAGCGGCTGCGGCACTGCCTGCCCCTACCGAGTTGTCCCCGCCGGTTGGCACAGATGATTGTCCGGAAACTTCGCTCGCCTGGTGTCAAGCTTTCTTACATGAAGGGGAGGTGGAGTTGTGTGGTAAGGTGTATCCTGTGAAGGTTTTGAGGGATTCTGGCGCGAAGCAGTCCATGTGTTTGAATCTAACCGGAAAACCTATAAAATCAGAGGAGTTTGTGCTGTGTCGCGGGGTAAATACTGAGGCATATTATAGCCTGGTTCCCGTTCATCTGAGGTGTCCTGTAGTTACGGCTTCAGCAAAGGTGGCGGTTGTTGACTCATTGCCAGTGGAGGGGATTGACTTTCTGCTCGGAGGGGATATGGCAGGGAGTAGAGCTTTTCCTCCTTCGGTCGTGGTGTCTGAACAGGTACAACCCGAAGAGGTGTGCGGGGGGGGGGCTAGGCAGTTGCCTGTTGATTTGTTCCCGGTGTGCACGGTCTGTGGCTCAGTTGCGCAGCCGGAGGAACAAATTGGAGAGGAAATAGGTCAAGTACAGAAGTGAAACTGCATCACCCACAGAATTGACTGATCTACCGGGTGCTGAGGTTGAACATGACGGGGAGGAAGGTGTGACAGAATGCCCCTCACCCGTCTCGCCCGGTGCCAGAGGTGGTATGGCGGGGAGTGACCGGGTCCCCACGGGAGGACCGGTCGGTCCTCTACCACCGACCCAGACTGACGTGGAGGCTATCTAATCTTGCTACCGTGGCGCCGGGGGAGATTGGTGAGGCACAGCAGAGTGATGATTCGTTGACACATCTGTTTGCTAAAGTCGGAGAGGAGATTGATATTTCTGGATGTGTCGAATCAGATGTTGTATAGGCGCTGGCTGCCAGATGTTAGTCTGGAGTCATTGGGCGTCGTGGAGCAGCTAGTCGTGCCTCGGAGTTATAGGACCGCACTGATTAGACTCGCTCATGAAGCTCCCCTGGCTGGGCACCTAGGGATTCGCAAGACGATGGAGAGGTCGCTATATCAGTTTTGGTGGCCATGTATGAACAAGAATGTTACTGCATTTATCAGGAGCTGTCACACCTGTCAGATAGTGGGCAAGCCGAATCAGTGCATTCCTGTGGCCCTTCTGATTCCAATTCCTGCGGCCCCTCTGATTCCAATTCCTGCTGTGGATCCGCCTTTTACACGGGTAATGATTGACATGGTTGGCCCGTTGCCTCCTACCAGTGCAGGGAACAAGTATTTGTTGACTAGCATGGACGTGACAACACGCTATCCAGAGGTTATTCCAGTTTCTAGTCTGCATTCCAAGGTTGTGCTGCGAAAACTGTTAGAATTTTTCACTCGATTCGGGCTGCCACAAGAACTTCAGTCCGATCGGGGAGTAAATTTCATGTCTAATCTGTTTGGGAACACTTTGCAAGAACTGGGAATAAAACATGTTATGTCTAGTGCCTACCATCCCCAGACACAGGGTGCACTCAAGCGACACCATCAGACCCTGAAAACTATGATCCGAAAGTTCTGTTTGGAGAATGCCAAAGAATGGGATGTGGCTATTCCATTTGTTATGTTTGCGGTGTGGGAGGTACCGACAGAGTCACTTGGGTTCTCGCCTAACGAACTGGTGTTTGGACATAGGGCAAGGGGGCCCCTGGCGGTGGTTAAAGAGGCGTGGGAGAGCGGGAAAGCCCAGACTAAAGAGTTTGCTAGCCTACGTGACTCGCACCAGGGAAAGATTGCATGCCGCCCTTAAAGCTGCAAAAGACCACCTTCATGTTGCACAGAGTAAAATGAAGCAGCATTATGATTTAAAAGCACAAGCTAGAGAATTTGCAGTGGGTGATGAAGTCCTAGTACTGTTGCCTGTCCAAGGTCAACCTCTAGCAGCCAAATTTAGCGGCCCATACCATGTGAGTAAGAGAGTGGGCCCTCTCGATTACCTGATTGAGACACCTGACAGACGTAAGTCCCATCAGCTTTGCCACGTCAACATGCTGAATCGTTATTATCGGGCGCCGGGCCCACCGGCTATGTCACCTAAAGGGACTAGCCGGGAGAGTGGCCAGGACGCCAATAAGTCGCCTTTGTGTGGTGAGGGGGAGTTGTCTGAGGCAGTTTGTGCCACTGTACCCGCCCAGCTTGGGACAGTGAAGAAAGATGAGTAAAGTATGAGGAATTTCCTGCCTATGTTACTGACTGGGGGTTCGGAGTCGGAGGTGCAGGGTGCGCCCGGGCTTGGTGGACGGTGGTTGGATACCCCATGTCTCGAGGCTGTGGTTTCATGCACTGCGGGGGTGCCAGGCACGGCTCCCGTGGTGCCTCTTGACCCCACCTTGCTGCACTCATCCCCGACTTGCCGGTCCCAGGGACCAGGATGCCGTTTCTCGAAGCCTCGTCCTTGTTGTACATGGCACGAAGGAGGAGAGGGAGTTGTTCCCTGGTGAGGCTGTGCCGGGAGGGACTTGGCGAGAGAACAGGTACCTGGCCCTGCGGGGGAAATTGTCTCATTTGTCTCCGGAGCGGTTGGAAGAGTTGTTGGAAACCCTATGGGAATTCCCACTCGTGTTTGGTGATGCACCCGGGTTAACCTCGTGGGCAGTGCACGACATTGATGTGGAGGATCATAAACCCATAAATTACCACCGTATAGGGTTAATCCGCAAAAGCAGGTTGAATGCAGAGTTAAGCTATATGTTGGAGAAGGGGTTAATTAAAAAAGGTTGGAGTGAATGGTCAAGCCCCATCACTGCAGCCTAAGCCCGACGGAAAAATACGCTTCTGTGTAGATTTCAGAAAAGTAAACACTCTTTCCAAGACTGATACATACCCGCTACCGAGAGTTGATGACTCAGTAGACCGGATTGGAGCCGCTAAGTACCTCACGAAAGTAGACTTAGTCAAGGGATACTGGCAAGTTCCACTGACCGAACGGGCTAAAAAGATCGCTAGCTTTGTTGTGGGTGGGGGAGTTTATCAGTGCCAAGTCATGCCCTATGGACTTAAAAATGCTCCTGCCACGTTCCAACAGTTAATGAATCGTGTCATACACGGCGTGCCTAATTGTCTGGTCTACATTAATGATGTGGTTGTTTTTGACACCACCTGGACCGAACATCTAGAAAATGTGGGTGAATTGTTTAAGCGACTGTCTGAGGCTGGTTTGGTTGTCAACTTGAACAAGTGTGAGTTTGTACAAGCACGTGTGCAATACTTAGGCTATGTGGTTGGCCACGGCCAGGTGTGTCCTCCTCAGGCAAAGGTGGAGGCTATACGAATGTTCCGGGCGCCACATAACAAGAAAGCATTGCAACGCTTCTTGGGAATGATAGGCTACTACCGCCGGTTCATTAAGGGATACTCCACCGTGCTTGCCCCACTAACTAATTTGCTTCAGAAAGACAAACCTTTTAAGTGGAGCACAGAGTGTGACCAGGCTTTTTCAGATGTTAAGAGCCTCCTTTGTTGCCACCCTATTTTACGTGCCCCTGACTTTAATAGGCCCTTTGCTTTGGCCGTAGACGCAAGCAATGTTGGCGCCGGCTCTGTGCTGTTGCAAGAGTTTGGTGATGAGGTAGAGCACCCTATTTCACATTTCTCAAAAAAGTTTAACAGCGCTCAGAAGAACTATTGAGTAATAGAAAAGGAGTTGCTAGCTATAATTTTAAGCCTCCACCATTTTGCTGTGTATCTGCCGCCATATGGGCCCGTGCTCAGAATATATTCAGACCACCACCCTTTGCAATTCCTGAGCAAGTTCAAGTTTCAGAACCAACGACTTACACGCTGGAGTTTAATGTTGCAGGAGTATCACTTAGATGTGAGGCACATAAAAGGCGTAAATAATGTCCTGGCTGATTGCTTGTCTCGGGAGTACTGAGATGTGATTGGTTGAGCACGCAGGCCGTGTAGTTGTAAGCTGTATTTACTCATGTTAAAATTATATAAAAAACAAAATAAAAAATTAATATTAAAATACAAAAGACTGTCAATGTAAATATTTTTACTGTTAGTGGTACAGTATATGGTGCAGGTAGATTTTGCAGTGTGTACAGTGAGCGAAAAAAGTGTTGTCCCGTAGCTCCAAAACTTTTCCCCCCCGTGTGAGGGTGTCACAATGATCAGGTAATTAATGTAATTAAAAGCCCTTACTTATATAATTAAGAGCATAATGCCGTGAGCGGCCATGTGCTTTCTTTATCTCTCAATGTGAGGTTTTCTTTTTTCTTTACTTTTCATACCGATCTTGCTGTATATCACTTAATGCTTTCACTGTGAACCTTTTTTGTTTAAGTGAGTTCTGTGGTGAAGCGCTTCGTCGCTTCATGCCTTCACTGAACCTTTTTGTTGTCTAAGTGAGTTTGTTGTGAAGCGCTTCGTTTCGGTGTTTTCATATGATTTAGAAGGCAGCTGTCTTTGTGATTCCGAAGTAATATGAAGTAATATGTATAATTCTTGTGCTGTGTCTTGGTGAACTGGTTTGATATTGTAAACAGATACAGACGCCAATTACAGTCAGGACCCCCAATTCGCGAGAATAGGGGTGACAGGAGGCATCGCGTATTGCGAATTCACGTATTGTGGAACTAACTTTAAATGGGAATAATTAGATTGGGTGACATCTCTCAATTATGGCCTATTTTCGAAATTTTTGGCCCTATTTTCGACATTTTTGGCTCTACAGTACAGTCTATATCTCATATATAAGAACAACAATGAATAAAAATATGAAACCTTACCTTAAAATTAGTAGTAGATAGGCTAGGACTAGGACTGTAGGACTTCACGATTTTCTCCAACTTCTCCCTCCCTGACCAAATCGTACGAACAGTTTACTCTGACAAGCCCATAGCACGGCCTGTTGCACAGTTTCCTTCTCCTTTTTTCTTGCGATCCAACACTTCCACCTTCATTTTGTGTGTTATCTTCTTATATTGGCGTGGCATGGCGAAAAAAGTGGCAGGCACTACAAACGTTTGGTCACTCCGCACGGCTATGAGCGGGACTGTGGGAGGGAGGGAGGGAGGGTAAGCGGGAGGGAAGACAGGCGTATGCCCGTCTTGCCGTCTTCTTCTTCTTCTCTTTTCGGAGCCACGCCTGGGCCTCGCGAAACGTAGACCGTGCTCGCGTATCAAGTGGGAATAGCGGATTTGGCCCCTTCTTAGCTCTCGATTCGTGTATTGTGGTACCACCTCGCGTAATTAATGTTTAATTAATTAATGTTATTTTCGAGGGGTAACTCGTGTATTAGGGTTTTCGCGCATTGTGGAATCGCGTATTGGGCGACCTGACTGTACCTTGATAGTGTCGCCATCTGTTGGGGGAAAAGAGCGGGAAATGGACACTTCTTATGTTTAGCCAGTCACTTACTTCACTTCCAGTTCAGACGCCCACAAGAGAGGTGCCCAGTGATCTAACCTCGTGGGACGTTATATTTTTGTGCTTGTTTGTTGTTTGTTTGTTTTTGACTTAACGTAATATTAGTGGAAGTCCTAGATTTTAATCATAGTTTTATTATACTGTATTCATATTATATATTAACGTAACTTACTTTTTTCTCATAGTGTTAATTTAATTCTTTTGATCAGTGTTCCTTTTGATCAGTGTCACTTTTATCAAGCTTCAGTGTTCCATGTGTTTTTCCTTGGAGTTTGACGCGCGTGGCGGTCCTGTCCAGGAGTCGATAGGTAAGGTTTTGTTTGTGCCTTTATTGAGAGCCGGGACGTTCCTGTCGGGTTGCTGTATATTCCCTAGTACAGTACACACAACACCCACATTACCCATACACATATTAACCCCGTCAGTGTCTTGCTGCCCGGCAGGAACCGTTGGCGGCTCTGCACCAGCGTTTTGGGTGCCCCACTCTCGACTCTTGGAACGGATTGCCAAGTAGCCAGGTAAAGTAAGTTTATAATTAAAGTAAAATAAAGTAACTTCAGTTAGTGATCCCAGTTGTAGCCACGGGACCACCGAAGGTTATTAATGAGTAGTGGGAGGTGAACTCTACGGGTTCAACCGTCTTAAGGGAGGTTTACTCATTCGGTGGTACTGGCTCAATTGGGATTGAATACTGGCGTGTTATTAGGAGGAAGATTTTGCAGTACGCTCGTACATAGTTGGCTTGTATCAGCCCTGGAGTTATCCCGGGTAGCCCATTTCGCAACCTCCACTAATAATACCCCGAGGTTTGAGAGTCACAGGACCCGACCTCGTATTGGTAGTCAGCTTTTGATATAGATATTGATATTGTGTTACAACTCTTTTGCATCGGGAGTTGGGTACCGTAGGCTGGTTGCACACGGTGGGTACTGTCGAGATTGTGCATAGCCTAGTTGCTCGAAGTACAGTTGCTACTCTTTTTGCTTTCACATGTTTGCTAGTACTTTGTCTGTTGAGCCAGTTTAATTATCCCCCTAGCATTTCCATCTCAGTGTTGGGTTTTTGTCTTTTATAGCTTAGTAGGCTATGGTAGTTTTCCACTTTAGATAACAGTCAAAGGGGAAGCAGGGCAGTGGAGCACCTTAAGCCCTGAGAAGAGTCTGGAAGCGTTTGTTTGCTCTTTTCTGTTGCGTTCGTTGGGTTGTTTGTATAGGAAACAAGGTGCTGGTGTGGATCATTCTTTCTTAGTGTCCCGTCTCTGAGCAGCTGAGGTCCAGATCCGTAACAATATATATATACAGTTGGTCCTCCGGTAACGCGGATTTGGTGGCACGCGGTACACCCCAAATATCAAAAATTTTGCTAACACGGTCAATACTTACATTGGCGCGGGGTCCAGCTGGGCGCCGAACCTTTACTCCCGACTTTCGTAATTTACCGATACTCATATCTCTGCAAATATATGGCCTAACCAAGTGTTTATGCCTACCAGAGGTAGATATGATCGTTGCTGTGCGTTGGGTGAAGACTAGAACACCCTACATTGTGTAGTTATTGTGTGAGGTGAGAAATATAAGACGGCGAGTTAGGCGGGAATTCCGAAGTTCCAATTTTCGTCATTTACCGATGCTCATATCTCTGCAAATATATGGCCTAACCAAGTTTTTATGCATACCGGAGGTAGATATGATCGTTCCCGTGCATTGGGTGAAGACTAGAACACTCCACATTGTGTAGTTAATGTGCGAGGTGAGAATAATTACCGAAACACACTTATTTTATTGTTTGGCTGTCGAGTGAGTGTGTGTGTGTGTGTTGTCATTGTGTGGAAAACGTTGCTAGGCTATCTCGGTCGCCGAATCTTTACTCCCGACTTTCGTAATTTACCGATGCTCATATCTCTGCAAATAAATGGCCTAACCAAGTGTTTATGCCTACTAGAGGTAGATATAATCGTTGCTGTGCATTGGGTGAAGACTAGAACACCCTACATTGTGTAGTTATTGTGTGAGGTGAGAAATAATAAGACGGCGAGTTATGCGGGAATTCCGAAGTTACGATTTTCGCCATTTACCGATGCTCATATCTGCAAATAAATGGCCTAACCAAGTTGTTATGCATACTAGAGGTAGATATGGTCGTTGCTGTGCGCTGAGTGAAGAGTAGACCATTCTAAAATGTGTAGTTATTGTGTGAGGTGAGAAATATAATGGCGGGATTTCAGAGCTTCGGTCGAAAAATGTCGGCTACTGCTGTGACACTCTCTCCTTAACTAGCCTAGCTGCATAGCCTAAACGAAATATTTATTCAGAGGTAAGAGTTGTTGCAATGGGTAAATCAACTCATTGCACATGTCAAATAACCTTTATAATTGATTTAATTATTATAACATAGGCTTCTATGGAGAAAAAGTGGACTTTGTGGAAATCCCCAGAACTCCAAGGTACCTTTAACATATGGGTTCGGTAACGCGGTTTTTGGTAACACGGGAGGTTACCAGAACACATTAGCCGCATTACCGGAGGACCAACTGTATATATATATATATATACTGTATATATATATATATATACTGTATATATGTATATACAGTATGGCCTGCCAATACGCGAGCTTTTAATACGCGATTCACCTTATACACGAGGAGGGGGTCGAATCATACCCAAAACTTTCAAAACGCGTGATGTACCTTTAAAACGCGAATCCGGGGCCGATACAAGGGCAATTCCGGGGAGTTCAGCTAATACACGAGGCCCCCACCATTCCGCGCATCCATCTGCGCAGGGACGCCAGTTACGTAGGCACGCAGGGCATTGTGGGATACGCCAGTCTACCCTCAGTCCACGCTCACCGCAACAGCAGTCCGACTCGTGTGCAGTGATATATTAGTTTTTTGCCCCCATCATCATGCCCCCTCGCAAGAACAAACTTATCACCCACCAAATGAAGCTGGAGGTCATCAAAAGAAAAGGAAAAGGAGAAGGAAACTCAGCCATCGGTCGAGCAATGGGTTTTGCGGAATCGACAGTTAGAACGATCTGGGCTAACCGAGAAAAGATCAACACCATCGTGAAGTCCTATGGTGCTGCCATGATGGACCAACGTTGCAGGAGCAACAATCCAGCTATGGTGGTCATGGAGCGATACCTGGCAGCATTCCTAGCCCGCAAACACCGTGAGCAAGTCCCGGTGGATAAGGCCTATATCAAACAGAAGGCTAACCTCTTCTACACCACCGCAAGTGCTAGGACAAAGTCTGGCCAGAATTTTCATTTTAACCCTTCTTTAGCGGGTGCTCTGTGGCCGTTTTGGGCCTTTCTGGGCCGTTCTGACTGCTATATCAACCATCAGTATGAAAGGAACTGTATTGCGCCGAAAACTAGGTGGAAATCGCTACACAATGACGCCACATACAGCTACGTAGCACTCGTGGAGCACTGACAGTGTTACCTCGAAGATGGAAGTTTAGCTGATTTTGCTACCTTGCTCACTTTTAGCGAACTATTGGTTACACTGTCATCCTCACGCGCGGTGGGGGAACTGGAGTTAGTGTGGGCCGGGAGGCCACAGATGTCGGACGTATGGATCATTACTATCCCACCCATTTTCACTCGATTTCCACCCTTTTTTCACCCGTTTTTTGCCAGTTTTTTCAACTCGACTTATGTGGTGAGCCTCTTTTTAAGGGTTAAGGCATCCAACGGTTGGCTCCATGGCTTCATGAAACGGAAGGACCTAAGGAACATCAAGGTGACCGGAGAACGTGGGTCTGCAGATGTGGTGGCAGCCAACACATTTCCTGGGGTGTTGAAGACCATAATCGAGGATGGTGGCTACACAAAGGATCAGATTTATAATGTGGATGAAAGTGGCTTGCAATACAAGTGTATGCCAAAGTCTACATATCTTGCCAAATCTGTGAAACAGGCAAGGGGCCGCAAGATAGACAAGTCAAGGTTCACTGTCATGTTTACTGTGAACCTTTCCGGCAGCCACAAGATGCGGCCTGTAGTGGTGCACACAGCTGCCCACCCTAGATGTTACAAGAACCTGCGCGACATGAATGACACTGGAACTTATTGGTACAAGAGCGCTAATGGGTGGATGACTAGTGCCATTATGTCTGACTGGCTTGTCAAGCAATTTGTTCCTGACGCCCGCCTCAAATGCCAACAACTAGGCCTACCTTTCAAGGTCCTGTTATTGATGGACAACGCCTCTTGCCACCCACACTATTTAGAGACTCTACATCCCGACGTACAGATTGTTTTCATGCCACCAAAAACAACATCTCTCATACAGCCACTGGACCAAGAAGTCATATCGAATGTGAAGCTCTTTTACCAGACACGACTCTACAATTATCTACGCCAGAAGACAGAGAGCAATGAAGAGATTTTGGCTATGCAGCTGGAGTTCGCATCATCGTCTGATGAGGAGCAGGCACCCCAGGCAGCGGCAGCAGAGGCACCCCAGGCACCACAGGCAGAGGCACCCCAGGCAGCGGCAGCAGAGGCACCCCAGGCACCACAGGCAGAGGCAGAGATGACCGTGACACACTTCTGGCGTGTTTTTACCATCAAACACGCAATCGACTTCCTTCTTCTAGCATGGGCTGATATAAATGATGCCACAATTAATCATGCCTGGCGAGAACTTACTCCACATTTATGTGCTCCCAAGGCCAACAAAGTCCAGTCAGTCACCGAGGCAGAGGCAGAGGCAGTTCAAGCGGCCCGCGCAGTGGCTGGTTTCGGGGCAGTGACAGCCGAGGAGATTCGTGAGGTTATTGAGGCAGGTGAACAACAGACTTAAGGTGACACAATTAAGCAGATTGATGCCGAAGATCAAGCACGACAACCGAACAACGACGTTGAACCAGCCCCTGCACCTGCTAACATGGATCTGCCTGTAGGTATACTGAGCGAAATCTTGGCTTTAGTTGACCAACTCAAGGAAGGATTTCGGTCGCTGGAGCAGTGCCCCGTGAGAACACATGAAGTCCTGCTGGGCGTTGACAGTGCTTTCCGCTTTTATTCTGACAAACATCATCAGGAAGTCAACAAGAGGAGACAAACTTTAATGACAAGATTCCTTGCCCGCCAAGAACCTCGACACGAAGATGATGACGAACCCCAACCTTCGACCTCGGCAGGCTCGGCTGCTCAGGTTGACATGCCCGACGATGATTTTGGTGGCTTCATGAGGGAGGTTCAGGTGGAGCAAAGGCGCCTGGCCCTCAACAGAGTGCTAGATGCCAGGGATACAGTTAGTTCGTCGGACGATGATGATGCCGGGGCCGGGGCACATTAGCTGAACTCGCCCTGCCTCGGAGGGGGCCTGCCTTGGAGCCCCCACCCTTCATATCTACAGTACTGTACTGTACTGTTAATTTTAAGGTGAGTTTATTATTATTGTTATATTTTCTTATGATTTGGATGTTTGTGTATACATATACAGTATGTACCTTTTGTGGCAATTGACGGAGATAAATAGGCCTAAAGTAGACAACTTGGAGTCAGTGCCGCCCATATCGATTTATTCCCATATAATACTCTATTGCTAATACTGTACGCGAATTTCCATTCCGCGCCCTCGTGTGTTGCCCGTATTCTCGCGTATTGAGAGGCCTGACTGTATATATATATATA
Organism: Paralithodes platypus; assembly: GCA_032716605.1. Lineage (NCBI taxonomy): Eukaryota > Metazoa > Arthropoda > Malacostraca > Decapoda > Lithodidae > Paralithodes > Paralithodes platypus. The sequence goes on from CM064521.1 coordinate 40,193,958, forward strand.
TACTGTATATATACAGTATATATATATATATACTTTTTTTTTTTTTTTTTTTTTTTTTTTTTATTTAATAATTTATGTGTTAATTATGATTATTATTACCAGTACTTACTGGCCTAATTGTAGGATTGGTTATGAAATGGTCTTTCCTTAGCTATTGCAAAAACTGCAAATCTTCTATATTATTATTATTAATTAATTTGCATGCACATTATGTTACAAAGCTATGTTAAAAGGACTTACAATAGCTGTAATTTATACATTTCAGAGATCCGAAATGTCAGTGTTTGAGACTAATATCCGCTTTGTTGGCGGGTTGTTGTCTGCATACTCTCTGACCGGGGACCCTCTCTTCCGGGACCGAGCTCTGCATATTGCTCGCAAACTACTGCCGGCCTTTGAAACACCCACCGGCATACCTTTCGCTCTCATCAATGTGGCTAATGGGGTAAGATTTGGAATGAAGCATTTGTTTATTAATGTATTGTATTTACAATTTTTGTTGTTTACTATCTACTGGTGGTTCCTGGACAACTTGACCAATCAATAGACCATATCAACCAGTAGATCTCTTCTAATATCAAATCTACCAGAGCAAGAATCAGATAAACTCTTAACCCAACTTAACAGTATTGGTTGAGTTGTCACTATTTGAGAACTACGGGTTAAGTTGTCTGGTCACTGTTACTAGTATATATTTATTGTTCTTATTGATTGTACAGTACTGTAAGGTCAGCTCAAGCGACACAGGCCCTTTATCCCAACCCTTCTGGTATACAGCATGTTATTGAATGCCACTGACAGACTTTTAAGATCAGTTCTATAATGGAGAATAATATAATTTTATTCTATACCCTTTTCTCTAGAATATCTCAAATAATAAGAAATGTAGCACAACAGAGTCCCCAGATGCGCTAAACACTGGACTTATCATGTAGCAGTTACACTGTAAAGTCAAACACAGTAATGGTATCAGGGTTATCCCCCCCAGGGGGGCCTTCACCTATGGTGGAGGAAAAAAAGAATATGCCTCACGCATCCTACTGTGTGTCGTACAAGGCGACTAATAGGGGGGATGGTGTTAGACTTGTGGACCAACAGCCATTACTAGACAATGATGCCTTGTTGTTGTTGTTCCCTAAGCTGCCTGGCCGAACAGCCCCGAGTCCCTAAGGAAGGTCATGGCCACGGTCGGGCTTTCCCACAGAGCTCTCAAGGAGTGTAGATTGTGTTGTTGGCGTAAGTGGTTGTGTGAAATGCAGTCTTCTATGATGTGTTTAATAGTATGGGGTGCTGTGTTACAACCTGGGCAGGAGTCGAAGACGGAGTCATCCAGTCTCTTCTGATAGCTCAGAAGGGCGGGATGGTGTCCGCATCTCAGCCTGGCCAGGTGGACTCTTTCCTCGCGAGGAAGGGAGGGTTCAGAAGGATGGATTTCGGGAGGTCGTGCCTGCAGCTACGTATTGTTTATGAGTGAGTGGATAATAATAATAATAATAATAATAATAATAATAATAATAATAATAATAATAATAATAATAATCTGGTCTTTTATTTCTCGCAAGCGCCAGTTCTTCCAGAGGAATTTACTAGCATAAACAAAATAGCAAAACAGTGGTGGAACTACCATCCGGGTGAGGGACTGCTCTGGGTCTGCTCCTTCAGTGTTCATGGTCATAATCCACTTAGTGGAAATGGCACTGTGGAGTGGGTCAGTCGGGGCATGTCTGGGAGCCTGGAGGTAGTTTCTGCCATGGCCATCCCGTTTGGGGCGCTTCCTCTGGAAGCGGGGCGTCAGATTTGATGATGATGATGATGATGATGATGATGATGATGATGATGAATTCACTAGCGCTCGTAACACATTGCACCACAATCAAGAGAAGTGTGGTGCAGTTCACCTGTAGTTCAAGCAACAACTATTTAACATGGCACCAGTTAGAGTCTGTGACGACCTGTCACTGTGCCACTTGCAAGATCATAACTCCTACAGAAGAGAAAGGTTTTCAACTGTTTTTTGAAAGAGTCTATGGAGGTCAGCTGTCTAATTGATAAAGGCAATTCATTATATAACCTAGGAGCCACGAAAGAAAAGGACCGATCAGAGAAAGAGGACTGCTGGATAGCTACCGGTTCATCAAGACGCAGCACATCATCACGGCTTCTCAGGATCGCACCAGAACGTGCCAAAGGGCGTCTCAAAAGGTCAGCAAGATACTTAGGTTCGCCAAACATAAGTGCCTTAACCCGTACAGCCCCAGCGACGCGTCTGACGCGTCGGCGATGTATGTAACGCACAGCCCCAGCGACGCGTCTGACGAGTCACCTTACCTTTACCTTTGGATACCTTTGGATGTGTTCGCCGCTCCTCTAGCGGCACCAAGGAGCGCGACGCCCCTCGTTATGGGTGGTGATTTGGTGCAGTAGACTGTTTGAAGCGACAGCTCGCTCCCTTGCGAGGATGGGCTCGTCTGGCACTTTTTGCAGTTCGATAATAATAATTGCTCCGACCGTAACCTCAGGTGTAGCCACTCGAGAGGGCTCAGATTTGTATGGGAACTGTGTACGTATCCCACGCAACCGTGCCGATGGTTGAAAACTCTCAAAGTCCACGTGCGTGCGCGTAAGCGTGCAATAACCTAGTTTTTTGGGGTAATTGCCTTCAATTTTTTACTCTTGTAAAATACGTTTTCGGGGGCTCTGTAGGACCATTCTTTAAGCTTTTTGAGCGGTTTTTCGTGGTTTTTCCTTCATTCCTAACCCATTCGCTATTGTTTCTGGAATAAAAAAAATAAATAAAAACCGGCCGGGTTCCGGTGAACAAACAATACAAAACTAGCCGGGGCTCCACGGGTTAAAAGTCATAAGACACAACTTAAACTCTATCCTAGCTTTAATTGGCAACCAGTGCAGCTCTATCAAATATGAAGAATTGGGGGTTCTTGGAGGTAGATCAAATATGAGCCTCGCTGTTCTATTTAGTATGGACTGAACATTTTGTAGCAAGTTATTAGCAAGGCCAACCAATAAGGCATTACAATAGTCCACACGTGATAGGACAATTGAGTGAACCAATGTTAGAAGACAGCGCTTGTTAAGAAACCGTCTCACTGAATACAAGTTTCTGATTTTGAGATTACAAATTTTGATGGCCTGATGATGTGATTCTCATAGTTCAATTAAGAGTTAAAGTATACTCCAAGGTTTCGCACTGAGCTTACTGGGCGAAGTTGAGAACCTCCCATATCCAGAGTCACTACATTTTCAGCATCATTTCCCCTTCTATTTCCATGAATGATAATGATCTCTGTTTTGTTCTCATTCAGTTTGAGTTTCCGCTTTGCCATCCAGATCTTAATGTCAGACAATAAAGATTCCATTTTGGTCTTAGTATCATTAATGTTTTCTATCTTCACATACAACTGAGTGTCATCAGCGTAAAAGTGATAGGCAACACCATGAGCAACTAGCAAGGATGCCAAGCTGCTAGTGTAAACTATAAAGAGGATCGGTCCCAGAACCGATCCGTGAGGAACTCCAAACAACAGGGGGGCTTGGTCAGAGATGGTATGTCCAATATGAAGCCTTGTTATTGGCGCTGGTATTGTTTTCATATTACAATGCTGTGACAGGGCTTCATTGTTCTTGTTCCAAGTTGCCTACTGGCGGCACACTGGCGGTGGGTGTCGCTCTCTCTGGACCCGGACCTGGCGCCTTGGGCCCAACCTGGTACAGTGCGTAGTATTTCCCCGGACTGGCACTTTCCGCCCAAAAGTATAGGGGCCCGAACCTGGTGGTAGCGCTCCAGGAGGCTGCCCTGTCATTGGGCAAAAAATACCGGATCAGTCGTAGTGCCTGGTACGCGCACTGGGTGCGTCCCTGCGTCTGGTTTTGGTGAGGCGCACTGAGGCCACTGGATCCTACCCCCTTGTAATCTCTTAGGGGAAAGGTGCCGGGAATGGTCCCCTGGGTAGACTGGAGCCGGAGTTCTGGGTGGGGGGGTGATGCCCATTTGCCAGCCAATTTACCAAATATGACTAAACCTAAAGAGAAACAATGTAAGTCCGATGATCCAAAACCGCACAGGATAAGGACAAATGCCCCCCACAATCTCAGACTTGCTAGTGTGAATGTTGGCAGTTTGAATCTGCGTACAAATGAAGTGGCTGAGATGTGAGAGAGGAGGCGAGTGGACGTCTGCTGTGCCCAGGAAACCCTCTGGAAAGGGCATGGGGTACAGTGGATTGTTGGAAGAAAGAAAAGATATAAGATCTACTGGAAAGGGGTGGAGACTAATAAAGCGAAAGGAGGAGTGGGTGTTCTGGTGGCTGAAGAGCTGGCGGAAAGTGTGCCTCAGATTACGAGAGTTAGTGAAAGGCTGATTATTATGAAGTTGAAAGTTGGTGAAAGAATTCTGAATATGATATCTGTATATGCCCCACAGGCTAGCCTACAGATAGAGATAAAAGAGGACTTCTGGAATTACACCGTCAGTGTCATTTCGGGCCTCTCGGAGAATGAAATAACAATCCTGGGAGGGGACCTGAATGGTCACGTGGGAGAATCTGCAGATGGATACGAGGGAGTACATGGAGGAAATGGTTACGGAAGGAGGAATCTGGAAGGCGACTATATACTGGAATCCTGCGTTACACTCAACATGGTTGTGTGTAACACGAAGTTCAAGAAAAGACAGAGCCATCTGGTTACATATAACTCTGGGGTCTCCAGTAGCCAGATAGATTACTTCTTGGTTAACAGGAAAGACTGGAAACTGGTTCGGGATGTAAAGGTCATCCCGAGCGAAGAATGTATCCCCCAGCATAAGCTACTTGTGTGCGACATGATCTTATACAGAGATCCTAACGCACAAGAAGGTATACATGCCCAAAAGGAAAGTGTGGCTGCTGACGAACAAGGATGTTAGGGATAGGCTTCATAGTGAAGTGGAGGAAATTAATAGAAATAAGGAAGCTAGGCCTAGCGATGTAAACAGTCAATGGAATTTTCTTAAGCATAGCCTTCTCGCTGCCACTGACAAAGTCTGTGGGAAAACAAAGGGTCACCCCAGGAATAAGACCTGGTGGTGGAACGATGAGATAGAACATGCGGTGAAAGAGAAAAGGAGATGTTTCAAAGCATGGAAGAAGGGAGGCAGCAAGGAGGAATACCAGGCAGCTAAACGAACTGCCAAAAGAGTTATTTACAATGCTAAAAAAGGCATTAACCCTCCAGCCCCGGCTATTTATTCCATATATATTCCAAAAACCCGGGGGTTTTGGCCGAAAAACGTCTACGCCTAGGCTACCGTATCTTTGTTATTTTGACTGCTTCCGCATTCCCGCGCATCCCGAAGTGTAGATGTGTTTCGTACCTGTAGAATGGCGTTAAGCAGAGCTCTCTAAGTCAACTGGTTCAGTTGTGATGATGATTTCATTGGAGATAACTTTGGCAAAAACAGCCACTTTACACTACTTTTAGCTACTTAACAATAACATACAGGCACACACGAACAAGCGACGCTCTCCTTAGACTTGTGGTTGGTCCAGCCGGTTTTTGTTTACATGCGTCGGACGGACGCCTCGCACACCAAGCTTACAGGCTTTCAAGCTGCCGGAGCCTCAGAGCCCTACCGGGTCTGGAGGGTCAACGACCTGGTCCTCGAACAAGTGTGTAACACTGACAATCCCAATGGGATCTTCAATCTAGCTAGGCGAGTTAAAAATTACAGTAGGGATATTATAGGTGAACAGTGTGTTAGAAACGATAATGGAAAGATTGTGTATGCAGAAAATTAAATCAGAGAAGAATGGAAGGCACACTATGAACGATTGCTAAATGTAGAGTTTGAATGGGATAAGGAACAGCTTAGTATCGAAAAATCAATACCTGGACCCCCTCCTTTAATAGCACCAGCTGTAATGAGCGACGCAATCAATAAAAGGAAGGACGGTAAAGCTCCAGGGTGCTGTGAAATTGATGCTGAGATGATAAAAGCCTCAGGGGAGACTGGTGTCAACTTAGTCACTGAGTTGATAAACACCATTATTAAAGATGAGAAAATCCCCGAGGATTGGCACAAAAGTGTAATAATAAATATATTCAAAGGAAAGGGGGATGCGCTAGATAGAGGTAATTATAGGGGCCTGAAATTACTTGACCAAATCATGAAGGTCTGTGAGAGAGTCTTTTAGGGTTTGTTCAGGCAAACCATCTCCATTGATGATATGCAGTTTGGTTTTATGCCAGGATGTGGTACAACCGATGCTATCTTCATAGTCAGGCAGATACAGGAAAGATACTTACTAAAAGGCAGGGATCTTTACTTTGTGTTTGTAGACCTGGAGAAGGCCTTTGACAGGGTCCCTAGAGATGTTGTGCAGTAGGCTATGAGGAAACTTGGTGTGGAAGAGTGGCTGGTGCGTGTGATAATGAAGATGTATGAGGATTCGGGAACTGCGGTGAGGGTGAAAGGTGTACTGAGTGATGAGTTCACAGTCCGTGGTGGAGTTCATCAGGGTTCAGTGTTAAGCCGGTATCACACAACCGCTTTTTCCCTCAACATTTATTCTCAACACTGGTCTGGCAGCTTATTAGGTCAACATATAAAATATTTCTGTCACCTAAATTTGTCTATCATCAGTTTATTTTCCGATACTGGTGCAAAATACTTGCCAGATGTTGCCAGAAATATGTTGATTATGGAATGTTAACTATAAAAGATCTCGTGTGATACCAGGAGCGCATTCAGTCTACCCTATCAGGCAATCCTGTTTCTGTTTGGGCAATCCTGTTTATGATCGCGCAGACTGAACGACATTGATAGCCAAACATTGATTCTCGTCGCTGATTGGTCAGTCTCTTCAACAAACTCCCACGGCGAGTAAGAGACATGAGGGACATCTCGTTAGACAACTTCAAGAGAGCCCTAGATGTCGAACTGCAAAAAGTGCCAGACGAGCCCATCCTCGCAAGGGAGCGAGCTGTCGCTTCAAACAGTCTACTGCACCAAATCACCACCCATAACGAGGGGCGTCGCGCTCCTTGGTGCTGCTAGAAGAGCGGCGAACACATCAAAAGGTATCAAAAGGTAAGGTAAGGCTATGAACACGAAATTCAAATCTTGTTGGCGATGTCTGCGAAGGTTTTAGGCCTGTAACATATGCTTTTTCGGTCTATTAATTTCAATCGATACATTTTATTATTGGATATTATTATCCATCAATATAGACTATTGGCTAAGGTAGTCACACTGTCAGCTACAGTCAGCAGCCTTTGTTCAAGCTCAAGACAGACGGTAGGCTAGGCTACCATCAGGCTATTATATCTTATAATCTTATTAGGAAATGTTGACAAAGTTATTACGGTCGTTATCTGGCAAAGGTAGCTCTTTATTCCCAGTGTAATTTTCAAACAATTCTCCGTTAGTCTATTGGGGAAATAAAAAGTAGATGTTCTTTTCCTGGCGATGTAGGACTATGAATATGCTAAATTATATAGTATATATATATTGTTCTTTCCCTGGCTATGTAGCCAGGCTGAATTAAATAGTAGCCTATATATATTATCTCTTCCTGGCAATGTATGCATACTGTAGGCATACTTTCTTTTTCTGACGATCTATGTGTATATAGGCTATTCGCAAGCCTATATTTATGGAAGGTTCATTAACCCTTCAAACTCTGATGGTACACGTGTGTACCATTATGTTTTGCCCCAAGGAACCCGGGTGGTACAACATTGTACCAGTGGTTGAAAGCCTGTGAGCTTGGTGTGCGAGGCGTCGGTCCGACGCATGTAAACAACAGCCGGCTGGACCGACGCCCCGCGTCTCCGGCCAGAAGAAGGAGAGCGTCGCTTGTTCGTGTGTGCCTGTATGTTCTTGTTAGGTATCGAAAAGTATTGTAAAGTGGCTGTTGTTGCCGTAAGTTATCTCCACTGAAATCATCATCACAACTCAACCAGTTGACTTAGAGAGCTCTACTTAACGCCATTCTACAGGTAAATAACACAGCTACGCTTGGGGATGCGCGGGAATGCGGGAAGCAGTCAGCATAACAATGATACGGTAGCCTAGACTAGACGTTTTTCGGCCAAAACACCCGGGTTTCGGGCAATATTTATGTAATGCGTAGCCGGGGTTGGAGGGTTAATATTATTTGTTAACCATTAGATTACATTTGAAAATTGAACTACTGTATAGTGTGGTTAGGCTACCCTACTAGACATAGCTTAACCCCTCCAACCCGGAAGGGCTCTTGAACGCCCATAACAACCTCGGCCCGCGCAACCCGGAAGGGCTCTTGAACGCCCATTGCTTGCGTGCGTGCTTTCGAATGCCGCGCGTACATTTTTGGTATCATGGGACGGTAGGTGGCGCCACCAGGCGTAAACGACACCACAGCAACAGTATCTACCCCGACGCCATCATGGACAGTACGCCAAATAGTGATTCCGCTGTGTCCGATACCGTGCTTCCTACGACGCCCTTGCTAGTTCGTCGCGCCTTACCCCGACGCCATCGCCTAAATGTGTTATCTCCCGGAGGTATTGAGACGACATTGAGACTTTATGAGCGAGCTGATGCCAAGCATAATGTTGATGATGAAGTCAGTGACGACTCCAGTAATTATAAGTCGAGTGATTATGGCCATGAGAGTGACAAAGAAGAGCAATTCCTGGGATTTGCGAGAGAACATGACAGTGATGAAGGTGATGTACCAGTTGTTGAGGAAGCTAGTTTACCTAAAGACAGTGAACTTGAGAGAGTGAGTAAGTGGGAGAGTTCAAGGTCACTCACCAAATTTCGCATAAGTGACACGACTCCAAGCCCTTCCCCAGGTAAATCGCCTTTCAAGCTACATTTGTATAAGCAGAAAATACTTGAGAAGGCGGCCGCGGCAGCTAGGGAACAAGCAAAACTACTTGGTGAGGATGAGGCTGTGAGTGAGGGTCAGCGTGGTGACCCTTCTCATCCGCCATTGTCTCCCTTATCTACCCACGCCACCCAAGATGACCCGGATGCCCCGCATTCTTCCCCACCACCCCCACCATTGCCAAGGGTTGAGGACCCCCCACTTTCGGCCTATTTGCCTCCTAGGTCCCCCGACAGGAGACATACTGCTGCCGAAAAGGGGAAAGGTAGGAAATATACCAAAAAAATTAAGAAAAGTAAGAGAGTTTTGTTCGAGGCTCCCGCGGCGTCCACCCCGGCCGGTCCCCAGCCATACGTCCCCGCAACTTTCCCCACGGTCCTCCCCACCTCTCCCGCCTTCAACATGTCTTCCTGAAGAAGTCTTTGAGCTCGCATCACCAATACCTGGGCCTAGTGACAGTGAAACATTGCTTTCTGTCACTCGTCGCAGGCCAAGGAGCCCAGGACCTCGGGGGGACACAGCCTCACCTGCCACTCCTTCCCCACCTCGCCCACCCGCACGCCGCCCACGCATCACTGGTTCCCCGCCAGATTATGTGGGGGCCACTGATGATGAAGGGCACCTCTCTGAAGACTCTGGCCATGATTACATAGGTCCACCGTCAGGGCAAGATGACCACTCTGAAGATGACTATATGGACATCGACGACCCTCGACCCATCCGCTTGGCCCGGCGTCGTGCTGCCCGCTGCCCTGGCCGACGCCCTCGCCGCCCTAGGGCGCGCGCCTCCCGAGTTGGCCGTGGGCGTGCTGGGCCACCAGCTGGAGCTCCTCGTCAGCGTAGACAAGACCCATTCTGCGTTTTTCAGTGGCAAGACGTAGTTGATGAGGATGGATACAACCCTGATGTGCCAGCTTTTGATGAGGTACTGGAGGGTTCAGGCATTACCCCCAATTTTCCTGCAGGCCCCAATGCTCCACCACACGAACTATTTGAGGCCTTCTTTGATGAGGAGGTGGTAGGCTATGTTGTCAAAGAGACAAATAAGCAGCACCAATTCCAGGTCCACTTTTTGGGCAAGGTGACCAAGGGCTACATGAGGCAGTGGACCCCAGTGACTCATAAAGAGTTCATGGTGTTCCTGGCACTCACCATGCTAATGCCTCATGTCAAGAAGCATAGGTTGCCTGACTATTGGATCACCAATGATCTCATATCCACCCCTGCCTTCGGGAAATATATGTCTCGCGACCGGTACCTTGATATCCTCGCAGCGCTCCATCTTGTCACCAACCTTGACGTCCACCTCCCAGACAAGCTGTGGAAGATTAGGACGTTGTACGAGATGATGCGAGAACGCTTCACCTCCTACTTCAAGCCCTTCCGCAAGGTCGTCATTGACGAGTCTCTTGTGCTGTTCCGGGGAAAACTCAGCTTCCGGCAGTACATCCCCTCAAAAAGACATCGCTTTGGCATAAAATTCTTTGTGCTGTGCGACTGCCAAACTGACTATGTCCTGGACTTCCTGGTCTACAGCGGGAAGGAAGGGGACTTGCTTGTGGACCCCCTCATTGGCTTTGGCGGAGCAGTGGTGCAAGCCATGATGGACCGCTACTTTCACAAGAATCACGTCCTCTACACGGACAATTATTACACGTCCCCCACTCTCTCACAGTACCTGCATGAGCGCAAGACGGGGACTGTAGGCACAGTACGAGGGAAAAGGAAGGGCATGCCACCTTTCCCTCCAAAGACCAAAAAAGGTGATGTGTTCAAGAAGAAGTCGGGGCCCATTCTGGCTATCCACTGGCACGACCAGCGGAAGGTCAACCTCCTGACCACCATCCACAAGGGGGAAATGGTGGAGACTGGCAAGGTGGATCGCCGCACCCAGGCCAGGGTGACCAAGCCCGATGCTGTCCTGGACTACAACATCAACATGAGGCTGGTGGACAAGTCCGACATGCAGATAGGCTTCATTGACTGCCTGCGTACCTCGTGCAGATGGTACAAAAAGTTCTTTCTGCATATGGTGGACATGTCAGTTCTGAATGCCTACAATACTGTATATACAAGCTTCGGAATGTGAACACACCCATGAAGTTCAATAGCCTGCGGAGGTTCCAAAAGCAGGTGTTGACGGAGCTCCTGGAGAAGTATGCTACGCCACAGAGGGCAGTGGCACATCCTGGGCCCGCCGTTATTGACCGCTTGCAGTGTGCTCAATACTTGATTAGGCACAGGCTTGGTTCCCTGCCTCAGAATGAATCAGGAAGAACACAGCAGAAGCGGTGCCATGTCTGCTACAACAGCAGGGTGAGGCCGAGGCCAGGTAAAAAGTCAACCATGGAGTGTGTGGAGTGCAAGGTGGCACTGTGCTTTAGAGTGCTTCTTTGATTACCACTCCAAGCTGGAGTTCTAATAAGCATACTGAAATTGCCAAATAAAATGACAATATGTACACTATAATTATATATAGGCAAAAAGTGGAAGAAAACCAATTTATTGTACTACAAAAGTCATGTATTATGAGAAAATTGATACAAATACAATTACACCATAATAATATGTGAAAGTGACACATAGGTATATACCAAGTGACATTCATATGATTAGAACCTATAGAAATATATAAATCAGTGAAAAAAGACACAATAAATTGTATATAAAACGTTTAGAAATCATATAACTAAGTGAAAGTGACACAAGACCTAATATTTGATGGCCAAAGTATAATAAACACCTGTGATAACGAATAATCAGTGCCTTATACAACAATAACCTACCTCAATTACTAATAAAATGTACGGTATCGAGTGAAAATTAGCATTATCAGTGACAGTGACACTCTCTAAAGCATATTTGTCAAAGTGAAAGTGACACAAGACCTAATATTTGATGGCCAAAGTATAATAAACACCTGTGATAACGAATAATCAGTGCCTAATACAACAATAACCTACCTCAATTACTAATAAAATGTACGGTATCGAGTGAAAATGAGCATTATCAGTGACAGTGACACTCTAAAGCATATTTATCAAAGTGAAAGTGACACAAGACACAATACTTGATGACCAAAGAATAATAAACACCTGTAATAACGAATAATCAGTGCCTAATACAACAATAACCTACCTCAATTACTAATAAAATGTACGGTATCGAGTGAAAATGAGCATTATCAGTGACAGTGACACTCTAAAGCATATTTATCAAAGTGAAAGTGACACAAGACACAATACTTGATGACCAAAGAATAATAAACACCTGTAATAACTAATAATCAGTGCCTAATACAACAATAACCTACCTCAATTACTAATAAAATGTACGGTATCGAGTGAAAATTAGCAATATCAGTGACAGTGATACCCTAATAAACATATTTTATATAATTGGCCTCAAAATAGCTAGAAAAATATCAAATAAACATCACATTCTCAATATCAAACACTAAAATCGTCTAAGGGAGATAAATACTTAGGCGCGACGAGCGGCTAGGTGCGTCGTAGTCATGGCCGGGGCGACGCGTCCGAACGCGGGAAGAATTTGCCGCCGAAAAGCACTCGTCTTCCCGCGCTCACCATTATGCAACCAGAGGGGCAACGCCATTCGACAGAGGAAGGTTTGTGGAACATTATTCTTTTTTATTCACAACATTACATGCCATATTCATTGACTTACAGAGTAGTTAACATAGCCCAAAGATCGTCAAAACACCCGGTACCGCAGCACAGTCGCAAGCTATAGCCCCCGGGGCTGGAGGGTTAACTGACCTAACATACTTCGATGCAATTATGCCTCAGAAATTGTTTTTAAGAAATTAAATAGAGTAATCGATCAATAATATAGACAAGCGCCGAAAAACCTGTACATCAAGTTAGGCTATAACCCGTAAAATATAGGCTATCATTGGCATAGTAACATTACTAATATATAACTATAAAAATTAAATACAAGCCGCATACAAAACATAATAATTAATCAATAATATAGACAAACGCTCAAAAACCTGTACAGCAAGTTATAACCCATTACAATATATCATTGGCATAGTAAAATTACTAATATGTAACGAAACAAATTAGATAAAAACCGCAAAAAAAAAATTAACTCATCGAGCCTCGAACCCTTGCGAGTAGGCTTACGGATTTAAAAGCGAAGTTGTTACCGGCTAGGCTATGCTTACTGCACTGAAGTCTAGACGAAGTAGCTGCGAGGGTTGCGCTCCAAGTTGCTTGTTTTATGTTATATATAGCAAAATTGTCATGATAACTATGATTTTTATAGGTGTGCCACCTTATAATTTATATTACAACACATATATAACATGGAGGGAGGCTAATTAAGCTTAATTATGATAATATAATGTCGAGGTGAGATTTAGGCTTACTGTTATGATAGCTTCGCTAGTCACCTCCAGGGAGTGTTAGCGTGATCGCCGTCTGATTGCAAACAATCACAAACGTGATTCATCGAATCAGAGGCGATCACGTTCAGTAGAGCTATCCCGTTTGCGCGTTTGGGTAGACTGAATGCGCTCCAACTTTAAGCCCCCTCCTCTTTATTATGGTCCTGGAGGTACTGTCTAGAGTTTTTAGAGGTGGACTCCCGTTGGAACTGTTTTATGCAGACGATTTAGTCCTAATAGCTGACAATATGCAAGATGCTGAGGTCAAATTCAGAAGATGGAGAGAGAGCATGGCGAGCAAGGGTTTAAGAGTCAATATTAACAAAATCAAGGTAATGCACTGTAGATTGAGACGAGGCAATGTGGAAAAGAGCGGTGCATACCCATGTGCAGTGTGTGGAAAGGGTGTGGGCGCTAACTCGATTCAATGTAGCATCTGTCGATGTTGGGTGCGTCATGGGAGTAAGCGCTGTAGTAGAATAAAAGGACCGCTACCGAAGGATAAGTCAGAAATTGGGAGGTTTGACACTCTCCAATACCAAAGAAGGAAAACCTTCTACTGTATTTGGTAGGTAGCCTCGGAGTATCCAACGTAGAGCTATATACTTATCGTATAATTCCGTTCCGCTCTGGAGCGGGCAATTATCGTAATCACTAGCGCGATTAAATCGATAACATCTAGAGTAGCACCTTACTCTCTCTCCTAGGTACGTTGTACACACTTTTGAGGCTACTATTTTGAAGGAAAATTAAAATATTGACGAGAAAGAAAAGAGAAAATTGTAGAACATTGTCCATCCTATCTGGCTCCTTAAGCCGCTGTCACGGGTCCACCGCACAACCCGACCGGGCTTATTAGATCATCCAGGTATCAAGTTAATTAGACAAGATTGGATGGGCAGGGGTACGGTGTGAGGGCGGGATACTATGACGTTGGATACTCCGAGGCTACCTACCAAATAGAAGGTTTTCCTTCTTTGGTATTGGGAGAGTGTCAAACCTCCCAATTTAGTAGTACCCTCTACGTCTCCAACGTAGAGCTAGAGTACCAAATTGGAGGCCGCGAAAAAACACAAACTTAGCCCTTAGGAAATATCAGGACCATGGAAAGACCGACTTAAACAAGAGAGTTTATAGAAAGAGTGTACTGACAGGTGCATATCAAGAGAGGTCAAGTACAGTCAAGTCTTATTCCATGAGATAACTGAGCCTAAGACAAAGAATGATGCATTTTATAAAGATGAATATAAATTCCAGGACACCGCCCCCCCCCCCCCCCCCTTCTTCCAGAAGAAAGCAGGACGACCCATACTGTAACGAGTAAATACCGACATACGCCGAATAGGAGTACTGTACAGGATGGGACGAGAAACTGCATGAGCAGTGTCAGTGACGAGCACTAAAAGCCATAAGAGAATATTTCAGTAGTATGAGGACAAGACATACCGAAAGAAGGTAGTATACTTACGACTAGAAAGTATATAAAATCTTAACCCAGTTATTAATCTGTAACTTAGGTGTAAGTATGGGTATAGTGCAATACCCTTCCCCCCCCCCAACTCCCAATAAGGGAAGGACAGGACAGGAGAAGGACAAGAGACAGAAGGAACCCTGCAGGTAGACCCTGAGGGAACCTGCTGGCCCAACGCACTACAAGGACGTCCTGGACTGCCCGTGGACATGGACAGAGAGGAGGAGACAAATGTGGTGGGGGAAGACCAAAGCCCTGTGTCGGCAATGTCCGGTCGAGAAAGAGGAAAAACCCCAACTTATCAGCGTACGAACGGACGTCATGAGCAGTGCCCTGAACGCCTGGGTTACTGGCCCGAAGAATCCGACACAGGCGAAGTCCCACAGCACGTCGACCTAGCCTCCTACCGGTCGTAGGCGCCACCCGTAATGTCAACTCCGACACTGGCCTGGCCGAGTACACATACGTATGCAGGGTGTGAACCGGGCATAACGGACGATGAACCCTACCACGTGTGGAAGCCGGTACACATACACGAACCACCGACGAGACAACACCTCCGCACCCACGCTCCCGAAAATCAGCTGATCTAGCAAGCTGTTTACAACGCTCGTCAAATAAACTCGCCTAAACTTGAGTATAAGGATATTTTGTGTTGTCCTGTATTATAATGCAGTATTAAAATAATTTGAGATTAAAATCAAGTGAGGATATTTCGAGTGATAAAAATAATTCAAGCGATTGTGAATGCAAACAAATATGGCTGACTTTGATGGATTTGAAGTCGGTGAGACCGAGGGCATTCTAGGGAAAGTTATACGTGAGCTGAATGACATTAAAAGGTGGAAGGAGGATATGCAGGAGTGGAAGGTGAGTGTTAGTTCACAGATTGAGGCTATATGTTCAATATGTGGTGCTCAGGCTGGGGACATCGAGCCTGGACAAGATTTGAGTCGGGCTAGCCTAAAAGAAATTCAAACTCATATGGGGCAACTCCGGGACGAAAATGAAGCTTTAAGATTGCAACTTGAAGAATACAAAGGGCAAACCAAGGAAATGAAAACACATGTGGAGGAGATTAAGGAGAAACACAATAAATGGGTTAATGACGAAGGAGGAAAAGTGAAGGAAGTGGCAATGAAGGAAATCATGGAGGAACAAAAGAAACAATCAGAAAGGGAAAATAAAGATTTAGAATCAGTGGTAGTAAAAGCTATGAGGAGAAATGAACAGGTCCTGCGTGAAACAATAGATAGAAATAAGTGTATTATTGTATTTGGGGATATAGAGGAGCACATTATTGAGAGGAAAGCTAGGGATAAGGAAGAAATTAATAAGGTAAAAACATTGATCAAGCATGTCGATGAAGAAGGAAACAACTGGAGAGATGATATTGAAGAAGTTAGGAGAATGGGTAAATATAGTAAGGGAAACACAAGGCCAATGAGAGTGCAGTTTAGGTCTAGGGTAACAGTGGATGCAATAATGAACGTAACATGGAGACTTAACTTGACCAGCAAGTTTAAGAAAATTACAATTAGAAAAGACATGAGTATTGAGGATCGAAACATAAGAAAGGAATTGCAAACCGAGGCAAATGTAAAGAATGGAGAAAGGACGAAAGAAGACTAAAAGAAGTTTTTCTGGAGAGTGTGGGAGGGAAAACTCAAGAAATGGTATATAAAGCGAAGGGACGAAGTAGGGAGGGAAAAGGAGATGGTGCGGGTGACGGGGGAGAAGGCAGAGAGAGGGGAGGTGGAGATAGAGAGAGAAACAGTCCAAGTGGAGGCAGAGGGAGGGGAGGAGGAAACGGAGCGAGAAACAGTCCAGGTGGAGACAAGAGAAGAGGAGACAAGCTAGGAAATAAATTGGGAGGGGTACGTACAGAAAAGAAAGGAACGGGCAGGGACGAGAAAAATAGGGAAAATACTGGAAACGCTAAGTTCATGTATACAAATATTGATGGGTTAATTTCCAAAAAGATTGAGTTTGACGAATATGTAAAGAGAGAGAGGCCCGGGGTAGTATGTTTGACTGAAACTAAGCTTAACCAGGAGGTAGACACGAATATAATTAGTTGTGCAGGATACAGTACATGGAGAAGAGACAGGTTAGGAAAGCTAGGAGGAGGAGTGTTGATCATGGTAGATAATAAAATTACTGCTAAAGAATTAAAACTTGGTGATAGCATTGCTGAAGTGGTAGCAGTTGAAATTGAGGATAATGATAGGTCAAAATTGGACATTGTATCAATTTATTTACCTCCTAAGACTAAATCTTGGAGCAACGATGAATATAATGAATTAATTTTGGAAACCTTGCGTATGTTAGAAATTATTTGTAAAAGGAAAAATAGGCTTATTCTTGCAGGGGACTTTAATTGCGGGGAGGTGGATTGGGAATGTTTGGATGCGGGTTCAAATAAAAATACTTGGGGTAGCAAATTTCTTGAACTAACAATGGGGTATCTATTAACACAACACGTTATGGAAAATACAAGATTTAGAGGAGGTGATGAACCATCAAGACTCGACTTATTATTCACCAAAGACCCCCAAGAAATAAAGAACCTAACATATTTGAGTCCCATGGGAAAAAGCGATCATGCTGTGATTGAATTTGAATTGACAGTGGAATTTCTGGAAGGCAGAGAGGAGGAACATAGGGAATATAGACTAAATTATAGTAAGGCGGATTATGAATCATTACGAGGATACTTTGCAAATATAGATTGGTCATTTATTGAGCAAGAACAGAATATTCAGGTAAAATACACCATGTTACTAGACATTTACAGGGAGGGGGTAGATAAATATGTACCAACATTTAAGGATAGAAAGCTGGCTAAGGAGAAAGAGTGGTTTAACATGCGATGTCACATTGCCCAGAACAAAAAGGACTCTGCATGGAATAAAGTGAGAAGGAGACACACTGAGGAAAAATGGAATGAGTATAAGAATGCTAGAATATAGGTTTGACTCCTGTAAGGAGATAAAGAAAACCTAATATTTAGTAGTGGCCCCGTAATCATTGACGAACATGCCTATTACATAAGGCATCCTCTTCAAACACTAATCCGCCGTAGTTTGAATCTACCGCGCAGAGCATTTAAAAACTGAGGAGCCTTCATCATGAGCGCACGCGACCTCACTCATGGCTTCAGTCATTATGAATTGGGTTCTCACTACGAAAAAACTTCGTAAAAATAAAAACAAAAAGAAAATAAGAATAACTATCCAATAAGCTTTCCATCATATCGTGGATGTACTTGTGTGGATTTCTGACCAGACGCTGATTCAGGCGTCATTCCTCCTTCACTGACATATCAAGTAAACCAAAATCCTTAATACATCAACGAATGGGAAGGGGACGGTCGGGAGGGCCCCAGTCGTCAATGATTACGGGGCCACTACTAAATATTAGGTTTTCTTTATCTCCTTACAGGAGTCAAACCTATAATTTATCAGTGGCCCCTCCATCATTGACGAACATGCCTGATATCTAAGACTGGAGGGGGACATTCGTAATCATATCATAACTCTAGAAAAGCAGATAATAAAAACAACCACATAGTATTCTTACTTTTGAAAAATGTATTTAATACGGCGTAGGCCGGAAATATACAAGAAAAAGGGGTTCAGGCAGGTGCGTGCTTCAAAGAAGCCTGCCCGACAAAAATGGGTAACCCTGAAGATTCTGAACACAGATCTGTAGTTACAAAAGGCACCCCACTCAACGAGTGGTGACAAAAATAATAAGTTATAAGTTTATATGTGCACATCATAAACCCCAAAATACATGTGGAGATCAATTGCAAATGAACTCCATTGAACTAATATTACATTGCTTTCGCAGCTAAAACTACTATAACAACACCGTTGTTTTGTACTAAACTTGTACTAGCACAATTTCTCGCAGAGAAATTTTCATATCACATTTTAACCTTAAATTGTATCACAGCTCTCATACTCCGGCGGGGTCTAGGGTGTCCTATGTCAACTGACTGCACCCCCCCCCCCCCTTCCGTGAAAGTAAACATAAGTGACTGCAGGGCCACCTAGACCCTCTGCCTTAAAGCTATACATGGTAAGGAAGGTTTGTCTAGAGCAACTGACAAGTATCTAGAGAGAAACGTATGATTAGACGCCCACAACTGTGTGGACGCAATATCTTCAACTGAAAAGTTTTTCAGGAAACGTAAAGAGGCCGCCCACTTGCGTAAATCGTGGGCCCTACCCACAACGCTGGGATTACTCTCTTTAATGACTTCTACCAGAAGAGAGGCTAATCGCCGTTTAAGTAAGCGTTTACCCGTACTCGCTACCCATAAAGCACCTTGGGGGTTTTGAGGAGCTATTCTCAAATATTTGGTTAGAGCTTGCACTGGACATAAATTATGATGCACCTTTCCCCTTTTTAACGCCGGCACCGTGAACTCAGAAAACACGTGTGCACTATGCTCATTCTTGGCTACAAACGCCGGGGAGGGTGCAATGGAAATTGAATCATTAAGTCTACCAAACCTAAGACAATTAGGTGTGTTGCTCATCGCCGCCAGCTCAGACACTCTGTTTCCGGTGGCCAAAGCCAAAAGGAAAACTGCCTTCTTTAAGATTAAAGCAAAGTCTGCAGTATTTTGATACAGACGAGAATGAAGTAAAGACAAAGCTTTGTCCAGAGACCAAGTAGGCATGAGCTGACGGGGAGGTGGGCGGAGTTTAAAACACGCTCTCATAAATCCTGTTTCCTCCGCCACCGGTATGGATAGACCTGTAAGGTCGAAAAAGGGCACTCTAATCGCAGTTAAGTGATTCTTCAAAGTTACCACAGATAAACGTTTCTGCTCAAACAGATAGTTCAAGTAATTAAAAACCAATGCCACTGAGGGTACAGTTTGTTCCGTTCTAACAATCCAAGAAGTAAAAGCTTTCCAATGTGATTGATATTGTCGCTTAGTAGACTGAGTATATTGATTGAGCAATTTATTGGTCACATCCCTACCGTATGGTGCTAGCCACTTGGCCTCCTGAATGTCCATAATGCAAAAGTCAGCGAGGTCGCTAGGTTGCCAATCGTGTCTAAGTGGAAGTACCCGACCGGGAGCGATACCGGGTCCGGGCACCACATTATTAATTGCTGGTACCACACCTGCGCCGGCCACAGGGGCGCGATTAGCGAGACTAAGCCTCGATAAACTCGTAGTTTGTTCACTACGTGGCACATTAGTGACGCATCTGGCGGCGGAAACAGATAGATGGAGCTCCATCTGTTCCAGTCTGTCACTAGGGCGTCTGGCCCCCCTGCCGGCGTTATCGCCCGGCGGGTGAGGTATAGAGGGAGCTTGTGAGTCTCCTCGGACGCAAAAAGATGCACTTGTGGATGGGAGAGCTCCGCAATCATTAGGTCGAAAATGGGTTGCTTGAGCTCCCATTCTACTGTCGTGCTCTGTCTCCGGGACAGAGCGTCTGCCCAGACGTTCGCTACGCCTGGGAGATAAGATGCGTGAAGATAAATATCTAGACTGCTGGCTAGAACAAAAATCTCTTCCGACACGAGTAGCAACTTCCTTGACCTCGTTGACCCTTGTTTCTGAATACAGTGAACTGCATTCAGATTGTCCATTCTGAAGGCCACCGACTTGCCCCGTAACGCCGGGCCGTGAGCCTGAAGGAAATACAAGGGGACTAGTAACTCTTTGACATTTATGTGAGCGATTTCTAAGTGGGACCAAAGCCCCTGACCCTGGTGCCCCTGATTTGACTGAAATCCCCACCCTATGGTGCCCGACGCATCCATGTCTACCCATACCGTTGGAGGAGGAGAGGTCCATGACATGATTGAGTGCAATGTTTCCCTCTTCGCCCAGACCGCTAGTAAGGTGTGGATTAATTTTGGTATGGGCCATAATTTTCCCGCCGGTAAGAGTGGGAAATATTTGTTGCCTTCCAATATTAATCGTTTTACTTTCAACCGGCCCAACTTGACAGTTAGCTGAATCCAGTTGAGAGAGCCGACCAGAGACTCCCAGACTCTTCGTGTCGTAGTCAGACTGTGAAGAAACCTGAACAGTTTCCTGCGAAACCTGTTGCGATTGTCCACACTCTGACTCAGAGTGAGAGCGGCGGTGTCCCAGACCAGCCCTATCCACTGAATTACTCTTGAGGGAACAAGGTTTGACTTTACCAGATTTACCTTGAAGCCTAGAGTTTTGACATGATTTAAAATGATATTGACATGTTTTATGCATAATTGTTGTGTCTCTGCCACCACCAGCCAGTCGTCTAGATACCACAACACTCTGATTCCCTGTTTTAACAACGGCATCAGGGCTTGCCGGACTAGTTTCGTGAATACTCGAGGTGCTAGGTTCAAACCGAACGGCATCCTCTGAAAAACAAAATTTTGGTGCCTGATCCTCAAGGCCAGAAACCTTTGAAATCTTTTGTTGACCGACACGTGCCAATAGGCGTCTGTCAGGTCTAGGGAACACATCCAGCCTCCCGGCGGAAGTGTTAGCCTGATTTGATGAACTGTTAACATTCTGAAAGACTCGTTGTAAATGTGAAGATTCAGATAAGACAGGTCTACGACCGGCCTCATCTGAACACTGTCCCGTTTGGGAACCAAAAACAGTTTTGACGTGAATACAGGGTAATCTGGAGGGACCGGGATGATGACATTCTTGGCAATCATCTCCTGGACCAGCGACTCCACCTCTAATGAAACACAATTTGCCGTTGTCGGCTGACGTAAGCGAGGTCGCCGGAGCCACTGCCAAGTGATGCCTTTGCGTGCCACCATCCGTGCCCAGGTTTTTAACGGCCATGCTTGGTGACACGTTCGGAACGACCCAGTTAGCAGACAAGGGTTCGCCGGCTGTACTTCCCTCGGTTCCTCCGGCCTTAAGATAGGCACTGGGAGTGAGAGAGACTTTAGTTTTTTGATGGTGGGGTTGGTGGTGTTGGACGCTTCGCCGGCTGGCTGGTGTGGGCCGAAGACTGGCCCTGCCCCGGCTTATACTGGCCGCGTCCTCTCTGTCCTGAAAACCCTCTCTGTCTATGCCTGTACTGACCCAGGGGGGATTGGGAGGACTTAGGCGGAAGAAAAGGCTTAGAACCCCCTGGCTGAGCTTTAGTAGGAGGCCTAGGTTTGGGGAAGTTAAATGCAGGTTTCTTAGCCTGTGCGGGACTGTGCTTCACGGCCTGTGCCATGTTAAACACTGTTCGCCATACATCAGGGGACATTAAAGAAGGAGTAAGTACTGGGGACATTACCACCTGGTTAGCAATGCGATCAGGCAGCTTGCGAACTAATGACATCCTAAGATGCTGTCGTGCTCGCACCGCCTCAAGTAAGGCTGTGCGTATGTCACCTAAGGATTGAATCGACGACTGAAGAATCAGACGCCGGGATAACTCAACTGATCTTCGAGCATCCGCGTCTGCGATTGCCTGAGTGGACCGGAGTAAAGACTTAGCCACCTGCTGAGAAACTATGTACTGTGAAAACAGGCGGAAAGCTTTTCCCCTTAGCCTAAATTCTCTGTCTAGGTGAGTAGGGGTAGGGGTAGTGAATGGGTCCTTTAGTTCACAAAGATTAATCTTAGGGGCAGCTAGAAAAGAAAATAAAGCTGACGGAACTCCGCCGGCAGAACCCACCGGCATGGAGAACCATGAATGTGTATCCTGAGGGATCTGGTGGGAAGATTTAGAAGTGAAAGTGGTTGCAAAGTTTTGAGCCTCTACCTCCCAATCCACCCAAGGTCCTGGTCCCAACTGTCCCACCTTCAAAACTGGATTAGCTGTCTCGTCTGTGACGGTCTGTAAATCTAGTTCAGGAGTAAGAGCCGACAGAGCCTTAATATCATTAAACCCATCCAGCTTAGACCAGTCTGAAAAAAGTTTTGAAGCTGAGGCAGGGGGTAAAGCAGGCTTAGATGCATAAACAAAATAATCCTGATGATAATAACTAGGTATAGCCTTGATATTTACGTCCAAAACATTACCCAAGGCATCCAATGCCCTTAATTTCTTTGACTTATTTCCCTGGATAAACCACTCACGTGGTACCGGGAGTTCCCCTGACAAGGTAGGCTGGGCAAGCTCTGGCTTAGAGGGGTTCAAAAGAACCCATGACTCGTCTGGCCCATAAAGCAGGGGCATAGCTACCTTTCTAAGAGGCGCTTTGTCTAGAGGGGGTGGATTAACATCCGTGATGACCCTGACATTTGACGTAGTGAATGCCGCCGTAGCTGGCTTAGAGCTCCCTGCCGGTGACAGAGTAGGAGGGTTAGGAATCTTAGATAAATCGATTGACGTTATCAGAGGCCGTACCGCAGAACTTGTCAAGGGAGCCCCCAAGTCCATTGTGGGGTTTTCTTGTTGTTGACTAAAGAATTTAGATAGAGCATGAGTAAGTAACCCATCAATTTCTTGTGCTGTAACAAACTGGTTAGATGCAGAACTTACAGGTGAATCAGTATTATCATGGGCGGCGTCCAAGCCTGAGCCTGACCCTTGTCCTTCCCTATCTGAAATTATTGACACTTCATCTTGTTCCTCCCGATCCTCCTGAGAAGACCCCGCCGAGGCAGGGGTACCTTGTTTCCAAGATAAGTCAGGGATAGAGGATGGGGTCGCCGCGTCCCTGTGGACATCGGCTACTGTGTGACTCGTATGAGTCGGACGTGGATGGTCAGACCCTGGTTGAGCAAACCGCCAAACACCGAGGCTCTGGCCTACGCTCTCTTGAGAGTCTGAAACATTCTCAATTATTGAATTTCCTGAACTTTCCATTTCTAGGGTTAAAATATCAATAGGTAAATCTTGTTTAGGGACAGGCGCTTCACTATACTCTGAGGCTGTAACAGAAACATTTTCAGGTGTAGAGGTACGACGAGATGCACTAGACTTAGGAGAATGTCGAGAGGACTTCCTATGGGAATCCTTTTTGGAGGATTTGTGGCTACGGTGTGACCGCGAACTAGACTTAGATTTGGAAGAATCACCACCATGACCACTGGTGGAAGCTTCCGTCTTACTCTTCTTACTCGCCGGGGAAGAGGCACGACTTGAAGACTGCTGTCTGAGAGGTGACCTTGACCTCGATCTCGCCCGCGACGAGGAGGTGGCTGCCGGGGGAGTAGGCTCTCTCGGGCGTTTAGACGTATCCACAGACGATACAGAACCCTGGCTAGTCTCTGTCGGCTTAAAACCCGTTACTCTAGAGGTACGTTTAGGGGGAGGGTGCTCTGACAGCAACTTATCCCAAAGTGGGACGTTGTCACATTGAAGTGACTTATGTGCGACAATGGTAGTGTAGGCCGACATCTGTTGTCTGACCTCTCTCAACGCTACCGCCGCGGTCTTGTCATTGTCACACAGGACTTTATTGGCTAATTGGGAGCAAAAGGAACAATTAAGTGTAACCCAGAGACCCCTTGAACGGTCTAGACATTTAACACACCTTATGCAAAGGGTATGCGCAAAAATCGGGATACCCGCGCAAGTAGGGGTAATGCACAGGGCAAAAACTGGGGCCACAGTAGCCATGACAGAGACTGGTGTGAGGAAACTACCGCCGGGTCTGTATTGGTCCGCCGGAGCTCAGCTCTGGAAAAATAAAGAAAAATTTCCAGGAATTAATGCTCATAAGGTTAACCCAAGTGTTCGCATACAAGTGTTAATAACCCGCCGGGTAACGGGATGCAAAGACACAGCTAACACATCTCGCTACGCGGCGGGGTGTAAAGAGGCTAAACAAATCTTTTTAGCTAAAGAACATGAAGAATACCCTCTGATATAATGGTCCAGCATGGCACTTATAGTCTGTAGGAGGTGGTGACTGTCTCAAGATTCAATTTTGTAACAAAGCCCCCCTCATAAAGACGCCGGCCCTTGAAATATTTTAGTAGAATAGCCCAGGGCAGGAATATACGAGATCTGATATTTTAACGAATTGTCCCAAAAGATCGTCGTAAAAATAGAAGGCGGCGATACTGAATGTATCACCAAATTAAGGTTAATCGAAATTGAATTTGTTATAAATTCCTTAGTTCCTCCATTTAGGAGCACCCGCCGGGTGTGGGAATCGATTTGGTTAAACCTCATTGAACCTTCAATTGCCGTAAGAGTAAAGGCAGCGATACACAGAGTATCACTAAAATGGATTGGTTAACTATATGAGACCTAAGTCGTTTATCCCACCCTGCTCAGGTACACCCGCCGGGTGAGAAGTCTAAAAGTTAACCCCACAAGTTCCTGACCCCACTTCTTTGTAAAAGATCGCCGGGGAGGAACGCCTAAACAACAGCTAGGTTTTCCATGTGGTTGTCGTAAACCAGGTAGAAAAAACCTATAAAAACGAATGTTCGCAAGAACGTCGTTTTTTATATATATATATATATATAAGGATGGGTACAGCCATCCCGCCGGGAATTAAAGGAGGCCTGAAACCAGGCACCCACAGAGACGCAGTCCTGGAGAGCCACAGACACCTCCCCACGCCGGGGAACCAGCCAGAGTTAAAAACCACGTGTGGCCCAACACGGCTCATCGGTCAGGATTTTCATGGTGAAACCGAGAAAAAAACCCGCCGGAAGGCAAGCCCCACCCTGAACAGACACCATCTGAACAATACGACACGAGGAGAGTCACGCACGACTAACCAAGGTCACAACATAATCCGTGGAATTAGCCAATACACAACTAAACCAGGAAACAATTATAGTCCGAGGAATTAGCCAATACACAACTAAAACCCGGATACACATGACACAGTAGGGCATATTTATAATAATAAATAATAACACTAGACATGTGGCAAAGCTACGAGCGGCTGGCTAGGCCTAGGTAGACGGCATGAAAATAGTTGAAATATAAACACACACTGGAATAACACAACAGGAACCACCGCCAACACACCACCGTAGCGACAACTTCCCACCCCGGGAAGCCTGACAAGGACCCAGAAAAAACTTCACTAAGTGAAGAAAAATACGCTGGGAACGTCAGAAAAACACAGCTTACCTCATCAGAAGGATAAAAGGCAGCAATAATTAACGCGTAATGAAAGCCGCCTGCATCACAAACTAACACAACTGTGAAAAGTTCACGTGTCCACAACAGGACCACGAGGGTACATCCGAAATAGATGCCCCATACACGACCCAAAATACACTGCACTGCGGGCAACCAGCCCAGGACACTCCTGCTACGCCTATCCTAACCTTACTCGATACATCCTGGAGTAAACAAATGAGAAAAACTCACTAGGGACGCAACGAATGCGGAACCAGCGGAGCGTGGAAGGCACGTCCGGGCAGGCTGAGCGCAGAGCAGAAGGAGGAATGACGCCTGAATCAGCGTCTGGTCAGAAATCCACACAAGTACATCCACGATATGATGGAAAGCTTATTGGATAGTTATTCTTATTTTCTTTTTGTTTTTATTTTTTACGAAGTTTTTTCGTAGTGAGAACCCAATTCATAATGACTGAAGCCATGAGTGAGGTCGCGTGCGCTCATGATGAAGGCTCCTCAGTTTTTAAATGCTCTGCGCGGTAGATTCAAACTACGGCGGATTAGTGTTTGAAGAGGATGCCTTATGTAATAGGCATGTTCGTCAATGATGGAGGGGCCACTGATAAATACAACTATGTCAAGACTATAAGAGAGGAGAAAAAGAACTTTGAAAAAGATATAGTAAACAAATGTAATAAAGAACCCAAACTGTTCTATAGTTATATCAACGGCAAAACAAAAATAAAGGACAAAATAACAAAGCTTAGGGTAGAGGGTCAATTATATGAAGACACAGTGGGTATGTGTGAAATTATGAATGATACATTAACATCCGTGTTTGTGGAGGAGGATGACTATGTAGAACCTGTGGTGGAATTGAACGAGATACAGGGACTAGAGTCGATAGAAGTCAACAAGGATGAACTAAAATCATTGTTGGAAGAATTGGACGTGAGAAAATCTATGGGCCCAGATAACATTGCTGGATGGGTATTAAGAGAATGTTCTGAACAACTAGTGAGACCTATTTTTAATGTTGTTCAACACTCATTAAACAAGGGGGAACTTCCCTTAGAATGGAAACAAGCAAATATAACTCCAATATATAAAAGTGGAAATAAAGAAGACCCGCTAAATTATCGACCGGTATCCTTAACGAGTGTTATATGCAAGCTTTGTGAAAAGATTATTAGAAAAAGATGGGTGGGTATGTTGGAGGAGAGGGAAATAATTTCAAGCAAGCAGTTCGGGTTCAGAAAAGGTCATTCGTGTACCACAAATTTGTTGAGTTACTATGATAGGGTAATTGACATTGTACAAGGGAGGGAGGGGTGGGTAGATTGTATTTACTTAGATTTCAAGAAGGCATTTGATAAGGTGCCTCATAAGAGATTGTTGTGGATGCTCAGGACTGTGGGGCGGGTTGAGGGAGTATTATTAAAGTGGATGGAAAACTATTTAATTGGGAGGGAAATGCGAACAGTAATAAAAGGAAAGTTCTCCTCGTGGAAAATGGTAAAAAGCGGAGTGCCTCAAGGATCGGTGTTGGCCCCAATCATGTTTTTGGTTTTCATCAACGACCTTCAAATGGGAATAGGCTCATATATATCTATGTTTGCTGATGATGCAAAATTAATGAAGCATATTACAAGTAGGAGTAGTTGTGAAGAATTACAGAGAGACCTAGATAAGTTATATGAGTGGAGTCAAACTTGGAAAATGGAATTCAACACGAGTAAGTGTCAGGTTCTTGAGATGGGAAAAAGTAAATATTATAGGTTTGACTCCTGTAAGGAGATAAAGAAAACCTAATATTTAGTAGTGGCCCCGTAATCATTGACGAACATGCCTATTACATAAGGCATCCTCTTCAAACACTAATCCGCCGTAGTTTTGAATCTACCGCGCAGAGCATTTAAAAACTGAGGAGCCTTCATCATGAGCGCACGCGACCTCACTCATGGCTTCAGTCATTATGAATTGGGTTCTCACTACGAAAAAACTTCGTAAAAAATAAAAACAAAAAGAAAATAAGAATAACTATCTAATAAGCTTTCCATCATATCGTGGATGTACTTGTGTGGATCTCTGACCAGACGCTGATTCAGGCGTCATTCCTCCTTCACTGACATATCAAGTAAACCAAAATCCTCAATACATCAACGAATGGGAAGGGGACGGTCGGGAGGGCCCCAGTCGTCAATGATTACGGGGCCACTACTAAATATTAGGTTTTCTTTATCTCCTTACAGGAGTCAAACCTATAATTTATTAGTGGCCCCTCCATCATTGACGAACATGCCTGATTTCTAAGACTGGAGGGGGACATTCGTAATCATATCATAACTCTAGAAAAGCAGATAATAAAAACAACCACATAGTATTCTTACTTTTGAAAATATATTTAACAACGGCGTAGGCCGAAAATATACAAGAAAAAGGGGGTTCAGGCAGGTGCGTGCTTCAAAGAAGCCTGCCTGACAAAAAATGGGTAACCCTGAAGATTCTGAACACAGATCTGTAGTTACAAAGGCACCCCACTCAACGAGTGGTGACGGTCAGTCATCTAAAATCAGAAACTTTCCAAACGGAGTCCCACAAGGATCCGTCCTATCGCCCGCACTCTTCAATCTGTACATGCACGATATAACTACACCCAATACGCCCCAAATAAACTTAGCCTCCTATGCAGATGACATAACACTCACATGCACACACCATGACCCAAAAAGAGCAACAGATCTCCTTCAACCCTATCTCAACACACTACATGGCTGGTGCACTACAAACAGACTTAATCTAGCCCCAGCCAAATCCACCGCAACCCTGCTCACAAGTTGGACAGGAGAACACGAATACATCCCTCAACTCACCATAAACAACACACCCCTAACACATACACACACACCCAAAATCCTAGGAGTAACATATGATACTCATATGACATTCAAACAGCACACCACAAACATTAAAAAGAAACTGACACCCAGACTTAACGCCCTCAGGTCACTTGCTCACACAAAATTTGGACACAACAAAGAAACTACCACCACAGTATATAAACAATACATAAGATCAGTGATGGAATACGCAAGCCCAGCCTGGGCTTCTAACCTAGCTGAAACACATCATAAGACCTTACAGACTATTCAAAACAAAGCCCTGAAGATCATTACAGGCTGCACAGCTACTGCACCCACAGATCACCTACATCAAGAAACCAAAATCCTCAAAGTCAAAGACCATCTGGACATGAGAGGCACTCAATTCCTGGCAGCAGCCTCCACGAACCAAGACCACCCACTAAACTACATGGCAACACACCCACAGACACCAAGAAATATCAAAACAACACCCAGCACACGGTATCACACACAATTATTGTCCTCTCTCCCTCCCTGCCCACCGAACCAACTTCCAGAAGCACATCCATACTCATATCTCTCACCGATCCATCCACTCACTCACAGACAACACACAGCTGCATGCACGACCTCCCGAAATCCATCCTTCCGAATCCTCCCTTCCTCGCGAGGACAGAGTCCACCTGGCCAGGCTGAGATGCGGACACCATCCAGCTCTCCTGAGCTATCAGAAGAGACTGGATGACTCCGTTGTCGACGCCTGCCCGGGATGTAACACAGCACCCCATACCATTAAACACATCATAGAAGACTGCATTTCACACAACCACTTACGCCAACAACACAATCTACACTCAATGAGAGCTCTGTGGGAAAGCCCGATCGTGGCCATGGCCTTTCTCAGGGACTCGGGGATGTTCGGCCAGGCAGCTTAGGGAACAACAACAACAACAACACGAGTGGTGACAAAAAATAACAAGTTATAAGTTTATATGTGCACATAATAAACCCAAAAATAAACTTGGAGATAAATTGCAAAGGAACTCCATTGTTCTAATATTAAATTGCTTTCGCCGCTAAAACTACTATAACAACACCGTTGTTTTGTACTTAACATTGTACTAGCACAATTTCTCGCTGAGAAATTTTCATATCACATTTTAACCTTAAATTGTATCACAGCTCTCATACTCCGGCGGGGTCTAGGGTGTCCTATGTCAACTGACTGCACCCCCCCCCCCCCTTTCCCGTGAAAGTAAACAAAAGTGACTGCAGGGCCACCTAGACCCTCTGCCTTAAAGCTATACATGGTAAGGAAGGTTTGTCTAGAGCAACTGACAAGTATCTAGACAGAAACGTATGATTAGACGCCCACAACTGCGTGGACGCGATGTCTTCGACTGAAAAAAAATTCAGGAAACGTAAAGAGGCTGCCCATTTGCGTAAATCGTGGGCCCGACCCACAATGCCGGGATTACTTTCTTTAATGACTTCTACCAGAAGAGAGGCTAATCGCCGTTTAAGTAAGCGTTTACCCGTACTTGCTACCCATAAAGCACCTTGGGGGTTTCGAGGAGCTACTCTCAAATATTTGGTTAGAGCTTGCACTGGACATAGATTATGATGCACCTTTCCCCTTTTTAACGCCGGCACCGTGAACTCAGAAAACATGTGTGCACTATGCTCATTCTTGGCTACAAAACCTGGGGAGGGTGCAATGGAAATACATTCATTAAGTCTACCAAACCTAAGACAATTAGGTGTGTTGCTCATCGCCGCCAGCTCAGACACTCTGTTTCCGGTGGCCAAAGCCAAAAGGAAAACCGCCTTTTTTTTAAGAGTAATGCAAAGTCTGCAGTATTTTGGTACAGACGAGAGTGAAGCAAAGACAAAGCTTTGTCCAGAGACCAAGTAGGCATGAGCTGACGGGGAGGTGGGCGGAGTTTAAAACATGCTCTCATAAAACCTGTTTCCTCCGCTACCGGTATGGAAAGACCCGTAAGGTCTAAAAAAGGGCACTCTAATCGCAGTTAAGTGATTTTTTAATGTTACCACAGATAAACGTTTCTGCTCAAACAGATAATTCAAATAATTAAAAACTAATGCCACTGAGGGTACAGTTTGTTCTGTTCTAACGATCCAAGAAGTAAAGGCTTGCCAATGTGATTGATACTGTCGTTTTGTAGACTGAGTATATTGATTGAGTAATTTATTGGTCACATCTCTACCGTATGGTGCTAGCCACTTGGCCTCCTGAATGTCCATAATGCAAAAGTCAGCGAGGTCGCTAGGTTGCCAATCGTGTCTAAGTGGAAATACCCGACCGGGAGCGATACCGGGTCCGGGCACCACATTTTCAATTGCTGGTACCACACCTGCGCCGGCCACAGGGGCGCGATTAGCGAGACAAAGCCTCGATAATCTCGTAGTTTGTTCACTACGTGGCACATTAGTGACGCATCTGGCGGTGGAAACAGATAGATGGAGCTCCATCTGTTCCAGTCTGTCACTAGGGCGTCTGGCCCCCCTGCCGGCGTTTTCGCCCGGCGGGTGAGGTATAGAGGGAGTTTGTGAGTCTCCTCGGACGCAAAAAGATCCACTTGTGGATGGGAGAGCTCTGCAATCATTAGGTTGAAAATGGGTTGCTTGAGCTCCCATTCTACTGTCGTGCTCTGTCTCCGGGACAGAGCGTCTGCCCAGACGTTCGCTACGCCTGGGAGATAAGATGCGTGAAGATAAATATCTAGACTGTTGGCTAGAGCAAAAATCTCTTCCGACACGTTTAGCAACTTCCTTGACCTCGTTGACCCTTGCTTCTGAATACAGTGGACTGCATTCAGATTGTCCATTCTGAAGGCCACCGACTTGCCCCGTAACGCCGGGCCGTGAGCCTGAAGGAAATACAAGGGGACTAGTAATTCTTTGACATTGTTGTGAGAGATTTCTAAGTGGGACCAAAGCCCCTGACCCTGGTGCCCCTGATTTGACTGAAATCCCCACCCTATTGTGCCTGACGCATCCGTGTCTACCCATACCGTTGGTGGAGGAGAGGTCCATGACATTATTGAGTGCAATGTTTCCCTCTTCGCCCAGACCGCTAGTAAGGTGTGGATTAATTTCGGGATGGGCCATAATTTTCCCGCCGGTAAGAGCGGGAAATATTTGTTGCTTTCCAATATTAATCGTTTTACTTTCAACCGGCCCAACTTGACAGTTAGTTGAATCCAGTTGAGAGAGCCGACCAGAGACTCCCAGACCCTTCGCGTCGTAGTCAGACTGTGAAGAAACCTGAACAGTTTCCTGCGAAACCTGTTGCGATTGTCCACACTCTGACTCAGAGTGAGAGCGGCGGTGTCCCAGACCAGCCCTATCCACTGAATTACTCGTGAGGGAACAAGGTTTGACTTTACCAGATTTACCTTGAAGCCTAGAGTTTTGACATGATTTAAAATGATATTGACATGTTTTATGCATAATTGTTGTGTCTCTGCCACCACCAAGCCAGTCGTCTAGATACCACAACACTCTGATCCCCTGTTTTAACAATGGCATCAGGGCTTGCCGGACTAGTTTTGTGAATAATCGAGGTGCTAGGTTCAAGCCGAACGGCATCCTCTGAAAAACAAAATTTTGGTGCCTGATCCGTAAGGCCAAAAACCTTTGAAATCTTTTGTTGACCGATACGTGCCAATAGGCGTCTGTCAGGTCTAGTGAACACATCCAACCTCCCGGTGGAAGTGTTAGCCTGATTTGGTGTACTGTTAACATTCTGAAAGATTCGTTGTGAATGTGAAGATTCAGATAAGACAGGTCTACGACAGGCCTCATCTGAACACTGTCCCTTTTGGGAACCAAAAATAGTTTGGACGTGAATACAGGGTAATTTGGTGGGACCGGGATGATGACATTCTTGGCAATCATTTCCTGGGCTAGTGACTCCACCTCTAAAGAAACAAAATTCGCCGTTGTCGGCTGACGTAATCGAGGTCGCCGGAGCCACTGCCAAGTGATGCCTTTGCATACCACCATCCGTGCCCAAGTGTTTAACGGCCATGCTTGGTGACACGTTCGGAACGACCCAGTTAGCAGACAAGGGTTCGCCGGCTGTACTACCCTCGGTTCCTCCGGCCTTAAGGTAGGCACCGGGAGTGAGAGAGACTTTAGTTTTTTGATGGTGGGGTTGGTGGTGCTGGACGCTTTGCCGGCTGGCTGGTGTTGGCCGAAGACTGGCCCTGACCTGGTTTATTCTGGCCGCGTCCTCTCTGACCTGAAAACCTACTCTGTCTATGCCTGTACTGACCCTGGGGGGAGTGGGAGGACTTAGGCGGAAGGAAAGGTTTAGATCCCCCTGGCTGAGCTTTAGTAGTAGGCCTGGGTTTGGGGAAGTTAAATGCAGGTTTCTTAGAAGGGGTGGGACTGTGCTTAACGGCCTGTGCCATATTGAACACCGTTCGCCACACTTCAGGGGTCATTAAAGAGGGAGTAAGCACTGGTGACATAACCACCTGATTAGCAATGCGATCAGGTAGCTTGCGAACTAACGACATCCTAAGATTTTGTCGTGCTCGTACCGCCTCAAGCAAGGCGGTGCGTATGTCACCCAAGGATTGGATTGACGACTGAAGAATCAGTCGCCGGGATAACTCAACCGATCTTCGAGCATCCGCATCTGCGATTGCCTGAGTGGACCGGAGTAAAGACTTAGCCACCTGCTGAGATACTATGTACTGCGAGGACAGGCGAAAAGCTTTTCCCCGTAGCCTAAATTCTCTGTCTAGGTGAGTAGGGGTAGGGGTAGTGAACGGGTCCTTCAGCTCACAAAGATTAATCTTAGGGGCAGCTAGAAATGAAAACAAAGCTGACGGGACTCCGCCGGCAGAACCCACCGGCATGGAGAACCATGAATGAGTATCTTGAGGGATCTGGTGGGAAGATTTAGAAGTGAAAGTGGTTGCAAAGTTTTGAGCCTCTACCTCCCAATCTACCCAAGGTCCTGGTCCCAACTGTCCCACCTTCAAAACTGGATTAGCTGCGTCGTCTGTGACGGTCTGTAAATCTAGTTCAGGAGTGAGAGCTGACAGAGTCTTAATATCATTAAACCCATCCAGCTTAGACCAGTCTGAAAATAGTTTTGAAGCTGAGGCAGGGGGTAAAGCAGGCTTAGAAGCATACACAAAATAATCTTGGTGATAATAACTAGGTATAGCCTTGATGTTTACGTCCAGAACATTACCCAAAGTATCCACGGCCCTTAATTTCTTTGACTTATTGCCCTGGATGACCCACTCACGCGGTACCGGGAGTTCCCCTGACAAGGTAGGTTGGGCAAGCTCTGGTTTAGAGGGGTTCAAAAGAACCCATGACTCGTCTGGCCCATAAAGTAAGGGCATAGCTACCTTTCTAAGAGGCGCTTTGTCTAGGGGGTGGATTGACATCCGTTATGACCCTGACATTTGAAGTTGTCAATGCCGCCGTAGCAGGCCTAGTGATCCCTGAGGTTAACAGAGTGGGAGGGTTAGGGATCTTAGATAAATCAATCGAAGTCATCAGAGGCCGTACCGTAGAACTTGTCGTGGGAGCCCCCAAGTCCATTGTGGGGTTTTCCTGTTGTTGGCCAAAAAATTTAGATAAAGCATGAGTAAGCAGCCCATTAATTTCTTGTGCCGTAACAAACTGGTTTGATGAAGAACTTCCAGGTGAATCATTAGTATCCTGTGCGGCGTCCAAGCCTGAGCCTGACCCTTGTCCTTTCATCTCCGAAATTATTGAAACTTCGTCTTTCTCCTCCTGATCCTCCTGAGAAGACCCCGCCGAGGCAGGGGTACCTTGTTGCCAAGATAAGTCTGGGATAGAGGATGGGATCGCCGCGTCCCTGTGGACATCGGCTACTGTGTGACTCGTTTGAGTCGGACGTGGGTGGTCAGACCCTGGTTGAGCAAACCGCCAAACACCGAGGCCCTGGCCTACGCTCTCTTGAGAGTCTGAAACATTCTCAATTACTGAACCCCCTGAACTTTCCAATTCCAGGGTTAAAATATTAAGTGGCAAATCCTCTTTTGGGACAGGCGCTGCACTGGACTCTTGGGCCTTAACACAAACTCTGTCTGGGGTAGAGGTACGATGAGATGCACTAGAAGTTGGTGAATGTCGAGAGGACTTCCGTTTATGTGAATCCTTTTTGGAGGATTTATGGCTACGGTGTGACCTATTCTTAGATCTGGAGGATTCCTCGCCGTGACCACTGGTGGAACCTTCCGTCCTACTCTTCTTATTCGCCGGTGAAGAGGCACGACTAGATGACTGGTGTCTAAGAGGAGACCTAGACCGAGATCTCGCCCGAGACGAGGAGGCGGATACCGGGGGTGTAGGCTCTCTTGGGCGTTTAGGTGTAGCAGCAGAAGATACAGAACCCTGACCAGTCTCCGCCGGCTTAATACTCGTGACTCTAGAGGAACGTTTAGGGGGAGGGTGTTCGGAGAGCAATCTATCCCAAAGTGGGACGTTGTCACATTGAAGTGATTTATGCGCAACAATGGTAGTGTAGGCTGACATCTGTTGCCTGACCTCTCTCAACGCTACCGCCGCGGTCTTATCATTATCACAAAGGACCTTTACAGCTAATTGGGAGCAAAAAGAACAATTACGCATAACCCAGAGACCCCTTGAACGGTCTAGACATTTAACACACCTTATGCAAAGGGTATGGGCAAAAATAGGGATACCAGCACAAGCAGGGATAGTGCACAAAGCAAAAACTGGGGCCACGGTAGCCATGACAGAGACTGGTGGGAGAAAACTACCGCCGGATCTGTATTGGTCCGCCGGAGCTCAGCTCTGGAAAAAAAGAAAATTTCCAGGAATTAATGCTCATAAGGTTAACCCAACATGTTCGCACACAAGTGTTAATAACCCGCCGGGTAACGAGATGTAATGACACAACGAACACAGCTCGCTACGCGGCGGGGTTCAGAATATCTAAACAAATCTTTTGTTAAAGAAAGTGAAGAATACCCTCTGATATAATATAACGGTCCAGCATGGCGCTTATAGTCTCTTGGTGGTGGTGACTGTCTCAAGATTCAATTTTGTAACAAAGCAACCCCCCATAAAGACGCCGGCCCTTGAAATATTTTAGTAGAATAGCACAGGGCAGGATGATACGAGATCTGATGTCTAACGAATTGTCACAAAAGATCGCCGTAAGTTTGAAGGCGGCGATACCTAATTGTATCACTAAATTAA
Organism: Paralithodes platypus; assembly: GCA_032716605.1. Classification (NCBI taxonomy): domain Eukaryota; kingdom Metazoa; phylum Arthropoda; class Malacostraca; order Decapoda; family Lithodidae; genus Paralithodes; species Paralithodes platypus. The sequence continues at coordinate 40,229,842 of CM064521.1, forward strand.
GTGGTTAAATCGAAATCGAATTTTGTAAATTCCTTAGTTCCTCCACCTAGGAGCACCCGCCGGGTGTGAAGAATCGATATTAACCTAATTGAACCTTCAATCGCCGTAAGTGTAAAGGCGGCGATACACATAGTATCACTTAAAATGGATTGGTTAACTAACTGAAAGACATAAGTCGTTCATCCCACCCTACCCAGGTACACCCGCCGGGTGAGATGTCCAAACGTTAACCCCATAAGTTCCTGTCCCCACTTCTTTGTAAAAGATCGCCGGGGAGGAAAGCCTAAAACAACAGCTAGGTTTTTCATGTGGTTTTTGTAAAACCGGGTAGAAAAACTACATAACGTATGTCCGCATGAACAACGTTTTATAGATGGGTACAGCCATCCCGCCGGGAATCAAAGGAGGCCTGAAACCAGGCACCCACAGAGACGCAGTCCTGGAGAGCCACAGACACCCCAACGCCGGGGAAACAAGCCAGTGTTAACAACCACGTGTGGCCCAACACGGCTCTCGGCCGGGATTTTTTCATGGTGAAACCGAGAAAAAACCCGCCGGAAGGAAACCCACCCTGAACAGACACCATCTGAACAAACAAGAGACACGAGGAGAGCCACGCACGACTAACCCAAGGTCACTCAATAATCCGTGGAATTAGCCAATACACAACTAAACCAGGAAACAAATATAGTCCGAGGAATTAGCCAATACACAACTAAAACCCGGATACACATGACACAGTAGGGCATATTTATAAATAATAAACAATAACACTAGTACATGTGGCAAAGCTACGAGCGGCTGGCTAGGCCTAGGTAGACGGCATAATAAATGTTGAAATATACACAAACACTGGAAATATCACAACAGGAACCACCGCCAACACACCACCGTAGCAAATACTTCCGACAAAGGGAAGACTGACTCGGGACCCAGAAAAAACTTCACCAAGTGAAGAAAAATACGCTGGGAACGTCAGAAAACAAAGCTTACCTCATCAGAAAGATAAAAGGCAGCAATAAATAACGCGTAGTGAAAGCCGCCTTCATCACAAACTAACTCAACTGTGAAAAAGTTCACATGTCCACAACGGGACCACGAGGGTACATCCGAAATAGATGCCCCATACACACGACCCAAAATACACTGCACTGCGGGCAACCAGCCCAGGACACTCCTGCTACGCCTATCCTAACCTTACTCGATACATCCTGGAGTAAACAAATGAGAAAAAACTCACTAGGGACGCAACGAATGCGGAACTAGCGGAGCGTGGGGAGGCACGTCCGGGCAGGCTGAGCGCAGAGCAGAGAAGGAGGAATGACGCCTGAATCAGCGTTTGGTCAGAGATCCACACAAGTACATCCACGATATGATGGAAAGCTTATTAGATAGTTATTCTTATTTTCTTTTTGTTTTTATTTTTTACGAAGTTTTTTCGTAGTGAGAACCCAATTCATAATGACTGAAGCCATGAGTGAGGTAGCGTGCGCTCATGATGAAGGCTCCTCAGTTTTTAAATGCTCTGCGCGGTAGATTCAAAACTACGGCGGATTAGTGTTTGAAGAGGATGCCTTATGTAATAGGCATGTTCGTCAATGATGGAGGGGCCACTAATAAATAGACCTTCTTGGGGATATAAAATAGGAGATGAAATAATTAGTAAAGCTGTGAAAGCAAAAGACCTAGGGGTAGTTGTGGCAGACAGCTTGTCACCTGAACAGCATATAAATAAAATAACTGGTGAAACCTATGCAGTGTTGACTAACATGAGAATAGCTCTGAATTATTTAGATGAAGAGATGTTAGCAAAAATAATAGGGACAATAATACGACCAAGACTGGAGTATGCAGCAGTGGTGTGGTCTCCACACCTTATAAAACATAATAAAAAACTGGAAAGAGTTCAGAGAGTTGCCACTAAGATGATAGCTAGCCTTAGAGACCTGCCTTATGAGGAGAGATTGGAGAGGCTAAAGCTGCCAACGCTGAGGGAGAGGAGAGAGAGAGGTGACATGATCATGATGTTTAAGTGTGTGAAAGGTTTTGAGAAGATCAACAAGGGAGATTTTGTGGTGAGGGACGAGGGAAGAACCAGGGGTCATGATTGTAAGTTGAGGAAAGTTATATGTAAGTCTGATGTAAGAAAGTTCAGCTTCCCGTATAGAAGCATTGAGTGTTGGAATAAGTTGGATGGGGAGGTGGTGGGAGCAAGAAATATCCAAACTTTTAAAGCAAAATTGGATAAATGTAGAGAGAGAGACAGGACAACACGATCTTAGGCTCAAATCCTGTATACTACAATTAGGTGAGTACAGGAAAGGCTGAAAAACGGGAGTGTCGCGTACGGTTGTGACTACAAAACGAACAGAAGGAGCCAAAGTAACTGACCCAAGGACGGAAGAAAATCGGAAGCAATGCCGGGACCTAGACATGGCAGCCATCTCCGAGACTCCTTCACCCGTCGCCAAAGCCAGAAGTAACTGTCATGGCATGGAAGTGTTCAGGCGCGGGGTAAATATTTTAAGAGGCAGACGAGAGCAGTGTGAGAGCCTCCGCCAGAGACCACTGAGGAGGAATCTGACGCGGGGTAGGCCTATGCCCAAAGCAGGCCCGCATTAGGAAATCCAATGCCCTGTGAGGAACGACCAACCCCGTGTATGACTCAAACGGTACCCGAATGGCCGACAGGCGGGTCCTAAGCATGGTGCATATGTTGGGACGCGTCTCAAAAATAACCAAATGAGGTAGGGAAACACGAACGGCACCGATGGGCGTGTCTGGGATGTGTTGGTCATCCCAGAAGGAAAACTGTGCCAGTGAGAGACGGAAGTCTGCCACTGAGAATGTGTCCAGTGGAGAGGATTTGACAGCCAAAGATCGACTAAACTTCGGCAGCCACCCTGCCTCACAAACATCCACGATGTGAAGGCCAATGAGGTCCCTAGGTCACCAATCGATCCCAAGTGGAAATCGGGGAACGATAGGGGAACAGGACTCGGGCGCCACCGCCACAGCTGAGCGGACCAGGCGTGTGCCGGCCAGATGGAAGTGAACAACCAAACGAAGTTCATGTACCCACTCAGCCTGTGGAGGACTTTGCACATCAAAAAGGGCGTCGGGTGGCGGAAACACATCGAATACGGTGTGTTGGAAAGACCATACTACCCGGGTGCTCTGTCCCATCGACAGAGCAACCGCCCATAGGTTGGCAGTCCCGGGTAGGTAGGTTGCACGCAGTGTGACGGTGTAAAAGTATGCGTGGTAAAACAGGTACCCCGCCAGGTCCTGAAGAACGAAAGTACTACACAGTCACCTGACTCTGGGTGACAGTCGCGCTCGTCCTGTCCCAGTCGAGGCCCGCCCACGGCACATCGTGCGACGGTGGAAGGCAAGACTCGGGAACGGTGACTAGTAAACCTAACCGAGGGACGAGGAGGAACAAGGAGAGTGTCGTGCACACAGTGTGTGGGAGAGGTCGCGGAGAAGATCCAACCCACCAAGGAAAAATAGGAGCTGAAGACCCTGATTGAGCAGGGGAGGCAAGGCCTGTCCGACGAGGGTCGTAAAGACACGAGGTGCGACATGGAGACCGAAGGGCAAACCGCCAAACGTGACATAACGAGAGTCATCAATACGAGGCACGACAGGTCGACCACCGGTTACAACACCTCGCTGTCCGTCACGGAGACCAGAAAGACATGCGACAGGAAGCCCCGCTGTCGAGGCGAGACTTCCCGAACAATCCCATCCACGTGCATGCACAGAATAACCTAGGCGACGTCTGGGGAGACAGGCCGATGTCATGCAGGTCATCGGAGTGGAAACGTGAACCGACACCTCGAGGACAGACCCCGCCGTATTACCCGGCTTGCCCACGAACGGCGAAGCGAAACCGAGAGTGGGGACGCAAGAGCCGGTAGGGGCTCCGAGCCTGGCGGCCTCGTTACGAGCCGGTCGGCCGACCTCAACTAAGAGGAAGCGGTGGAGGAGGGTCGTGACACCCCAGGCGGACGGGGAGCGAAGAGCCCCGCAGCAGCAAAGAGGGAAGACCCCTGCCATGCAGGGGCAGAGAAGAGCCCCGCCGGAGTGAGCACAGAAAGCAACAGCGACGTGTGGATCTCAGCCGGCGCCAGTGTACAGAAGGAAAACCACAGAGACTGGCGACAACGTGCAGCCCCATGGAAGGGACACTGAAGGTCGCCGACGGAGGCTATGGCGAGCTGCAGTCGCACTCGCCCGAACGGGTCCCCACCCTTCCCGAGCACCCTAGTCGGTCGGGCTACAAAAAGCCTGAGGGGAAGCCGAGCTAGGTGCAGTCGCTTGAAGAGGGTGGAGAGCATGCGAGCAGGGCGCCGCCAGAGCTTGTGCACCCGTTCCAGGGCACCATTCTCTGGTGGTGTGAAGGAACGTGGCAAACTTTCAGAAAGATAACGAGGGGCGCCGCGCACCTTGGTGCCGCTAGAAGAGTGGCGAACACATCAAAAGTATCAAAAGTATAAGGGGCAAAGAACCAGGCCCAAAATGGAGGCGATACCCCGGATGAAGTCATGACGAGGTTCGACACGGAGGAGCAGCCGACCGGAGGAAGTGGTGAAGAACCCATCTCCGACCGGACCCCGAAGTCGATGCCTTCCGTCAGCCACAAGGAACAGTAAAAGATAAACTATGGAATGACACACTGAAACTCATACGAGGCCGACAGAGTGGGCGCTTCGACATGTACGTCGTGTCGAGCAAAGGCTGACCAGAACCTGGGAGACCCAGAGGGGAACCCTGAGAACGGGAAGGAAAAGTAGAGACCCGCCCTCCCAGGATGAGCCTTGACGTCCACCTCTGGTACCAGGCCGTCCAGGGCCAAAATCCCGAAAGTGCCCAAAGGCGTGGAACTGCACCTGCCAACTCGCAGGCACCGGGCGCACCCCTTGTGCATGTGTAAGAGCACGCCCCGGCGGGATGCCGCCACGCTCCCCCACGATGACGGCTTCCCGTAAAGGGAAGGGAAGCGACGTCCGTAGGGATCTGAAACGACCCGAGGGACGGAACGTGGACAGGCCGACCAACCAGCCCCAGGCCACCCTCAGGGCTACGTTCGCGGTTTTGTGGGACTGTAACCAGGGAGACAGAGCACTGGGGCCATCAATCAAATGAGAGCAGTGTATGCCAGAATGAGGTTGCCACAGTGGTTAAATCTAACCCCCCCCCCCCCCCCCCCTCCTCCTCCTCCTCCTCCTCCTCCTCCCTAGGCTAGGCCAAAACGAAAGTTAGCCTATTCGGTACCAGAGCCAGTAATATATGAAATTACAGGAAGTCACCAGTTACTGTAGTACCCTTGAGGAGGGGAAGTAACAAGTGACCGAAGCGTCAGGTAAACAGAGCACTGGGGCCGCCCAACAATACAGGGGCAGAGTATGCCAGATTGAGGAGGCCGGAGAGTCGGAAACCAAAACCAAAACGCCTCCCTTCTAGGCTATGCTAAAAATGGAAGTTACCCTATCCGGTACTAGAGTCATTTGAATAGGCTAGGCTAAAAGACGGAAGTTAGCCTATTCGGTACCTGAGTCAGTAATATATGAAAATACAGGGAGCCACCAGGTACCGTACCCTTGATGAGGGGAAGCAACAAGTGACCGAAGCATCAGGGAGACAGAGCACTGGGGCCGCCCAACAATACAGGGGCAGAATAAGCCAGATTGAGGAGGCCGCAGAGTCGGAAACCAAAACGCCCCCCTTCTAGCAAGTTCTAGGCTAGGCTAAAAACGGAAGTTAGCCTATTCGGTACTTGAGTAATTTGAATAGGCTAGGCTAAAAAACTGAAGTTAGCCTATTCGGTACCTGAGTCAGTATTATATGAAATTACAGGGAGCCCCCCAGGTACTGTACCCTTGATGAGGGGAAGCAACAAGTGACCGAAGCGTCAGGTAGACAGAGCACTGGGGCCGCCCAACAATACAGGGGCAGATTATGCCAGATTGAGGAGGCCGCAGAGTCGTAAACCAAAACGCCCCCCATTGAGGCTAGGCTAAAAACGAAAGTTAGCCTACACAGTACTTGAGCAAAATTAAGGCAGTGACAAAAAACTTTAATGACATGAATCTACTAAAGACAAAACTAAAGCCACCGCAAGTGAAAGAAATACAAAAGGCAAAGCCTAATTGAACGAGTGTCGCCCAAGTGGCGACGCATGCACAGATGGCAAAAAATAAAGTAACCTCCAGTTTCGACGCTACACTCCAAGAAAAACACATTTTGAGCCCATTCTTAGCGTGTCTACAGCACAGATCATCTGTCTAGAATCACAGGCACCTTAAATAAGGCCCACAACTCCCCCAAAGGGGAGGTGACAGGTATGGTAGGCACAAAAACAGAGTACCAGAAAAAAAGCGTGTTGTCAGTGAGTGTAGCGCGAAAAGGATGATCTAATAAGCCCGGTCGGGTTGTGCGGTGGACCCGTGACAGCGGCTTAAGGAGCCAGATAGGATGGACAATGTTCTACAATTTTCTCTTTTCTTTCTCATCAATATTTTTATTTTCCTTCAAAATAGTAGCCTCAAAAGTGTGTACAACGTACCTAGTAGAGAGAGTAAGGTGCTACTCTAGATGTTATCGATTTAATCACGCTAGTGATTACAATAATTGCCCACTACAGAGCGGAACGGAATTATACGATAAGTATATAGCTCTACGTTGGAGACGTAGAGGCTACTACTAAATAGAAAAATATGAGTGCGTAATGTGCAAAGGCGAGCTTGTATTAAGTGATGATCCTGTGGCTATGAATTTTGGAAATGAGTCATTGGAGCTGGTGGACAAGTTTTGTTACCTAGGAGATACCATCTCTGTCGGTGGTGGGGCCGAGGCTGCCACTGTCGCTAGAATTAGATGTGGCTGGGGGAAGTTCAGAGAACTGCTGCCAATTCTGACCATGAAAAAAATACCTCTCCCCCTGAAGGGAAAGGTGTATGCCTCATATGTTAGAAGTGCAATGATGTATGCCTCAGAAACATGGGCCATTAAAGTAGAGGATGTCAACAGAATGGAACGTAATGAGATGAGAATGGTGAGATGGATGTGTGGGGCCAGGCTGCAGGATAGAATAACAAATGTTGAGCTGAGGAGACGTTTAGGTATAAAGAGTATTAGCGAGGTGATGCGTACAAGTAGACTGGGATGGTATGGACATGTGGAGAGAATGGATTAACAAAATTAGGTGAAAAAATGCAGGTCTGTGATTGTGGAGGGAGCTGCACCAAGGGTTGGACCGAGGAAGACCTGGGATCGGACTATGCGTGCTGATCTCAAATCCAAAAACTTGACAAGTGAAGCAGCCCTTTCAGGGTTGCCTGGAATGCCGCCATTAGGACAAGAGACTGGAACTGCACATATGTGTGGAGCACTCGTTCTTAAAATGTTATGTATGTACTGTATGTACTGTATTTACATGTTCTGAATGATTTCAAGCATGTATTTAAGAATATGTTACTGATATATTGTACCTTATATTGTATATAATGTACCAAGTGCCTGAGCGAACATTATGTATAGTATTACTGTACCATAATTTGTCAATAACAATAGGACAGTAGGTGGATAAAACAAGTGGATGGGATGTGAGGGGGGAAGATAGGGAGTGAAGGACGAGGCACCAATGTTTGGATTGGTACACAGTATACATTGGCTCGGGCTAGGACACCGCTCACTGTTTTCAGTTCACGCCCTGTATCTTATCAGTGGCTCATATTTTGTTTTGCATTTCCCTATAAAATAAGGTGGATTTGTTTTTCAATGGGGGATTCACTCCCAAAGTTTGTTGGTGTCGTTCAATAAAACGCTGTACATCTCCTACTGCTATCAAGTATTTTCATGTACCGGGTAATCCTTTTAAATTTATACTATTATTTTAAAGTATTCTATGTAAGATGGTTTAATTATGTTCTGTACAGTATCATAAGTCAGATGGTTGATATGAGTCATTGGTGTGAAGGAAAAATAATAAAGCACTGGGGATGATACCAATATGTTTACTCCATTATTTCAAAGTGTAACAACAATGGAAATACCAGTAATGCTGATATTTATTTCGAACAGTGTACATCACTGCAAATATCTATATTAATTCATCTAGTTTATTAAAGTGTATATAAATATAATACAGTGCACTCCCAGTATTCGCGCCTAGGTCGTACCGCCCCCCTTCCGCGAATACGTGGTTTCGCGGATACGTGGGCACTAATTAACATAGGTTTCAATGGGAAATCAACTTAGGTCGTACCAGGCTCACCCATCTTAGACCCTCATTTCTGCCCAAATACATCCAATAAATACATATTATTTGAGGAGAATACTTACAATTACATATTATGAGGAGATTACTTACCACACAGAATTTATTTGAAATCAGTCATATATAGCCTAGCCTAATTCATCGGCATAATTTCGCCGCTTTCGTCCGACACGGCGTCGGTAGGCTTGACCGGCTTTAGCTCTCTGTTTTGATGGTTCCAGGCATTTAATTACTTCATTATTATCACCAGGCCCACTGTCCCTATCACTGAATAGAGTAAAGGCCCTAAGAAACGTGGGAGATAAGAGGTTCGGGCAGAAAAAAGCTTGTAAACAGATAGTTTTCCAACACAATGGTGCCATTATGGTGCTTTGATGGGTGGCCTGTGAGCTGCAAAATGGCCGACCAAACAAGAATCGGGATAATCTTGAAAGATAGATAGATCATTACCACCAGGCCCACTGTCCCTTTCAGTGAATATACTAAAGGCCTAATAAACGTGGGAGATACGAGATTCGGGCAGGAAAAACAAAAATTGTAAACTGGTAGTTTTCCAACACAATGGTGACTTTGATGGGTGGGCTGTGAGCTGCAAGATGGCCGACTAAAACAAGAATCGGGATGATTTTGATAGATAGATAGATAGATAGATAGATAGATCATATTACCACCAGGCTCACTGTCACTATCGCTGAATGGACTAAAGACCCTAATAAATGCGGGAGATACATCGTTCAGGCAGAAATAAGCTTGTAAATAGATATTTTTCCAACAGTGGTGGCTTTGGTGGCTGGGCTGTGAGCTGCAAGATGGCCGACCAAAAGAAGAATCGGGGTGCGCATCTGCCCGCCCGATTCAAATTTGTGAATAGCTGGTATTTTGATTTTTTTTTGCGCGGATAACGAGTAATGGGATATTTAGGGGTGTCCGCGGATAACGAGTTTCGCGAATAATTGGAGCGCGGATAATGGGAGTGTACTGTATACTGTTAGTGTATTTGTAGTAATGTACTCTATGAATTATATCTTCGTACATTTCTCTACTTACAACATCAAAAGCTGTGTTATGTGTGATATTTAAGGTAAATTGCATATCCATTCTGTAGTGGAACACATCTGGTTGCTTTATACAGGAAATAATTTCACAATAAAGCTAAACATTCCCTCCTCTTAGTCATGTTAGGTATGGTTCAAGTTTAGCTATATATTAGGTAAGGATTTGGATAATCTTACCCCCAATGGCATTTTGTCATTTGTAATTGTGCTCAACCGTCTCTGTGGGTTCTTCACCCCCGCACAGCTTCTTGCTCTGTATCGAGGCACAGTGCGCCCCTGTATTGAGCACTGTATTGTTCACATGTGTGGGGAGGCTCCACCCGTACCGCACTTCTCGAAAGAGTCGAGTCAAAAGCATTTCGCCTCATCAACTCTATTTCTCTTACTACAGTAATTCCCTATAATCTCTTGATACATGCCGCAATGTTACATCTCTTTCACTCTTCTATCACTATTACAACAATCGGTGTTCTTCAGAGCTTTCTCAGTGCATATCCCCTCCTTTGTGGCGAGTGCGAGGCACCCGCCTTTTAACACAGTCCCACTCCTATTCTGTCTAGCTCTCCAACCCAAGCATTGGCAAATTTTCTGTCTTTATTCTACTCAACAAATGAACTCTGAAACTCTCTCCCTCAATCAATCTTTCCTTTATCCTATAACTTAAACTGCTTTAAACTTTGTGTGTCCAGGCATTTTGACCCCAACGTTCCTTGAATTTGGCTCTGTAACTCTTGGCTTGTTGCAGGCAGCCTGCCTTTTGTCTCCTTCACACACACAGGGAACAAAAAAAATAGTATCAGTATGGTTTCGGTAAGTTATGTTACTAAAGTCTATTTACATTAGTGAGGTGAATCCCCTTGATACTATTCTCCTTGTAGCGGTTTGGGGGCTTCGGGGCCGGCGACTGGGGCTTGATGGAGGAGAGTTAGGGTTATTTCCTTCCCTCGATTTTTTTTTTTTTTTTTTCAGCTTGACTAATTTAGAGTAGTTTTTATTTCCTCTTTCTATGTTTTCCCCTTCTATTCGTATTCTGTCCCATTCGGTTGTCCTCGGGCAGCCTATATGTCATGTCTCCCTGGCCTGGCTAGGCAGTAGACTCCTGACCTGATTTGTCTCTTCGGTTGCTGATGTAGCCGAGCTGACTTGATTCCCTTCGGTAATGCATTTTTTGCATCTCGCTGTGATTTGTTTCTACCTTAGTCTTGATCTTTCATTCTTCGCCCTTGATCACTTCTTGGTTGGTGCTGCAGTGTAGCAGCTCTTGCCTCACCCTTCGGCCCTGCCCTATAAGAGCTCTGCTGTGGAGCTCCTGTGGTCCGGCTGAACTTATGAAATAGTGAGAAATGTCTGCGTCTCTTCGCCTTCCTAGATTTGTTCACCTCGTCCTTCCCTATCTATCTTGACTTGATTAGTTGTCCATTTTGGTCTAATCCTTCGGGCCAGCCCTATGAGATTTCTTTTAACGAAAATATATTAAATAGACTGACTTTCTGAAAATGTAAGTTGTTCGGGCAGCACACAAGAGATGAGGGAAGAATTTTGATATACTGTACGCTTTTGTCATAACATTTATTGATGTAATGGTAGGATAATATTTGTTTAAATGCCATGGCATTAGAAACTAAGCACTGATTAATAGAAATATCAAACAGCAAATAATTCTATTCATTAATAAGGGAAATATTTAGATATAGATAGATAGGTAGAAGCATGCGAGCGATAAGTGCACTGTTAACAATTTTGGTATTTTGCAAGTTTTACATTTTAAATTCTAGATAGCCAAGAACTATGCGTGGGCTAGTGGCGGGTCGAGCATCCTGTCTGAGTTTGGGACGCTGCACCTGGAGTTTTGCTACCTGTCTGACATCTCTGGCGACCCTGTGTTCCGGGAGAAGGTCACCAGGATCAGGGAGGTCATCAGGAAGGCAGAGCGACCCGATGGTCTTTATCCCAACTACATGAACCCCAAGACCGGCAAGTGGGGACAACGTAAGTCACTCCTCTTTTTATCTGATCACTTTCAACATATATTTGACCCTTACAACAAAGTTTGCTGGCGTTTCATTCCTTACGTTTAACAATTTGTTGAAGTGCTCCCTCCATCTCTCGGATCTCTCGGCTCTCTCTTACCTCTCGGCTCTCTCTTACCTCTCGGCTAGCACTCGCCCATTCTTATCTTTCATACCCTTACTACTTCCCTTGCTACCCTCCCTAACTTTCATGACCTCTTTCCAGAACAGTTTCTTACACTCCCTACATTTTACACTTAAATTCCTTCCAAATTTCTTATCTACTCTTCTCTTACTTTCCTTCACTACTCTCTTCAGCACTCTCTTTTTCTCCAAGTACCTTTCCCTTTTCTATCTCTCCAAATCTTCATTCCCTCTAATACCCAACTATATGCATTCTTTTTATCTTCAACAGCTAGTTTTACCTCTTCAGTCCACTATGCTGTACCCTTCACTCCCCTCTCTCTTCTCCTAACTCCTCATACCTCCTCACACGTGGACGACATTGTTGCGGCTGTGGAAGAGGTTTCCAGGCTCGCCCCCGCAAGCACTACGTACGTCATCCACGTTGGATCTAACGATGTCCAACGGACGCGGTCAGAGGAACTACTTTGCAAGTACCGGCGGCTGATCAGGTCCTTCAAGGAAAAATCTAATAGAATCTTAATTTCAGGAATTGTTCCCCGGATTGATGTAGAAAACCGATTCTACAACATAGCTACCAGTACAAATCGCCGACTAGCCAAACTCTGCAGGGAGGAGGACATCGGCTTTGTCGAAACATGGGATCATTTTTACTATGATTAATCTTTGTTTTCAGGAGATGGTGTACATCTCAATGAAGTAGGAGCTGCATGTCTTGGTCGTCTGCTGAACGATGCAGTCAAGAATTTCCGTTCAAAAAACGGGGTCAACCGGGGGTATCCGGGGGTAGTGTAAGTCAAATACGAACTGAAAATTCAGACAATGCACAATCAGTAACATCCAACTCTAATACTCCTAACCCTTCCTACCCGGCCAGTCTTACCTAAGGACGGTCGCCCGTACCCGGGCGAAATGGCTGAAAATCGTCTAGGCCTAGGCTACCGTATTTATGTTTATTTTCACTGCTAGAACTTTCCCACTCATCTATAATCGTAGTGCGGTTTTCAATCTGTATTTTGGCGTTGAGTAGAGCTCTGTAAGTCAACTGGTTCAGTTGTGATGACGATTTCAGTGGAGCAAATATTGCAGAGATGTTGCCAATATGGGGGCTTTTCAGACACTAATTTCGTCTGACGTCAGAACAATAACATTGAAGAGTCTTCTCCTTCTTGTTTTCGGAGGTGCGGTGACGCAACGCTTGGGTTTGTTGACATACGTCGTACGCACGGCGTTCAGACCAAGCTTAATTAGGCTATTAAGCTGCCGTCTTAGGTAAGGACGGCCGGGTAGCGGCCCTTCTGCCGAGCTGTCATTAGGTAAGGCAGACCGGGTAGGAAGGGTTAAGGTGTTTTATGTAAATGCTCGTAGCATACGCAATAAATTTTCAGATCTAGAGGAAATCGTGTTTACAGAACATTATGATATAATCGGCATTACAGAATCTTGGTTAAATACGGAAGACAGAGACTTTTTAGCCGAATATACGCTTCCTGGTTATACAATGTTTGAGAAAAGTCGGATCAATAGAAATGGAGGAGGAGTTCTGTTTTTTATAAAGGAAAGTCTTAATCCCGTCTTAATGTCAAAACCTCAAATTGTGAATATAGACATATCTTACGTACTATTAAATAATAAACGAGGAACTAAAATAACACTAGCTTTATTATACAGACCCCCAGCTCAATCAGTGCAAACTGACAGTGAAATTTATGAACAAATTGCAGAAATAACTAACATACAAGATACCGTAATTCTTGGCGATTTCAACTTACCCGTGACTAAATGGGGCGATATTCTTACTTCACACTCTGGACACGACCTCTATGCTAACTTGCAAGAGAGTTCACTTTTTCAATTTGTACAATATCCGACCCGTGGTAATAATGTGCTTGACCTTGTACTCACAACAAAAGTAGAATTAATAGAGAATTTGAATGTTGGTGATGAATTCAGTAACAGCGACCATCGTACGATAACTTTAACTTTAAAGTTTACTAGTAACAAATCAAATAGCAGCATTGAGAAAGTCCCTAATTTCAAGAAAGCAAATTTTCATAAACTTAAATCAAAGCTTAACCCTCTCACCACGGAAGGGCTCTTGAACGCCCATAAAAAAGCATATAACAGGTACCCGGCTCTTGAACGCCCAGTGGTTGAAAGCCTGTGAGCTTCGTGTGCGAGGCGTCGGTCCGACGCATGTAAACAACAGCCGGCTGGACCGTCGCCCCGCATCTCCGGCCACAAGAAGGAGAGCGTCGCTTGTTCGTGTGTGCCTGTATGTTGTTGTTAAGTATCGAAAAGTGGTGTAAAGTGGCTGTTTTAGCCATAAAGTTATCTCCAATGAAATCATCATCACAGCTCAACCAGTTGACTTAGAGAGCTCTACTTAATGCCATTCTACAGATAAATAACACAGCTACGCTTGGGGATGCGCGGGAATGCGGGAAGCAGTCTGATTAACGAATATACGGTAGCCTAGCCTAGACGTTTTTCGGCCAAAACACCCGGGTTTCGAGGAATATATATATAATACATAGCCGGGGCTGGAGGGTTAAAGAAACTGACTGGAGCTTTCTGACTAACAATAACGACATAAATACATCTTGGGAGTGTTTCACAACCACTTACCTTAACCCTCTCACCACGGAAGGGCTCTTGAACGCCCATAAAAAAGCATATAACAGGTACCCGGATGGTCTCTTGAACGCCCAGTGATTGAAAGCCTGTGAGCTTCGTGTGCGAGGCGTCGGTCCGACGCATGTAAACAGCCGGCTGGACCGTCGCCCCGCATCTCCGGCCACAAGAAGGAGAGCGTCGCTTGTTCGTGTGTGCCTGTATGTTGTTGTTAAGTATCGAAAAGTGGTAAAGTGGCTGTTTTGGCCATAAGTTATCCAATGAAATCATCATCACAGCTCAACCAGTTGACTTAGAGAGCTCTACTTAATGCCATTCTACAGGTAAATAACACAGCTACGCGTTGTGCGCGGAATGCGGGAAGCAGTCTGATTAACGAATATACGGTAGCCTAGCCTAGACGTTTTTCGGCCAAAACACCCGGGTTTCGAGGAATATATATATAATACATAGCCGGGGCTGGAGGGTTAAAGCAGTGCAAGACTGCATACCATCGAAAATACGGCGTCCAGGCCATCATGAGAAGCCCAAATGGTGGAATAAAGATATTTCAGACAGTCTGCTTGCTAAAAAATTTGCTAATGATAGATTAAAATCCTCACAAAATGACGAAGAACGGGTGAAATTTGTAGAGCTACGACGCAAAGCCAAAAAGTTAATTAAGCAAAGTAAAAAGACCCTGGAGTTACATGTTGCAAATCAAAGTAAAACAACCCCGGGTGCCCAACCCCGAAAGGGGTTGAAATAGGGGAGCTATCCCCCCGCCAAAGGCGGCTTTCTAGGGCCTTTCCTAGCTGATGCTGAGAGGATTGGGTTCTAGTCATGTGGGGATGGGCTGGTCTATCAGAGTGAGAACTGAGCGATCTCTGCCATACCCATAGCTTACTTTGACTGTTCCTTTTACTTATATATTTTCTAGATCTCAAGTGACGGCATCTCTTCCGTGGATTGATCTCCCAATCTCCCAACCTAGAGATTGGCAGATTGAAGCCAAAGCGTCACATGTTTCCTTTGCCCCTCAACTTTCCCTTCATAATTGCTGAGGGGCACATCGCCCTGGGTGGGGCTTTGGTTTCCCGGGCGTTTCCACACCCTCCTCAGCTCCCCGCCATGGAGTGGCTTCGGTCACCCAGGCTTTATTGTGGTCGGCAGGGGGGGGGTTCTGTGGGGACGCTCGGTTATGGCCTTGGCATTGCTCGGGGCCTGGGGCTGTTCGGCCAGGCAGCTTGGGGAACAACAACAACAACAACAACAACCCCGAAAGAATTCTATAGTTATATCAGAAAGAAAAAAGTAGTTACTTCAACTGTTGGACCGTTAGTCGATGAAAATGGAGAATACACCAAAGACGAAGTACAAATGAGTAATGCCCTCAATACCTTCTTTGCATCAGTTTTTACAACCGAAGACCTCAGTGATATCCCTACACCATCGCCGATTCAGATTGATAATTCAGATGTTCTAAGCAATATCACCGTTACAGAGAGAGAAGTATTGAATTTAGATAAACTCAAGGTAAATAAAACGCCTTGACCTGATACAATCTCGCCTAGAGTTCTAAAGGAAGCTAAGGATGAGCTCTCCAAACCACTGACATTGCTATTCAATGAATCCTTGCAGTCTGGGACTATGCCTGATCAGTGGAAGCTAGCCAACGTAACACCGATATTCAAAAAAGGCCGTAAATCCCTACCCAGTAACTATCGTCCAATTAGCTTAACCCTCCAGCCCCGGCTATGTATTCCATATATAGTCCCAGAAATCCGGGGGTTTTGGCCGAAAAACGTCTACGCCTAGGCTACCGCATCTTTGTTATTTTGCTTGCTTCCGCATTCCCGCGCATCCCCAAGCGTAGATGTGTTTCGTACCTGTAGAATGGCGTTAAGTAGAGCTCTCTAAGTCAACTGGTTCAGTTGTGATGATGATTTCATTGGAGATAACTTTATGGCAAAAACAGCCACTTTACACTACTTTTCGATACTTAACAATAACATACAGGCACACACGAACAAGCGACGCAATCCTTCTTGTGGTCGGAGATGCGCGGCGTCGGTCCAGCCGGCTGTTGTTTACATGCGTCGGACGGACGCCTCGCACACCAAGCTTACAGGCTTTAAGCTCATGAGTGCCTCAGAGCCCTTCCGGGTAGCTCGGGGGGTGTTTTTTATGGGTGCCTCAGAGTGCTTCCGGGTCTGATGGGTTAACCTCAATTGTATGTAAAATGCTAGAAACGGTCATAAGAGACAGACTCGTAAATCACTTAGAGGCAAATAACTTACTTAAAGATACTCAACACGGCTTTCGTAAAAAAAAATCCTGTTTAACAAACCTCTTAGACTTCTTCCACGATATCCTCAACCTCTACGATGAGAGTAAAGCTGTAGATATTATATACCTTGATTTTCAAAAGGCCTTTGACAAAGTTCCCCACAAACGTTTACTGCTAAAACTAAAAGTGCATGGAATACAAGACGGTGTGTTGAAATGGATAGAAAATTGGCTCAGCGACAGAAAGCAAAGAGTAGTCATAAACGGTAAGGCATCTAAATGGACCAATGTAAGTAGCGGGGTACCCCAGGGATCGGTACTAGGACCAATTCTCTTTTTAATTTACATCAACGACATAGATGAGGGTCTCACCTGTACAATCTCAAAATTTGCTGACCATACAAAAATTGCAAATAGCGTACTCTCAAAAGAACAAGTTGACGATATGCAACACAATCTAGATAAATTGTCATGTTGGGCCCAAATTTGGCAAATGAGTTTCAATGCGGATAAATGTAAAGTACTACATATCGGATACCTAAATGAGAAAGCAAACTATTCGATGAATAATAATAATAATAATAATAATAATAATAATAAGCATGTTACTTATTTCTCATAAGCGCCAATTTTTCCGAAGAATTCACTAGCGCTCGAAAAGAGAAAGAAAAAATAACAAAATCAATGCATCAAAAGAAGGCTTATATACAACACACACTTAACAATCACTAGCAGTGGCAAAATAGCCTAAACTCTATAGCCATCTGTCATGACACCTCTCTCAAGATCATAGCTTCTCTCAAAGAGAAAAGTCTTAAGTTGTCTCATGGACAGCGGCAACCTGTTATACAACCTCGGAGCCATGTAGGAGAAAGACCTCTCAAAGAAAGAAGACTGCTGGAAAGCCCATGGTTCATCAAGACGAAAAGGGTCATTGTCATGACGCACAACTACACCATGGTGTGCCGGTGGGCGCCTGAGCAGCTCCGCAAGGTACCTAGGCTCACCAAATTTGAGAACCTTAAAAGTCACCAAACACAACTTAAATTCTATTCTTGCTCTTACTGGCAGCCGAATGGCACTCAGCTTAAGAATGTAAACGGAGAAACCGATCTGGGAGTAACAATATCGAGTAACCTAAAACCGAGTCAACAATGTTCAGAAGTTGTTAAGAAGGCAAACAAAATAATTGGCTTTATAGGCAGGTCATTTGAGCATAAATCCAAAGAAGTTATCCTAACCCTTTACAATTCCTTAGTCCGCCCTCTTCTGGAATACTGCGTTCAATCCTGGTGCCCTTATTACCAAAAAGATATAAAGAGTTCAACGTAGAGTTACCAAAATGATACCTAGCCTAAAGAACAAACCATACGAAGAGCGTATTAGAGAATTAAATCTATTTCCTTTAACGCAGCACAGATTAAGAGGTGACTTAATTCAAGTGTTCAAAATCATCAAAGGCATTGACAATATGAACTGTAGTAAGTACAGTACTTCACTATCGACCAATCTAATTACACGCGGGGAAATGGTTGCAAAATTATTGGTAAATCTTTTAACTCACACGAATCTAAGAATTTCTTCTTCAATCGAGTTTTCAACTTGTGGAATGGGCTTCCCCGAGACGTTATAGACTGCAGCACCGTTGATTCATTTAAACTCCGCTTAGACAAATATCTCGTATCAAACCCGCAACTGACTGCGTTTGTAAATGAATAACTTTATTTTATCCCCCCCTCAGTTACTAACCCATCTGTCCCCTACTAACTTCCTAATCCTGCCACGGACATTAGTTCCAGGGCAGTAGTTCCCTTTCCAATGTTCCCTTACCCACTCTAAACCACTGTTTGGACACTTGATCCTCAGTGTTTTGGAGGACAAGCAGCCTAGAAGGGTCACTAAATCTGTTGTTGCTTGATTTCCTTTGTACTTTGTACATGCTGCACACATCTCTTCCTTAAACACTTTGCTCACCTCTTCTACTTCCTCCATACCCTTCAAGTCAAAACTACCTAGTCGTCTTTCTACTGCTCTCTTGAACTCTTCCCTGATCTCCTCCTGTAACCTCTCCACCCTCTTCACCACTCCACCTCACTCCTGCCTTTCTCTAGGTCTCCTCACCAAATTCTGTTCCTAATTTTAGCTACTACTACATAATGGTCAGACAACCCCCCCCCAATACCCCTATATCCCCTAGTATCTAGCACAAATTTTTTAATTCGTTCATCCACAAATATACAATAAATCTGTGCCTTTCGTTCCACTGTCTCTCTCTCTCCCTCCTCCACTCCACTTTCCATGTGTACCTGTGTATCGTTCTGTGTCGGAAGAAGGTGTTTGCTATCAATAGCCTTCTCCCCACACATACATTCACAAGTGCACTGCCATTCCCATCTACTTTTGACGGTATACCCCACCCTCCCACCACCTCATCTTCTTTATTATCGCCCAAAATAGGGTATGTGCCAGCGTACATATATAAATTATCTATATTTTATTAATTTCACCACAACACCAAACACCCCCAATGAAATTAATTAAAGTATATATGATCCGCTGGGATTCGAACCCGGGTTATCACACACAGAATTTTGCCACCTTAATAGACAACAAGGGAGAGGATTGGGTTCTAGTCATGTGGTGATGGGCTGGTCTATCAGAGTGAGAACTGAGCGATCTCTGCCATACCCATAGCTTACTCTGACTGTTCCTTTTACTTATATATCTTCTAGATCTCGTGGATTGACCTCCCAATCTATCGAGATTGTTTTGGGGGCGCTCAGTTATGGCCTTGGCCTTGCTCGGGGCCTTGGGGCTGTTCGGCCAGGCAGTCTGAGGAACAACAACAAGGGATCGTGTTTTATAGGTTGTTATTTAGGTGTGGGGTTGTTTGGTTGATAAAATTGGTTTAGTTTATCAAGTGCAAGGGCTTCCCAGATGTTCTATAGGCTACATTTACTGAATCTTTTACTTTTTATCTGCAATATAGAATTATTGTCTTCACTTACCTCAACAATAATAACCCCTATAGGTGCAGAGGGCATGGAGTACCGTATATCAAAGAAAAATCAATGTTGAAAATGTATCTGCAATTTAGCCATGTTGATAAATACTTAATTTTTATTGTAGTAAACGTCTAGACTATTTTAGGGGGTGGTTCCCGTTTGTGGATTTGTATAATTATCACACAGGATGTGTATTATGATCTCATTAGTGCTTTGTAGTTTTGATCTTGATATTCAAAGTTTCCATTTTTCTATAATACCTGTACATTGTAATTCATTATTCTAACCCCCTATCTCCTGCTGTCAATGTTAAGATGCGAGAGCATTGATGCTATAGGTCATGTTGGTTAGTGCATGTACCCATTATCCAACAGTTTATATGTGATACGGGACCCATTGATGTTCACCCCCTGCTGGCCACATAGATGCTGATTTCAATCAGTCACGGGGATATGGAGGGTAGACTCACCGGCAGAGCCCCCCACAACCCTTATTGTCTTCCACGGCAACATGTTTTTGTCAAATTTACAGGTTAACTCTTAGGTATGATTTGCTAAGGTTAGCATATTTTATTGCTAATGTATCATATGTTTGGAATACTGTACAGTATTGGTAATTTAGGAGGGAGGGGGGTCGAATGGTTCCCGTATGTGGATTTGTCATAATTGCACTGAGTAATTTGTATTTATTAGTGGCCCCTCCATCATTGACGATATGCCTATTAGTATAATAGTCCCCTTTCAAGCACCCGCGGTTCGCATGTTTGAAACACCTGCCGCAGGGGAAAGAGTCCTAACATCATAAGTGTAACGCTAATTCTCTTATGGAATCGTCTTTATGATTGGGTACTCACTACGAAAAAACTTTGTAAAAAAATACAAAATAAAAATTAACTTAAAATTTGTTATATTATCCCACTGGATCCCAGCGTCGCACGTGATGCGTCGGCAGTGTTTGATCACCAGCTCCCAGCGACGCATCACGTGCGTCCGGCATATTAAAATCAGTTACGTGGCTCGTAAGGTAGGAAATGGCGGGAGAATAGGAGGGGGAGGTACCGTAGTGTGTGTGCGAGCCGGGCCGGTAGGTGTGAGTGGGCCAAGACAGCCGCGCGGCCGGTGGTGGTGGGCTTAGTGGGGATACTTTACACCCTTAGTTCACCGCCACTTTGAACCTTCATTACTCCGGTCGTATGGGAGCTAGAGGCTTGAGATTTATGTGAGACACTCCTTAGGATGTATGCCGTACAATGCCATACTCAGTTTTCACCCTAGTGCTCCCGGGCGGGTGGTCATGCGGGGGAGACGAACTTTCGACCCCCCCCCCGCCCCCAAATGACCGAGGTGAGTTTTTTTTTATTTTTTTCTTCATTTCTCACCATTCTCTTCCATTTCGGCTCAACACATTTTTTTGAGGCCCCCCCCCCCCCAAAAAAAAAATATCCGAGGTGATTTTTTTTTTTTTTTTTTTCATTTCTCACCCTTGTCTTCCATTTTAGCAAACAAAAACAAAAAGTGAAAATGGCTTGGGACTGGGGTGAACAAAATATTATAACTAGCCGGGGCTCAGCGGGTTAAGGCTTTTCAGCTCGTGGATGTCGTATGTGGATTCTAGCCGAGACACTGCACCAAGCGACGCCATTCCCTCTTCCTTCCCCTGCGCGCATCCTGTTCTGACATGCGCTGCCTATGCTCGGCTTTATTCTTCGTTCGCTCAACTCTAGTGAGTCTTTTTTTTTTTTTTGCTCATTTGTATATATTTGAGTTGTAATAGAATAAGTTTAGATTAGCTAGAACAGGCAGCCCCATTGGTATGCCCGCAGGGAATTGTTAAATTAGGGTATTATTGTGAAGGCGCCATATTAGCCCTGTGGGCCTGCGCCTTATGTGTTTTTGTTTGTGTTTCTGCGCCTTACCTTTGCTAATTACCAATTAGTTAGGAGGCTCTTTTCTCCGCAGGATAATGCTTCAGGCTATCGCTATGAGGCAGTTGCATTTTTATTTATATTAGCAGGCGCTCTGGTCTAAGAGTTGTTGTTGTTGTTGTTGCTGTTCCCCAAGCTGCCTGGCCGAACAGCCCCAAGGCCCCGAGCAAGGCCAAGGCCATAACCGAGCGCCCCCAAAGAACCCTCCCTGCCTACCACAATAAATCCTGGGTGACCGAAGCCACTCCATGGCGGGGAGCTGAGGAGGGTGCAGAAACGCCTGGGAAACCAAAGCCCTACACAGGGACCTGTGCCCCTCAGCAATTATGAAGAGAAAGTTGAGGGGCAAAGGAAAAATGTGACGCTTTGGCTTCCAATCTGCCAACCTCTAGGTTGGCAGATTGGGAGGTCAATCCACGGAAGAGACGCAGTCACTTGAGATCTAGAAAATATATAAGTAAAAGGAACAGTCAGAGTAAGCTATGGGTATGGCAGAGATCGCTCAGTTCTCACTCTGATAGACCAGCCCATCACCATTGGTCAAAGAGTTGTCACACGTGGTGTGGAACTTTCCAGAGTCCGAGTCTGCTCCTCTCCTCGCCGTGGGGTTTTATCTCCGCTCGCTGCTGCTATCTTCAGAGGTAAGAGTAACAGATTCAATATGATGATTACTATGTGCTTCGTGGCCAGCCTCGGTAGGGGTATTATTATTATTATTTTAATGCTTAATAAATACCATGTTAGCCCTAAGATGTGACCCTCGTTTTCATGTGGTGATCTTATACATGTTAACAGGGTGTCAGGAGACGTCCTGACTGATTTGGGTTTCTTTTTAGGGTAGCTGACTTTCTCAGATATGTCGGTTTCCTTCAGAAAGTTTGTTTTTTTCTTCCGGCGATCTTTCTGTGAATTGATGCCGGATACTCGCCTCGCAGGCGAGAAAGGAATTAACCAAAACTACCCGGAGTTGTGTGCGGTACCACTGGACTTCCGGCAGAAATGCAGATTCCCAAGGGAAGAATCTCGGCCTGGCCGAGTGAACTCGCCCTGACCGAGAGCCTCACGCGGCATGAGCAGACTTATAACGCCCGGCGGAACAGTCCAGTGAGAATTAACTACACCTTAGGTCCTATAGACGATCGGATAGTTAATTGCCAAGATTAATATGGGCCAGTGACACATTGTCACTGGTAAGCAGTTCAAAAAGACAAAGAAAACTTCAAACAAATTTTCGCATACAAGTGCAGTGGAAGGTTAGAGTAGCGGTTGGTCTATAGCTAACTTTCCAGCATATTTGTGGGAGTGATAATGTGTGTACCTCTCGGTTTATCCTTATTAGTATTGATTCCTGGAAATTTTCTATTTCGAGATCACAGTACATCAGTAGCGGCACAAGTCGGCAGGGGAAGGGGTCGATCCCGGCGTTTTTTTTTTTTTAGCTCCATCATGCCTCTAGTCAATCTCTGTGCTACACCTACTTGCTCTCTCATCCCAGTTTTTGCACATAAACTTTGCGTAAAATGAGTGAAATTCCTCGATAGATCACAAGTCATTTGGGTGTCTTAAGAAGTGTGCCATTTGTTCCGAACTTCGTTCCACATTATTTGGTAGAAAAGATCATTCGCACTCAAAGAAATAAAGAACATTTTCAATGCCTACACAAAAGGCATTGCCCATAAGGCTCTTCATTGCGACGATGATGCTCTCTGGGAGCACTTAGTTATTAAGTTGCCAGTGTTAAAATTAACGCCGGCCAAGTCTACTAAATCTAAAGCTAAACCTCAAATTCTATCAAAAGAGTTAGTAAGTAGCAGAGATAGCAGTGACTAGTAAGGCAACCCCCCCCCCCGACCGCCATAAGAGGGGACGCTCACCTTCGCCGAGTGACCACGCTAGGTCCAGGTCAAGGTCCCCCCTCAGGCATTCCAGGCAGTCATCAGTGGAATCTTCGAAGTCCCACAAAAGACGCAAGGATGACGCGGCGGCAGCTAGCCACAAGAAAACAAAAAAGGGTCATAAGAGTTCCCGCAAGGAGGAGACGCAGTCGCGGCACCGGCTAACGCCGGAGTCGCGACCACTTCCCTCCACCTCTACCTCCATTTTGTCTAACGTCCAATCTGGCAGCTCGGAGGTAGGGACGGAGGGGACTGAGTCGACTCCCAGGGAAGAATCTAGGGAATCTTTGGGTGTACCTCAGGAAGTACATTTTGCTATTCCTAAATTGAACTTGAACTTACCAGTCAGTAGGCCTTCTATAGTTTTACAAAGAGTGTTGGCGGAACAGTACCGTGGCTATACGACCTGCAGACACCACGACTTGGACAATTCCCATGTGAGTCAAGTGATACCAGATTCACAACCCCCTTCTGATCAGGTTCGAAGTGTATGGAGACAGTCTGAACCCTCAAGTGTGGATAACAGTGTTCGTTTTCAGGAAAGTGTTAGGGACAGTGATATTATTGAGACCATCCCCCCTCCTCAGTACCTGACCTATAGTGTGGCCGGTGAATGGTCAAGGGTCTGAACAGCGGAAACAGCCGCCGGAACTTATAGAAGTGCGGGATGAGCCGGAGGACATAGAACTGTCCTCAGCACAACCCAGGCATACTGAGGAAGGGTCTGAGGTAGGTTCAGAATCTTCCAAGGAATCACATAGCAAATGTATAACTACTGATGATCTCGATTATATTTTACACAAGGTTATGCGCCAATACAATGTACCAAAAGCTCAGGATACTCCCACAACTACGCCGGGAGCTCCCCCGATAGGGTCACTGGTGCGGCCTCTAGAACCAACCAGGGTTGTGCCACCTAATATGTCCCTCCCCCATTTTAACGTCATCCCGGCGAACACTACGGCAAGTGGCACGGCAGTGCCCGCCTCATTAATAACTACCAATGTTCGTGTAATAACGGATGTTACTCCCCCTCCTCTTGACAAACTTCTCCATAAAAAAGGCCCTTATGCCTCTTCTGTATGGTCCCGACTGCTCGACGATTCCAGTAATAGCGAAAAACCCGAGCGTAGCACAGACAACCATATCGGGGGAGATCCCTGTTCCCAGTGAGGGGGTTATAGAGGTTAGTAAGAGTAAGAAGCTGAGGGCCAAAGATGCACAAGGGTAATTATTGGATGTAACTATCAAAGCTATTCCTGCTGTTTATTCACCTGAATATTTTGTGTACTCTGCTACTCCGGCATTACCTCCCGCCTCCTCTGCACGACTCTTTGCGGATTGGACAAAGTCTGACGGCGTGAACGATATTAAATCGCTCAATAGGCTAACGCTGGAGTTGGATACAACTCCAGTTCTAGATCAGTCTCACAATCCAGCTCTGCAGGTGGGGCAGGTAGGTCTAGGTCCGTGGGTGGACTGGGAGGCGGAAGCTCAGCAATTTGCAGCCACTATCACATCAAAATCCTCCCACCAAATAACCCAGGATAACCACAGTTGGTTTTCAATGCCTATCAATAAAACCGGAGGGGTGTCCCCGGCTCTTTTTAATTTCCTGTCGGCTCCCAAACTGTCTCTCTATGACTTGCAGGAACCCTTTTCAACCCCCCCTCCAGCACACTTAGACAGAGACTTTAAATTGCAAAATAAAGCATATATAGACTATTTTCACAATTTATTCTGAGCCGCCAAATAGCCCAGTCCCTCACGAGGACCATAGCCACTATTTCTGACCAAAATGTAAGGAAGGCCACCGAACTATCACGGCGGCTTCTTTTACAGAACTCCATACAGTCCTTGGGTGACATCCGAATAGCCTTGTTGGAGGCTGTTCGTGCACGTCAGGACTTAAGAGTGTATATGGTTAAGAAGTTACCGGACGACATTGGTCGCCGGGTAACCCTTTCCCCTGTGTTAACTGCTTCTTTGCTAAACCTTGAGACTTGGAAGGCAGTTTATATTATGGTTGACAGCTTGCAGCCGAGTACTTCCCAGGCTAGGAAGGAGAACTTTAAGAAACCGTACTCCAAACCTAAAAGCAGAGGTAAGTCACAACACTGGTGCTAAGCAGCCCTTTCAGGGACCCATGCCTCCTCCGACGCAGGGAGGTACTCAGTACAAGCCTAGACAGGGAAAACATTCAGGCAAGTGGCATAATAAGAATAAGTCACAACACAAGTCAGGTCAGGGAGCGACGCCAGCCAAAACCAGCCAACCGTCTACCCCTACCCCACCACCAGAAAAAAACTAGTTTGTCAACCTCTCTCTCTCCCGGGGCCTATCGAGGGCGAGTTGGATCCGAGGGTAGTTCCGCCGGACAGGCCCAGTCAAGTAACTGGGTAATTTCGGGCGTGTCACCGGGCCTGGCCCCGGCGAACTTGGGCACGGACAGTGGTACGCAAGGGCATCACCTGGCGGTGGCTCCGGCGACCTCGTTTATGTCAGACTCGAGAAGTCAATCATGTTTCTTTAGAGGTGGAGTCACTAGTCCAGGAAATGATCACCAAGCATGTCATTGTCCCGGTAGATTCAACTCGCCCTGTTTTCACGTCAAGACTTTTTCTCGTGCCGAAGAGGGACAGTGTTCAAATGCAACCAGTAGTAGATATCTCGTGCTTGAACACCCACATTCACAATTCACCCTTCAGGATGCTCACTGTGAATCACATCAGTCTAACACTTCCACCACAAGGATGGATATGCTCGTTAGACCTGACAGATGCCTATTGGCATGTCCCCATCAACAAAAGGTTCCAAAAATTCCTTGCCTTGAGGATCAGGCAAGAGATTTATGTCTTTCAAAGAATGCCATTCGGGTTGAACCTGGCACCGAGAATATTCACGAAATTAGTCCAGCAGGCCCTCATGCCAATGTTAAATCAGGGGATCAAGGTGTTGTGGTACCTGGACGATTGGCTGGTAGTGGCGAAGTCAGAGAGTTTATGCAAAATCCATGTCAAGCACATTATCAATTATATACAATCCCTAGGGTTCAAGGTCAACTTGGCAAAGTCACATCTTGTTCCCACACGGGTAATTCAGTGGATAGGGCTGGTCTGGGACACAGCCAATCTTACTCTCAGTCAGAGTGTGGACAACCGCAACAGATTTCGAAAGAAATTGTTCGTGTTTCTCCACAGTCTGAACACGACGAGGAGGAACTGGGAGTCTCTGGTCGGTTCTCTCAACTGGATTCAACTAACAGTAAAGTTGGGCCGGTTGAAAGTAAAGATATTAACCCTCCAACCCCGGCTAGGGTAGATCGTGACTGTACTCTGTGTCCGGGGGTTTTGAGGAATTTTGGTCCATGTTGATTCACCTGTTACTCCTGATATACATGACACAAAGTTATAAAAAAAAAAAAAAAATGTTGCACAAACCTTCATGTGTAGAATGCCGTTGAGTAGAGGTCTCTAGCCCAAGTGATTGCATAATGGCGAGCGCGGGAAGTGGAGTGATTTTTATGCGGGAAAATCTTCCCGCGTTCGGATGCGTCGCCTTGGCCCAGGCTCCGGCTTGGCTAACCTACTGCGCACTTAGCCACTCGTCGCGCCAGAGTTTTTACCTCCCGGAGGCGATTTTATTTATTGATAGTGATGTTATTATAGTTATTTGGAGTCCAATTATATAAAATATGTGTATTAGGCTATCATTGTCACTAATATTTCACATTTTCACTCGATACCGTAGTTTTTTATGAGTAATTGAGGCTTGTTATTGTTATATTAGGCAGTGATTATTCGTTATCACAGGTCAACAGGTGTTTATTATACTTTGGCCATCTAATATTAGTTCGTGTGTCACTTTCACTTTGGTAAATATGCTTGAGAGAGTCACTGTCACTGATAATGCTCATTTTCACTTGATACGGTACATTTTATTAGTAATTGAGGTAGGTTATTGTTATATTAGGCAGTGATTATTCGTTATCACAGGTGTTTATTATACTTTGGCCATCTAATATTACTTCGTGTGTCACTTTCACTTTGGTAAATATGCTTGAGAGAGTGTCACTGTCACTGATAATGCTCATTTTCACTTGATACGGTACATTTTATTAGTAATTGAGGTAGGTTATTGTTATATTAGGCAGTGATTATTCGTTATCACAGGTGTTTATTATACTTTGGCCATCTAATATACTTCGTGTGTCACTTTCACTTTGGTAAATATGCTTGAGAGAGTGTCACTGTCACTGATAATGCTCATTTTCACTTGATACGGTACATTTTATTAGTAATTGAGGTAGGTTATTGTTATATTAGGCACTGATTATTCGTTATCACAGGTGTTTATTATACTTTGGCCATCTAATATTATGTCATGTGTCACTTTCACTTAGTTATATGCTTTGTAAACGTTTTATATACAATTTATTGTGTCTTTTTTCACTTATTTATATATGTTTTCATAATACATGACTTTTTTATCACAATACATTGTTTTATTTCCACTTGTTGCCTATATACATACATATGGTCAGTCTTTGGTACTTTCACTATGATTATTAGTTAGTACTCCTGCTTGGTGTGGTATTCAGCAAAGCACGGTATAGCACATAGTGACAGCTGGCACTCCACACACTGCATGGTGGTCTTTTTCTGCTTCCTCGGCCTCACCTGGCTGTTCCAGCAGACATGGCACCGCCTTCTGCTAATGGTGACTCCATCTCGTTCCAGAGGCAGGTAACCGAGCTTGTGCACATTTAGATACTGTGCACACTGCATACGGTCCTGAACGGGGCGCCCAGGTTGTGCCACTGCCCTCTGTGGCGTAGCATACCTGTCCAGGAGCTCCACCAACACCTGTTTTTTGGAACCTCTGCAGGCTACTGAACTTCCTGGGTGTGCGCGGATTCCGAAGCCTGTAGATATTGTAGGCATTCAGCATTGACATGTCCACCATGTGCAGAAAGAACTTTTTGTACCATCTGCACGAGGTACGCAGACAGTCGATGAAGCCTATCTGCATGTCGGACTTGTCCACCAGCCTCATATTTATGTTGTAGTCCATTACAGCATCGGGCTTGGTCACCCTGACTTGGGTGCGGCGATCCACCTTGCCAGTCTCAACCATTTCCCCCTTGTGGACGGTGCTCAGGAGGTTGACCTTCCGCTGGTCGTGCCAGTGAATAGCCAGAATGGGTCCCGACTTCTTCTTGAAGACATCGCCTTTCTTGGTTTTAGGAGGGAAAGTTGGCATGCCCTTCCTTTTCGCTCTAACTGTGCCTACAGTCCCCGTCTTGCGCTGATGGAGGTACTTTGAGAGAGTGGGGGACGTGTAGTAGTTGTCCGTGTAGAGGACGTGATTCTTCTGGAAGTACCGGTTCATCATGGCTTGAACCACTGCTCCGCCAAAGCCAATGAGGGGGTCTATTTCCACGTCCCCTTCCTTCCCGCTGTAGACCAGGAAGTCCAGGACATAGCCAGTTTGGCAATCGCACAGCACAAAGAACTTTATACCAAAGCGATGTCTCTTTGAGGGGATGTACTGCCTGAAGCTCAGCTTTCCCCGGAACAGCACAAGAGACTCGTCAATACAGACGTTGCAGAAGGGCGTGAAGTATGACGTGAAACGTTCTCGCATCATCTCGTACAACGTCCTAATCTTCCACAGCTTGTCAGAGAGATGCATGTCGGTGTTGGTGACAAGATGGAGCGCTCCGAGGATGTCGAGGTACCGGTCCCGAGAGATGTATTTCCCGAAGGCAGGGGTGGATATCAGATCTTTGGTGATCCAATAGTCAGCCAACCTGTGCTTCTTTACATGAGGCATTAGCATGGTGATTGCCAGGAACACCATGAACTCGGGATGAGTCACTGGGGTCCACCGCTTCATGTGGCCCTTGGTCACCTTGCCAAAAAAGTTCACCTGGATTTGGTGGTGCTTGTTTGTCTCTTCTATGACAAACTCAGTAACCTCCTTATCAAAAAATGCCTCAAAAAGCTCATGTGGTGGAGCATTGGGGCCTGCGGGAAAACTTGGGGTAACTCCTGAACCCTCCTGTACCTCATCAAAAGGGGTTACATCAGGGTCATTCACTTCATCAGCAGCCACATCCTGCCAGTTGAAAATATAAAATGGGTCCTGCTGGCGACGCTGACGAGGAGCTGCAGCTGGGGCAGCACGCCCACGAACTTTGGCGGCGCGCACCCTAGGGCGGCCAGGAGCGCGACGGCGCCCAGGCCCAGCCCGGCGGCCAGGGCGGCCAGGAGCACGACGGCCCTGGGCAAAGCGTCTGGGTTGAGGGTCGTCGATGTCGTCAGAGCCGTCATCTTGCCCTGACGGTGGACCCAGGTAATCATGGCCAGAGTCATCTGTGAGGTGCCCTTCATCTTCAGAGCCCCCCTCATAATCTCGCGGGGAACGAATGATGCGTGGGCGGCGTGTAGGTCGGCGAGGTGGGGAAGGAGTGGCAGGTGAGGCTCTGTCATCTTCATGCAGAGGTTCGGGGCTCCTTGGCCTACGACGATTCGTAGACAGCACTGGTTCAGTGTCTGTAGGTGCAGGTATGGATGTGAGGTCAAAAACATCGTCAGGAACCTCTGTTGTAGGCTGGAGAGGTGGGGTGGACCCTGGGGAAACTTGCGGGGGCGTATGGCTGGGACCGGCAGGGGTGGAAGCCGCGGGAGCCTCGAACAAAGAGCGCCTACTTGTAGCTCCTTTTTTCACATATTTTCTCCCCTTTTCCCTTTTCTGTAGTAGTATGTCTCCTCTCGGGGGAAATAGGGGGTAAATAGGCCGAAAGTGGGGGGTCCTCAACCCTAGGCAGTGCTGGTGGTGGTGGGGAAGAATGGCGGGCGCCTGGGGCAACTTGGGTGGCGTGGGTAGATAAGGAAGATAATGGCGGGTCAACCTCACCCTCACGCTCAGCCTCACTGGCACCCTCACGCACTGCTCCCTCACCAAGTTTTAGGGCCTCTTTCCTGGCTGCCGCGGCCGCCTTTTCAAGAACTTGCTTCTTATAAAAGCGTATCTTGAATGGGGATTTAGCTGGCGAAGGGCTAGGTGTCGTGTCACTCAACCTAAACTTGGCAGTCGACCTAGTGCTGTCCCATTCGCTCACTCTCACTACACTCTCATCACCTTGCACAACTATATCACGTTCAGTACTATCATCACTTTCATCGTCATGCTCAAATCCAACAAATTGCGCGTCTCTTTGATGAATTTCGTCTAGATCGTCTAAATTTTCACTATAGTGAGACTGATAAGACTCGGAGCTATCACTGCCCAAGTCATCAACACTATTTTGTCCTTCACCACGTTCATAACTCCTCAAAGCTATTTCAATACCTCCGGGAGTCAACGCATCTTGTACGTGCCTTTGCGTTAGGGCGCGACGAACATGGGCAGGCGTCGAAGGGAGCATGGAATCGGACACAGGGGAATCACTTTTTGGGCTAGTATCCATGATGGCGGCAGGGTAGAGACTGTTTTGGTGGCGTACATGGTGTCTGGTGGCGTCGCCTAGCGACCACGGAACGAAATGTTTACGCGCGCCATTCGAAAGCACATACGCAAGCAATGGTACAATGTTGTACCACCCGGGTTCCTCGGGTCAAAACATAATGGTACACACGTGTACCACCCGGGGTTGAAGGGTTAATCTTGGTAGGCAACAAATATTTCCCGCTACTGCCGGCGGGAAAATTGTGGATAATTCCTCCCTTAATGCACAACTTACTGTCGGTCTGGGTGAAGAGAGAAATATTGCGCTCAGTAATAACGTGGGTATCTCCCCCACCTACGGTATGGGTAGACACAGATGCTTCAGGGACAATAAGCTGGGGTTATCAGTCGAGCCTAGGCCATCATGGGCAAGGTCTTTGGTCCCAAACCGAGAACTTTCATATCAACAAGCAAGAGCTTTTAGTCCCTTTGTTTTTCCTTCAAACTCACGGCTCCTCCTTGCGGGGGAAATCGGTAGCTTTTTTAATGCAGTGCACTGCATTCAAAAGCAAGGTTCAACGAGGTCTCGGAAGTTTGTTAGAGTTGTCAGAAAAGATTTTTGCTCTGGCCGAAGAGCTGACCATTCATCTCCATGCATTATATCTCCCAGGCATAGCGAACGTCTGGGCAGACGCGCTGTCCCGGAGACAGAGCACCACAGTAGAATGGGCAATCAAGCAAGACATCTTCAACAAGATGATTGCAGAGCCGTACCATCCACATCCATCTACGAAGCTTGAATCCCTTCAAGAATTTGCCACACTCAACGTAGGAGTGCCCTCGGCCCAAGAAACCACTACGATGTTAACCGCCATTCCAGTGCATACGGTACCGGTACCCACACCAGCAGCTACCTTAGATGTTGCAGAAAAGAATAATGACTACTCTCACTCCCCCCCAGGACAACTTTCAGTTAGTGAGAAACAATGTGCATCCCAGTACCAGTACCAGGAAGGTCATCCCGACAACATGCCAAAACCGCTTCAAAATTCTTGCTATTGACGAGGAAGAGGAAACGGAAGAAGTTCGGCTTGTGGGCGACTCCATGGTCCTTGGCCAATTAACCGAGTTCTGCGCCAGGGCACCCAGGACCAGAAAGCGATATTGTATCCCAGGTGGCGGCGTGGACGACATTGTTGCGGCTGTGGAAGAGGTTTCCAGGCTCGCCCCCGCAAGCACTACGTACGTCATCCACGTTGTTGTTGTTGTTGTTTTTCCCCAAGCTGCCTGGCCGAACAGCCCCAAGGCCCGAGCAAGGCCATGGCCACAACCGAGCGCGCCCACAGAACCCTCCCTGCCGACCACAATAAAGCCTGGGTGACCGAAGCCACTCCATGGCGGGGAGCTCAGGAGGGCGCGGAAACACCCGGGAAACCAAAGCCCCACCCAGGGCCCTGTGCCCCTCAGCAATTATGAAGAGAAAGTTGAGGGGCAAAGGAAAGATGTGATGCTTTGGCTTCCAATCTTGGTAGATTAGGAGGTCAATCCACGCAAGAGACGCCGTCACTTGAGATCTAGAAAATATATAAGTAAAAGGAACAGTCAGAGTAAGCTATGGGTATGGCAGAGATCGCTCAGTTCTCACTCTGATAGACCAGCCCATCACCAACGTCATCCACGTTGGATCTAACGATGTCCAACGGACGCGGTCAGAGGAACTACTTTGCAAGTACCGGCGGCTGATCAGGTCCTTCAAGGAAAAATCTAATAGAATCTTAATTTCAGGAATTGTTCCCCGGGTTGATGTAGAAAACCGATTCTACAACATAGCTACCAGTACAAATCGCCGACTAGCCAAACTCTGCAGGGAGGAGGACATCGGCTTTGTCGACACGTGGGATCATTTTTACTATGATAAATCTTTGTTTTCAGGAGATGGTGTACATCTCAATGAAGTAGGAGCTGCACGTCTTGGTCGTCTGCTGAACGATGCAGTCAAGCACACCTTCCCACTCTGAACCTGTTTTGGTGACTAAATGGCATTACGATAGGGCAGACTGGGAGGGTCTTCAGGGTTTCTTTATGATATTCCCTGGACCTCTTTCTTTTCTAATGATGCACACTCCACCTTGAGCCACATACAAGATTTTGTAAAAATTGGAATGGAAACTTTTATTCCTCATCAAAAGTACAGTAAAAGATCTAATTCACCTAAATGGTTTGACCATAATTGTGCTAGAGTAACTGAACAAAAAACAATAGCCTACAATGCATGCACAAGATCAAAAACTCATGAAGCCTTTAATTACTTTAGAAACATCAGAAATCATGCCAAAACTGTATTAAACCTAACTAAATCAAACTTTCTCCACAAGCAGGCAAATAAACTTCTAAATAATCCAAATGATAACAAAATATTTTGGTCTACTCTTAACTCATTTAAATCCAACTTCACTACTGCTTCATCCATTCCACCATTAAAATCTCCGACTGGCAATCTTGTAAGTGACCCACGAGGTAAAGCTAACCTTCTTGCAGATATTTTCTCCACCAACTCAACCTTAGATGAAATAAATCAAGATGTCCCTGTACTTAATTTTAATTCGCCTGAAATTCCCTCACTTAAGATCCACACCAGACATGTCAAAACTATTTTGCAGAATCTCTCAGTAGATAAGGCTCCTGGTCCAGATGAAATTCCTCCAATAGTACTTAAGAATTGCTCCTTGGTGCTCGCTCCTGTATTGGCAAAAAATTTCCGTCTGTGTACTCATACCTCATGCTTCCCAGTACCCTGGAAAGAAGCAAACATCCATCCAGTTCCTAAAAAAGGTGCCTCTTCAGATCCATCAAACTACAGACCAATAGCTATTACTTCCACTCTTGGTAAAGTCTTTGAAATTATATTAAATAATCACATAATTAAGCATCTTGAGAATAATAAATTAATCAGTGATAGGCAATATGGTTTTAGACGATGTCGATCAACTGCAGACATGCTTTGCCTTCTTACGCATCAAATCAACCAAGCTACAGACCAACATGGTGAAACACATACAATAGCACTGGATATATCAAAGGCATTTGATAGAGTCTGGCATCAATCCTTATTGTCGAAGATGTCACACTACGGCCTTGCATCATTAGTTCCACTAATTTCTTCTTATCTTCATAACAGAAAAATACGTGTAATGGTAGATGGCCTTTATTCTCAATTTCACTCAATAAATGCTGGTGTTCCCCAGGGATCAGTTTTGGCCCCAATTCTGTTCCTCATTCATATCAATGATCTCATATCTACCACTCATAATCCAATACATTCCTACGCAGATGACTCAACACTCCACAGTTCCTTCACATTTACCAATTCTTTCACCCAACCCGATCTTATAAATTCAAAAATAAACACTGCAATTTCTCTGAACCAGGACCTTTCTAGAATTGATGGATGGGGACAAAAGAATCTAGTTTCCTTTAATGCACAGAAAACCAAATACAGTACATTCAATTTTCTAACCGACAGAATCTCACTGACTCCCATATATTTTTTAATGATGTAAATATTCCCACTTCCCCTAGTATTGACATTCTCGGTGTAACATTAACTACTAACTTGAGCTGGACACATTATGTTAGAAGCATTGCTAAGAATGCCTCTAAAAAAACTGGGACTCCTGTACAGAGTTCGAGAATTCTTCACTGACGAGCAGTTGGCCATGATATATAAAAGTCATGTGCGTTCTCAGATGGATTACTGTTCACCTCTGTGGGGTGGAAGTGGAGTGGTTGCATTGAGGCAGTTGGACAAAATTCAAAATAAAGCTATTAGATTAATCAATAACCCTGCAATCACACAGGACCTTCCTACATTATCCATACGAAGAAACGTTGCATCCCTTGCATTATTCTACAGATATTTTCACAGCAATTGTTCCGAGGAACTTGCTTCAATTGTGCCGCCTCTCCACATCTTTCCGCGTAGAACTAGGGCAGCTGAGAGCGCCCATGAATTTACACTTTCTCTTCCACAATGCAGAACTTCTGCTTATCAGAATTCATTTATCCCCAGAGCTACTACTCTTTGGAATTCACTTCCCTCGAATTGCTTTCCACAAACTTACAATCTGCAAATGTTTAAATCCAGTTGTTACAAACATTTTATGAATGGAGGATGCCTTTAGGCACATGGACCTTTTTGTTTTATCTGTGTTTTTCCTTCCTCCGTTCATTGTCTCTTTAAAAAAAAAAAAAAAATAATAAAATCCGTTCAAAAAACGGGGTCAACCGGGGGTATCCAGACAGGGTAGTGCAAGTCAAATACGAACTGAAAATTCAGACAATGCACAATCAGTAACATCCAACTCTAATACTCTTAAGGTGTTTTATGTAAATGCTCGTAGCATACGCAATACATTTTCAGATTAAAGGAAATCGTGTTTACAGAACATTATGATATAATCGGCATTACATAATCTTGGTTAAATACGGAAGACAGAGACTTTTTAGCCGAATATGCGCTTCCTGGTTATACAATGTTGAGAAAAGCCGGATCAATAGAAATGGAGGAGGAGTTCTGTTTTTTATAAAGGAAAGTCTTAATCCCGTCTTAATGTCAAAACCTCAAATTGCGAATATAGACATATCTTACATACTATTAAATAATAAACGAGGAACTAAAATAACACTAGCTTTATTATACAGACCCCCAGCTCAATCAGTGCAAACTGACAGTGAAATTTATGAACAAATTGCAGAAATAACTAACATACAAGATACCGTAATTTTTGGCGATTTCAACTTACCCGTGACTAAATGGGGCGATATTCTTACTTCACACTCTGGACACGACCTCTATGCTAACTTGCAAGAGAGTTCACTTTTTCAATTTGTACAATCTCCGACCCGTGGTAATAATGTGCTTGACCTTGTACTCGCAACAAAAGAAGAATTAATAGAGAATTTGAATGTTGGTGATGAATTCAGTAACAGTGACCATCGTACGATAACTTTCACTTTAAAGTTTACTAGTAACAAATCAAATAGCAGCATTGAGAAAGTCCCTAATTTCAAGAAAGCAAATTTTCATAAACTTAAATCAAAGCTTAAAGAAACTGACTGGAGATTTCTGACTAACAATAACGACATAAATACATCTTGGGAGTGTTTCACAACCACTTACCTTAAGGCAGTGCAAGACTGCATACCATCGAAAATACGGCGTCCAGGCCATAATGATAAGCCCAAATGGTGGAATAAAGATATTTCAGACTGTCTGCTTGCTAAAAAATTTGCTAATGATAGATTAAAATCCTCACAAAATGACGAAGAACAGGTGAAATTTGTAGAGCTACGACGCAAAGCCAAAAAGTTAATTAAGCAAAGTAAAAAGACCCTGGAGTTACATGTTGCGAATCAAAGTAAAACAAACCCGAAAGAATTCTATAGTTATATCAGAAAGAAAAAAGTAGTTACTTCAACTGTTGGACCGTTAGTCGATGAAAATGGAGAATACACCAAAGACGAAGTACAAATGAGTAATGCCCTCAATACCTTCTTTGCATCAGTTTTTACAACCGAAGACCTCAGTGATATCCCTACACCATCGCCGATTCAGATTGATAATTCAGATGTTCTAAGCAATATCACCGTTACAGAGAGAGAAGTATTGAATTGTTTAGATAAACTCAAGGTAAATAAAACGCCTGGACCTGATACAATCTCGCCTAGAGTTCTAAAGGAAGCTAAGGATGAGCTCTCCAAACCACTGACATTGCTATTCAATGAATCCTTGCAGTCTGGGACTATGCCTGATCAGTGGAAGCTAGCCAACGTAACACCGATTTACAAAAAAGGCAGGAAATCCCTACCCAGTAACTATCGTCCAATTAGCTTAACCTCAATTGTATGTAAAATGCTAGAAACGGTCATAAGAGACAGACTCGTAAATCACTTAGAGGCAAATAACTTACTTAAAGATACTCAACACGGCTTTCGTAAAAAACTTTCCTGTTTAACCCTCTCACCACGGAAGGCCTCTTGAACGCCCATAAAAAAGCATATAACAGCTGCCCGGAAGGCCTCTTGAACGCCCAGTGGTTGAAAGCCTGTGAGCTTCGTGTGCGAGGCGTCGGTCCGACGCATGTAAACAACAGCCGGCTGGACCGACGCCCCACATCTCCGGCCACAAGAAGGAGAGCGTCGCTTGTTCGTGTGTGCCTGTATGTTGTTGTTAAGTATCGAAAAGTGGTGTAAAGTGGCTGTTTTGGCCATAAAGTTATCTCCAATGAAATCATCATCACAGCTCAACCAGTTGACTTAGAGAGCTCTACTTAATGCCATTCTACAGATAAATAACACAGCTACGCTTGGGGATGCGGGAAGCAGTCTGATTAACGAATATACGGTAGCCTAGCCTAGACGTTTTTCGGCCAAAACATCCGGGTTTCGAGGAATATATATATAATACATAGCCGGGGCTGGAGGGTTAAGGGGGTCATCCGGGACCGGCGGCTCACCGGGCCGCCTATTTACTCGGAAAAGTGCTCAAAACGGCAACCCGATATATGGCATCATCACCCATCCCTCTATCATCAGTTAAAATCCTGAGGCAATATTCCATCTGGAAGCATAATTATTTCTGGGCTAGTTTCAAACTTTCGCGGGTCGCGGGTCGCGGGTCGCGCAGACGCGTAGAAAATGCTTTATTGGTTTCGGAACTGCAAAAAAAAAATATGAAAAAATTAATTTTTGGTGAAAATATGACCTTCTTAGATATTTTTCCTAGCAGTATCTGGTACTCAACCCTGGTAATAACGAAGGGTGTGGTGGTGGTGGAGGAGAAAGAGCAGTGTGCTCCAAGCCGCGAGAGAGGTAAGGTGCGGCTGGCCGGCTGGCTTGCAACAGCTCTCGTGCCTTAGTACCTCACGTAAGAAAGTTCACTTGTCGGCGAGTTATCTCCGTAACCAAACATGCTACAACAATGATTCTGGTGTCATTGGAAAGGGCATAAAATTCCCTACAATATGACCATTCCATTTTGTTTTATTTCTTAACCATTTCGACACAGCAACCCGAGATATTTGTCACCTAATTTGTACCTACTTGCAAACTCCCTCATTGCAAAATTAGATCAAAAATGGAAAAAGTAAAGCGATCATATTGTAACTACACCTATTGTTAGTACCCCCAATGCATTGAAACAATCAAGCAACAACATTTAAATGAGCATTTTATTTAAAAAAAAAACAAAAAATTTCACACTAATTCTCACCTAACTCAAAAAATAATTGTCCTAGCTAATTAAAATTTTGGTAATCTCTCTTATGTTAGGTGCCCTATATGTGTACCAACTCTGATGAAATACAGACGAATTCCACTGACACGTCAAGAGTAAAACCCGGACGACCCCCTTAACAAACCTCTTGGACTTCTTCCACGATATCCTCAACCTCTACGATGAGAGTAAAGCTGTAGATATTATATACCTTGATTTTCAAAAGGCCTTTGACAAAGTTCCCCACAAACGTTTACTGCTAAAACTAAAAGCGCATGGAATACAAGACGGTGTGTTGAAATGGATAGAAAATTGGCTCAGCGACAGAAAGCAAAGAGTAGTCATAAACGGTAAGGCATCTAAATGGACCAATGTAAGTAGCGGGGTACCAGGGATCGGTACTAGGACCAATTCTCTTTCTAATTTACATCAACGACATAGATGAGGGTCCCTGTACAATCTCAAAATTTGCTGACGATACAAAAATTGCAAATAGCGTCAAAAGAACAAGTTGACGATATGCAACACAATCTAGATAAATTGTCATGTTGGGCTCAAATTTGGCAAATGAGTTTCAATGCGGATAAATGTAAAGTACAGTAAAAGTCCGTTAATCCGACGACTGATGATTCGAATCTCCCAATAGTCCGAATTTTTCAATTTGAGGCCAAATCCGAATTCACCCGATGGTCCGAATTTCAAGAAGTCCCAAAGTCCCCTTTTTGAGGCATTAGTCCACTCAAATGACACATAATGGAGCACACACATATCATATGTTCATGAATTCACTTTAAAAGTTTACCATTGTCATTGTAGCCTATTACCTACTTCAAAACATTCAGATTAATGGTCAAAGGAAGCTACTGATATAAACGTAAACACCACATCGTCTGCTAGAGAGTTTGTTTTGCTCTTGAACGCATCCTTGGGACGCTCCGATGCGCTACTGGCTTGCACCGCATTTTCTGCAAGCGCATTCAGTCTTGAGCTTGAAAACGCACCTTTGGACGTTCCGATACGCTACTATCGGTTAAAGACAGTTAAAGGTTTGTAAATTTCATTAATCGATTTTAGGAGTATGGTTGGTTGTTGGAAGGAACATAATAATTGATATTGGTTCAGGAGTAATTTATCGAGAGGACTTCCCTAAGTGGTTAAGGCCCCATTAATTGCTCTTTCCATTCACATATGCAGAGCCTACGTGAGTTGCAGTTGGGATGTGTGTACATGCTTAGATTGATATGCAGGATTCGAAGTTGCATAATAAATCGTAGGCAGTGTCCACCAACCTTTAACTGTCTTCGTGGTGCGATGTATAAGGTGTTGATTTTCGGTGTGAGCATCCTGGGTTCGAATCCACGGACTGCCACATGTGTTTGTAAATTTCATTAATCGATTTTAGGAGTATGGTTGGTTGTTGGAAGGAACATAATCATTGATATTGGTTCAGGAGTAATTTATCGAGAGGACTTCCCTAAGTGGTTAAGGCCCCATTAATTGCTCTTTCCATTCACATATGCATAGCCTACGTGAGTTGCAGTTGGGATGTGTGTACATGCTTAGATTGATATGCAGGATTCGAAGTTGCATAATAAATCGTAGGCAGTGTCCACCAACCTTTAACCCTCTCACCACGGAAGGCCTCTTGAACGCCCATAAAAAAACATATAACAGCTGCCCGGAAGGCCTCTTGAACGCCCAGTGGTTGAAAGCCTGTGAGCTTCGTGTGCGAGGCGTCGGTCCGACGCATGTAAACAACAGCCGGCTGGACCGACGCCCCGCATCTCCGGCCACAAGAAGGAGAGCGTCGCTTGTTCGTGTGTGCCTGTATGTTGTTGTTAAGTATCGAAAAGTGGTGTAAAGTGGCTGTTTTGGCCATAAAGTTATCTCCAATGAAATCATCATCACAGCTCAACCAGTTGACTTAGAGAGCTCTACTTAATGCCATTCTACAGGTAAATAACACAGCTACGCTTGGGGATGCGCGGGAATGCGGGAAGCAGTCTGATTAACGAATATACGGTAGCCTAGCCTAGACGTTTTTCGGCCAAAACACCCGGGTTTCGAGGAATATATATATAATACATAGCCGGGGCTGGAGGGTTAACTGTCTTCGTGGTGCGATGTATAAGGTGTTGATTTTCGGTGTGAGCATCCTGGGTTCGAATCCACGGTCTGCCACATGTGTTTGTAAATTTCATTAATCGATTTTAGGAGTATGGTTGGTTGTTGGAAGGAACATAATAATTTATAGTTCAGTGATCGGAGCGTCCCAAGGGTGCTTTCAAGACAAGGGTGCTTTCAATACAATATAATATAACAGAGCACGTCACAAAAGGAAAATCACAAAAGGAAAATTACAAGAACCTCTCAGGGAAGTGCCGTTGTTAAGGCATTACTTCCCGAACCACATCTGATCTGATCTTCAAGAGCAAGACAAACTCGCTAGTAGACGGAAGAAGAAGAAGACGACGATGCGGACATATGGTGTTTACGTTTATATCAGCAGATTCCTTTGACCATTAATCTGAATGTTTTGAAGTAGGTAATAGGCTACAATGACAATGGTAAACTTTTGAAGTGATTTCATGAACATATGATATGTGTGTGTGCACCATTGTGTCATTTGGGTGGCCTAATGCCTCAATGTTTTCATCATACACAGGTTCATAGGGGTAAAGTCCGATAATCCGAACGAGGGCCGGTCCGCTGCCCTTCGGATTAACGGAAGTTTACTGTACTACATATCGGATACCTAAATGAGAAAGCAAACTATTCGATGAATGGCACTCAGCTTAAGAATGTAAACAGAGAAACCGATCTGGGAGTAACAATATCGAGTAACCTAAAACCGAGTCAACAATGTTCAGAAGTTGTTAAGAAGGCAAACAAAATAATTGGCTTTATAGGCAGGTCTTTTGAGCATAAATCCAAAGAAGTTATCCTAACCCTTTACAATTCCTTAGTCCGCCCTCTTCTGGAATACTGCGTTCAATCCTGGTGCCCTTATTATCAAAAAGATATAAACAAGCTAAAACGAGTTCAACGTAGAGTTACCAAAATGATACCTAGCCTAAAGAACAAACCATACGAAGAGCGTCTTAGAGAATTAAATCTATTTCCTTTAACCCAGTGCAGATTAAGAGGTGACTTAATTCAAGTGTTCAAAATCATCAAAGGCATCGACAATATGAACTGTAGTAAGTACTTCACTATCGACCAATCTAATTACACGCTGGGAAACGGTTGCAAAATTATTGGTAAATCTTTTAACTCACACGAATCTAAGAATTTCTTCTTCAATCGAGTTGTCAACTTGTGGAATGGGCTTCCCCGAGACGTTATAGACTGCAGCACCGTTGATTCATTTAAACTCCGCTTAGACAAATATCTCGCATCAAACCCGCGACTGACTGCGTTTGTAAATGAATAACTTTATTTTATCCCCCCCTCAGTTACTAACCCATCTGTCCCCTACTAACTTCCCAATCCTGCCACGGACATTAGTTCCAGGGCAGTAGTTCCCTTTCCAATGTTCCCTTACCCACTCTAAACCACTGGTTGGACACTTGATCCTCAGTGTTTTGGAGGACAAGCAGCCTAGAAGGGTCACTAAATCTGTTGTTGCTTGATTTCCTTTGTACTCCTTTGTACAAGTGGATCTATTCGCGTCCGAGGAGAACCACAGACTCCCTCTCTACCTAACCCGCTGGGTAATGACCTCGGCGGGAGGTCCAGACGCATTACTGGAGGATTGGAACAAGTGGAGTTCCATCTACCCTTTTCTGCCTCTAGACGCTTCACTCATGTGTCAGGTAGTTCACAAACTACGGGTTTACAGGGGCGTAGTCTCGATGATCGCGCCTCTTTGGCCGGCTCAGGTGTGGTACCACCAGTTGAAAACGTGGTGCGAGAACCCGGTGTCGCTCCCGGTCTCGTGCTTCCACTTGGAGACAATTGGCAACCTAGAGACCTCGCTGACTTTTGCCGTTTGGACATTCAAAAGCCAAATGGTTAACTCCATATGGAGAGAGTATTACTAATAAGTTTCTTAATCAGTATACTGTACTATGTCTACCAGGAGACAATACCAATCACATTGGAAAACATTCACAACCTGGATAGTAGAAACGGCGCAAACGGACGCTTCAGTAGCTTTGGCTTTTAAGTACAGTACTTAGACTATTTGTTTGAACAACAACGCCTTTCTGTAGTTACGCTGAAGAATCATCTATCTGCCATTAAAACCCCCTTTTATGACCTTACAGGTCTACCCATACCGCAGGCAGAGGAGAAAGGGTTCATGAGGGCATGTTTCAAGCTTCGCCCACCACCCCGTCAGCTTATGCCTACCTGGTCACTGGACAAAGCTTTGGCTTTGCTTCATTCGCGCAAGTATAATCTCGCGCCGGATTTTGACTCATTATTAACCCTCCAGCCCCGGCTATGTAGCCGAAAAACTTCTACGCCTAGGCTACCGTATCTTTGTTATTTTGACTGCTTCCACATTCCCGCGCATTCCCAAGCGTAGATGTGTTTCGTACCTGTAGAATGGCGTTAAGTAGAGCTCTCTAAGTCAACTGGTTCAGTTGTGATGACGATTTCATTGGAGATAACTTTGTGGCAAAAACAGCCACTTTACACTACTTTTCGCTACTTAACAATAACATACAGGCACACACGAACAAGCGACGCACTCCTTCTTGTGGTCGGAGATGCGCAGCGTCGGTCCAGCCGGCTGTTGTTTACATGCGTCGGACGGACGCCTCGCACACCAAGCTTACAGGCTTTCAAGCTGCCGGAGCCTCAGAGCCCTACCGGGTAGCGCGGGGTGGTTTTTTTTATGGGTTTCTCAGAGCCCAACCGGGTCTGGAGGGTTAAAGAAGGCTGTGTTCCTAATGGCATTGGCTACAGGTAACAGGGTGTCTGAGCTGGCGGCGATGAGCAACGAACCTAATTGCCTCAGGTTTGGAAGACTTAATGAAAATTTACAAATTGCTCCATCTCCCTCATTCGTGGCGAAGAACGAGCATAGTGATCATGTGTCCTCTGACTTTACAATCCCGGCTCTTAAACGCGGGCATACACATCATGTTTTATGTCCGGTGCAGGCTTTAATGAACTTTATGAGGGTGTCGCAACCCCAACAACAGGGAGCCTTATGGGTCAACAGTACAGGTACTCGCATCACAAGAAGAAAATTGGCTTCCTTGCTCGTAGATGTAATTCGGGAAAGTAATCCTGGTGTAGTGGGCAGAGCCCACGACATCAGAAAATGGGCTGTCTCGTTAAGGTTTTTGCAAAATTATTCAATAGATGACATAGCAAACACTAAACTGTGGGCCTCCAATCATACTTTCTTGACGCGGTACCTGTCGGTGGCTTTGGATATACCAAAACTGACCTGTGTGGCCTTACGTCAGCGGGTCTAGTTGGTCTATGTGCTACTAAGTTAAGTTCAATCTTAATGGTGAAAAAGAAGGGGGGGTTGCTGGAGAGCTTAAGACCTCTAGACCCTCTGCCGGACTATGTGCTAAGATCACAAGCTGTGATACTTGAGAAGTCGAGCTGGTTATACAGCTCAATTTTTTGTATTTGTATTAGATATCTATCATAGTTGCAACTATAGGATATTAAGTTGAAATTGTACAAACTATATGATATGTACAAATTAATTTAAGGACATAAAATATACTCAAATGATTTATTTGTGCCTTACATTGTTAGACAGGAATAAAAGAATGTTCTTGGAAAACAAATTTTATTGAATCTCAATGTGATATTCTTAACAAATGTACCTGGATGTCATTTTAAGCAGACCTTCTTCGAAGTAACGCACTGCTTTCTTTCCATTTTTATACTTTTATTGTATGTAAACAATAAAGACTTAAGTTTGTTATATGATTCTTTGTCTCTACCTATAGGTTAGTGGTTTGATATTGTCACGAATGTCCCCCTCCAGTCTTGAGATATCAGGCATATCGTCAATGATGGAGGGGCCACTAATAAATTATAGGTTTGAGTCCCGGAGGGAAGAATGAACACCTAATATTTAGTAGTGGCCCCGAAATCATTGACGATGTAGGGCCCTCCCTTCCATCCCCTTCCCATTCGTTTGATGTCTTATGTTTAATCTTGATATATCATTGAAGAGGGAATGGCGTCGCTTGGTGCAGCGTCTCGGCTAGAATCCACATAAGACATCCACGAGCTGGAAAGCCGTAATATAACAAATTTTAAGTTAATTTTTATTTTGTATTTTTTACAAAA
Organism: Paralithodes platypus; assembly: GCA_032716605.1. Classification (NCBI taxonomy): domain Eukaryota; kingdom Metazoa; phylum Arthropoda; class Malacostraca; order Decapoda; family Lithodidae; genus Paralithodes; species Paralithodes platypus. Next base: position 40,274,055 of record CM064521.1, read on the forward strand.
AAAATTTGTAGTGAGTACCCAATCATAAAGACGATTCCATAAGAGAATTAGCGTTACACTTATGATGTTAGGACTCTTTTCCCTGCGGCTGGTGTTTCAAGCATGCTTACCGCGGGTGCTTGAAAGGGGACTATTATAGTAATAAGCATATCGTCAATGATTTCGGGGCCACTACTAAATATTAGGTTTTCATTCTTCCCTCCAGGACTCAAACCTATAATCTTTGTATTCAAACCATTTCTATTTGTCCATATTTGATTATTCCAAACGTGTGCTACATTACCAATACAAACCAACACTCTCGCAGATTAGTCTACCCTCACAGCACATGTGTTTTCTCTTATTGTCATTACAATACATAGTTTTGGGTGTGTTTTCTCACTCACAAGTATGGCTGTCTTTTTTTCTGTTGCAGATTTATCATCAGCTTTAGAATGTGGGTAGGTACCTACAATTGTTTAGGGTGGAGATAAATTTGGTGGTGTCATATGTAGAATATAAGCTAATTTAGCAGTGGATTGAAGCAGGACTGTGTGTAGTATTAGTTCATCTGTTGAACATATCTGTATTTTCCCAGATTGGCCTTCAGACTGGTGTTTGTATCAGCTTGGTCTTCAAGGGTCACCTCAATTGACATTATCACCCCCCTGAACAAGAATTATCGTATATGAATTTGTATGTTATTTTAGAGTAAAAATTATAACAAAACTAGAAAGGAACTCAGGAGAGCGCATACCTCTGCCTGGCGAAGGTATGCCCTCTACCGATCGCCTTCTAAATTTAAGCACTTCTTCCTTGGTGCATATCATATTTTCCCACCAATTTTCGTAAACATCAGTTCATAACTTTGTAAGCTTCCTACGCTGGTGGAGGTATGCACTGTACGGATCACCTCCTTTCTTGAATCACCTCCTCATTGTTACATATCCTATTTGCCCACCAAATTTTGTGAACATCGGTTTTTAACTTTTTGAGATATCTTGTTTACAGACAGACAGAGGCAAAAATGTAACCTCTGTCTAACTTTGTTGACGGAGGTGACAAAGCACATGTGCATTACGGTATTGGTCATATTTACTTGGTTTGAAGAATGACAAAAACAGGAAGTTATTTTGGGTGAGCTATGCTCTTTAAAACTGGTAAATAATTAATGTTTTATTTATGTACTGTATGTATTGAACCTGTGCAGGTCACACTTCCATCGGAGCTTTGGGTGACAGCTTCTACGAGTACCTGATCAAAGCATACATCCAGTCTGGAGGATCAGATGAGATTGCACGAGAGATGTATGAGGACGCTGTGGGAGTCATCACCAACACACTGGTCATGAAGAGTCACTCTGGTCTCACATACCTAGCCGAGAGCAAGTTCAACCGCCTGGAGCACAAGATGGATCACCTTGCATGCTTCTCAGGTATAGTTTAATTCCTTCAATCAGATGACAGTGTTAACATAATTTGTTTTCTCCATACAACAGAGTGTTTACATAATATATATATTTTTTTCATACAACAGAGCTACAGAAGTATAAAACAGCGTTCTGTGATTGTCTCTATTTCCGCCTGTTGCACTTTCATTCTAACAAGTAACTTGGGAATAGAACACTTTATTGGCTAATACTATAGTCAGATTTTGCTCAAATTTCTAACCTTACTCTGGAGTATCCCCCGTTGGACACCAGATGTCCAGGAGGCACTTGGCCCTCACCAAGTTACTGTGAAGGACATATAAATATTCATGTATAGTATATGCATTGTCCATTTCAGCCTCATGGTAGCTACAAGATACCAGAGCACCTAATATAGTCTATGGAATGGCTTCTCTTGGTCTGAAGGGCTGCCTTGGGGCATTTGGGATCTACTATAAGGGGGTTGAAACTGATAAAGCGAAAGGAGGAGTGGGTGTTCTGGTGGCTGAAGAGTGGGCGGTAAGTGTGTTTCAGATTACGAGAGTTAGAGAAAGGCTGATTGTTTTGAAGTTGAAAGTTGGTGAAAGAATTCTGAATGTGATATCTGCATATGCCCTAGTGGCTGGCCTACAGAAATAAATAAAAGAGAACTTCTGGAATGACACTGTCAGTGTCATTTTAGGTCTCTCGGAGAATGAAATAACAATCCTGGGAGGGGACCTGAATGGTCACGTGAGAGCATCTGCAGATGGATACGAGGTAGTGGAGGAAATGGTTACGGAAGGGGGAATCTGGAAGGCGAATATATACTGGAGTCCTGCGTTGCACTCAACATGATTGTGTGTAACACGAAGTTCAAGAAAAGACAGAGCCATCTGGTCACATATAACTCTGGGGTCTCCAGTAGCCAGATAGATTACTTCTTGGTTAACAGGAAAGACTGGAAACTGGTTCGGGATGTAAAGGTCATCCCGAGCGAAGAATGTATCCCCCAGCTTAAGCTACTTGTGTGCGACATGAGTTTATACAGAGATCCTAAGTGCAAGAAGGTATACATGCCCAAAAGGAGAGTGTGGCTGCTGAAGAACAAGGAAGTTAGGGATAGGTTTCATAGTGAACTGGAGGAAATTAATAGAAATAAGGAAGCTAGGCCTAGCGATGTAAACAGTCAATGGAATTTTCTTAAGCATAGCCTTCTCGCTGCCACTGACAAAGTCTGTGGGAAAACAAAGGGTCACCCCAGGAATAATTCTGACCATGAAAAGAATGCCTCTCTCCCTGAAGGGAAAGGTGTATGCCTCTTGTGTTAGAAGTACAATGATGTATGCCTCAGAAACATGGGCTGTTAAAGTAGAGGATGTCAACAGAATGGAACGTAATGAAATGAGAATGGTGAGATGGATGTGTGGGGCCAGGCTGCAGGATAGAATAACAAATGATGAGTTGAGGAGACGTTTAGGTATAAAGAGTATTAGCGAGGTGATGCGTACAAGCAGAAGCAGACTGGGATGGTATGGCCATGTGGAGAGATAGGATGAACAAAATTGGGTGAAAAAATGCAGGTCTGTGATTGTGGAAGGAGCTGCACCAAGGGGTGGACCGAGGAAGACCTGGGATCGGACTATGCGTGCCGATCTCAAATCCAAAAACTTGACAAGTGAAGCAGCCCTTAACAGGGTTGCCTGGAACGCCGCCATTAGGACAAGAGACTGAAACTGCACGTATGTGTGGAGCACTCTGTCTTAAAATGTTATGTACAGTATGTACAAGACCTCCTGGTGGTGGAACGATGAGGTAAAACATGCTGTGAAAGAGAAAAGGAGATGCTTCAAAGCATGGAAGAAGGGAGGCAGCAAGGAGGAATACCAGGCAGCTAAACGAACTGCCAAAAGAGTCATTTACAATGCTAAAAAAGGCATTAAACCCTCCAATCCCAGCGCCGTATATATACGTCAGTATATATTTTTAATCAGATACAAAATACAGGTGTTTTTGTTTTTAATTATTGGTTACTTCCACTGAAATGGCAGCAAGCAAGCAGAGTTGTAGTTGTGGGAAGGTTGTGGGCAAGGCCAAATCGCTGGGCTGCTACTCGTGTGGTACCTATTTTCACGTTAACTGTATAAATGTTGATGATGAGGACCTCAGAGTACTTGCAAAGAAGAAACCTGGATTTAAATGGCATTGCACTGTTTGCGATACCACCCCCCTGGCTGCAAAGGATGCAGCAATTAGTCAGCAGACCTTGGATGACCTGACGGCTGCCCTAGTTGGTGAAGTGAAGACTGCCATTGTAAACGAAGTGAAGGGTGCCCTTGCTGCGGTGGCCGTGGAGATAGAGAGTATTGGTAACAGAATGGATATCCTTGAGACTAAAGTTGCTGCCCCCGACATTCCCTTGTGTGCCAAGATAGTTCAGCAAACATTTGAAGAGACCAAAAAGGAGCCGACCAAACGCACCACTGAGGTGGTAGATGGTGGAAAGAAAAAAACTGTCTGGGACCATCAGGTCCTGGTAGTGAAGCCAAAAGACCGATCCTCCGAGCCAGTAAGCCCACCAGATACAAAGGCAATCGAGACTGCTTTGGCTTCGGTTCCGGTTAACAAGAACTGATTCAGGTGTACTGGTGGTACGACTTCCATCCAAGAAAGCCAAAGAAGATGCAGGAAGGGCCATCAATCAGTGTTTGGGGGTGGACAGTGCCTTCAGTGTCTCCGAACCAAAGAAGATGATGCCAAAAATGACTCTGGTAGGCATTGCTAATGACACTGAGGATAATGAGATCATTCCCAGCATCCTCAACAAGAACCCAAGAATAAAGTCCCTGGTCGACGATGGCTTAGCTATGAATTTGCTATTCACCAAGCAAAAGAGTGATGCACACACAAAGACTGCGGTAGTAAAAATGTCACCTGAAATACGCTCTTCCATTGTGGATGATGGCAATTCTGTGTATGTTGGACTTGTGAGATGTCGTGCATACGATCGCTTCTGGGTAACACAATGGTACCATTGCCAGGGCTTTGGCCATACCAGTGACAGGTGTTATCGGAAAAATGAGGATCCAAAATGCAACTTCTGTGCCGGTACTCATAACTCAAAAGACTGCACCAACAAGACTTCCCCCAAATGTATAAATTGTATGAGCTCCACATCAGTTACGGAGCCGCCAAATCATTTCGCCTCAAGTAGAAATTGTCCTCTAATGACAGCTCAGAGAAATAAAGTTATTGAAAACACCAATTTTGTAGGTTCAAAAAACTGAAAAATGCACATGGGAGCCGGTTGAAACTGGGTCTGTTGAATGTTCGTTCCTTGCATAACAAAATGGATCATATTTGCGAGATCTTGGATGAACGTAACCTTGATGTATTATGTCTCACTGAGACCTGGTTGTTCGAGTCAGATCTGAATATTATCCAGGCAGCATTGCCTAAAACCCATTCCATAATAAATGTTCCTAGGCCTAGGGGAGATCATCCGGGTGGTGGAGTGGCAGTTGTCTACTCCACATCTCTGGTGAATATCTTGCAAATAAGCCATAACCCAGCCCCTCTTTATTATGAACTGTTGGAAGTGGAAATAAAACTCCATCAACAAATTCTAAGAATGGCAGTTGTCTATAGGCCTGGCCATCGTGGCACAGATAGGGGTTTTATGGAAGAGTTTGGGCAGTTTCTCGAGGAATTTTCTGCTAAAACCGGAAGACTTTTGATATGTGGAGATTTTAATTACTGGGTTGACAGCCCTCATCTGAAGCCATTCTCTCCTGAGTTCCTTGAGTTGACTGATCAGAACAATTTTGTAAACCATGTGTCCCACCCAACTCATATCTTAGGACACACCCTTGACTTGGTTTTCTCTCCTGTGGGTTGTGGTGGTGTTCTGGATGTTGATGTTGAGAATGCTGACCCTAATACCTCTGATCATGCTTTGATTACTTTCAGCTTTGATTTCCCTAAGCCACTCACACATGAAAAAGTAATCAGATTTAGAAATTATAAAAATACAGACCAAAATTTGGCTTGCAGTGAAGTAAAACAGTACTTGGGAAGTATTGATACTTCCAACCTTACTTCAGATGAGCTGGTGGAGTTACATGGAAATGCACTTAAATTAGTGTTCGATCATCACTGTCCAGAAGTAGAGAAGAAAATCATAGTACGAGATGATTCACCCTGGTATAGCACTCGAGTTAAATTTCTTAGAAGAGCGCGTAGAAGAGCTGAACGTGAATGGCGGAAAAATAAAACAGACTCTACATGGTTGCAATATCTGTCAGCCAGAAGAGCTGTGGTCCACACAATCAAAGATGAAAAGAAAGTGTATTATCAGGGAAAAGTTGACTCATATGGTAACGACCAGAGGAGGTTGGCTTCAATTGTAAACAGTTTACTTGGAAAAACAAGAGTCAGCTTAAGACCTTCTGTACCCGATGCCGAGTTGGCTGCCAACTTTGTGGCATTTTTTGCTGGCAAGATAACTCGCATAAGACAGGAACTGGATGATGCTTCTGTTGGTGAAGAACTTTCAGTTGTACTCCAACCCCGACACATTCCTAATAATGTCCTCTCATCCTTTCACTCAGTAGAGGTGGACATGATCTCGTCCTACATAAGAAACCTCAATAAAACATTTTGCCCGTTGGATCCCATAAATGTTTCCAAGCTACCAAGAGTCTATGATCACACAGTTGAGTTTATTTCCAAAATAATTAATAAGTGCTTCTCTGAAGGTAGCTTCCCACATTCTGAAAAGCATACACTACTCCGACCTACTCTAAAGAAACCTGGACTTGATGTTGAGAACATGTTGAACTATCGTCCTGTCTCCAACCTGTCCTTCATATCAAAGATATTAGAGCGTGCAATACTTGACCAATTACAACCACTACTTCAGCAGAATGAAACTATCCCAATTTTTCAGTCTGCTTACCGACAGCATCATTCAACTGAAACAGCATTGATTAGAGTACATAATGATCTAGTTGAGAACATTTGCAATGGTGTGGCCTCACTATTGGTCTTGCTTGATCTCTCTGCGGCCTTTGACACAGTGGATCACGAGTTGTTATTGAGTGATCTTTATGATTGTGGTGTGCGTGACTCCGCTCTCTTGCTTCTTGGGTCGTACTTGTCAGGTAGATCTCAGAGTGTGATGGTAAGTCAAGTGGTCTCGGACTCGACACCCCTGCAGTATGGTGTTCCGCAGGGATCAGTTTTAGGTCCTATCCTATTTATAATTTATATTAGCAGTTTGTCTCTTCTGCTTCGTGCACATAATGTCACCTTTCACTTTTATGCAGATGACACCCAGATTTATGTGAGAATCACAAATATAGTTGATATACGGAGTAAGGTCGTGTTGTTGTTGTCTGATATCAAGAAGTGCGGAAAACTTAACTAAATGCCATGGTAAACTGCTTTCTCATCATCCGAGGAAATAGAAGTGTGATTGAATAGTAGGTGCCCTCTCCATCAATGTGGGTGGATCTCAGCTGCGACCGGCCAACTCTGTTCGAAATCTGGGTGTATATGTGAACTCCCGATTAGATTTCAAAGAGCATGTAAACCATAGTTAAAAGTTGTTACTTGCACAAATCTCTATTTGGTGAAGCCGTTTATAACCAGACGTTGCCTCCTGACGTTGGTTCACTCATTGGTCTTCTCTCGTGTTGATTATTGCAATGCCCTGTTGATGGTCTTCCAAATTATATTTTAAAGAAAGTTCAGGCTGTTCTAACAGTCAAGACTAATTTTTGGTGTTCCACCTAGAACTCTACTACATCTCTTCACATAGAACTGCACTGGCTGCCAGTAAGCAAGAATAGAATTTAAGTTGTTTGGTGACTTTTAAGGTTCTCAAATTTGGTGAGCCTAGGTACCTTGCGGAGCTGTTCAGGCGCCCACCGGCACACCATGGTGTAGTTGTGCGTCATGACAATGACCCTTTTCGTCTTGATGAACCAAGGGCTTTCCAGCAGTCTTCTTTCTTTGAGAGGTCATTCTCCTATATGGCTCCGAGGTTGTATAACAGGTTGCCGCTGTCCATGAGACAACTGAGTTCTGTTGAATGCTTCAAGAGACAACTTACGACTTTTCTCTTTGAGAGAAGCTATGATCTTGAGAGAGGTGTCATGACAGATGGCTATAGAGTTTAGGCTATTTTTCCACTGCTAGTGATTGTTAAATGTGTGTTGTATATAAGCCTTCTTTTGATGCATTGATTTTGTTCTTTTTTCTTTCTCTTTCCGAGCGCTAGTGAATTCTTCTGAAAAATTGGCACTTATGAGTAATAAGTAACATGCTTATTATTATTATTATTATTATTAGATAAGTAACTCCCCAGTCCCAGCGACGTATATATCTGTCAGTAATGTATTTTCCTTGTAACTGCCTGTACAAGGCTGTACCAGTCACCACAACCTTTTGAGCAATGCTCCCTTGTTGGCAACACTTCTCAGCTTATATGAGACCCACTGAAGGGTGACAGAGCCAGTGTTGCCTCCATCTTTGGAGGTGGATAGGTGGTCTCTCCTGCCATTTTGCCACATTGCTTGGGACTGCTGGGGACTTTTATTACTGTTTACTACGGTACAGTACGGGTTAAGGACCTGGTCCTCGAACAAGTGTGTAACACTGACAATCCCAATGGGATCTTCAACCTAGCTAGGCGAGTTAAAAATTACAGTAGGGATATTATAGGTGAACAGTGTGTTAGAAACGATAATGGGAAGATTGTGTATGCAGAAAATGAGATCAGTGAAGCATGGAAGGCAAACTATGAACGATTGCTAAATGTAGATTTTGAATGGGATAAGGAACAGCTGAGTATCGAAAAATCAATAGCTGGACCCCCTCCTTTGATAGCACCAGCTGTAGTGAGCCACACAATCAATAAAATGAAGGACGGTAAAGCTCCACGGTGCTCTGGCATTGTCGCTGAGATGATAAAAGCCTCAGGGGAGACTGGTGTCAACTTAGTCACTGAGTTGAAAACACAATTATTAAAGATGAGAAAATCCCCGAGAATTGGCACAAAAGTCTAATAGTAAATATATACAAAGGAAAAGGGGATGTGCTAGATGGAGGTAATTATAGAGGCCTGAAAATGCTTGACCAAATCATGAAGGTCTGTGAGAGTGTCTTTTATAGTCAGGCAGATACAGGAAAGATACTTACTAAAAGGCAGGGATCTTACTTTGTGTTTGTAGACCTGGAGAAGGCCTTTGACAGGGTGCCTAGAGATGTTGTGCAGTGGGCTATGAGGAAACTTGGTGTGGAAGAGTGGCTGGTGCGTGTGATAATAAAGATTTATGAGGATTCGCGAACTGCGGTGAGGGTGAAAGGTGTACTGAGTGATGAGTTCACAGTCCGTGTTGGAGTTCACCAGGGTTCAGTGTTAAGCCCCCTCCTCTTTATTATGGTCCTGGTGGCACTGTCTAGAGTTTTTAGATCCAGACTCCCGTAGGAACTGTTTTATGCAGACGATTTATTCCTATTAGCTGACAATGTGCAAGATGCTGAGGCCAAATTCAGAAGATGGAGAGAGGGCATGGCGAGCAATGGTTTAAGAGTCAATATTAACAAAACCAAGGTTATGCATTGTAGATTGAGACGAGGCAATGTGGAAAAGAGCGGTGCAGTGTGTGGAAAGCGTGTGGGCGCTAGCTCGATTCGATGTAGTATCTGTCGATGTGTGCACCATGGGAGTAAGAGCTGTAGTAGAATAAAAGACCCCTGCCGAAGGATAAGTCAGAAATAGAGAAATTTGAGTGCGTAGTGTGCAAAGGCGAGCTTGTGTTAAATGATGATCCTGTGGCTGTGAATTTTTGGAAATGAGTCACTGGAGCTGGTGGACAAGTTTTGTTACCTAGGAGATACCATCTCTGCCGGTGGTGGGGCCGAGGCTGCCACTGTCGCTAGAATTAGATGTGGCTGGGGGAAGTTCAGAGAACTGCTGCCCAACCCCGAAAGGAGTTGAAATAGGGGAGCTATCCCTCCGCCAAAGGCGGCTTTATAGGACCTTTCCTAGCTGATGCTGAGAGGATTGGGCTCTAGTCATGTGGCGATGGGCTGGTCTATCAGAGTGAGAGCTGAGCGATCTCTGCCATACCTATAGCTTACTCTGGCTGTTCCTTTTACTTATACAGTATATCTTCTAGATCTCAAGTGACGGCGTCTTTTCCGTGGATTGACCTCCCTACTGCCAACCTAGAAGTTGGCAGATTGGGAGCCAAAGTGTCACATTTTTCCCTTGCCCCTCAACTTTCCCTTCATATTGCTGAGGGGCACAGGGCCTTGGAGTGGCTTCGGTCACCCGGGCTTTGTTAGTGGTAAGCAGGGAGTGTTTTGTGGATGCGCTCGTTTATGGCCTTGGCTTTGCTCGGGACCATGGGGCTGTTTGGCCAGACAGCCTGGAGAACAACAACAACAACAACAACTGCTGCCAATTCTGACCATGAAAAGAATGCCTCTCCCCCTGAAGGGAAAGGTGTATGCCTCATGTGTTAGAAGTGCAATGACGTATGCCTCAGAAACATGGGCCGTTAAAGTAGAGGATGTCAACAGAATGGAACGTAATGAGATGAGAATGGTGAGATGGATGTTTGGGGCCAGGGTGCAGGATCTTCTGATCACTGTCTGATACAGGCCACCTGTCTATCACCTACCACACCTTCCCACTCTGAACCTGTTTTGGTGACTAAATGGCATTACGATAGGGCAGACTGGGAGGGTCTTCAAGGTTTCTTTATTGATATTCCCTGGACCTCTTTCTTTTCTAATGATGCACACTCCACCTTGAGCCACATACAAGATTTTGTAAAAATTGGAATGGAAACTTTTATTCCTCATCAAAAGTACAGTAAAAGATCTAATTCACCTAAATGGTTTGACCATAATTGTGCTAGAGTAACTGAACAAAAAGCAATAGCCTACAATGCATACACAAGATCAAAAACTCATGAAGTCTTTAATTACTTTAGAAACATCAGAAATCATGCCAAAACTGTATTAACCTAACTAAATCAAACTTTCTCCACAAGCAGGCAAATAAACTTCTAAATAATCCAAATGATAACAAAATATTTTGGTCTACTCTTAACTCATTTAAATTCAACTTCACTACTGCTTCATCCATTCCACCATTAAAATCTCCGACTGGCAATCTTGTAAGTGACCCACGAGGTAAAGCTAACCTTCTTGCGGATATTTTCTCCACCAACTCAACCTTAGATGAAATAAATCAAGATGTCCCTGTACTTAATTTTAATTCGCCTGAATTCCCTCACTTAAGATCCACACCAGACATGTCAAAACTATTTTGCAGAATCTCTCAGTAGATAAGGCTCCTGGTCCAGATGAAATTCCTCCAATAGTACTTAAGAATTGCTCCTTGGTGCTCGCTCCTGTATTGGCAAAAATTTTCCGTCTGTGTACTCATACCTCATGCTTCCCAGTACCCTGGAAAGCAGCAAACATCCATCCAGTTCCTAAAAAAGGTGCCTCTTCAGATCCATCAAACTACAGACCAATAGCTATAACTTCCACTCTTGGTAAAGTCTTTGAAATTATATTAAATAATCACATAATTAAGCATCTTGAGAATAATAAATTAATCAGTGATAGACAATATGGTTTTAGACGATGTCGATCAACTGCAGACATGCTTTGCCTTCTTACGCATCAAATCAACCAAGCTACAGACCAACATGGTGAAACACATACAATAGCACTGGATATATCAAAGGCATTTGATAGAGTCTGGCATCAATCCTTATTGTCGAAGATGTCACACTACGGCCTTGCATCATTAGTTCCACTAATTTCTTCTTATCTTCATAACAGAAAAATACGTGTAATGGTAGATGGCCTTTATTCTCAATTTCACTCAATAAATGCTGGTGTTCCCCAGGGATCAGTTTTGGCCCCAATTCTGTTCCTCATTCATATCAATGATCTCATATCTACCACTCATAATCCAATACATTCCTACGCAGATGACTCAACACTCCACAGTTCCTTCACATTTACCAATTCTTTCACCCAACCCGATCTTATAAATTCAAAATAAACACTGCAATTTCTCTGAACCAGGACCTTTCTAGACTTAATGGATGGGGACAAAAGAATCTAGTTTCCTTTAATGCACAGAAAACCAAATACATTCTATTTTCTAACCGACAGAATCTCACTGACTCCCATATATTTTTTAATGATGTAAATATTCCCACTTCCCCTAGTATTGACATTTTCGGTGTAACATTAACTACTAACTTGAGCTGGACACATTATGTTAGAAGCATTGCTAAGAATGCCTCTAAAAAACTGGGACTCCTGTACAGAGTTCGAGAATTCTTCACTGACGAGCAGTTGGCCGTGATATATAAAAGTCATGTGCGTTCTCAGATGGATTACTGTTCACCTCTGTGGGGTGGAAGTGGAGTGGTTGCATTGAGGCAGTTGGACAAAATTCAAATAAAGCTATTAGATTAATCAAATAACCCTGCAATCACACAGGACCTTCCTACATTATCCATACGAAGAAACGTTGCATCCCTTGCATTATTCTACAGATATTTTCACAGCAATTGTTCCGAGGAACTTGCTTCAATTGTGCCGCCTCTCCACATCTTTCCCCGTAGAACTAGGGCAGCTGAGAGCGCCCATGAATTTACACTTTCTCCTCCACAATGCAGAACTTCTGCTTATCAGAATTCATTTATCCCCAGAGCTACTACTCTTTGGAATTCACTTCCCTCGAATTGCTTTCCACAAACTTACAATCTACAAATGTTTAAATCCAGTTGTTACAAACATTTTATGAATGGAGGATGCCTTTAGGCACATGGACCTTTTTGTTTATCTGTGTTTTTCCTTCCTCCGTTCATTGTCTCTTTAAAAAAAAAAAAAAAAAAAAAAAAAAAAAAAAAAAAGATAGAATAACACAAATGATGAGCTGAGGAGACGTTTAGGTATAAAGAGTATTAGCGAGGAGATGCGTACAAGTAGACTGGGATGGTATGAACATGTGGAGAGAATGGATAAGCAAAATTGGGTGAAAAGATGCAGGTCTGTGATTGTGGAGGGAGCTGCACCAAGGGGTGAACCGAGGAAGACCTAGGATCGGACTATACGTGCCGATCTCAAATCCAAAAACTTGACAAGTGTATGATACTATAAACCAAGATTTTTTAGGTTCGTAGTTAATCACCTTTTAGGGTTTCAGTGTATCTGATTAAACTGGAGGATGAAAGCTAGGTCAGGTCAGGTCAGGCTATGGAGATCGTCAACTCTTTTAAGTATCTGGGCAGTGTGTTGAGTAAAGATGGGACTATGGATGAAGAGGTGCAGGAGAGGGTACAACAGGGGAAGAGGGTTGTAGGAATGCTAAAAGCAGTAACAAGAAATAGGGTGGTCAGTATGGAAGTGAAGAAGTCCTTGCATGACAGTGTGGTAATCCCGACACTGACTTACGGAAGCGAAGCATGGACGTTGGTTGAGAGACTCAGACCAAGAGTGAGAGCAGTGGAAATGAATTACTTAAGGAGTGCGTGCGGAGTTACATGGAGGGATAGACAGACTAATGAGGAAGTAAGAAGGAGGTGTGGTGTGGAGGTAGATGTGCTGGAAAGTGTGAAAAGGAACAACTTGAGATGGTTCGGCCATATGGAACGTATGGAAAGCGAGAGAATGACTAAGAGGGTGTACGAGAGCGAGGTGGAGGGACAGAGGGGGAGAGGTAGACCGAATATGAGGTGGAAGGATGGAGTGAGGAACTACATGAACGAAGGCGGTGCTGGTTTGGGGGGAGGGGCGTCGACTGACTGGGGGCGGTTCGTTCGTGGCCACCCCTTCGGGGATCACGGCGTCAGGCAATAGATAGATAGATAGATAGATGAAAGCTAGGACAGAGCACATGGTCACAGTATAAGATTTTACTTATAAGTTTCAAATGAAGTGCAAACAGGTATGTTGGAGGTGACTTATTTAAATACTTGTAATTAATATTAATTGAATGGATACATACTGTATATATACAATTTGGTAACAGGTGGAACCTGAAAAAGGCAGGACGTATATATAGAAGGGAGAGTGGGGAGCATGGGAGGGTAGCTAATATGTATTCTAGTGGTGTTGTAAATAGATCTTGCGTTAGAGTGCCATTCATTGAATAGTTTGCTTTCTCAATTAGTTTTCCAATATGGAGTACTTTACATTTATCCAAATTAAAACTAATTTGCCAAATTTTACCCCAACATGACAGCGTATCTAGATTATGTTGCATATCTTCTACATGTTCATTTGAGAGTACAGTGAACCCTCAAATTACGCGGGGGATGCGTACTGTGCTGTCGGCGCGTACGTTCGTTTGCACGTACATGGGAGTTACTGTAAATATAAATGGGGAAAATAGGTACAGTATTTGTCTGGGTCCGATCAAAAGTTGTACTATTTCTACCTTTCATTACCTAAAACCACAAATATATACAGTAAAAGTCCTTTAATCCGACGACCGATGATTCAAATCTCCCAATAGTCCGAATTTTTCAATTTGAGGCCAAATCCTAATTCACCCGATGGTCCGAATTTCAAGAAGTCCCAAAGTCCCCTTTTTGAGGCATTAGTCCACTCAAATGACACATAATGGAGCACACACATATCATATGTTCATGAATTCACTTTAAAAGTTTACCATTGTCATTGTAGCCTATTACCTACTTCAAAACATTCAGATTAATGGTCAAAGGAAGCTACTGATATAAACGTAAACACCACATCGTCTGCTAGAGAGTTTGTTTTGCTCTTGAACGCATCCTTGGGACGCTCCGATGCGCTACTGGCTTGCACCGCATTTTCTGCAAGCGCATTCAGTCTTGAGCTTGAAAACGCACCTTTGGACGTTCCGATACGCTACTATTTATAGTTCAGTGATCGGAGCGTCCCAAGGGTGCTTTCAAGACAACAAGACAAGGGTGCTTTCAATACAATATAATATAACAGAGCACGTCGCAAATGGAAAATCAGAAAAGGAAAATTACAAGAACCTCTCATGGAAGTGCCGTTGTTAAGGCATTACTTCCCGAACCACATCTGATCTGATCTTCAAGAGCAAGACAAACTCGCTAGTAGACGATGCGGACATATGGTGTTTACGTTTATATCAGCAGATTCCTTTGACCATTAATCTGAATGTTTTGAAGTAGGTAATAGGCTACAATGACAATGGTAAACTTTTGAAGTGATTTCATGAACATATGATATGTGTGTGTGTCATTTGGGTGGCCTAATGCCTCAATGTTTTCGTCAGGCCATTAATACACAGGTTCATAGGGGTAAAGTCCGATAATCCGAAAAATCCACTAATCCGAACGAGGGCCGGTCCGCTGCCCTTCGGATTAACGGAAGTTTACTGTAACATATTACTTTACAAAAATGTTTTTATAACCTAATCTACCACACAAAATACATTTAACCCTCTCACCACGGAAGGGCTCTTGAACGCCCATAAAAAAGCATATAACAGGTACCCGGAAGGTCTCTTGAACGCCCAGTGGTTGAAAGCCTGTGAGCTTCGTGTGCGAGGCGTCGGTCCGACGCATGTAAACAACAGCCGGCTGGACCGTCGCCCCGCATCTCCGGCCACAAGAAGGAGAGCGTCGCTTGTTCGTGTGTGCCTGTATGTTGTTGTTAAGTATCGAAAAGTGGTGTAAAGTGGCTGTTTTGGCCATAAAGTTATCTCCAATGAAATCATCATCACAGCTCAACCAGTTGACTTAGAGAGCTCTACTTAATGCCATTCTACAGGTAAATAACACAGCTACGCTTGGGGATGCGCGGGAATGCGGGAAGCAGTCTGATTAACGAATATACGGTAGCCTAGCCTAGACGTTTTTCGGCCAAAACACCCGGGTTTCGAGGAATATATATATAATACATAGCCGGGGCTGGAGGGTTAATATATAAAAATAAGACACATTTGAATTTTACTCACATTGGTAGTGATTGAGCAACGCCGATGTTATGGATCTGCGCCATCGATCGATAGCAATGCGCTCGAAACGGATCGACCGAAATAATAGGCCTAGCCGCCTAGGCCTACTGATAAAGTTTTGAGTCGAAAAGTAATACACCCTGTATAGGCCTATAGTTTCATATAGCCTACATAGTGTCAAGTGAGATAGTTCAATAGCTCATATACATATGGAATTGGCTTCACATCATTTAGCCAGGGGAGAGCAGTAAGCTTTGAAGCGACTTTTAGAGAGAAGTGTAAACAATCTCACTTCCAACTCCTGAACAGAAACAGATTTTCCATTTCCGATTTTGTTTGCTCAATAAATGATACATGCAATGAAAAACGAAGAACAGTCTTTTAACCCTTGTGGCCCGGGCTGCCTTTCTAAATGACTGAGCTCGTATCCGGGCGATCTTGCCGAAAAACGTCTAGGCCTAGGCTACCGTATCTTTGTTATTTTAACTGCTAGAAATTTCCCATGCATCCCTAAACGTAGTGCGGTTTCCAATCTGTAGATTGGCGTTGAGTAGAGCTCTCTAAGTCAACTGGTTCAGTTGTGATGACGATTTCCGTGGAGCGAATTTTTCTGCGATGTTGACAATATCGGAGCTATTCAGACACTAATTTCGTCATATCATACAACAACAACATTGATCCGACGTGTCCTTCTTGTTTTCGGAGGTGCGGTGACGCAATGAACGGCTTTGTTTACATGCGTCGGACGCACGGCGTTCAGACCAAGCTGAATAGGCTTTCAAGCTTACTGTCTGTTAAAAGGACACCCGGGTACAGGCCCATCTGCCGCGGTGTCCTTTTAAAAGGACACCCGGGCTCGAAGGGTTAATAGATTCATAATATCCTGTTGTGCTTTATAGATACATAATAGTTTGGTACGGGAGATGTGTCTCTCTCCACAGTCAACGGTGACGATGTCGAAGGGCCCGGCGTCACGCCAATATGGCCTCCCGAAACTCTCCAACATATACGAATCGACTCCCGCTCGTTCACTCGGCGCGTACATTTGAATAATTAAGCGTATTTTTCTATTTGTTGCCTCAATTGTTTTTCAAGCGTAGTTGATTACGCGTAGATAAATTGCGCGTATTTTGAGGGTTCACTGTACGGTATTTGCAATTTTTGTATCGTCTGCAAACTTTGAGAGTATAATAATAATAATAATAATAAGCATGTTACTTATTTCTCATAAGCGCCAATTTTTCCGAAGAATTCACTAGCGCTCGGAAAGAGAAAGAAAAAAGAACAAAATCAATGCATCAAAAGAAGGCTTATATACAACACACATTTAACAATCACTAGCAGTGGAAAAATAGCCTAAACTCTATAGCCATCTGTCATGACACCTCTCAAGATCATAGCTTCTCTCAAAGAGAAAAGTCTTAAGTTGTCTCTTGAAGCATTCAACAGAACTCAGTTGTCTCATGGACAGCGGCAACCTGTTATACAACCTCGGAGCCATGTAGGAGAATGACCTCTCAAAGAAAGAAGACTGCTGGAAAGCCCTTGGTTCATCAAGACGAAAAGGGTCATTGTCATGACGCACAACTACACCATGGTGTGCCGGTGGGTGCCTGAGCAGCTCTGCAAGGTACCTAGGCTCACCAAATTTGAGAACCTTAAAAGTCACCAAACACAACTTAAATTCTATTCTTGCTCTTACTGGCAGCCAGTGCAGTTCTATGTGAAGAGATGTAGTAGGAGTTCTAGGTGGAACACCAAAAATGAGTCTTACGGCCCTGTTAAGAACAGACTGAACTTTCTTTAAAATATAATTTGGAAGACCCACCAACTGGGCATTGCAATAATCAACACGAGAGAAGACCAATGAGTGAACCAACGTCAGGAGGCAACGTCTGGTTATAAACGGCTTCACCAAATAGAGATTTCTGATGTGCAAGTAACAACTTTTAACTATCTGGTTTACATGCTCTTTGAAATCTAATCGGGAGTTCACATATACACCCAGATTTCGAACAGAGTTGGCCGGTCGCAGCTGAGATCCACCCACATTGATGGAGAGGGCACCTACTATATCATCAGCTCTTCTATTTCCTCGGATGATGAGAATATCAGTTTTACCATCATTTAGTTTAAGTTTTCTCGCTCTCATCCACTTCTTGATATCAGACATCAACAATTCCTTCTTACTCCGTATATCAACTATATTTGTGATTCTCACATAAATCTGGGTCTCATCTGCATAAAAGTGAAAGGTGACATTATGTGCACGAAGCAGAAGAGACAAACTGCTGATATAAATTATAAATAGGATAGGACCTAAAACTGATCCCTGCGGAACACCATACTGCAGGGGTGTCGAGTCCGAGACCATTTGATTTACCATCACACTCTGGGATCTACCTGACAAGTACGACCCAAGAAGTAAGAGAGCGGAGTCACGCACACCACAATCATAAAGATCACTCAATAACAACTCGTGATCCACTGTGTCAAAGGCCGCAGAGAGATCAAGCACGACCAATAGTGAGGCCACACCATTGCAAATGTTTCAACTAGATCATTATGTACTCTAATCAATGCTGTTTCAGTTGAATGATGCTGTCGGTAAGCAGACTGAAAAATTGGGATAGTTTCATTCTGCTGAAGTAGTGGTTGTAATTGGTCAAGTATTGCACGCTCTAATATCTTTGATATGAAGGACAGGTTGGAGACAGGACGATAGTTCAACATGTTCTCAACATCAAGTCCAGGTTTCTTTAGAGTAGGTCGGAGTAGTGCATGCTTTTCAGAATGTGGGAAGCTACCTTCAGAGAAGCACTTATTAATTATTTTGGAAATAAACTCAACTGTGTGATCATAGACTCTTGGTAGCTTGGAAACATTTATGGGATCCAACGGGCAAAATGTTTTATTGAGGTTTCTTATGTAGGACGAGATCATGTCCACCTCTACTGAGTGAAAGGATGAGAGGACATTATTAGGAATGGAGTACAACTGAAAGTTCTTCACCAACAGAAGCATCATCCAGTTCCTGTCTTATGCGAGTTATCTTGCCAGCAAAAAATGCCACAAAGTTGGCAGCCAACTCGGCATCGGGCACAGAAGGTCTTAAGCTGACTCTTGTTTTTCCAAGTAAACTGTTTACAATTGAAGCCAACCTCCTCTGGTCGTTACCACATGAGTCAACTTTTCCCTGATAATACACTTTCTTTTCATCTTTGATTGTGTGGACCACGGCTCTTCTGGCTGACCGATATTGCAACCATGTAGAGTCTGTTTTATTTTTCCGCCATTCACGTTCAGCTCTTCTACGCGCTCTTCTAAGAAATTTAACTCGAGTGCTATACCAGGTTGAATCATCTCGTACTATGATTTTCTTCTCTACTTATGGACAGTGATGATCGAACACTAATTTAAGTGCATTTCCATGTACCTCCACCAGCTCATCTGAAGTAAGGTTGGAAGTATCAATACTTCCCAAGTACTGTTTTACTTCATTGCTAGTCAAATTTTGGTCTGTATTTTTATAATTTCTAAATCTGATTACTTTTTCATGTGTGAGTGGCTTAGGGAAATCAAAGCTGAAAGTAATCAAAGCATGATCAGAGGTATTAGGGTCAGCATTCTCAACATCAACATCCAGAACACCACCACAACCCACAGGAGAGAAAACCAAGTCAAGGGTGTGTCCTAAGATATGAGTTGGGTGGGACACATGGTTTACAAAATTGTTCTGATCAGTCAACTCAAGGAACTCAGGAGAGAATGGCTTCAGATGAGGGCTGTCAACCCAGTAATTAACACATTACGAGCGGGTGGTCTGTGGCCGTTTTGGGCCTTTTCAGGCCATTCTGACTGCTATATCAACCATCAGCATGAAAGGAACTGTATTGTGCCGAAAACTAGGCGGAAATCGCTACACAATGACACCACATACAGCTACGTAGCACTCGTGGAGCCCTGACAGTGTTACCTCAAAGATGGAAGTTTAGCAGATTTAGCTACATTGTTCACTTTTCGCGAACTATTGGTCACACTGTCATCCTCCCGTGCGGTGGGGGAACTGGAGTTAGTGTGGGCCGGGAGGCCACAGATGTCGGACGTATGGTTCATTACTGTTCCACCCATTTTCACTCTATTTTCACCCATTTTTCACCCGTTTTTTGCCAGTTTCTTTAACTCGACATAAGTCGCGCGCTGCTAGACAAGGGTTAAAATCTCCACATATCAAAAGTCTTCCGGTTTTAGCAGAAAATTCCTCGAGAAACTGCCCAAACTCTTCCATAAAACCCCTATCTGTGCCACGATGGCCAGGCCTATAGACAACTGCCATTCTTAGAATTTGTTGATGGAGTTTTATTTCCATTTCCAACAGTTCATAATAAAGAGGGGCTGGGTTATGGCTTATTTGCAAGATATTCACCAGAGATGTGGAGTAGACAACTGCCACTCCACCACCCGGATGATCTCCCCTAGGCCTAGGAACATTTATTATGGAATGGGTTTTAGGCAATGCCGCCTGGATAATATTCAGATCTGACTCGAACAACCAGGTCTCAGTGAGACATAATACATCAAGGTTACGTTCATCCAAGATCTCGCAAATATGATCCATTTTGTTACGCAAGGAACGAACATTCAACAGACCCAGTGTCAACCGGCTCCCGTGTGTATTTTTCAGTTTTTTGAACCTACAAAATTGGTGTTTTCAATAACTTTATTTCTCTGAGCTGTCATTAGAGGACAATTTCTACTTGAGGCGAAATGATTTGGCGGCTCCGTAACTGATGTGGAGCTCATACAATTTATACATTTGGGGGAAGTCTTGTTGGTGCAGTCTTTTGAGTTATGAGTACCGGCACAGAAGTTGCATTTTGGATCCTCATTTTTCCGATAACACCTGTCACTGGTATGGCCAAAGCCCTGGCAATGGTAACATTGTGTTACCCAAAAGCGATCGTATGCACGACATCTCACAAGTCCAACATACACAGAATTGCCATCATCCACAATGGAAGAGCGTTTTTCAGGTGACATTTTTACTACCGCAGTCTTTGTGTGTGCATCACTCTTTTGCTTGGTGAATAGCAATTTCATAGCTAAGCCATCGTCGACCAGGGACTTTATTCTTGGGTTCTTGTTGAGGATGCTGGGAATGATCTCATTATCCTCAGCGTCATTAGCAATGCCTACCAGAGTCATTTTTGGCATCATCTTCTTTGGTTCGGAGACACTGAAGGCACTGTCCACCCCCAAACACTGATTGATGGCCCTTCCTGCGTCTTCTTTGGCTTTCTTGAATGGAAGTCGTACCACCAGTACACCTGAATCAGTTCTAGTTAACTTGTTAACCGGAACCGAAGCCAAAGCAGTCTCGATTGCCTTTGTATCTGGTGGGCTTACTGGCTCGGAGGATCGGTCTTTTGGCTTCACTACCAGGACCTGATGGTCCCAGACAGTTTTTTCTTTCCACCATCTACCACCTCAGTGGTGCGTTTGGTCGGCTCCTGTTTGGTCTCTTCAAATGTTTGCTGAACTATCTTGGCAAACAAGGGAATGTCGGGGGCAGCAACTTTAGTCTCAAGGATATCCATTCTGTTACAAATACTCTCTATCTCCACGGCCACCGCAGCAAGGGCACCCTTCACTTCGTTTACAATGGCAGTCTTCACTTCACCAACTAGGGCAGCCGTCAGGTCATCCAAGGTCTGCTGACTAATTGCTGCGTCCTTTGCAGCCAGGGGGGTGGTATCGCAAACAGTGCAATGCCATTTAAATCCAGGTTTCTTCTTTGCAAGTACTCTGAGGTCCTCATCATCAACATTTATACAGTTAACGTCAAAATAGGTACCACACAAGTAGCAGCCCAGCGATTTGGCCTTGCCCACAACCTTTCCGCAACTGCAACTCTGCTTGCTTGCTGCCATTTCAGTGGAAGTAACCAATAATTAAAAACAAAAACACCTGTTTTTCGTATCTGATTAAAAATAAGAGAAAACCCTAGTTTAAAAAAAAAACGTGAAAATAACTACCTGGGACAGACCCCAGGTAGCGCCGTCCCCGTCAGTATACAGGTGAGGCGCTCATTTATTTTGTTAATGTAAACTAGGAAGAGATTTGGCCCTAATATGGATCATTGGGTTACCCCGCTGCATATATTGGTCCATTTGGATGCTTTACCGTTTATGACTACTCTTTGCTTTCTTTCACTGAGCCAATTTTATATTCATCTCAACATGTCGC
The DNA here is from genome assembly GCA_032716605.1 of Paralithodes platypus. Classification (NCBI taxonomy): domain Eukaryota; kingdom Metazoa; phylum Arthropoda; class Malacostraca; order Decapoda; family Lithodidae; genus Paralithodes; species Paralithodes platypus. The sequence goes on from CM064521.1 coordinate 40,295,705, forward strand.
TCATATTTCATGCGCTTTTAACTTTAGCAATAAAGGTTTGTGGGGAACTTTGTCACAGGACTTTTGAAATCAAGATATATAATATCTACAGCTTAACTCTCGTCATATAGGTTGAGGATATTGTGCAAGAAGTTTAAGAGTTTTTTTAAGAAGGAGCGTTTGGTTTGGTGTTGAGGAGTGCGAGCCTGTGGTACCACTGCTCTAGAGATAATTATTGGATGACTGTAGTTTGAGCCGGTATAGTATAGTATACAATATGTACAGTGGTGATGGGCTGGTCTATCAGAGTGAGAGCTGAGCGATCTCTGCCATACCCATAGCTTACTCTGACTGTTCCTTTTACTTATATATCTTCTAGATCTCAAGTGACGGCGTCTTTTCCGTGGATCGACCTCCCTACTGCCAACCTAAAAGTTGGCAGATTGGGAGCCAAAGCGTCACATTTTTCCCTTGCCCCTCAACTTTCCCTTCATAATTGCTGAGGGGCACAGGGCCTTGGGTGGGGCTTTGGTTTCCCGGGCGTTTCTGCGCCCTCCTCAGCTCCCTGCCTTAGAGTGGCTTCGGTCACCTGGGTTTTGTTAGTGGTAAGCAGGGAGGGTTTTGTGGGGGCGCTCTATGGCCTTGGCCTTGCTCGGGACCTTGGGGCTGTTCGGCCAGGCAGCCTGGGGAACAACAACAACTGTGTAGACAAATGTTCTCCTCGAGATATATTGTTGAGAAATATTTGGAGAAGGGACAAAAGTTGTTTACTGCATTTATGAACTTGGAGAAAGCTTGCGACAGAGTTGACATAGAAGGTTTGTGGAATGTACTGTATTGAGAATATATGGAATAGTTGATAAGTTGCTTAAAGTGGTGAATAGCATGTATGAAGGGGCAAAGGCGACAGTGTTAGTGGAGAATGAACAGAGCTAGTTCTTGTTCTGAATGTTAGGTTAATGCAAGGGTGTGTGATGTTCCTGTGGTTGTTCAATATACAGTATATATATGGATGAAGTCATGAAAGAAATACAAGGAAGAGCAGTGGATACTGGAGTAACCCTGATAAGGGAAGGGAGTGAGTGGAAGCTGCTTGTGCTGATGTTTACTAATAATACAGTTCTGATGAGTGATAATGAGTGGGAGTTGCAGGTTCCGGTAAATATGTTTTGGACAGTGTATGAGAAACGGAACCTGAAGGCAAATGTGGGGAATTATAAGGTTATGGTCTTTGAAAGGGATGCAGTCACAGAGTGTGAGGTAAGGTTGAATGATCAGGTTATGGAGAAGAGAATGTCAGCTCATTTACCGTAAGTATTTGGGCAGTGTGGTGAGTAAAGATAGGAGTATGGACGATGAAGTGCAGGAGAGGGTACAGAAGGGAAAAGAGGGTTGTATGAATTTTGAAAGCAGTAATAATGAATAGGGTGGTGCGCATGGAAGCAAAGAAGTAATTGTATGATAGTGTGGTAATCCCGACATTGACGTACGAGAGTGAAGCGTGAACGTTGTTGGAGACACATAAATCAATAATAAGAGGGGTGGAAATTAGTTACTTGAGAAGTGCGTGTGGAATTACATGGAGAGATAGACAGATGAATCAGGAAGTACGAGAGCGTTGTGGTGTGGATGTGCTGGAGAGTTGATAAGGAACACCTTGTAGTTTGAAAAGGAACACCTTGAGATGGTTCGGTCATGTGGAACCTATGAGCAGCGAGAAAATTACTAAGAGAGTGTATGAGAGTGAGGTGGAAATGCAGAGAGGAAGAGGCAGACCGATAGTGAAGTGGAAGGATGGAGTTGATAGTTATATGAGTGAAAATAGTGTTGGGTGGGAGGAGGGGCTGACAGAGGTGCATGGAGGCGATTCATTCATAACCACCTCTTCGGGGACCATTACGTCTGGCAATACTGTAGATAGATAAATGTATTGACCATGAGGCTTGCGGTAGTGTAGATGAGCAGCAAAGTTTTTCACCTTCCTTAACCCCCATAAAGGGTGTAGCTTTAAACCATTGGATTGGGAATAGAGGTTTTCTAGACCTTGCCTTCTGGGAACCTGTGTCCACTTGTTAGCCGTGACCTGCTTCTTGAAATCTCGAAGGTTCCCAAACAAGATCGGGAAAGAAGGAAGCTGTACAGAAGAAGAAAATTACTCACACAATGACGCACACATCCAAATCTACAGGATAGGCAAAAGGCCAAAATAGATAGAGAAATTGTGGAAATTGAACACAGGCTAAGAATATCATATGAACAGTGGTGGGCGTGGGCGCGCCGATTTGGCGCTCTGCGATCCGGTGCGCACTACCAATATAGAGGAGCGAGGAGCGGCAAAAATCTGAACTCGGAGTGCAGGCGGGGAGCGCAGCTTGAATTTTGCGCTCCTTTCTGGCGCTCCGGAAGCGATTTTTCCTGTCAACAACAGGTTCAAGAACGTCATTATCGTGTACAGTCATCGTACGGTGTTACTCACGGTGTTAGTGAACTGTGATACAGTGATACTATGATAGTGACAGACTGACAGTGTTACAGTTGTTAACTTGTTACTGACTTTTTTTGGCTTTTGCTAACGCTAAGTAAACCTTACGGGCAAGTTACGGCTTACGAAGGGGCCTATTTTAATAAATTATTAATGATATCATCATATCAATCATATCATATTATGATATTAAATTATTAATCGTTTAATCATGTTATTGTATTGTTAGGCTTGTTAGCTTGATAAGTTTAACTGTTAAGTTTCTCAGTTTGGACAGTTTCTGTAATTCTTTATGTCATATCATAGATATCAATGGACAGTCACAATGTCACAATGATATCAATCATATCATTGATATGACATAAAGAATTACATAAACTGAGAAAGTGAGAAACTTAAACTTCAGAAAGACACCATGACTTGATTTTTTTTTATTTTTTTTTATTTTTTGAATTTAATTAAGTGAAAGACAAAGGATTGTATTAATTTAGGTAAATAATTAAATAACTTCTAGAAGCTGTTTTTTACTTTTTTTTATTATGTACCTATTTTTGGGAGCGCAGAGCGGGAAGCGCATCGGGTCGGCTGACCAAAGGAGCGTGTGAGCACTGCCGCATTACCTTATGTCTGAGGAGCGCGGAGCGCTGCCGCATTACCGGTCCCACCGGAGCGCGCCCACCACTGCATATGAACTACAACATATGGAAGAGGAGAGGAAAGCTATTGCAGGTATAAAGGAAAATTCCAAGTACTTCTTTTCATATGCCAAACTAAAGGCTAAATCAGCATCAAACATCGGCCCACCAAGCAAAGGGGATGGGGTCATTCACAGGGGACAAAGAGGAAATGAGCGAACTCTTACGCTGGCAGTATGAAACGGCCTTCAGTGAGCCTGATGAAACAAGAGCCATCAGAGACCAAAATATATTTTTCATGGAAACCTCCCCCACGGAAGCCCCCCAGATGCTGGATATTGATTTCAGTCCAAAAGACATAGAAGAGGCCATTTCCAACATGCCATCCCACTCGGCACCAGGCCCGGACTCATGGAATTTGATCATAATGAAGAATGTTACGATCCAGGTTCTACAAGACTTGGACTAGATAAGGCTAAATGCAACAACGGTAACACTAGTTCCAACCCCTGCCTTAACCACTGGAAAACAAAATACCTATACCGCCCTGAGTCGTGCCTGGACAACGAGGTTATCCTATGACTCGGTAAAAGGTGCACACTATAGGCTGATGATCACTGAAGCAGCCTATACTCATACAACATACGATTACTTTATTAAAGTATACAAGGAAAAAGATAGATAGCGTAATTAAATCGCAGCAACGATTTAACCCTTTCAGACTCATATGACGCAGAGGTTGCCAGATTAGCAATAAGAAATAGAGTTCTCTCACTCTTATAATTACCTCTCCAAAATTAGTTTTCTGCCCACAGCTAACTCAAAGACAACTGCAGAGGTTGAAGTAACTAAACTAAAGGTTTCTAAATACCCCTGATGGTAACAAAGGCTTTAAAGTATCCCTAATAGGCTCAAAATTGCATCATATGTCGGAGAGGGTTAATAGCAAACTAGAAGAAGGATAATTAACGTTACATTAAATAATCAGTAAACTGTCACTCCTGTCTGAAAGAAAGTGAAACAAAGAAAGTCCTAAAGCATCATGCCGGAATCTTCTGCAAAAGTCAGATGCAACTAAGAAGTACGTATCGGATTCTGAACTGTGTATTATTACTGTGGGAACATATATAGTGTAGGGACATACGGTGTTATCTGGCACAGGTGTAATTATAAAACAGTCCGCAGTCTAAACTCTAACCCCAAAAGATGTGCTTTCTCCCACCAAGCACAAGCCTGCTCTGGTTGGGTCTCTCAGCAACAATCATGACTTACTATAAACATAAGGAACAATAATGCTGCACACATATACACAATGAGATTATAAACCCTAATCGGGGGTCTGCCAGGTGGACGAAGTCTAGCAAGGGAGTCGTAGGCTAGGCTACCTGGGCCGAGCCACCTGCTCGGTAGCCTAGTGTCGTTCTCAAGTCTGTGCGCCTAGTTACATTAAATGACGGGGTGCTCTCTTGAGAGATCCAGGTCTCGTGTACCTGGTTCTCTCCTGGCGACCCTCCTAAGTCAAAAGCTAACGAGCTAGCACAGTGCTGGGTGGACTAGGCAAACGCCCTCACGCCAACACAGAGCTAGGCTCTAAGGTACACAGACAAGAAAATGACCTAGGCCTCTGCAGGTATCCGGTACAGTTGCATAGGCTCAACGAAGTCTATGCTCATAGGAAACTGCAACCTGATAGCCTCTCCCCAGTCTAGCATCGACTAACCTGGCAGACACTCAAGAAAATATGGTTGGGGCAACACAATGAGTATGTCAAACCTCCCCAAGCCAAAATGGATAACCCTCTGATCCAAAATGCCTAACTACGTACATATAATATTTCTGAGAGCTCGCTATATAATACAGTGACTGATATATGAAATCAACGTCAAGGGAAAGGGCAGTTAATTAATAGTAGGATATACAGAGAGAAGAAGGTAAGCAGTGGTAGAGAAAGTTCGCAATAGGGGGGTGAGGTGGGCTGATAGATTGCAAGGGGATGTTAGCGGTACAGCACTAAGAGGAGCTCTGCCCGTGGAAGTCACAAGGGAGTCCGTGCGTGTAGGCGCACCCATTCCTGACGCGGCGGGAAAGCGGTGACGGGGCAGGAGGGAGGAGCCCGGCGACGAATCAGGCGCCCGAGAGATGACATAACTAATCAAGTTGCACGACATAAATCCGCCGATACCACCAAGCTCTGATCTCTCTCTCTC
>CM064521.1:40301107-40625890 GCA_032716605.1 Paralithodes platypus
ACGGTGTGTGTGATGTGTGGCATTCTGTGATGGCCATCATCATTCCTGAAATGCTAGTTTTTTCCAGGTTAAATAGGAATGGGAATTATCCCCAGGCTACCTTTAGGATCAACCTTTCCTGGTACCTGGGCGCGGGGGTACGAAAACTCTGAAGGGAATTTAACCCCCCTAAAAAAAAACCCCCCCCAACCCCCAGGTTTTGAGATGCCTTTGGGTGGGGTTCGAATCCCTGGTTAGTGAACAGCACCACCATCAACCACCAGGCCCGCGTGTCCTAACACACTGTACTACCACGGACTTACAAAAGTATAGCAACCTTAGTCCGATTTAACACCTCTCTCTAAGAAAGAACCACGGTGATAGGTGATAGTCTCTCCGAGATGAGTTTATTGGACTTACCATCTACGACTATTTTACGCTATACCTGAACGTCAACTCGGGTTAGTATTAGTGTGGGTGCGGGACATTTTCGAGTGGCATTAATTACACCCACATTCCTTTTTGTTAGGCTAGTCCACTCCAGCCCCTGCGCTAAGTCGTAGGGTATCGTTTAGCCTTTTTACCTTAGCCCATCCTCAATTCTGGTATAGGGTTTCCGCCGTGACGGGTGCTGCCAGCACGTAGCTACAGGTCACGATCCCACCGCTGCCACCAATGAATGCTACTAGGTTTTGTCCACGTTTAAATAGGAATGGGAATTATCCCCAGGCTACCTTTAGGATCAACCTCTTTCCGGGTGCGCTACCACCTGGCGCGTGCCCGCCGTACGAACCTCTGAAAGGGGAATTTAACCCCCCTAAACTAAAAACCCACAGGTTTTGAGCTTGCCTGTGGGTTGGCCCGTGGTTCGAACCCTGGTTAGTGACGCACCACCATTCAACCACCAGGCCCGCGCGCTAAACCGCACTGTACTACCACGGACGTACAAAAGTATAGCAACCTTAGTCCGATTTTTAAGAACCACGGTGATAGTCTCTCGAGATGAGTTTATTGGACTTACCATCTACGACTATTTTACGCTATACCTGACGTCAACTTGGGTTAGTATTATTGTGGGTGCGGGACATTTTCGAGGGCATTACAATTCCTGCCACAGAAGAATGTTAGAGGGGGGTATTCTTCGGGTGGGGCTGGTGGTTTGGGGGGGGGGGGGGTGAAACCATATTTTTGACCTAAAATCATAACTATTTCACAAATAAAACAAAACACAATTTAATTACCGTCGCATTCACGCACCGAATGTTCGTGTGAAATTTGGTGAAAATCCGTCGAACGGTCTAGGAAGAGTATTCGGACAGACAGACAGACATTTCAGCCGGCACGTACCACTATACGGGGGGCGATACCACTCTGCTTACGCAGAGTTGATAACAAGATTAAAACAAAATAACAGACTCACACACGCCCACTAATTTTCACACGACTTTAACACAAGATCCGCCTGTGTGAGCTCGCCCATTGCCTCAGTATATAGATGCAATTCATTCGTGGCCACCTCCTCGGGGATCAATGCGTCTGACAATGGATAGCTAGAGAAAAAAAAGTGTTTGGAGACCTGAGTTCGCTTCTTTCGAGTAAAGAGTCATCACCATTATTTATGACCCCCCGCCCGCGAGCAGTGCCTGTGTGTGAGTGGGCGTACTGGTGTATGTGTGTGGGGGGGAGGGGGTCGTGTGAGGCGGCTGTACTGGTGTGTGTGTGGTGGTGGGGGGGGGGGGGGGGGGGGGGGGGGGTCAATAATTGGGTTTGGGGTACCGTGTCAAGTAAGGGTGTTCGTGAGAAAGAGTGTGTGTGTGTGTTTGTATGGTGTGTGTGTGTGTGTGTGTGTAGTACAGATATGATGAGGGTTGTATCAATTTGGGCATCCTCTGTATTTAGCGCGGGCGTATGTCATCCTTAGGGGGGGTTAGTGGTTACAGGAGTTAGAGGGTGGGGGCTATCTCTCTCTCTATATATATATATCTCTCTCTCTCTTTCTTTATCTATATATTTATCTATCTACCTATCTATATATCTATCTATCTATATCTTTCTCTCTCTTGTTCACTCTCTCTTTCACCCACACACACACACACATATACACATTATGTGAGGGCACACAAGTGGTTTTCTTTGTTCTATATGTTTATAAGTATTTCTCAACCCATCAATTTTAATTAGCAGTCCTTGTTGTTCCCCTATTATATAATTACGGTACTATCAATGAACAAATTCACACACACATTCTCTCTCTCTCGTACACACACACACACACTAAATAAAAATACACACACAATTAACACACACACACACACAATAAATGAATAAAAATACATACATACACAATTAACACACACACACACACACACACCTAGCACCAAAAAAAAAAAAAAATCTATACAAAACTATCTCCGTTGAAGCGTAATAGACAATAACAATCACAGTAACGAGAATACAAGGCGTCTTTCTAGTCCCAGGCACAGGTACCAATATTGCTAAGAAATATATATACTGTATATGTAGATGAATACATACATATATACATAGTACATATTATAAACTTGTATGCGCAAATAAAGTATACACAAAATTATATGTACAACAACAAAATAATAATAATTAAATAGTAGACAACTACAGTATCAATATGGCCAAGATCTGTATGTGTACATGCATAAATATACATATTCATAGTACAGTCGCGCTAATAAGTCATGTCTCAGCACCAAGTATGTTTTGATCAATAATTGGTATCAGCACTATATATCGAAGCTGCAGTTCTTCATATCGAGTGAAATGTACAAACATGATCTTACACGTACCCACCCTATTACAACACCTGACAGACATTAATACAGCACAAAACAAGCCAAACGTAATGACAGCTGGGACATGACTTATTAGCGCGACCTTACATAGACAAACGTGTATCCGCAAAGTTAATCAAATTATATACAACCAGTATTTCAATAATAGATAAGTACACTCGGATGCCATAGTCTCTAGCCCACTCATGATCCCCTTCTGTATATTCTAGCTCTATTTAGACGACTGTATTCAGCTTAGGAAGAGCCTCCAGAAATTAACAGTTTCCAACTATCCTAATTAACCCGATACTACCACAGATCCTTCTTAAGCTGGGCGATTTTTGCATGTATTCATTATTTTTCTATTTTCCTCCCTAGACCTCCATCAAATTTAAAAAAACCATCCATTGGATCCCCCTTTTATTTTAATTTGTACATTTTTCGGTAGAAAAATTTCCCGGCCGAAGGCCGGTTCTTCCAACATTACAGGCTCACTATCTTTCTCCAGGGAAAAAATCGACACCTAAATAGCACGAAGGTCTAAATATTGACGAAGAAATGGGGCGAAAGGTCTTAAAATCGACTAACTAATGGGGCAAACATCTTATCATCTGAAAACTAATGGGGCTAAACATGAGGGAGAAAGTGGTCCAGAAAACCGGCCCATCTCCCCTTAATATAAAAATACAAAAGACGTCGCCGGTACAAAAGGGGTTAACATTCGACGACCTATTTTTTACTATGAAGGTATATCACTGAACACGAGTTTATGAATATAATTTTCTATACATCAACTACAAAATTATATATTCTTTATTTAATAGTCCATCGTTGACGATTTGCCTATTAATATAATAGTCTCCATTCAACACCCGCGCCAGCCGTTTTGAATCTACCGCCGCGGGGATGAACAGAGTATTTCTCATAAGTGTAACGCAACTTCTCTTATGGCGTCTGAAATGCTGGGTGCGAAGGGAGTTTTTCTGTCCTGAAATCTCCCCAGCCCCACTTTAGGATCAACCTTTCCTGGTACCTGGCGCGGGGCTCAAACCTCTGAAGGGAGTTTAACCCTCCTAAAAACCCACAGGTTTTGAGATGCCTTGGGTGGGGTTCGAACCCTGGTTAGTGACCATGGCCATCACCACCAGGCCCGCGCGCTAACCCACTGTACTACCACGGACGTACTAAAAGTATAGTAACCTAAAGTATAGTAACCTTAGTCCGATTTGTAAGAACCAGGTGATAGTCTCGTGGTGAATCACGTGATGAGTTTATTGGACTTCCCATCCACGACTATTTTACACTATACCTGACGTCAACTCGGGTAGTACATTATTGGGGTTGCGGGATATTTTCGAGGGCATTACACCACATTCCTTTTTATTTAGGCTAGTCCCTAGCCTCTCTAAGGTCGTAAGGTATCGTAGCCGTATCACCTCAGCAATCTCAATATGGTTAGGGTCCGCGTGATCGGTGCTCAGTGTAGCTACCAGATCATGTTCCGTTACTGCCACCAATGAAATGCTGGGTGCGAAGGGAGTTTTTCTGTCCTGAAATCTCCCCAGGCCCACTTTAGGATCAACCTTTCCTGGTACCTGGCGCGGGGCTCAAACCTCTGAAGGGAGTTTAACCCTCCTAAAAACCCACAGGTTTTGAGATGCCTTGGTTGGGGTTCGAACCCTGGTTAGTGACCATGGCCATCACCACCAGGCCTGCGCGCTAACCCCCTGTACTACCACGGACGTACTAAAAGTATAGTAACCTTAGTCCGATTTGTAAGAACCAGGTGATACACCGGGCATTACACCGGTGTAATGCCCTCGAAAATATCCATCAACCCCAATAATGTACTACCCGAGTTGACGTCAGGTATAGTGTAAAATAGTCGTGGATGGGAAGTCCAATAAACTCATCACGTGAATCACCACGAGACTATTATCAAGGAAGACACTGCTCAGCTTGATGGCCATCGTCGCTTGGAGTTCATAAGGAGATGACGCTTTTTTCTGGGCCTCTTTTGGTATTCCCTAGACGCTCCTCTCGCTTTTTCGGCGCCGGACCATCTCGGCCGGTCCCGCAAATTTGCGGGGTGCTCGATTCGGTCCTCTGGGCCATTTCGGCTCCCCCGCAAATTTGCGGAGATCGTTGGGGGGTCCCGCGAAATTGCAGGAGGGTGGTGTCGGTACGGTTATGCCTCCATTGGCCCGCAAATTTGCGGTAATAGTTGGCTTTCACTATTGACTTTTTTTATGTCATCTTGTTGCCTGATACTATATTGGTGTATGCACTTTACTGGTGTTATCGGCCCTGCATGTAAGATGTTGAGTGGTGGTTAACACTTTCTCCATCTTTACAGGTTCTGCTAGTGCTCTTCCGCCTCGGCCGCCCTCCTCACCTACCTCTGTGCTCCCAGTTTAGGGTGAGTATGGATACCTGTTTGCATGTGTGTTCCTGTTTCCCCATGCTCCTTCCCTGGTTCTTCTTGGACATTCTCTCCACTTACTCCTTCGACGTGCTGATTATGGTGTGTGTTCTTCTAGTGCAGGTAGGCTGCCTTGCTTTCGCCTTGGTTGTCGCTCCCCGTGCTTGGAGAGCCACAAGTCCTGCTTGCGCCACTCGCTCTGTGTGTCCTCTACGGCCTACCTCCCTGCTCTGTGTGGCACGTGTCTGGCCCTGGTGGTTGTGCTGCTCCATGGCCCTGGTTCCTCGGCGGCGGCTGTGGCCTCCTGCTTCCCTTCCGTCGGTGTGGACGATGGTCTCCCGCCACATTAGGACTGTGGGCCACCGTTCCCCGGCCTTTGTTGCCGACCGGATCCGCGTCGCCCTGGGTATCCCTGACCCGACTGACGGCCGTTCACCTGGCCCTCTCCCTGCTCGGGCCCTCTCCCCTGGGTCCCACAGCCGGTCGTCCCATCGTCGGGGGGTTCCCCGGCTCCGTCCACGCTCTCGCTCGCCTCGTCGTCCTCCTGATCGCCTTGCCGATGCCCATCGCCCTCGTCATGGTTCTCGCCCTGAGGCCGGGGTTAGCGGCTCTGCCCCTGTGCTCCCTCCCCTGGCTTCTACGGATAGGGGCTCTACTCCCTTCCGCCCGCTTCCCCAGCCCAGACGACTTCCTCTTACGTTGTCCTCTCCCCGCGCGGTTGTTCATGCTGTAGCTGGCCCTCTGCTCCCTCCTCCTACACTGTCCAGGAGGGTCCGCCTGGATGTCGTTGCTTCTCCTACTTCACCTGCTTCAGTGCCTATTCTTCCTTCACGGTCTCGTCCCACGGTGGTGGTCCCTCCCTCCTCCGCCTCGGTGTCGGGCCGCCCTGTTATCTCAGCCCCGGGGATCCTTGCTCTGTTTCCCCCCGCGGCTCCTTCTGGCCTCCTTTCACCCGGCCAGCCTTCCCACTCCCGTCGTCCTGCTCCTCATTCTTCTCTTCCTGACCTTCACTTACCGTCTCGCCAGGGGGGTACCCCTCCTCTTGCATCAGTGGGGTTTCGCGAGGTTTCGGGGTCCCCTTTCTCAGGGGCTGCCGTGTCGCTGGAAGAGGGGAATGGTGCTGTTTCCCCCTCGGCCGTTCGTGATCGGGGACGAGTCCCTCAACGGCGACACAACCGTCGTCGCTCGCCTTCCTTGGGCCGCGACGCTGCTGGTTCGTGTCGTGGGTCTCGCTCCCGCTCACGTTCGCCCCTGCGGGCCGACCAATCTGGGGGGGGGGGTCGCCTCTCTCGGATCGATTGTCGGCTATGCAGGGCTGGGTTGTGTCACGCTTCGTCGGGCGCTTGGAGTCGATGGAAGACTCCCTCTTCTCGCCCTTCTTGGCGGTGCCTCACCCTCAGCGCCTCACCCTACCTACCCCTGCTACGGTCCCCCTCCCTTCTGCAGGCCTACGCTCTGGTCAGCCTTCAGCCGCCCTGACATCCTTCCGGCTGTTCAGTCCCTGGCTGTGTTGACGGGTCTGTCCTCCTATGGGACAGGTTTGTGCGACGCCGGTACGCCTGGCTTAGCCATCATGCTCGGTCACCCTCTCCCATTGGAGGCCTGGTTTGCTGAGGCCTTCGACTTCACACACCGATCCGTCGACGGCTCTCCTTCCGTCCCTCCCCCGGAGTCATCACTGATTTTGCCTCCTCTTGTGTCTGTCGGCGGGTTGGACGGCGCGTTCTGGTCCTGGATGAGCGCGCCCGTTCTTGAACTTTGTTCTATTGCTACCCCGTTCTTCTCTCACCGGATCAGCCCTCTGTCGCCACGGTTTTTCCCTTGCGACAGAGGGTGACGGACTTATTGTCTTGTCTTTAGGTTCCCTCCAGACGTCTGTTCACCACCTGCGGCTTTTCGAGGCGTCTGCGCCAGGCGATCTTCGCGAGGGTTTGGACCGCGTTCAGCGGGTCCACCTTCGGCTCGCGGTGTCTTTGGTTCCCGAGCTGAAGGCGGTTTTGTGCGCGGCAACTCGGCAACGCCCGACGGTACGGTCTTCGTTCTGCCGGCCGGCCCCCTTGGTTATTCGTCAGGGTTTGTTGTCCTCTGCGCTATATACGTCGTTTTTTTTTAAGCAGGATGCTTGGGAATGCTACGCTTCTCTGTCGGCGGCCCCTGCTTCCGACACGCGACGCCGCGCTGTGTCATTACGGACCCTGCTTACGTCACGCACCGACGCGCTGTGCCGCGCGCGGGGTCTTCTCAGTCCCGTCCTTCTGCCGGTCCTCTTCGGGGTGCTGCTGCAAGTGCTGCCGCCTTGCACGGGCGCAGGACTGGGACGTTGCTGGCCAGTGCGTCGGTTCCGCCTCGCACTTCTGTTCTTGCCCCTTTCATCCCCTCTGTGTCGGGGCTGGCCGACCTTCCACTTCCGGCCGCCCTTCGAAGGGGTCAGCCCCGCCCCGCCCTTTTCGACGAGGTTGGGGGGGGGCGGGGGTAGAGGAGGTCAACGTGGCGCTCATGCCCGCACGGCCCGTACCGGGGGTACCTCCACGTCAACACAATGTGTAGTTCTCTGGGTCGGCCTCCTTGTTCTCCTTCTCGCCTGGCCGACCGGGTCGCTCCCCTCCTCTCGGGTGCTCCCTCGGGTTGTTTTCGCCCTTGCGCCCCTCGGTAGCCGCGAGGGACGTTGGGGGCGGCGGGTTGCGCGGAGGGGTCTCACCTGGAGGTGGACGTCCAGACCCCCACTCCGCTCTTGTCACCGACGCCGGCCCATCTCTTCAGAGGTGGCCCACGTGTTCACTTCCATGCCCGAGCTGGGTAGCGTCGAGGGAGTGGACCGCCGGTCACCCGGTTTTCCTCTCCCGTGTCTTTCTGGTACCGTCGACGAACTGCGACGCGATGCGACCGGTGGTGGATCTGTCGGCCCCCAACGGGCACATCGTGCACACACGGTTTCGGATGCTGCCGGTACCCCTGGTACGCCTGGCCCTGTGCCCTCTGTCGTGGGTAGTGTCGCTGGCCCTCCAGGATGCGTCTTGGCTCGTTCCTCTCCATCCTCGCTTCCAGCGCTTCTTGGCCGTTCGGACTTCCGATCGTGTGTTCCTGTTCGACGGCCTTCCCTTCGGTCTCCGCATCGCGCCGCAGATCTTCTCCGCACTGGTGGGGCAGGCTCTGGGTCCTCTCCTCAGGAGCGGGCTCCAGATCCTGTTTTCCTTGGCCGATTGGTTGGTAGTTTCCGACGCCCTAGGACTGTGCATTGGCGACGCCCTCACAGTCGTTCGCAACATCGCACGGTTAGGGTTCCCCTTCGATGTTCCCAAGTCACGCTTGACCCCGTCGCGTGTCGTGCCATGGGTCGGTCTCGCATGGGTTTTGTCCGGCGCTACGGTGACCCGGGGTCTGCCGGCCGCGGTGCACCTTCGGTGGACGGTCTTCGCCGTGTTGCACTCGGTCTCCCTCCCGGGGTGGCTCTGGGACTCGTTCGTGGGTTCGCTGCATTGGGCCGCTCTGCCCCTTCCCTTAGGGAGCCTCTGGCTACGCCGCCTCCTCCTCATGGGCACCGCGGTGTTTCCGTTGCCCCTATGGATCGGCTCCTGCTGCTCCCGCGTACCGTTCGCCGACGCTTCGGTCGCTGGGTTGCTCGGGGATCGCTCTCTGCGGCTGTGCCCTGGACTGCCCCCTCCGCCGACGGTCTGGGTAACCACAGATACGTCGAGCGAGGTTGGGTGAGGTTCCCAATCGAACCTGGGACGTCCACTTCCCGGCAGATGGGTGGGTCTCCCTCCTCTTACCCGTCTATGCCCTCGGACTGTTGGTTCCTTTGTTCTTCCTGCGGGACCACGCGCTGGCCCTTCGGGGTACGTCGGTGGCCTTCGGGTTGGACAATCAGACAGGCTGTCCCCTGTTTCCTTATGCGGGGGTCCTCCAGGTCGTGGACTCTATTGGGGGTCTCGGTGGAGTTGTTCTTCCTCGCGGACCGACACCCCTTCTCCTTGCATGCCTCCTCCCTGCCCGGGCCTGCCACCCTTTGGGCGGCCGCCCTGTCGAGAGGGCAGGGCGTTCTTGTAGAATGGGCGATGAAACGGACTGTGTTCGCCGACCTCGCGGCTTCCTGAGGTGTTCCGGAGGTCGCCTTGTTCGCATCGGGGGTGCCGCGCCAGTTGCCTCTGGACCTCTCCCTCCGGCCTCGCGCTCCGGGGGGGGTCCGGACGCTTTCATGGTCGCCTGGTACAGGTGGCGGTCGATATTCATCTTTCCGCCCCCAGACGCGCTGTTGATGTGCCCAGTCCTCACGGAGCTGCGGCTGTACCACGGCTGCGTCTGGCTCCTCGCGCCTCTGTGGCCGGCACGGACTTGGTCCGCCCGGTTGCCGCGGTGGTGCCCGAGTCCGGTCCCTCTACCTGTCTCCGGCTTCCACTTGAGCTAGGTTGGGGCCCTGCGGACCTCTTTGGCCTTCGCATCGTGCTTGTTCATGAGGCACGGTGGCTCCCGGTCCCCGGCCGGGCCCTGACTGACTTCCTGCAGCGTTCCAGGCCGTCTTCTCCTTGGGGGACTTACGGGTCCCGCTGGAGGTCTTTTACTAGGTGGCTACAGGCCACTCGCCTGCCAGTTGGCTCTCCTTCCCTCGTCCTACGCTCCTTGTTTCACCTCTTCCGTCCACGTCGCTTTCCAGTCGACGCTATACGTACCCACTTGTCTGCCGTCCGGGGGGTTCTTTGGGTCCGTCGCTGGGCTGGTCGTTCCGCCACAGGAGCTGGATTCCTTCCTGACGGCTGCCTTCCGGGATCGACCGCCTCCGCGCCAGGTCCCTCCGCAGTGGGATCTGGGGCGGGCTCTGGTCCTTCTGGCTTCCCCCCCCGTATACAAGGGCCGCTACGCCGGTTCCGTTGCTCGGGCGTCCACTCTTCCTTGTCGCTCTGGCCACTGGGGACGGGTGTCTGCACTAGCGGCATTGTCACGGCCCCGGGACTGCGTGCGCTTCTCCCCGTCCTTGCATGGCGTCTCGTTCGCCTCCTCCCCTCCTTTTGTTACCACGCATGGGAGGGAGGCCCCCGTTTTCCAGCCTTTCGCCGTCCAGGCTTTACGGCGTGGGCATCCTCGCCATGTGTTGTGCCCGGTGTCAGCCTTGCACTCCTCTGTTGCGTCTGTGGCGCCGCCTTCGGGTACTGCTGTGTGGGTGTCTCTTCGGACAGGTGGGAGGCTCTCGCGGGTGCAGATGGGCCGCCACGTTTGTCGGACCGTTCGTGCCCGTCACCCTGTTTGTAGGGGTTCTGCGCACGATGTCAGATCCTTTGCTGCCTCCTTCCGGTTCCTGCCACGTCGATCCTTCCCTGCCATCGCCTCAGCGGTTTTGTGGTCTTCTATCAATTCCTTCATCTCCTCCTACCTCTCCGTGTCCAGTGTTCGACCCCCTCGGCCGGTGATTGCTCTTGGGGGTCGTGTTTCCTGGTGCTCTGGCGAAGATCCCTGGTCTTCCCCCCTTGTCCCTCGTTCTTTTCCTTTGTTTTGTTTTGACAAAGGGGGGGGGGGGGGTGTACGGGGTTTGCAACACTGGATTGCAAGTTTGGGATTATGTATTGTTCCAGTACATAAGTGTTTTTGCCACATTGAAAATTGTGTTTTGTTCTTGTGTTCAGTGTTTTTGTTGGTTTTTGAAGAAAAGGGATTTTGGGTACAGTACCTTTTTGGTTTCAGACAAGTCTATGTTTTTGCATTACTATGAATGACGGGCATGTGTTAAAACTGTTCTTTTTAGCTACTCCTCAGTTTTTCACTCTTTTATTAAACTCTCTTGTTTAAATTGTGTCTTTGTCATTCGTAATTTTGTTTCATGCATTGGTTTTTTTGGTAGGTTGGGCTTGGATGTCCTCCTCCTATTTGTTATGCAGCCTTGACGTTGGATTTGCCAAGACTACTAACAAATTGGGAGGTTTGACGTACCTCCCAACCTACCAAATAGGAAAACCTACTATTTGGTAGTAGTCTTGGAAAATCCAACGTACATAATACCCTCCCTCACGCCGGACCCCTGCCCATCCGCGTTCTTCTGCTGACGTGAGATGTGATGTCAAGAGAGGGTCGCTCATGCGCACGTTCGACAGGGATCTGCACATGACGGAACACGGGATGGGCCTTAAGCGGTAACTAAGGTAAACCCCTTTTTCTTCTCTTCTATGCTTTTTTCACCTTCGGTGGTAGTTTTGGTTAATGTACAACGTCTCCTAGAGCAAGATAAGGAGTAGACTCTAGACGTTTTCTTTTTAACCGCGGTTGGAATGACGACATAGCAGTCAAAATAGACAAGTCGTCATTGCAATTAGGTTAATAGCCTTGACGTTGGATTTTCCAAGACTACTACCAAATAGTAGGTTTTCCTATTTGGTAGGTTGGGAGGTACGTCAAACCTCCCAATAACACGCTTTCCTCTTTCGGTGGATTTCTTGTGTTGTGGCACCCAGCCGCTCCTCAACAGGCGGCCATTCGTTCTACTCTTCCCCGCGGGCACCAGTGTAGGACGTGTCTCGCCCGTGCTCTGCTTCATTCGTCGTTCACTCAATTCTCGTGAGTCCTTACTCATTTGTATATATCTGAGTTGTATTGAACAAGGTTTAGACTAGCTAGCACAGGCTACAGGCTACTACTGGTTGCCCGCAGGAAGTGTTAAATTAGGGTACTTTACAGGCGCTTACGTGTTCTCCAGGACAGTCGCCACATGTGTTATTTCTTTATTCTGCGCGCCTTAGCTGTTGATTATTTATAGTTAGGAGGCTACTTTCATCGCAGTAGGTCTTCAGTCCAGCGTGTTTGGCCTAGGGGCCGTGTATTTCTTCATATTAGCAGACGCTCCAGTTTAAGGATTGTCACACATGGTGTGGGATCTTCTGGTGTTCGAGCCTGCTCCCGGGCCCCTCTCGTGGGCCCCTTCTCCTCGTGCTGTGGCCGTGTGTCTCCAGGATTAGTTGTCTTCCTAAGATAAGGATTACTCATACCTCGTGGCCAGCCACATTAGGGTCTCTATAGGGTTTAAGGGTGCATTGTTATTCTATGATATTGATATTATGGCCTCCTTCCCCTTTTTTCCTGGGTTCGTTGGTTCGAGTTTCATCTCTTTCCTGGATCTCTAGGAGACGTTCTTATTTTGTGGGGTTTTTCGGTTCAGGGTTAGTGGTCTTGTGCTCTTGACTGTTTTTTCCTAGTTCCGTGGCCCGCCGGTCTTTTGTCTGCGTACTAGACCCGGCTACCGCCACGCTGGCGTGCTTGGGCCATGCTTTCCCCCCTTCTTTGAATAGTAGTGTACCACTACCCTCCTTGCCGGCGGTCATGCACGGACCGGCGGAAGGAGGACGGTTTCGCCCCGTTGATTATCAGACTCGCCCTGTGACTTACCAGTTTACCCTGCCAGCCCGGCGGCACAGTTGGGGTGACTTGCCAGTTTTCCCCGCCAGCCCGGCGGCACAGTTGGGTAAGAGGTGTAGCAGTGTCTAGCTAGCAAGCAGCTGCATGACGACGCTCGCTAGAAGTCCGGTTAGGGCCAGTGACACATGTTATAGGTAAGCAGTCACACGTGACTTGCCCCCGATTGAAAAGGGCGAGGGGTTGATCACGACAACTCCCGGGAGGCGGAAAAATGGTTGGGCTGTGGCTCACTAGTGTTTTCGGCGCCGGGGAGTAGGTAGGATGTTATTATCACCTCTCAGGTTATCCTTATGAGCATTGATTCCTGGAAATTTTCTATTTTCCAGACTCCTTCACATCCGGAGCAGCACGGCTGAGGAACTGTCCCCGACGGGGAGGGGAGTCGGTAACCATGCCTAACTTCTGGATTTGCTCTACTCCTACTTGTTTGTCTGTCCCAGTAGCGGCGCACAGGTTGTGTATACGCTGTATAAAATGTTTGGACAAAACTACCTTTTCATGGACAGCCAGTAAATGTCCGGTTTGCTCAGACCTTTTTGATGAATGGTTAACCAGTCAAGATATGTCATGCTTGTTAACTTTGATTGAAATCAAGAATAAGTTCTCTTCTTACGCTGCAAGGGTAGCGGATGCTGAATTGTTCTGCGACACTGCAGAATTACTTAGAATCATACGCCTGTACTCTTTTGAAGATCCCTTAGTCCATCAGGCAATTGTTCCTTCAGTACCAAATTCAAATCTTGCTTCCCCCCATTCGTCCGAGTCATCTGAAAGTTGCTCCCCTCCCCACACTAAGAGAGCTCACTCTGAGTCACCGGAGCTTGTACTTCCTACTCAACCGGACTCATCCCAGCGACTTCGTCAGAGGACGTCCAGTTTAGAACGCTTGCCGGCTAAGATGCAAAAGTTGTCCAGTCCGCAGCAGATCCACGATGCAATGGACATCCAGGATAGCCCCCTCACCCAGATGTGTAAGTCAGCTTCGCCACCGGTGGCTTCGACATCCGCTCCGACGACGCCGATGGTTTTCCCCGGTCTCGGCGGGACGGATGCCGAGCAACCTCTACCGGCGATGAGGGTTAGACCTAGAGTTAGAGTAAGACTACAAGGTTCTAAGCTAGTGCTATCTCAAACTAATTTACCGGAAGGCAAAATAGGGCTCCATTTGTCTCCGGCGCCTGACACGGACCAAGATCATGATACACCGGCGGGGGTACACACTCCTGTGATAGACGCCCCAAGGTTGTCCACTAGGCCGGAAGCCAGCAACACAGGTTTAGTAGTACCTACTTGTAGGTCAGAGTCTGTCACTGCGGGTCGAACAATGATGGAAACTGATTTGAGTAATGTCCCACGGGATAGGGTTCTACAACCCTCTCGACGAGATAGTCAGGCGTCAGGGACACGCATTAAAAGGTCACCGGTAAAAGTTCCCCACCCAATTACTCTGCAGAATGAAGGTAAGGAACTGAGGGAACCAAGTCCAAAGGTACAGAGAGGAGAACCTACTTCGGCGGAAAAGGTAAAATCTAAGTCCTTCAAGCAACAAAGATCCCAATGTGTCACAGCGAAACAGTTAGATGAATTATTACACAGAATCCTTCAACAATGTGCTATTTCCAAACGCCCTAGGGATCATACTGAGGCAACGGTACCTCCACCGCAAGGATCTATGCCTGTCTCCTCTGCGGACGATGAAGTTTTGTTTTTACAGTCGGTTCCCCCTTCCCCCCTGTCATCAGCCACTAACGTAATAATGCCGGAACACGGTCCAGTCCGTCCCCTGTCACCAACCACAATCAATGTGATCACGGACCCGGATATGCCACTGGCTCCGGCAGTGTCTAAAATACCACTCCCTGACGCTAGTAACCGTGCGACGGACTTACAGACCGGGTCCGGGGTCACACCACGGGGGGTTATGTGGGCCCAACCGGGGGTCGATGGTTCCGATAGATTGTCACACACTAGCTCTCTGGCAGTTAACGCGGCGGAAACAAAGACAGCTTCTGGCGCACAACCTAAGGCCAGTACTTCCAAAATTACTGTAGAAAGTCACTCGGCGGCGGAACCCTTAAGGCCTCCGCCGGCTCACGTAATATTGTCGGGCTTTAACCCCATTGCTACACTCCTCCAATCTCAATCACAAACGGAAGGTCAGCTTCAGGGTCGTAAAGACCCGGGCAGGCTTTGGCTCCCTGTTACCTCGTCTAAGGCAGGAGACAGGCACAGATCCATACATGGTGAGGTTCCAGTACCACGGGAATGGACCATTGAAGTAATTCGACATAAAGTTTTCCGAACCAAAGACTCCCAGGGTAAGGTCATAGGGGTCCCTATTATAGCAATGCCTAACTCTACCAGTTATCAGTACTTTGTCTATGAACCCCTCCTTGCCCCTCCTCTCCCAGATGTTCCTAGTTGCTCCGCTAGCACTCACCCGGACACCAACAATGGTGGTGGGTTCTTTCCTGGGTTGATTGAACCAAGTCTATCCTTTGCTCCGACTCATTCACAATTAGAGCAAAGGGAATTAAATCTGGGAGAGGTGGGACACGGCCCAAGGGTGAACTGGGATCAAGAGGTCCAACAGTTTGCTATTGACGTGACGTCCAATGTTTCCCTACCAGTCCCACCACCGCACCATATGAAGTTTGACTTGCTGAGGCTACGGCCCCGCGGGGTCCCACGAGCTATATTTGAGTTCCTCATTGCCCCTCAATTAGAAGCTAGACACTTCCCAGCTCCTTTCCTAACTCCAGATTCTATTGAACTCCAACGGGAGTTCCTGGTGCGTGATAACGCTCACCGGAAGTTTATTGGTTTTCTGCTTACTAGGGACACAGCTCAAGCGATTGCCAAACCGGTGCCTAATCCGCCGAGCCGTCAGGAGGAAACTGTTAAAGCTTTTCGACAATACCTCCTGCCGAACCCGGCGAGGTCACTCAGGGACATCCGAACAGCCTTGTTTGAGGCAGTTCGAGCCAGACAGCTTCTCAGACTCAATATGGTGCAAGGGTTACCCGAGAATGTTTATTATAGGGTTATTTTTTCCCCAATCCTAATGGCATCCATGATGGATTCACAGACTCAACGAGATGTAAATACAATGCTTAGGGTCAGTCGGTTGGCATCACAATACATTTTTCTTAGGCTGCAAACACGACGATGGCCAACGACGAGCGACGGCAGGTTGTTATCACTATAAATACCCGCTGGTTGGTTTTGTTCTATGTTTTTTCTCCCGACTCTTGGAAGATTCCCCCATTCCGTCCCCCATTTTCAAGGCCTCTCTCCCTACACCGCGCTCTGATACGGGGTCCCGAGGTCTATACGGTTCTTAAAGGAACACCCGGGCCACGCCAAGGGTCACTGCGATGTGTCCGGGCCGCGTCCCGGCGCATCAGGCTTAACTGTTTTACACATATGCTTCCGCGAGAACCTACCATGGACCTGACAGGTGTCGGATTTCTTCCTGCACCAAGTCCACGATAAATAGGCCACAAGGGGGCACTGGTCAGTGGCACAGGCTGGTTTTTTCTCTACCGCAAACGAAAAGGTTTCGGCATCAAAAGCCTGCCTGCGTCCACATCACCAGTATAGAGCCCGATTACCATGTGCGGATACGGCGGGAATCATTCCACGAGCTTGGGGGGGCTCTCACAGACTCAGATAAGCTTCCGCCGGTCGCTGGCCAACGCCGTTCGAGTTCTCCACTGTCTACTGTAAGGTAACTCACTTAGTGAACCATGTTTCGACCAAAGGGTATATCGCTGGACGCCGGGTCGATTGGTATAGATAGCGAAGAGATAAGAGCAACTATTCTGGGACTATCATCACAAGCATAGTGGGGTCTTATATACTGTAAGGAGAGTTGTTTTAGTTTAACTATTACATGGGGCATAGCAGGAGCACATCGGCTTTCGGGTATACTAAAGGTCTTAGTCACGGGTAGCACGGTATTAGATACAGTTCGCACCTCGTGGTACCTATGTTTAAGATTGGTACCTTTTTGTTTAACGATACAAGCTGATACAGTAATAAGCTTAGGTCGTCTAGGACCACCAGCAATATCAGATAACATGCCGGCCCTCCCTTTCCCTCCTAATGGTTCCCCGGGGGATCTGTGTGCTCGTGCGGTGCCTCGAGTTTATTTTGGTCCTCCCGCCGGTGAGGGGTGTCCAAATGTTTTCTGGCCCCTTCTGCCGGTGGCATGAGTAGCTTGGGCTCTGGAAGCCATTGGGGGGAGTGATATCGTTTATAAGGATGTTACATCATACGTCTCAGTCACACTTGCCAATTCTCCACCCTCATGGCTAGCAAATTGTTTCATTTACCCGTTCCTGTGGTTCTGTAGGACCCCACTTATGTAGCACTAGCAGCAACCGGGAAAGATTGCAGGCCAAGTAGGACTCAAAGCTCAGATCCACATTCCCTCAGGTTCCCCGAGGTAAGCATTCATGCCGGTCAAATACTTAAGGCAGAACAGGAGAGTGAAGATCATCGGGATGCCCTGTAGTTTATGGACTAACAGTCTAATTAGTAGACGAAGGTTCTTTCATACACTGCACTCATACTAGCCATGTTCATCCCAATCGGCTCGGCCAAATTGGTCTTGGCCTCACTTGGGCGATAAGTGTTTTCCTTGTAGGTCTTTCCCGGTAGGTGCAGTCCTCCAACTCACTAAATGTAGCATCTGGTGAGGCAAAGAGCTAGGCTGTCGGAAGTTCAGATATAAGCGGGACCGGAGCCGCAGGAACGCCGGAATTAGGTCTACGAGACTCAAGTCACCTGTATTCATTATTTTGACCACACTATCGTGGTTCACGCTAGCAAAGAGTCACTCCATCCTCGGCTCTTACTTAGCCTAGGCTGTTCATGCCTCGACAGGCAGAATGTTTTAATTATAAGAAATCGTACCAATGTTTAGGCAAACTCAGCTCAAGGGGAGCGGATTAATTATTCCCCCCCCCCCCCCCCCCCTTATACCAAATTTTGTCCTCTACGTTCTGGTCCCGGCGGGAACAAAGTCTTCCGCCGCCCAGGCTCCGTAAGGACAGGCTATGACAACCAAAGAGCTGCCCGAACAGATAATAGCATTCAGTGCCTCACGCTTATTACGGGTTCACTGTTTTAAACCATGTACTAGTCACTACCTGATCATGGACAGGCATGCGGATCTTTGGGTGCTATACGAAAATAGTCAGGAGCCTAACACGGCTACCTCGAATCCCCCACTCTTGAACCCCGCTTAGGATTAACCTACAGCAGTGGTTTTCGTGATGCAACGAGTATCCCTCTACCCTCCTTTGTATAAGATATAAATGCGTCAGGGGGTTCTTCCCTTCTGTTTGTGCTCAAAATAGTTGTAGGGCTTTCTCGTTCGTGACGTTCTCCACTAGCAGGCGCTTTTAGGAGTTTTTTTGAGGCTGAGGAGCTGATGGTCATTGTGATAGTAAAGTTAAGTCCCTCGAGAGACGAGAAAAGGGGGGGGGGTTGAGAGTATCCCAATATACCCTTAAGCCCCTCTGCCGGAAACAGACTCCTCCGCCGGAGAAGGCCTCTGGCATTGCTGACATGAGAGAGCAAAGTGAAAGCTCACATGTTGATTTTAATTTTTAAGAAGAATCTATCATTATTTAAAAAGAAGGGTTATGTGAAAGCCCGTTGAATGGTTTTAGTTGTAATTTTAAGAAAGTTTTTTTTTTCTACCTGTGACGCATGTCCAGTGTGAGCATGCTGTACAGAACGCCTAGTCATGCCCCACTCTCGCTAGGATCGTCAGGGCAGGAACTTTGGCTGTAGTCTATGTAGAGTTTCCTAACTTAGTTCATGTGAGCCGTTGTACTATAAGTAATATGAATATGTATTTTGTTTTCATCTGAGTCAACGAGTTCTATTTTATATCATTAGTTATAAGTATTGTGTGTAAAACTTATTTGTAATGATGGGAGAAGCGGCAGCCACAGTTGGGGTCAGTGGGTGCGCCATGCGGGAGGTGGGCCTAACTCACTAGCACTCCCCCCCCCCTCCCCCCTCCCCTCAGTGCTAGGAAAGCCTTTGTCTATCCCAGAGGAGAGAGAGAAATTACGTAATGATTGTCAGTGGGCGGTCCTTAGTAGTTCACGTTGGGCTCACTAGAGGGCCGAGTATAAAAAGGGAAGTCTAGCCATTTTTTGATCAGAACTCATTAGGCAGAGCGACTTCTCATTTCCCTTGCTAACTATATATATTCTTCTGACTGATGTGAACTTTCTCTACTACCTTACATTCTTATCTCCTCTTTTCCCTACCCTTTTTAACTTCCATGGTCCCGTTGGTGCAGAGCTAGTCAGCCAACGTATTATCGCTTGAGTTCTCATGAGATACATGCCTATTAGATAGCCTATTTTGGAAGGGTTAACTTAGAATAGGATTGATTTATGTTTGTTGCACTTGTCTATGCATTTCCCTGTGTGTTATTATTATTATTCCTGGTTTCTGCTAGTCTAGGTAATGCTAGACTGGGGTAAGGCTTTTCTGTGTTACGAGTTGTTGTTTGATGCAGTGGTTAAGCGATAAACCTGCATACTCGTTTCGGTTCAGTGAAGCCTAGGTTGTCTTCGCGGCTGACTGTGTTGAGTTAATAATTTACAGTGCGTGAGGGCAAGAGCCTAACCACCCTGTATTTTATTAACAGCTTGTTTTTACTTTGTCAAGGAGCCGGGAGAAAACCAGATACAAGGGATCTGGATTTCTCAAAGTGCACTTGTTAGTGTTAACGTAATACTTTAAACAGTTGTGAGGACTTCGCTAGGCTACGAGCCGTTTTTGCTCAGTCACTGCTACCTTTTGCCCACAGTACCCCAGCTAGACTTTACTCGATTAGTAGATACAGAATAGTATTGAAGCTTTCCTTATGTATGATATTGTTTATGCACTATTGATTTCATGTGTTGCAAGCTTGGCTACTTTAGTGATTAGTGGCCCACGAGCACAATCCGAGTAGGCTATTGCCGTTGCATTTGCGGAGTACTTCTTTTTAATGTTTGCCATTTACTATTGCATATTCTTTTAATTATTCTTATGCCAATTTAAACCTGTAATAGTATTTAATTGCCAGTGTTTTTCTTATTGAATTACTGTTCAAAATCCGATACGTACTTCTTACGAGCATCCGAGAAGCATCTAACTTTTTTCAGAAGATTCCTTGCTCGATGCTTAAGGACTATTAATTAACGTAACGTAATAGTGCCGATCCGAAGTAGAGGGTGGAGGACTTCTTAAGTTCTTAGTCAAGGGTGGATTACTTCGGCTTCGGCCAACACTATTCTTTGGTGTTGTTGTTTCTTACTTCTTTGTTTGATTGTTGACCAGACTAGAGAATTCCTGTCTCTTTATTAGTCTGTTGTTGAACACTAGTACCGAGTTCTTGTATACCCCGTTATAGCAGATTGAACTCTGGAGGGTATTGGTGTTTTTTGTTCGGCTGGCAGTACTCAGGGGTTGGGATCGTGTGTTTCCGTTGTGGCAGCGAGCCGTATTAGAGTCCTGATTGAGAGCCCTTGTGTACCCGAGTGCCAGGTCGTAACAAATGGCGACCTTGCTTAGGATTTTGTGAACAGTATAAATTTTTGCAGAGTTGTACAACATTTGTTTGTTTGTATTTTAGCGTGCATATTGAAGAATATTTGTTTTTGTATGGCAATTAGTAAAGCATTTAAGAGACTCCAGTTAATTTAGTAATTAGTGCTTGCATAGGAAGTTAAACACTTTTGTCTCGAGAATTTTTTTGTGGACTTCAGTATGTCGTGCATTAGCACTGACGATGAGCGAGAGATGCCATTTGAAGGTGTGCCGTTAGTAACCAGTGAGGAGGATGCTAGAGTTTTTGTGAGTAAGCGGTACCACGTGACGGAGGAGAGGCTGACTGGGGTGGATGTTTGTGGCTTGCACCTGATAGCCAAGGTTTTGGGAATTTCCAATGTAGTAGGGATGTCCAAGGGGGAGCTGATTTCCTGGGTGTTGCGTGGGCGACATGGGGTTTCGGAGGAGAGGGCGTTTGGGGGGGTTCCTCCCCAGATCCCCTCTCACTCGACTCCCACAGTGCCGTCCACTCAGTTACCGGAGGTTAGCACTCTCCCACAGAGGGATGAGAATTGGCAGATTGGAGTGCCCTCGGGTGGTGCACATGGTGGTTCCCCAGTTTTTGCCCCCCCCTCCTTCAGTAGTGGCAGCTCCCTCTTCCTGTCTGTCTCCAGATATGGTATTTAGACTTGAGCTTGCTAAGATTGAGGCTAGGAAGCAGGAGGATGAGACCAGGAGGCATGAAAATGAGACCAGGAGGCAGGAGGATGAGACGAGGAGGCATGAGATTGAGGTTAGGAGGCATGAGGCTGAGCTTAAGTACGACTCGGAGAAATATTGTGCTAAATTAGATTTAGATAAGTCTCGTGCAGAGTCGACAGGGACTTGGATGGGCCGTGAGGGCCAAGTAAGAGAACAGTCCTTGGCCCAATTAGTCAAATTGGTGCCGGTATTTAGTGAAACTGAAGTCACAGAATTTTTTAATCGTTTTGAGAAGAAATGTAGGGAGCATAATTGGCCTGAAGAGAAGTGGGCAGCTCTAGTCTCCTCAAGACTTACGGGTAAGGGTCTGAAGGCTTATGATGCACTGCCTTTAGAGTCTTGCATTGACTACCCAGAATTGAAGAGAGCTGTCCTACGGGCATACGAGTTGCAACCGGAAACATATCGATTGAAGTTTCGGGGTGTTACAAAGACTAGGGAGGTGACCTTTCTTGAACATGCCCGGGACTTAAAAGATGCACTTAAAAACTGGACACGTTCTGAGAAAGCTGAGACGGCCGAACAGTTGACTGAGCTGTTTCTGCTCGAGCAGTTTTATAAGTGTACTGGTGCAGAAATGACTTTAACTATTAAAGAAAAGAACCCAAAAACTCTACAGGAGGCAGCTGAGATGGCTGACCTCCGGCTATCACTAATTCGTGGGTGCGGGTCTGCCCAGCGTAGTGAGGCAGGTAACAAGGGGCGTGACGCCCCACCCCCCCGAGTTAGTGATATACCTTATGCAAACAAGTACAAGAGCCATGATACCAAGACTGACCACAAGACTAGCACCGTCCCATTTAAGAAGGGGCCGGGCCCTTCCCAGTACCAAGGGAAGCCCAAAGGGGAGGTGGAGTGTTATCATTGTCATAAAAAGGGGCACTTTGCAAGAGTCTGTCCTAGCAAACCACCTACAGCAGCTGTGTCTTTGGCCTGCAACATTGGTGTGTCTCCGAAGTCATCTGAGTTTGCCTGGGGCAGTTCGTCAGAGGCTGAGGCACAGCCAATGCAGAAGCACCTGGGAGGCTCGAACCCTGCTCAGGATGTTTTTTGCGACCATAGAGGGCGGGGTTGCGTGATGTGGGCGGGGCGCAAGCATGGAGTAGAGGTCTTGCGTGATACAGGTGCTTCCCAGACTCTGATGAAAAACTTGACTGGCTACCCTATAAACGCGGCTCGGGTGGTAGTGGTGCAGGGTATTAATGCAACTCGGTCATACCCGCTGGTGCGGTTGGAGTTGGAGGTGGATGGTGTGGCACGTGAATTGGATGTCGGGATTGTGGAGAAACTGCCAGTGGAGGGCGTCGACCTTCTTCTCGGCAACGACTTTGCAATGCCCGCTTCCGAGGTTCTACCCTTAGTCGTTGCCGAGAGGCCGGCCGACGTGAGTAGGGAAGAGCAAGAGTGGGTCGAGCGGTGCCAGACACAACCCATGGCGTGTGTTGTCACCCGAGCTCGGGCAGCTAAAGTGTCACAGCCTAGTCCTCCGCCTTCAGACCAGCGGAGGAACGATCAACAGGAGGAGGCTAAAGCTGGAGTTGGTTTTAAGAGTTTTGACTCGGCGGCTCTCCTGGGTGATTCAGTATTAGCACCATTACTTAATTCTGGAGTAGCCCCTGGGCCTGTCATCGAGAGTGACGAGGCTGGGCATGACGAGTCTCCACGACAGCAACGTTATGTACATCGAGAGAGACAGAGGGAGCAGCCCAGTATCGGGGAAGGTCATGCATTGCTCCGGGAGCAGTTAGATCGCTTGGCACCCTCAGATATAAGTCGGTTGCAACTAGAGGACCCTGAGCTCCAAACGTGTGCTAATGGAGCTGTAGAGCTCGACGAGGACGGCGATGCACAGCCAGGAGATTTTTTTTATTTAGAAGGCATCCTTTATAGGCGTTTTCAAGACCCTAAACGTAGTTGGCAAAAGGGGTCCGGAGTAGTGGACCAGTTGGTGGTGCCACGGGAGTGCAGGGATAGCCTACTGAGGTTGGCGCATGACACACCACTGGCAGGACATCTAGGGGTGAGAAAAACGGTGGCGGCTTTGGGGAAATTGTTTTGGTGGCCGGGGATGAAGTCTCATGTGCAGTCATGGATAAACTCCTGTGATATTTGTCAACGTGTCGGGAAACCGAACCAAGTTATTCCTAAGGCTCCGTTACACCCTATTCCTGTGATTGGGCCACCCTTTAGTAAAATTATTGTTGACATGGTTGGTCCACTCCCTCCCACTAAGGCGGGAAATAAATTTTTGTTAACCATAATGGATGTTGCCACTAGATACCCCGATGCATACCCTATGAAAAATGGAATGGCTAAGACGGTAGTCAGTAACTTGTTGTGGTACTTCTCAAGGTACGGGTACCCGGAGGAGATTCAGTCTGATCAGGGATCTAATTTCACCTCCAACATGTTCAAGCAAACAATGCAACAGCATGGGATACGAGCAGTAGTATCGTCAGCGTATCACCCTGAGAGTCAAGGGGTGCTTGAGCGGTGGCATGCTACACTTAAAAGCATGCTCAGGTGTTATTGTGCTGACAACGGTATGGATTGGGATCTTGGATTGCCTTATGTGCTGTTTGCTGCTCGGGAGGTACCTGGTGAGAGCCTGGGATTTAGTCCAAACGAGCTGATTTTTGGACACCGTGTCAGGGGCCCCCTTAACATGCTGAAAGAAATTTGGGAGGGGACTGTGCAGCCTTGTCCATTATTAAAGTATGTGCTTGAAAGCCGTGAGCGCATGCTTAAGAGTCTGGAGATGGCAGGTAGAAATTTGACAGAATCACAAGCTTTGATGAAGGACAGGTATGATCGCAAAGTGAGGCTCCGGAAGTTCACTGTAGGACAAGAGGTATTAATTTTGTTGCCTTTGGTTGGTAACCCCCTCTCTGCGAAGTACACTGGACCTTATAAAATTGTAGAAAAAATTTCAGACTTAGATTACCTTGTTGCCACTCCAGACAGGAGGAAAAAGAACCAGTTATGTCACGTGAACCTTATTAAAGAGTATGTGAGGCGCCCCTCTGAGCCTCTCACTGTCCCTGTGTTGGCTTGTTGCGGCCGTGGTGGAGAAGGAGAGGGGGACAGTCAAGCTTCAGAGGAGGATAGCTGGGATCAACATGTTTCAGCGGATCAGTGGGCGGGGAACTCGAGCCTAAGGGCTGACGAGGCTATAGCTCATTTGCCTGAGCCGCAGTTTGATGCTATCCGTCAGTTGTTCGGTTCATACCCCACTGTATTTGCTGAACACCCAGGCCTCACTACTCAGGCTATGCATGATGTTGACGTGGGGGACCATCTACCCTTTAAGTCAATCCCGTACCGTGTGCCCCCATAAAACTACCAGCTCTGAGGGATGAGTTGGAGTATATGCTCGGTAGAGGGTTGATAGAGAAAGGCACAGTTAAGTGGACTTCCCCTGTAACACTGCAGCCTAAGCCAGATGGCAAGGTACGCTTTTGTATTGATTTCCGTAGGTTAAACGGTTTGACTCCAACTAACCCATATCCTCTTCCTCGGGTTGATGATAGTGTTGACAAAATTGGTAATGCTCGTTTTTTGTCTAAAGTAGATTTAGTAAAAGGTTACTGGCAAGTACCTTTGTCCGAGCGTGCTAAAGAGGTATGTGGTTTTGTTGTGGACGGGAGTACCTACCGGTGCAATGTTATGCCTTACGGGCTTAAGAATGCACCAGCAACGTTTCAGAACCTGATGAATGAAATTGTAAAGGACATTCCAAATTGCACCGTATATTTGGACGATGTAATCATTTATGATGACGACTTTGAGAGCCATTGTGAGCACCTTGAGACCTTGTTCCGGAAACTTAGTGAAGCAGGTCTGGTAGTAAATTTGGCAAAGTGTGACTTCGTAAAAGCCACTGTGCAGTACCTTGGGTTTGTAGTGGGAAGGGGACAGGTGTGCCCTCCTCAGAACAAGGTACAGGCTATCAATAAATTTCCGCACCCAACAACCAAGAAGCAGATTATGAGATTCTTGGGTATGATAGGCTACTACAGACGCTTCATAAAAGGTTACTCAACGGTGTTGGCACCTCTCACAGATTTGTTATCTAAAGACAAAAAGTTTTTGTGGGCACCTGAGTGTGAAAAGGCTTTCACTTTGGTGAAACATTTGCTATGTACTCACCCGATACTCAGGGCCCCAGACTTTAACAGGCCTTTTCAGCTGGCAACAGATGCTAGTGGTGTAGGGGCTGGTGCCGTCTTGCTACAGACAGACAATGAAGGTGTGGAACACCCAGTAAGTTTCTTTTCTAAGAAGTTCAATGCTGCACAAAAGAACTATTCTACAATAGAAAAGGAATTACTGGCGATTGTGCTGTCGCTCAGGCACTTCGAGGTGTATGTTCCAGCCTATGGCCCAGTCGTGGTTATCTACACTGATCATCACCCTTTGAGATTCCTGAATCAATTTCACAATCACAATATGAGACTGACCAGGTGGTCTTTGATGTTGCAGGAGTATAACCTGGACATCCGTCATATTGCTGGATGTGACAATGTGATCGCGGATTGTTTATCAAGGGTGGATGATCAGTCGTAGGCTATCACAGGTGTGTGGGTTTGAGTGGAGGAAAATAGGCTGCCCTTATAGTGCAGCCGGGAAAAACATATTAAAATATAAAAATCATATAAAAAACTCTTTCTTTTGATATAGGTAATCGTATAAGTTTGTCATAGCCTATAGAGTTTGAGTAGTCCACAAACTATCAAACGGCTGAGCTGCTGTAAGCTCGCTCTGGGAGCATGATATTGTGTCTTTTTGCTATTGTTGGGAGGAGTTATAAAATGTGAATTTTTGGTTAATAATAAGATGCGTTTTGGTGATAAACTCAGCTTTGTTTTAGTGCCATGCGGTCGCTGGGTCGCTGGGTGTGAGGGGCTTGATGGGGTTCTGTGTTTGTCAGATTTTAGCTCAGGGTTGAGCAAGTAAAATCTTGGGGGAGGTGTGACGCATGTCCAGTGTGAGCATGCTGTACAGAACGCCTAGTCATGCCCCACTCTCGCTAGGATCGTCAGGGCAGGAACTTTGGCTGTAGTCTATGTAGAGTTTCCTAACTTAGTTCATGTGAGCCGTTGTACTATAAGTAATATGAATATGTATTTTGTTTTCATCTGAGTCAACGAGTTCTATTTTATATCATTAGTTATAAGTATTGTGTGTAAAACTTATTTGTAATGATGGGAGAAGCGGCAGCCACAGTTGGGGGTCAGTGGGTGCGCCATGCGGGAGGTGGGCCTAACTCACTAGCACTCCCCCCCCCCTCCCCCCTCCCCTCAGTGCTAGGAAAGCCTTTGTCTATCCCAGAGGAGAGAGAGAAATTACGTAATGATTGTCAGTGGGCGGTCCTTAGTAGTTCACGTTGGGCTCACTAGAGGGCCGAGTATAAAAAGGGAAGTCTAGCCATTTTTTGATCAGAACTCATTAGGCAGAGCGACTTCTCATTTCCCTTGCTAACTATATATTCTTCTGACTGATGTGAACTTTCTCTACTACCTTACATTCTTATCTCCTCTTTTCCCTACCCTTTTTAACTTCCATGGTCCCGTTGGTGCAGAGCTAGTCAGCCAACGTATTATCGCTTGAGTTCTCATGAGATACATGCCTATTAGATAGCCTATTTTGGAAGGGTTAACTTAGAATAGGATTGATTTATGTTTGTTGCACTTGTCTATGCATTTCCCTGTGTGTTATTATTATTATTCCTGGTTTCTGCTAGTCTAGGTAATGCTAGACTGGGGTAAGGCTTTTCTGTGTTACGAGTTGTTGTTTGATGCAGTGGTTAAGCGATAAACCTGCATACTCGTTTCGGTTCAGTGAAGCCTAGGTTGTCTTCGCGGCTGACTGTGTTGAGTTAATAATTTACAGTGCGTGAGGGCAAGAGCCTAACCACCCTGTATTTTATTAACAGCTTGTTTTTACTTTGTCAAGGAGCCGGGAGAAAACCAGATACAAGGGATCTGGATTTCTCAAAGTGCACTTGTTAGTGTTAACGTAATACTTTAAACAGTTGTGAGGACTTCGCTAGGCTACGAGCCGTTTTTGCTCAGTCACTGCTACCTTTTGCCCACAGTACCCCAGCTAGACTTTACTCGATTAGTAGATACAGAATAGTATTGAAGCTTTCCTTATGTATGATATTGTTTATGCACTATTGATTTCATGTGTTGCAAGCTTGGCTACTTTAGTGATTAGTGGCCCACGAGCACAATCCGAGTAGGCTATTGCCGTTGCATTTGCGGAGTACTTCTTTTTAATGTTTGCCATTTACTATTGCATATTCTTTTAATTATTCTTATGCCAATTTAAACCTGTAATAGTATTTAATTGCCAGTGTTTTTCTTATTGAATTACTGTTCAAAATCCGATACGTACTTCTTACGAGCATCCGAGAAGCATCTAACTTTTTTCAGAAGATTCCTTGCTCGATGCTTAAGGACTATTAATTAACGTAACGTAATAGTGCCGATCCGAAGTAGAGGGTGGAGGACTTCTTAAGTTCTTAGTCAAGGGTGGATTACTTCGGCTTCGGCCAACACTATTCTTTGGTGTTGTTGTTTCTTACTTCTTTGTTTGATTGTTGACCAGACTAGAGAATTCCTGTCTCTTTATTAGTCTGTTGTTGAACACTAGTACCGAGTTCTTGTATACCCCGTTATAGCAGATTGAACTCTGGAGGGTATTGGTGTTTTTTGTTCGGCTGGCAGTACTCAGGGGTTGGGATCGTGTGTTTCCGTTGTGGCAGCGAGCCGTATTAGAGTCCTGATTGAGAGCCCTTGTGTACCCGAGTGCCAGGTCGTAACATACCATAGTTGCAACTATGTAGTTTTGGTTGAGTGTGAATCTGGTCAAACAAATATCAGTTTCATGCCGGATAATAAACTGTAAATAGTATACAATCTGGTATAGCGATAAGGAAGCCATGAATGTCTTGTCAAATCGCTATCAAATAGAATCTCAAGTTGAGGTCCTGTATTCTTGGGAGCAGATCTTCTTCGAAGTAACGCACTGCTCCCACCCCTTTTTATTTTTTTCTATATATATTGTATGCTAACAATAAAGACTTATTCTGTTATACAAAATCTTGACTTCACCTTACGGTTCTGTGGTTTTTAGGATATTATTACGAATGTCCCCCTCCACCTTAACCCTTCTTTGGCGGTGCGCAACTTATGTCGTGTGAAATAAATATGGACTAAGTGGCGGTTCACAACTTATGTCGTGTGCCATTTTCACCACGTAATGTTGCTGAGAGAGAGAGATAAGTGGTGGGAGGAGAGTAGCAAGCGTATGACTACTCCAGACCACCGCGGCGGACCTACTGACATGAATATCCCACTCGCTACACAGGGAATTATGTAGGGAAACTACCTAATTACATGGTTTTTGCACTCGTGTTGCGCGATCGTTGCAAGAAAACCAGCGGTCGTACAAGGATGGTTGGGGTGTCATTGGAAAGCTCTGTTTATGCCCTTTCAGGGATAGATACTTGTTTTACGCTCTGGGTCTTATTTAGGCATGGAAATGATCACGTAAACAACCCTATTTAGGGTAAAAACACCCCGCTGGGCGGTACATATAAATTACCGCCTAGGCCGCTCGTAAGGTGTTAAAACTCAAGAATCTAATTTTTCCTATGTTTCTGCCCGGAATCAAGCCAAATCTGTTCTTCGACTTGCCAAGCACTCTTTCATCAATAATAAATGCACTGAACTAGTTATCCAACTCTAGCTCTTCCCAAGCTTTCTGGCATCTAGCCAAAAACCTCTCCAACAACTTTTCTTCCTAGTCTTTCCCTCCCCTTTTCCACTCTGATGGCACAACCATCACTTCTTCCTCTGACAAAGCTGAACTCTTTGCTCAAACTTTTGCCAGAAACTCTACCTTGGATGATTCCGGTGCTATTCCTCCCTCTCCAGCCCCCTCTCTTCTACTTATGCCTAATATCCTAGTCTCTTCTAAAGATGTACTTTCTACCCTCTCTGGGCTTAATACTAAGAAGGCGTACGGTCCGGACGGTGTTCCTCCTGTTGTACGTAAAAACTGTGCTTCCGTGCTGACCCCCTGCCTAGGCAAACTCTTCCGTCTCTGTCTCTCCTCTAACGTCTTTCCTTCTTGCTAGAAGTTTGCTCTCATTCAACCTGTCCCAAAGAAGGGTGACCGCTCTCAACCCTCCAACTATCGTCCAATTGCTCTCATCTCTTGTATCTCTAAAGTTTTTGAAACTATTCTTGCTTCCAAATTTCTTAAGCATTTCTCTTCTCATAATCTGCTCTCAGATCGCCAGTATGGCTTCCTTAAGGGTCGCTCTACTGGTGATCTTCTTTCATATCTTACTAACTCTTGGTCATCAAACTTTCGGGACTTCGGTGAGACTTTTTCTGTTGCATTAGACATATCGAAGGCTTTCGATAGGGTCTGGTACAAATCTTTAATTTCCAAACTGCTCTCCTTCGGTTTCTGTCCCTCCATCTGTGCCTTTGTCTCTAATTTCCTTTCCGGCCGTTCCGTAGCTGCGGTTGTGGACGGCCATCGCTCAATTCCTCATCCTGTCAACTCCGGTGTTCCTCAGGGTTCTGTCTTATCTCCTATTTTCTTTCTAATTTTTATAAATGATCTTCTCAACTGTACATCTAGTCCCGTCCATTCATATGCAGACGACTCTACTTTACACCACTCAATTAGTTTTCCAGAACACCCCAGCCTGCAGCAGTCCCTCAAAAGTAAACGTAATGAAGCCATAAAATGCTTATCTTCTGATCTAGCTATTATTTCCAATTGGGGTAGAGAAAACCTTGTTACATTTAATGCTTCCAAAACTTAATTTATCCATCTTACTACCCGTCAGGAACCTCCAGAGGACTATCCCTTATTCTTCAACAATACAAAAATCAACCCTTCATCTTCCCTCAATGTTCTCGGTGTCTCTTTTTCTTCTGCTCTCACTTGGAAAGACCATATTACCAGTCTCGCTAAGGCAGCCTCTCAGAAGCTGAGTGTGCTCAACCGCCTCAAGGGGTTCTTTACCCCTGCGCAGCTACTTAATTGCTCTGTACAGGGGCACAGTGCGTCCTTGTATTGAGTATTGTTCACATGTGTGGGAAGGATCCTCTCACACCGCCCTCCTAGATAAAGTAGAAAGGAAAGCCTTTCGTATCATTAACTCCATTCCACTCACCAACTCTCTGCAATCTCTCTCACTATTCTATCGCTACTACAATAATCAGTGTTCCTCGGAGCTTTCCCAGTGTATACCACCTCCTCTACGTAGGGTACATAGTACCCGCCTTGCAACACAATCCCACCCCTACTCTGTGCAACTCTCCAACCCAAGAGTGAAGCGCTATTCTCAGACTTTCTTCTATTCAACTGCTGAGCTCTGGAACTCTCTCCCAGAATCAGTCTTTCCCTCTTCCTATGACTTAAATTGCTTCAAACTCCGTGTGTCCAGGGATTTTAGCTCGAACGTCCCTTGATTTCGGCCCTGTCACTCTTTGAAATCTGGGAAAGGCACTCGCTGCAGGCAGTTATGCCTTTTATCTCCCTCATTCACATAGAAAAAAAAACAAAAAAAAGTCTTGGCAATTCAGGCAAATCGTCAACTATTAAATTATAGGTTTGATTCCCGGAGGGAAGTAATGAAAACCTAATATTTAGTAGGGGCCCCGTAATCATTGACGATGTACTAACATATCTTGGTTGTTATCTTGATATATCTGTGACGAACGAATGGCCGCCTGGTGAGGAGTGGCTGGGTGCCACAACACAAGAAATCCACCGAAAGAGGAAAGCGTGTTATAGGCCTAACAATGTTTAAGTTAATTTTTTTCTTTTTCTTCTCTTATTGTTTACGAAAGTTTTTTCGTAGTGGGTACCCGATCTATAGACGCCGCCATAAGAGAATTTGCGTTATACTTATGAGGAATATATACTCTGTTCATCCCCGCGGCAGTAGACTCAAAACGGCTGGCGCGGGTGTTGAATGGAGACTATTATATTAACCCTCTCACGTTTTTTACGCAATTTTGAGCCTATTAGGGATACTTTAAAGCCTTTGTTACCATCAGGGGTATTTAGAAACCTTTAGTTCAGTTACTTCAACCTCTGCAGTTGTCTTTGAATTAGCTGTGGGCAGAAAACTAATTTTGGAGAGGTAATTATAAGAGTGAGAGAACTCTATTTATTATTGCTAATCTGGCAACCTCTGCGTCATAAAAACGTGAAAGGGTTAATAGGCAAATCATCAATGATTACGGGGCCCCTACTAAATATTAGGTTTTCATTACTTCCCTCCGGGAATCAAACCTATATTATTGAAAAGCAAGTTCTATCCAAAAATCAATCCAGATAGTTATAATTGCATAAAGAAAAACATAGTTATAGGTAGCGCCAACGAACTTGACAATAATCTTGATTCCTGACCTCTCTGTAACTCAAAAGGGCCTAGAGCAAACTGGCTGTAAATATCCACACCTATTTCC
Source organism: Paralithodes platypus (assembly GCA_032716605.1). Lineage (NCBI taxonomy): Eukaryota > Metazoa > Arthropoda > Malacostraca > Decapoda > Lithodidae > Paralithodes > Paralithodes platypus. The sequence goes on from CM064521.1 coordinate 40,332,544, forward strand.
TGGTGGACTTTTCCCAAATTATAGAAACGTCAGCCCGATTGCTTTCATTCATTTCGAGTTATAAGAAGTTAAGATTATTGTCAAGTTCGTTGGCGCTATCTTTATATTACACAAAATCTTATGAGTGAGCAAGAGAGTCGAAAGATGGAGGGAGTACTTCAACGAATTGCTGAATGTAAGGAATGAAGTGCCAGCAAACATAGTTGGATGGGGTATGGGAGGGAGAAGAAGACAAGTAGTGGAGGAGGAGGTGGGGATCAGGAGGTCAGAAGTGTGTGAAGCCATGAAAAGAGTGAAGTTGGGGAAAGCACCAGGAATAGATGGATTGTGTGGGGAAATGCTGAGGTATGGTGGTGAGATGCTGATCGAATGGGTATGGAAAATGTGCAAACTAGCATGGGAGAAATAAGGGAGTGCACCTGATGACTGGAAGACAGGCATAATAGTTCCTCTATATAAGGGTAAAAGGGAAAGAGGAGTGTGGTAACTACTGAGGAATATGTCTTCTAAGAGTAGTAGGGAAGGTGTACAGTAGGGTAGTGGTTGAGATAGTAAGAGCGAGAACAGAGAAATTGATAGGTGACGAGAAGGGCGATTTTAGGAAGGGAAGAGGATGCGTAGATCAGATTTTTACCCTGAAATGTGCTGTGGAGAAATATATGGAAAAGCAACAAAAGCTGTATGTTGCCTTTATGAACTTGGAGAAGGCCTATGACAGAGTGGATAGTACTTAGAATATACGGAGTAGATGGCAAGTTGCTGAAAGCAGTGAAGAGCATATATGAGAGTACAAAGGCGACAGTACGTGTGGAGAATGAGCGGAGCGAGTTCTTTGACCTAAATGTGGGGTTGAAACAGGGATGTGTGATGTCCCCGTGGTTGTTTACTGTATAAATGGATGGAGTCATGAAATAAATAAAAGGAAAAGCAGTGAATGTTGGTGTATCGCTGATAAGGGAGGGTAACGAGTGGAAGCTACCTGTACTGCAGTTTGCTGATGATACAGTTCTGACAAGAAAAGACAGAGCCATCTGGTCACATATAACTCTGGGGTCTCCAGTAGCCAGATAGATTACTTCTTGGTTAACAGGAAAGACTGGAAACTGGTTCGGGATGTAAAGGTCATCCCGAGCGAAGAATGTATCCCCCAGCATAAGCTACTTGTGTGCGACATGAGCTTATACAGAGATCCTGAGCTTAAGAAGGTATACATGCCCAAAAGGAATGTGTGGCTGCTGAAGAACAAGGAAGTTAGGGATAGGTTTCATAGTGAACTGGAGGAAATTAATAGAAATACAGAAACTAGGCCTAGCGATGTAAATATTCAATGGAATTTCCTTAAGCATAGCCTTCTCGCTGCCACTGACAAAGTCTGTGGGAAAACAAAGGGTCACCCCAGGAATAAGACCTCCTGGTGGTGGAACGATGAGGTAGAATATGCTGTGAAAGAGAAAAGGAGATGCTTCAAAGCATGGAAGAAGGGAGGCAGTAAGGAGGAATACCAGGCAGCTAAACGAACTGCCAGAAGAGTTATTTACAATGCTAAAATAGGCAGAAAGTACCTGGTCCTCGAACAAGTGTGTAACACTGACAATCCCAATAATAATAATAATAATAATAATAATAATAATATTTATTCAGTTAGCAATTTACAGAGTTGGTACCACATAGTATGTTACAAATATGACATGTACCAGCCTTGCATAATTCCAACTAAGGATAGCCCAATAAGGCCGTTAGGCGTATTTCCATTGGGATCCTTGTGGGATTAGGTTAGCTGGGGAAAATGGGGAGGATAAAGAAATAGATACTTTAGAGAAAGTATTTCTAGGGGGTTATTTTAAGATACCTTACATCCTATAGTAAATATCAGTAATCCGTAATCAGTAATCATTTCATTTTGGTTTGTCTATCTCTTATGCCGCATTTAGTAGTAGACATAAGCTTGGTGCTCCCTTCTCGCAGCTGTCCGGTTCAGGTGTTCCTTCAGGCTACGTCTGAAGGAATACAGTGTTCTCTTTTCACGGACTGACTGGGGTAGGTCGTTCCAGTCTTTGATGGCGGTGAAGAAGAATGTTTGCTTACCCTGTCCTTGGATTCTCGGGACCTTAAAATTAAACATCCTGTTTCTTGTATTATGTCCACTCCTCTCATTTGCTTTAACAAAATCATTCTTTAGATACTCTGGAGCTCTGTCATAGAAAATTTTGAAGGCATTAGTGAGCCTGATTTGTTTGGCCCTGTCAGAGACATTAAGCATACCTAGTGACTGAAGTTGTTCCTGGCCAACATGTGATCTGGGTCCTAGGTTCAGCATGAACCTAACCATTTTATATTGAGTGACCTGAAATTTGTGCTGTGCTGATTTAGATGATGCAGAGTACCAGGATGACACAGAATAGTCAAAATGACATTGAACAAGCGCTTGGCAGAGGGTCTTTTTGGTCGCCGCGGGCAAGCATCCCACCTGTCTATACAGGTATTTTATACGTGCTCTACACTTACTCAGGATAGATTCCAAAATTGTTTCACCTGACAAACTCGCGTCCAGTTTTAGTCCGAGATATTTAACTTGTGACACTGTTGTTATAGGAATATCATTACAGTTGACCGAGAAGCCCACAATGTCTTTCAGTTTGCGTTTTGTTCCACATAAGATGGCTTCCGTCTTGCCCAGGTGAAGAGATAGTCTATTGTCCACTAGCCATTCACTACATGATTCTAGTTCTTTGGAAAGTGAAGCGGCAATACTTATTGGGTCTTTTCCTGAAACCAGAAGCACGCTGTCGTCTGCATACAGTAATAATTTACATGAGACGCTCAGTTCCATGTCGTTCACATAACAGAGAAAGAGTAAGGGACCAAGGATGCTTCCCTGCGGGACCCCACAGTTAATTGGCATAGGATCAGATATATTATCATCAATTTTGACTCTTTGGGTTCTACCACTAAGATAAGATTTAAACCAGTTCACAGACCCTATGCCCATTGCTTGTAGTTTATTACATAGGATATCATGGTCTACTGTGTCAAACGCTTTTTGTAGATCAAGAAGAACCATACCGGTGTAGTTACCTTTAGACATTTCTTTACGAATGTGATCCGTTAAGTGGATGAGACAGGAGTCTGTCGAGTACATGCATCTGAAACCTGATTGAAACTTATAGAATAGATCATTTTGTTTGAGATAGTGTTCAATTTGGGTGTATACCGCTCTTTCAAGGATTTTAGATACAATACATAATATGCTAACTGGTCTGTAGTTACCAACTTCTAGTTTATTTCCTTTCTTGAATAGAGGGGTTACAATAGCTTCCTTCAGTTCAGCAGGTACAGTGTTGGTGTTAATTGACAAGTTGATGATGTGGGTTAGGGGGCCTGCTATACCAATGGCTCCATCTCGTAGAAATTTGGCAGGAATTTTGTCTGGTCCTGTGCTTTTATGTACATTTAGGTTAGACAGCTCGTCAAAAGTGTATTTTGGTGTAACATTTTGCAATCCAAATGTGTTCGGGTGTATGTCTTTATCTCTGTAGAAATTTCGAAAGGTGGCCGTTGTTGTCGTGTATTTATTGAGAGGTTGAGGTAGGTTCTGTGCAAGTGTGTTTGCTATGGAGGTGAAGAAGGAGTTGAAGTAGGTTGAAATTTGTCGTTTATCGTGGCAAACCTGATCATTAATGGTGAGAGCAATATTAGTGTTAGACGAATCCCTTGTCTTGTTGCTGTAGCCTGTTGTTTTTAGGTGCCTCCATAGTTTCTTTGGGTTATTCTGATATTCCTCTGCCTTATTGTGAAAATAATTAGTTTTCGCTGATTTTATTTTCCTACTTAGTTTATTCCTGGCCCTGTTGAACTCATGTTTCAGACCTTGATCATGTCTATGTTTCGCTAGCCTTTTTAACAGATTGTCTCTGTGTTCCAGATGGTGTAGTATGTCATTGTTGATCCATGGGTCTGACCTTGCTTTAATTCGTATGTCTTTCAGAGGAGCTATTTCGTCTAGAATGTTTGTGATGATGGTTCTGAAGCCAACCCATGCGTCATTAACGTTTGTACTTCCAAACACTGGAGACCAGTCTGTATTCCATAAAATGTCCAGAAATGTTTCTTTATTGTAGTTTCTGAGTGACCTTGTTTTGATAACCTTGTGATTCTCTAGGGTAATTTTTATGGTTTTTCGTGTGCAATATGTGACGAAGTGATCACTTATCCCAGTCTGTATAACCCCTGATTGGGATATTTTGTCCTCTCTGTTACAGTTTATGTGGTCTATTATTGTGGCAGTGTTCTCAGAGATACGTGTGGGGGTTGTGATGAGTTGTTTGTGATTGTGCATTGTCAGTATATGCCTATATTCTCGTACAAGCCTATTATTTCGTTGTTTGTAACACAGGTTAAAATCCCCTAGTATGATGGATTCATTCCGAGGGTCTAGCGATGACAAAGTTCGTTCAAATTTGGTCAAGAATTGTGTGTCGTCTGGTGGCCTATAGCATACCCCAATTGTGATGGGTCTTTTCCTCGGCAGGTGTAGATCGATCCACAGAGCTTCGTGATTTTCTACATGGAGGTCGGTCCTAGTTGTGTGTGTGAGGTTGTTTTTTACATACAGACATACTCCTCCCCCATGCCTATTGCGATCATTCCTAACCATATTGAAACCTTGAATGTTTATTTCACCATCGTTTATACAATGGGATCTTCAACCTAGCTAGGCGAGTTAAAAATTACAGACATACTCCTCCCCCATGCCTATTGCGATCATTCCTAACCATATTGAAACCTTGAATGTTTATTTCACCATCGTTTATACAATGGGATCTTCAACCTAGCTAGGTGAGTTAAAAATTACAGTAGGGATATTATAGGTGAACAGTGTGTTAGAAACGATAATGGGAAGATTGTGTATGCAGAAAATGAAATCAGAGAAGCATGGAAGGCGCACTATTGAACGATTGCTAAATGTAGATTTTGAATGGGATAAGGAACAGCTTAGTATAAAAAAACTAATATCTGAACCCCCTCCTTTGATAGCACCAGTACCAGTGAGCTACGCAATCAATAAAATGAAAAGCTCCAGGGTGCTCTGACATTGTCGCTGAGATGATAAAAGCCTCAAGGGAGACTGGTGTCAGCTTAGTCACTGAGATGATAAACACCATTATTGAAGATGAGAAAATCCCCGAGGATTGGCACAAAATTGTAATAGTAAATATATACAAAGAAAAAGGGGATGTGCTTGATAGAGGTAATTATAGGGGCCTGAGAATGCTTGACTAAATCATGAAGGTCTGTGAGAGAGTCTTTGAGGGTTTGATCAGGCAAAGCATCTCCATTGATGATATACAGTTTGGTTTTATGCCAGGACGTGGTACAACCGATGCTATCTTCATAGTCAGGCAGATACAGGAAAGATACTTACTAAAAGGCAGGGATCTTTACTTTGTGTTTGTAGACTTGGAGAAGGCCTTTGACAGGGTGCCTAGAGATGTTGTGCAGTGGGCTATGAGGAAACTTGGTGAGGCAGTGTGGCTGGTGCGTGTGATAATGAAGATGTATGAGGATTCGCGAACTGCGGTGAGGGCGAAAGGTGTACTGAGTGAGGAGTTCACACTCTGTGTTGGAGTTCATCAGGGTTCAGTGTTAAGCCCCCTCCTCTTTATTATGGTCCTGGAGGCACTGTCTAGATATTTTAGATCCGGACTCCCGTGGGAACTGTTTTATGCAGACGATTTAGTCCTAATAGCTGACAATGTACAAGATGCTGAGGCCAAATTCAGAAGATGGAGAGAGGGCATGGCGAGCAAGGGTTTAAGAGTCAATATTAACAAAACCAAGGTTATGCATTGTAGATTGAGGCGAGGCAATGTGGAAAAGAGCGGTGCATACCCATGTGCAGTGTGTGGAAAGGGTGTGGGCGCTAACTCGATTCGGTGTAGCATCTGTCGATGTTGGGTGCACCATGGGAGTAAGCGCTGTAGTAGAATAAAAGGACCCCTGCCGAAGAATAAATCAGAAATTGAGAAATTTGAGTGCATAGCGTGCAAAGGCGAGCTTGTGTTAAATAATGATCATGTGGCTGTGAATTTTGGAAATGAAGTCATTGGAGCTGGTGGACAAGTTTTGTTACCTAGGAGATACCATCTCTGCCGGTGGTGGGGCCCAGGCTGCCACTGTCGTTAGAATTAGATGTGGTTGGGGGAAGTTCAGAGAACTGCTGCCAATTCTGACCATGAAAAGAATGCCTCTCCCCCTGAAGGGAAAGGTGTATGCCTTATGTGTTAGAAGTGCAATGACATATGCCTCAGAAACATGGGCCGTTAAAGTAGAGGATGTCAACAGAATGGAATGTAATGAGATGAGAATGGTGAGATGGATGTGTGGGGCCAGGCTGCAAGATAGAATAACAAATGATGAGCTGAAGAGGCGTCTAAATATAAAGAGTATTAGCGAGAAGATGCATACTAGTAGACTGGGATGGTATGGGCATGTGGAGAGAATGGATGAACAAAATTGGGTGAAAAGATGCAGGTCTGTGATTGTGGAGGGAGCTGCACCAAGGAGTGCACCGAGGAAGACCTGGAATCGGACTATACATGCCGATCTCAAATTTAAAAACTTGACAAGTGAAGCAGCCCTTAACCGGGTTGCCTGGAACGCCGCTGTTAGGACAAGAGACTGAAACTGCACATATGTGCGGAGCACTCAGTCTTAAAATTGTATGTATGTATGTATGTATGTATGTATGTATGATGAGCGATAATGAATGGGAATTGCAGGGTCTGGTAAATATGTTTGGAACAGTGCGCGAAAAATGGAATCTGAAGGTAAATGCAGGGAAGAGTAAGGTTATGGTCTTCGAAAGGGATGAAGCCACAGAGTGTGAGGTGAAGTTGAACTGTCAGGCTATGGAGATTGTCAGCTCATTCAAGTATCTGGGCAGTGTACGGAGTAAATACGGGAGTATGGATGAAGAAGTGCGGGAGAAGGTGCAACGGGGGAAGAAGGTTGTAGGAATGCTGAAAGCAGTAACAAGAAATAGGGTGGTCAGTATGGAAGTGAAAAAGTCCTTGCATGACAATGTGGTAATCCCGACACTGACTTACGGAAGCGAAACATGGACGTTGGTGTGTGTTTTTATTTGTTTATTTATTTATTTTTTTTAAATACGATGGCTCTATGCCAAGCAGCTGAAAGAACTGTAAAACATTCAAGAAGGGAAGATAATATTTACAGGTAAGGAGTTGACATAAAAATGGAGAAATTTTAGATAAGGAGTAACCCACTGAGGGAGGCGTCAGCCGTACCCTGTGTCAATAAAAATGTTAAAAGTGGTGTGTTGTAAGCCAAAATACTGAATAGGATTACAAAATTAAAAATGTAAAATGGGAGACAATGGATTGTAATTAACCCACTGAGCCCCAGCTAGTTTATAATAAATGTACCACCAGGGACCGGCAGGTTTTGAAGAAAAAAAAATGTTTCCAGAAACAATAGGGAATGGGTTAGGAACGAAGGAAAAAACACAAAAAACCGATCCCCTAGGTCAAAAAGGGGTCCTACGGTGCGCCCGAAAGTCGAATTTACAAGAGGGGAAAATTGAAGGCAAAAACACCCAAAAAATGTTTTTTGCATGCTCACGCGCACGCGGTTGGACTTTGAGAGTTTTCAACCATCGGCATGGTTGCGTGGGATACTTACACAGTTCCCATACAAATCTGAGCCCTCTAGGTGCCATAGGACCGGAGTAATTAACATTGACGACATGTTGTCGTCGCTGGGATTTAGCGTTACATACATTGCCGACGATACGTTGTCGTCGCTGGTACTCAGAGGGTTAAAACTACTAAATCTTGCCCAATATACCAAAATCTTTGCAGAATGCAAAAATTCTGTCTGCAGAAAAGGAACAGCCCTCAGCCAAGATTGCTCTCAGGCTGAGCGGTCTGTGGATATTTCCAAAGTCCCTATCCCTTTGACATTGAAAAGATAGACATTCTATCAGGATATGTTTAACTATGAGGAGAACAGCACAATCTGTACACTCCGGCTGGTTTGTCCTTTCCATGAGATAACCATGAGTGAGTCTAGTGTGGCCAATGCGGAGGCGAGCAAGAGCAGTTGCCTCCCTACGAACTTTGGAACAAGCTACGTGCCAAGGTTCTACAGATGGTTTGATCTCTTTTACCTTATCAAGGACATTGTCAGACCACTCAGCCTGCCATTTAGACAACACATCAGACTTAATGAGAGGCAAATAATTATTGTAGGGCAACTGGAGGTCATCATCAAAGATATCAGCATGCTTAGCTGCAGAATCTGCAGCTTCATTTCCATGGATTCCAACATGCGCTAGTGTCCAACAGAAAGAGACCAGTTTATGGCGAGATGCAAGTGTGACCAGCCATTGCATTATCTCTTTAAGTATTGGGCTCCCACGAAATTCCCCTTGAAGGGCATCGAGAGTGTTATGCCCGGTCCAAATTGGAACGCGAGATATTCTGAGTGCAATGATTAACTCTCTAACTGGAGAAGTATACCTTTAACTTTAATAAAGAGACAACACGGCAGGAGAATAAGTACACAGGCGACAAGTTAACATGGGTTTCATTCACTTTACACCTGGTTCATGGAGGAGCAATATATTTAACTCTGGAACACTGAGATCATCATAATGGCAACAATGGTAAATAGAGCATACAAATAATAATATGATTAGCAATTATAAGGCAAGAGTCGAACAATGGGTCCGGACTCAATTTAACAATAACTCCTCGGATACAATTATAGAGTATCCAAAATAGTGGAGGCTTGCCTCCCACTCAACTAGATCTCAAGCGAGATCTCAGCAAGGTAACCAGAGTGCAGTAATGGCAGATGTCGTCTGGATCATACTATGATGTCCCCGGCAATAGTGACGTTAACTGACTCTAAAGCATCAATGGCCAAGTGGTCATCAACAATAAGGTGGGCTCTGAAAGGCTCACAAATGAACTGAATTCTACAGGTGTGCTAGATCTCACCTGGCAAGATTATTTATTCTAAAACTACTTGTGTGGGCAACTAGCAAGATGCGGAAGGCTGATACAACAATCGTCGGGAGCTGAGATAGAGTGAGATCTATTCGAGTTATGAACCTGACAGAATGTTAAGTGAATGAGGCTAGAATTTATACAAGGGAACAAGGTTACGTGTAAATATGTGTGTATGTCATATGCTGTGGGTCTTGTATAGGCACGCCCCCTCTGACGGGCTATGGGAGACCAATAACCCGGGAATGTGCGTATATAAGGATCCCCTGATAGTTATGTCTAATGTGTCCCGGCAAGTGGGCAGATTAACGTCAATTTAAGTAGAGAGAGGAAAGCCCTCTCGTGAGACGTTAATTAGTGAGAACCCCTGAAGATAACTTCAACCACTACCCTGAGACAACTCTATACCCATAAACCGTAGTAAGGCACTTAAAGGAGAGCGGGAGTGAAGAGGTGCCGTAGATCGAGGGAGAATCCAGTGGTCCAGGAGGGCGGCTGGGCGTGGTACTTCCGGATGTTGGTCCGGGATTAGGCTGCACTCCTAGGTCCTTACAGCTCCTTGTCCCTCTGCGCCTACCACGGGAGACACCCGGGTTCCTCTTGCACTCCGCGTGAGCAGGGACTTACTAAGAGTATGCCGGAGTTCTGCTACAGGGTTTGGTGGGGGGTTATGGCGACTAGCATAATGGTCTGTATAGAGGTGCAAGCAGTCTATCCAGTGACACTATGATTAGTCTAAGGTTTGGGACAATTAAATTACTCCCTTGCAATCTCCTCTGGAACCACAAGACTAATACAGTAAATAGAGGCCAGTGAAGGTGGGGCCCAAAGTGGGTTGCACAATCTAGTCCTCTTCCTGAAGGGGGGAACCCGACCTGGTCGTCTCTAAGTACTGCACTATCCTTATAATCCCTGGAAAGGAACAAGACAGGAATCCTTATTTACTTGGCCTATGCACAGCATCGAAGGCCAGGAAGGTGGGGCCCAAAGTGGGTTGCACAAGCTAGTCCTCTTCCTGAAGGGGGAACCCGACCTGGTCGTCTCCGATCACTGCACACAGCTTCAAGTGTGAACGCCAGCTATTCCGGCTGCTTTGTCTCTGGGACCACAAGACTAATACAGTAAATAGAGGCCAGTGAAGGTGGGGCCCAAAGTGGGTTGCACAAGCTAGTCCTCTTCCTGAAGGGGGGAACCCGACCTGGTCGTCTCTAAGTACTGCACTATCCTTATAATCCCTTGAAAGGAACAAGACAGGAATCTTATTCACTTGGTCTATATACAGCATCGAAGGCCAGGAAGGTGGGGCCCAAAGTGGGTTGCACAAGCTAGTCCTCTTCCTGAAGGGGGGAACCCGACCTGGTCGTCTCCGATCACTGTACACAGCTTCAAGTGTGAACACCAGCTATTCTGGATGCTTTTACCCAGGTAAAAAGATACCAAAGGCAAGCTTAGTTACTGATGTCCAGACTGGCTGAGTACTTGTGAATATTCTTGCCCAGACTTAAGGCGCCCGGCTTAAGAGGATCAAGGGCGCTGGGGTGGTGTCTGCGCGTGGTGGTTAGGTCCTTGTAGTCCTGGGAGTGGTGCGCCTGGACTTTTGACTGGCCCTTGTAGATGTAACTGGAGGAAGATTCCTCAGGGCAGATCTGTATACATTATGGGGTGATGGCTTCCTGGTGGGAGAGGAAGCGGATGAGTTTCTTACAATGGATGATGACTGATTCTGGGGGTTAAGACTTATTGTTGGCTGGAATGATAGGCAAGTTTTGGTTTATGAGTGACTTTAACCCGGGACAATGGTTTAGATTGAATGGATGCAAGAGCTTTAGGTTCCTTGATAGGGGATATGAAAGGTAATCTGGGGAAGAGAGGTTTTGGTTCTGAAAGAGCTTTAGGTTCTTTGATAGGGGATATGAAAGGTAATTTAGGTAACCACCTGGTACCACCTGTGGTTGTGTAGCTAGGTTGAGGAGTTACTGGGCTGGCTGAGGGGGGTTTGTAATAGTTACCCCTGCGATGGTCATTTTCTTTGGCTCTGCTGATTAAAGAAAATGACTCGGCGTGGGTGACTGGTGTGGTCCACTTGGGACGGACGTGTCCCACTCGTTCCACTGTTATCTTGGCGATACGGGCAGGGGCAGGGTTGTCGTGGGTCTGGATGGCAGGGGGGAGGCTGTCCGAAGGCGTAGTTGGTTCTGTCGCATGGCTGTGACAAGCTGGAGATGCGGTAACACCGTTCCTAGACCGCATCTCAGAGAGAGCTTCTAGAATCTGAGCAAATCACGAAGGAGCTCCTCTCAAGGTTCCCAACCATCTTGAGTGCCCGTAAGATACCGGATAATTCTGCTGAAAAAATAGAGGCAATTGGAGAGAGGCGTCGGCTAAAAGTAACCCCTTCAGCCACTACTGCATACGCCGTAAAATCTACACTCTTAGATCCATCTGTGTACACCTTCGTGTCCTCTGCATGCTTGCTAGCATGCTGAAAAAACAAAGACCTGAAGACGCGCAGGTGTTTCACCCTTCACAATATTGTTGAATTCCCTGCATGATTCATAAGAGGGAATGCTCCAAGGAGCTGGACTCTCCGGAAAATCCCAGATGTCGATCCCCTCAGGCAGAACTTCACCAATAAGGTTAGCTGCAACCAAACCAAAGGGTTTCCATGCCGAGCGGTCGTGAAAAAGACCCTCAGCTGAGAAGAGTGTGCGGCAGATAGGATGGTTAGGATGTTGCTTGCACTTTAGATAGTGTTTCATTAGGAGGTACTGCCTGCAGAACTTCAATGGCAAGACCCCAGCTTCCACACATAGACTGCCTGTCCTAGACGACTTGAAGGCACCAATGGTAAGGCGAATGCCAAGATGAAGTACTGGATCAAGCATCTGGAGTACCTTTGGCTTGGCCAGGCCATAAGCATGACAAGCAAAATCAAGCTTCGACTGGATGAAAGCTGTGTAGAGTTGTGGTAGCACCTTTCTGTCAGCACCCCAAGACGTATGAGCCAAACGCTTGACGACATTCATTGAGCGATAGCATCGGGCCTTTAGATATTTTATGTGCGTTAACCATGACAAACGACAATCCAAATAACATCCAGGAACCGAACTTCATCTTTGAACTGAATGGGTTCACCATGAAGACGTAGAGATACGCTTTCTGTGCCTACAAAAGTGGACTGCAAAGGTTTTATGAGTGGAAAATTGAAACCCATTTGACTTTGTCCACCTCTCAATCCCATTTAGTGCCATCTGAAGTTTGTGTGTTATATGAGCCATCTTCCTCCCCATGTAAAATATGCTGAGGTCATCAGCATAAAGGGTGAAGTATACATCTTCAGGGATGTAGCTCCTTACATCATCAATACCTATAAGTAAGAGGAAAACACCAACACCAACTTGCAGAGGAAACTGGTCAACGCAATAGATCTGTAATTCTGGGGGTTGGTATGATCCTTTCCCGGCTTAGGAAACCCTAGGACAATTGCATGTCTCAAAGATGTTCAGAGGACATGGGAAGTCCATATGACATTATAAATGGACAGTAGGAAAGATAAAAACTTGGGATGTAAATGTTGTACCATTTCATAATGGATGCCATCATCGCCCGGCGATGTATTCTTAGCCTGGGCAACAGCTTCCAACAGTTCCCACATAGTGAAGTCGTTGTTATAATCATAGCATTCATTGTCGTCAAAATTAAGATGCTTCCCTTCTTCCCATTCCTTATACCGCTGAAATTCAGCAGAGTAATGGTCAGCCTTCGAAACAGACTCAAAACTATCCGCCAGAACATCAGCAACCGAATTGGGGGCATAGATCTTTTCACCATGATGGTGTAAAACAGGTGCACGAGGATACGGTTTGCCCTCAATCTGACGAATCTTTCGCCAGACGGTACTCTGCGAAGTGTGACAATTGAATGAGTTAACAAAACCCATCCAGGATGTTTTTTTGGCTTCCTTGTATGTCCTGTTCCTCACTGCTCTGCAACGTTTGAACTCTATTTTGTTCACAAGAGATTTGTTATTCTTGTAGCGGTTAAACGAACGCCTACAAGCTAACTTAACCCTAGTACACTCAGGAGTCCAGAAAGGCACAGGAGTATACCTCAAAGTTCCAGATGATTTCGGAATATTAACCTTGGCAGCAGCATTAACTGTGAGTAACAGATCTTGTACCATATCGTCCACATCACCATAGTGCTCATAGTCCTTATCAGTGTCCTACGGAAGCCTACCCAATCGGCCCTGCGGAGGACCCATCTTGGGCTAATGGCTGGTTTGTCCCCCCCCCCCTCAAATTATTGGGTAGTGATCGCTGATAGCACAATCACTATCAACCTCCCAATCTAAATCCGAGGCTTCTAGAGGTGAACAGAGGGACAAATCTATCACCCTTTCAGAATCATGTTGGAGAGAATAATGAGTCATCTCACCTGTATTTAAAACAACAGATGGGTGACTATCCAAAACTCTCTCCAACATTGCACCATTGCGGTTAACCATGATATCACCCCAGATGAGACTACGAGCATTAAAGTCTCCCAATAATAAATATGGTTCATGCAGTTGGTTAAGTACACCCACTATCTCCCCGGCAGTAGGTGGCACAGCCATATTAGGAGGTATATACTGTAGATACAGCAGATGGTGAATAATCTGTGCAGCTGCACCTTAGCAGCTGCCACCTGCAATCTGGTTTAAACTGGAAATTCTCGGTAAGGAATATCTCTCCTCACCAAGAGAGCAGCACCCACTATGGTTCCGAGATCTGCATCATCATGAGGAAGGACTACACTGTAGCCCTTAATAACATCAAAATGTCTAAAATTATGGTTAGTTTCATTCAGGGCAATGCAAGCTGGTTGGTAACCACTGACATACTCTGTCAGTGCCTCCCTCTTAGATGCATACTCCAGAATGTTCCACTGAATGATTTTTTATCTCATTCTGTAGTAATGGTATGATCTCCATTTTTATCTACATTCAAAATACAGGGCCCATCCTTGGGTTTTAATCTGCTTGTATCCTCGGGGAGAGGATTATCTACAGGCTCATCAGGGCCAGGGGGTTGCAAAGGGCAGTCTTTTGGAGAGTCACCATCAGGAATAGTGTCGAGGACACTTATTTCGTCAGGATTAGAGGGCTTATCAAGGTGTGCAGGGGCAGGCAAGGGTGTGGTATTACTCACACCCTTATCAGTAGATCACTGGTATTTATGTATTAAAGTCTGTGATTTAGAGCTGAATGGCACTGTACCTGAGGCCTGTTGTCCCAGACTCGATTTGCTGGATTTTGAGAAGTTACAATCAGGCTCGCCAGACGGGGAGAAACCACTGAAGCCTTCCTCAGAATCTGAAGAGAGCTCCCTACGTCTCCTCCGCTTCACAGCTTTCCGGGAGCCGCGAGAATGAGTCGGAGAACCCTGGACATGGACATCAAGACTCTGTTTTGCAGGGAGATTTGATCCCACACTTGAGAGCAGGCTGAACCTGTTGCTGGTAGAGACTCCCGAACTCGTTGGCACAGAGGCGGGTAGATGTGTCAGGTGTGGTGAGGCGGGTCGAGGAGTGGGTTCAGCGGAAGGTAAACCAGAAGCGTCCCTTTGAGAATTGGCTACCCCAGCATAGGAAAGCCCACCAGCTTACCTCACACCATCGATGAACCTCGCCCTCGCCTGCATTGGGCTGATCTTCTCCTGATCGATAATTCTCAATATTTCCTTGAACTTCAAATACTCCGGGCAGGTCACACTATTGGCTTCATGGGAACCGTTGCAATTGGCACAGTGGATAGGTCTCATACAGTCCAGTCTCTCATGTTGACCCCCACAGCGGGAGCAGATGATTGTAGTGCTTCAACAGAAATTCACACTGTGGTTGAATCGTTGGCACCTAGTGCAGCGCCTCGGCTTTCTGATATAAGGGGAAACATTGAAGGGCCTCTCCCCATAGTGTACTCTGTCAGGAAGTATGTCTGTATTAAAAAACCAGGAGAAACATGGGCGAACTACCAAGTTGCGATACCTTATTCACCCCAAATTTGGAGAAGGCCCTGGTTAAAAGGTCTGGAGGGCTTGTCTTCAAGTAAGGAGCATAAATAACCCCTTTAATGGAGTTGAGATCATCATGAGGAGTACTATGGGCAACATCAACACCCAGCAGGTCCTCTACAGTATAGCCATGATTTGTAAGTGGTGCTCATTAGAATGTGCCCTGATGACAACATTAGACCGGGAGCCCGGGGGGGTCTGGTTAGCTGGAAAGGTAACCAATTTTCTTTCCCACCAAAGTATCACCTATCAATGCTAATGGATGGAACTGGACGACTGGCAGGCTTGCTGTGATGGATGTGGCCATGAGAGTGGATTTAATCCACTCCCAAAATGATCTAGATCAGCTTTGCACAGTAACCCATCCTAAATAACTGTAATAGGCATTCCATAACCCAATGTATGAAACATGGTTGATGACAGCAATTTGTATTGGTGGGTTGCCCCTGCCAGCCCCCATTAATCTGATCTAGATCAGCTATTGAGGTAACCACTTCAAATCACTTGCAAAATCTTCTGCAGGGTCCCAGATATCATGAATGGCCACTTCCAGTAAATTCCAGTGGTGGGGTACCCCCACCAGCCATGCCCAAAAATGGCAAAACCCCAGAAATGAGCTAGTTCAGCTCATGAGGTAACCACTTCAAATCACTTGCAAACTCTTTTGTAGGGTCCCAGATATTATGAATGGCCACTTCCAGTAATTTCCAGTAATTTCCAGTAGTGGGGTACCCCCGCCAGCCACCATTAATTAGCCCCTTAAAGCTGACCTAGATCAGCTCATGAGAAAACCACTTCAAATCACTTGCAAGCTTTTCTGCAGGGTCCCAGATATCATGAATGGCCACTTCCAGCAAATTCCAGTGGTGGGGTACCCCTGCCAGCCATACCCAAATTGCAAAACCCTAGAACGGAACTTAGTAGCTCATTTAGTAGATCATTTATGTGAACAGGATAAATGATCTATTTCAAGCAAATCTCCATGTCAATTGAGGGGAAATATCAATGTAGAACATCTATAGCTACAGGTTACTGGCAACCCCCTATTATATATTTGGGACCCTGCACAATAAACTGCACTTAATTTCAGGTGGTTACCTTGTGAGCTACTAAGTTCCGTTCTAGGGTTTTGCAATTTGGGTGTGGCTGGCAGGGGTACCCCACCACTGGAAATTACTGGAAGTGGCCATTCATGATATCTGGGACCCTGCAGAAGATTTTGCAAGTTATTTGAAGTGGTTACCTCATGAGCTGATCTAGGTCAGCTTTAAGGGGCTAATTAATGGTGGCTGGCGGGGGTACCCCACTACTGGAAATTACTGGAAGTGGCCATTCATAATATCTGGGACCCTGCAAAAGCTTGTGCAAGTGATTTGAAGTGGTTACCTCATGAGCTGAACTAGCTCATTTCTGGGGGTTTTCCATTTTTGGGCATGGCTGGCGGGGATACCCCACCACTGGAATTTACTGGAAGTGGTCATTCATGATATCTGGGACCCTGCAGAAGATTTTGCAAGTGATTTGAAGTGGTTACCTCAATAGCTGATCTAGATCAGCTTTGAGGGGCTAATTAATGGGGGCTGGCAGGGGCAACCCACCAATACAAATTGCTGTCGTCAACCATGTTTCATACATTGGGTTATGGAATGCCTATTACAGTTATTTAGGATGGGTTACTGTGCAAAGCTAATCTAGATCATTTTTGGAGTGGATTAAATCCACTCTCATGGCCACATCCACCACAGCAAGCCTGCCAGTCGTCCAGTTCCATACATTAGCATTGATAGGTGATACTTTGGTGGGAAAGAAAATTGGTTACCTTTCCAGCTAACCAGACCCCCCCGGGCTCCTGCTCTACATCCTTGCCTTGGGTAAAGAGGTGGGTTTCATCTAAGGGACCACTTTTCAGAACAACGTCCTCATAGAGCAGGAAGGAGTCCAAGTCCTTGAAACTACCCACCTTGGGTGATAGTTTAAGTTTAACAAAGCTTTGATAAGGAGCTGGGAAGAGGTCCCTCAATGCAGGGAGACTCATTTTTGCCGTCTTGGAAATAAACTTCTTGCACTTGGAGTGCAAGGGGCCTGGTGACTTGGAAATATCAACATTGACCAATGGGGTCGGCCCCGTGGAGGGACCAGGAGCACTGTCCACCACTGATGCAGATGTAACGGAGGTACTTGAAGTGGAAACTTTCTGAGTGGGGACATCATCGCCTAGATCCATTGATTGAGTGGCTGAGGCCAACTCAGTCATACCCCTATCTGATGAAGGGGGCGGAGTAGTGACAGGACCCTGGGAACTGGACCCAGCAGTAATGGGGACTGGTAAATATGGCGTTAACGTCACAACAGTAGAAGGACCTGGGGCGGCCACCAGAGCAGCAGCCATAGGTCGTGAGGGGTCCGAGGGTGAGCCGGAGTCGACATCGAAAAGGACAGGCCGAGCAACAGAATGATCAGAGAGAGCCGAGAGAACGCTAGAGTCGTCAACTGTAGGGGGCAAGTTAGTCGCCATAGCACGAAAAATAAATTTCATTCCAGCTGCTCCCACACCCACCACGGAGCCACATTTAGGGGACTACAAAAACAGCCCCAGGGATGCAGCCAGAATATAAACCAGGGATAAAGGGTGCTTCCGTTCGTCAAGTTTGGCACAACACCCAGTCCCCCAGCTTGGCGTAAAGGGGCCACAAACGTGGCCCCAGTTTGACGGAGTAAGGAGGAGCCACCCACAAACACCCTCCAACAAAGCTAAAGATTAGTCAAAACAAAAAACATTAACATTCCAGGTCATCAACATGAAGACAGGGCACAGAAGTACGACATCACTGGAAGGCCCCTCTCTTACCAGTGATGAAAGGGGAGCACTTGGTCCACGAGGTCAATGGAACACTAACCCTAGAGAGGCAGGCTAAACAGGTGAGACCACCGGCCTACGCATCAAGCCCCGCCACCACGGCAAGGTGGCACCCCACTGGCGGGGGTTGGTGGAGAAACTCAGACCAAGAGTGAGAGGGGTGGAAATGAGTTACTTGAGAAGTGCGTGCGGAGTTACATGAAGGGATAGACAGACGAATGAGGAAGTAAGAAGGAGGTGTGGTGTGGAGGTAGATGTGCTGGAAAGTGTGAAAAGGAACACCTTGAGATGGTTTGGCCATATGGAATGTATGGGAAGCGAGAGAATCACTAAGAAGGTGTACGAGAGCGAGGTGGAAAGACAGAGAGGGAGAGGTAAACCGAAAGAGAGGTGGAAGGATGGAGTGAAGAAGTATATGGATGAAGGCGGTGCTGGTTGGGAGGAGGGGCGTCGACTGACTGGGGACAGAGGTGCATGGGGGCGTTTCGTTCATGGCCACCCCTTCGGGGATTCACGGCGTCAGGCAAAAGATAGATAGATAGATCAGCACAAAGCCTCACATGTTGGAGACAAAGGCACATCGGAGTGTATAGTTTGAGGAGACGTTGGACCTCCCCAAGGCGCAGCCGAGCTGAGAGTCCATTAGCATTCCAATGTACAATGTAAGGTTGAAAGTTCATGTTAAAGGTTTTAGATTGTGAAGGTAAACAGAACTATTAGTTCTGTGCAGACGCCTGTATTGGTGGATATTTTCAGTACCATTGGAAGACGAGGAGGTAGTGGGCTGGTCTGATGGTGGTAAGACAGAGATATCACCTTCAGAACCACGAAAATTAAAGGAGTCAGTGATCTTAGAAATTAATGCCTCCTGCGTTAAGGTGGTGATATCACGGCGCCGACGCAAGTGATGGGCGCAGAGGCAGCTGATGGCGTCTCTCAAGGGAGTCTGGGCCATGCAGTTCTCGGGTCAGGAAATCTATTACCACAGCAGACAGTGCTGCTCGGCTAGTATTGGGTGCACCGCGGCATGCATGGTTGAAACAAGCATGGCAACCACAAGACGTAGGATGAGATTCAAGAGATGACGTGGATCGTGAACATGAAGCGCATTTGCACCCAGAGGGACAGGGAGGTGGGCATGGAGAAAAAAGAGGATTGTAGTCCAAATTAGCCTGGGGGATCGTAGATGCATCTGGGACAGACAAGGCAGTGGGCATAGGCTCAGACACCACAGACGGAGATGATGTGAATGAGGTGCGAGAGTGTTTGCGGGTACGTTGAGGTAAAGACTGGGTGGGGGATGAAGCGTGGGAGGGAGAGAAGAGACTGGAAGCTTTGCGTTTAGAGGGTCTAGGAGGTCTGTTTGGGGACAATTGGAGTGGAGAAAAGTTCATACTACAATCAGTAGTTGATGGTCGTTCCTCATCAGAGAGGAAGGCAAAGCGATTTGAGGTAACAACAGAAGCTGACGGAGGGGCAGATATCGCTATGGAGGTATTAGATTGGGTAGACACAGAGGGAGAGGGTCTCGCAGTAGGGACGGAGGTAGTGGTTGATGGAGCTAAGAATGAGACTGGTGCAGTCAAAGACACCAGAGCTTCAGAAGTTGATCGTGTCACGGCTGGAGTCTTTGAAGACGATGGTATGTCGGGCTTAGTGGTAGGCGGTATGTCGGGAGCAACCAAAGTGGTAGGTGAAAGAGTGGAATTGCCAGACCCAAGGGAACATAGAGTAACAGTCCTATAGGAGTTCCGCTTGGCAGGATCATGGACCCCTCGCACAGCTAGTTCACGCTTGGCACGGGGGACAGTAAAACCTGAACGAATCTTGAGCAGTTTGAGCTCGGTATTATACACATGAAACTCGCAGGTCTTCGAGCGAGCATGATGATCGCCTCCACAATTGATGCAATGAGCAAGTCCGCAACTCCATTTGGTCTCATGTTCAGCCGACCCACAATAAGCACATACCGGTTTGTTCGTACAGGCCTTCGTGGGATAGGTGAAAGAGGAGCACCTCCAACATTGAAGGGGTGGTGGCACATATGGCCGGACGTCTCGGCTCTCACCCATGATGATAATTTTATCAGGTAAAGATTTTCTGTAAAATGTCAAGGTGGCAATAGAAAGGGGACGGTCTGAGGAACGTCGTACACGCTCATGTATCTTAACGTCAGTGCAGGGATAACCTCGCATCTGAAGGGACGCAAGTAAAGTATCAGGTGTAGGTCGGTCGTCAGAACTTGGGAGAACAACGGATCCCTGGATGGAGTTGAGGAATTTGTGTATTTTAACAGTGACCTGACTGGCCCTCCGCACTAGTCTCAATAAGCCAGCTGTGGGATCCAGAGGGCAGATGGTCATATCTCGGGTAGAATATATTTTAAGGAGTTCATACTCAAGATCCCACTTCTGCATCGAAATGGCAGGAGTAAGGACAAGATATCTGGGCCAGGTACTGTCACCAAATAAGGGCATGGGATCTCTAAGACCCTCAGCCCCACCAGACATGGTTGTAATATCCTGTGATATCCTTGATCTCAAAAGACTGGAAGTACAGTCAAGAGACAATTTTGTTTTATGTTGTAGATACATCACCAAATAGTTTGAGATACGTATTATCATAAGGTTACTCAGGAACTTCCATTACAGTTACGAGTAAGATATACTTTGTACTGTATATGGTATAAGAATATACAGTATATTCATAGACAAAGATTTTATTTTTAAAAACAGTTACAATATTGTATATTTAAGTGATCTGTTTTTATACATGTAATCAATAGATTATATGTTATGCAACTTTTCTATAATTACTATCCCATAATTTCAGAAAGTGGTTGCACAAAGGTATTTCTTTAAGTACGCTACCTGTATTATCTATTATATTTTTTAATGTATTGTGTATACATAAAATAAAGAAAAGTTAGAGCTCTATATCGGGCTTAGTCTCATCCTATTGTTGGTTTGTTAGTGGTTTGATATTTGTTACGAATGTCCCCCTCCAGACTTGAAATATCAGGCATATCGTCAATTGGTGAAGGGACCTCTAATAAATTATAGGTTTGAGTCCCGGAGGGAAGAAAGAAATCCTAATATTTAGTAGTGGCCCCGGAATCATTGACGATTCCGGCCCTCCCTTCCATCCCCTTCGTCTCTGATGTTTCTAAGTTATCTTGATATGTCAGTTAAGGCGTAATGACGCTGGGCGGTTCAGCGTCTGAGGGCAAACCCACTCTATCAACATCCACACGTTGGGAAGCATAGCAAATTAGTAGTTCTAATATTTTTCTTTTTATTATTTTTTATTAAGTTTTTTCGTAGTGAGCTCTCATTCATAAGGACGATCCCGTAAGTGATTATGAGCGTAAGCTTACGATGTTGGTCTCTTAACCCGGTAAGCGCGAGCTATGTGTAGTGAACACCACACTTCTGGGCGGCAATATTAGGCTCCATTCCTGCCTATAATCGTTATTTTACGATAAATATCATTATTACTTATTCATATGCGCCTATTTTACTTTTAATATGAAGATAGTAACCTGTAACAACAATAAAACAAGTGGGAATATCGTTTGGATGGTCAAAATCGCGAATTATTACCGAGCGGTTCATTCATCAATTGTGAGCCAGCAGCGATGTATACCCTCTCTCTCTGGAGCCTACAGCCACACTGAACAACCCCTCCCTCATTCTCTCGCACTCCATACGCTCGGTAGCAACACCACCACACCCTGGAACCGGGTTGCAGATATTGGCATGATAAATACACCAATAAAGATGGTAATAAGAGGAAAAATAGGTGATAATTGAAGGGGGGGGGAGGGGATATTGATACATGTGGAGGAGTGATATGAGGTATGGATAAAAAATAAAAAATAAAATTTAAGTGCTACTGGGGCCTTTTAAAAGTTTTTTTTTTTAGGCCTTACCTCTTAACACCTTACGAGCGGCCTATGCGGTTTATTTATGTGTACCGCACAGCGGGGTGTTTTTAGCCAAAATAGGGCTGTTTACGTGATCATTTTCATGCCTAAATAAGACCCAGAACGTAAAACAAGTACCTATCCCTGAAAGGGCATAAACAGAGCTTTCGAATGACACCATAACGATCCTTGTATGATGGATAGTTTTCTTGCAATAACCGTGCAACGCGAGTGCAAAAAGCAGGTAATTCGGTACTTTCAGTACATAATTGAGTATGTAGCGAGTGAGAGAGGGAGGAGGGAGCTGAGATTTGTGTCAGTAGGTTCGCCGCGGTGGTCTGGAGCAGTCATACGCTCGCTAGTCTCCTGCCACCACTTGTCTCTCTCTCTCAGCCACATTACGTGCTGAAATTGCCACTCGAGTTATGTCGAGCGCCGCCACATAGTCCAGCTTTATTTAACTCGACTTATGTTGCTCGCCGCTAAATAAGGGTTAAGAGGTTCCTCGCCCTTGCCCACCAAAACCTCTTAAGAGTGTTCTCGCCGTTCCTGGGTTAGCACTCTGGGGCGGTTGATTTGAACAGCTGACTCTAAGGTTCAAAGAGTGCCATTACTGTTTAAGGCATATCGTCAATTATTCCAGGGCCACTACTAAATATTAGGTTTTCCTTCTTCCCTCCGGGACTCAAACCTATAATTTAGGGCGGCGACGTTTGGAGTAGATGGCCAGAGGAGTGTAAGGATGCCAAAGAAGTCGGTTGAGGAGCCGGCGTCACCACAGGAGTCTGGACAGCTGCAGTAGTTGACACCTGAACAGTAGAGTCCTTGGAGTACCACATGTATTAATTACAGTACTTTCATTGATTTCATTAGTCATGTTTATTTGTAAATTAATTGGTGGGTTGGTGAAAACAAATATGAAAATATGTTTGAAAACGTGTGAGAGAAACGGATCCTGAAAGTAAATGCGGGGAAGAGTAAGGTTATGATCTTTGTAAGGGGTGCAGTCACAGAGTGTGTGGTGAGGTTGAATGGGCAGGCTATAGAGAATGTCAGCTCATTCAAGTATTTGGGCAGTGTGATGAGTAAAGATGGGAGTATGGGGGATGCAGTACAGAAGAGGGTGCAACAGGGGAAGAGGGTTATAGGAACGCTGAAAGTGTTCCTATAACCCTCTGAAAAGCGATTATCCCCGTCTTTCTTGTACTCAACAATTAAGCTCTGATACTCTCTCCCTTGATCTGCCTTTCCCTAAGTCTATGACTTAAACTGCTTCAAGCTGCGTATGTCCAGACATTTTGACTCTTAACTTACCTTGAATTTGGCTCTATCACTCTCTCAACTTTGGGTGCGACACTTGTTACAGGCAGCTTTGCCTTTTTTTCTTCATACAAGTAGACAAAAAAATATGATAGGGCAGTGTTGTGGCGAGTCTTTAACCCTCGGAATCCGGGAGGCCTCATATGATGCAAAATGCACCGCTAAAATCATCATAACACGGCAACCACAAGTCGTAGCGATGTCATCTCAATGGCATTCTACAGACAACAAAAAGTTCTACAATTTGCAACAAAATTGACTGCACTAGGTGGTCTCAATCAGTAGCTCCTGAATTATGAAATTTGCCTGTACCAAAAGGGCCTCGGACACAGCGATCGGGATCATATTTGGCCCCCCGGATTTAGTGGGTTAATGTTTAACCCTCCAGCCCCGGCTATGTATTATATATATATTCCCCGAAACTCGGGGGTTTCGGCCGAAAAATGTCTACGCCTAGGCTACCGCATCTTTGTTATTTGGCTTGCTTCCGCATTCCCGCGCATCCCCAAGCGTAGATGTGTTTCGTACCTGTAGAATGGCGTTAAGTAGAGCTCTCTAAGTCAACTGGTTCAATTGTGATGATGATTTCATTGGAGATAACTTTATGGCAAAAACAGCCACTTTACACTACTTTTCGATACTTAATAATAACATACAGGCACACACGAACAAGCGACGCACTCCTTCTTGTGGTCGGAGATGCGGGGCGTCGGTCCAGCCGGCTGTTGTTTACATGCGTCGGACGGACGCCTCGCACACCAAGCTTACAGGCTTTGAGCTCATGAGTGCCTCAGAGCCCTTCCGGGTAGCTCGGGTGTGTTTTTTATGGGTGCCTCAGAGCCCTTCCGGGTCTGATGGGTTAACACTCCACTGCAGAAAGGCAACTCCGTCTGAGCCGTTACTATGTACAGTATGTTGTTTAAAACAACACTAAACATGTATACAGTATATGGAATTTACAGGTCGCCAACCTAATTTAGTATTAATAATGAACTTAACAAAGCTTAGTTATTAATAAATAATTTACATAGTATCAGTACCTTGGGTGAAGTCTGGTCCTATCCAAAGTGAGGTTTGGTATCCTCTACCCAACCTTAGCAGTTTCTGTCGGTCTCTTTTACTGTCCTACTTTTTCTTCAGGGGGCAGGGGGCTAGGAATCGTCCTCTCCTTGTAAAATTCAACTACTCGACGATACACAGAAAGGGGCGAGGAAACGCAAAAGTGGTCCCGGACCATAAGAATTGGAGCTTAAAATGTAGTTTCTGTTTGGGCTTTGTCTCGAGTCAGCCACCCCCAGCTATGGGATATGTACACCCAGAAGTGAAAGTCCCTGCATAGGGTTTACCCCCTACTCCTACTAGCCCAGAAGGTAGGAACGGGGTGGGCCCTGCCCAGTCCCCCTTACTACTCCTACCCCAGGAAGAAGGGACGGGATGGTGCCAGTCCGTCACCCCTTCCTTCCCCTACCCTATAATGGAGAGATTAAACAAGCCCCCCACTCACACCCTACCCCAACCCCACACAGGAGGAAACCGCCGATTACAACCATTGTTTTCCACGAACACAGAATAAAGTAACCTTGCAACGAGGCCGAGACCATGTCAGTAATTGGTAATTGTTATGCCCTGTTTTTCTACAGGATTAACTTGGGTAATGTGAGTTCTAACTGACTGGGCTGCATGCACAAAACAAGGTATGAGGAATAGAGAACACAAAATAAACACATGGTAACAAGACACACGATCACTTTTATTGAGGGACACACTTCTGTATGTTGTTTGATGATGATTAATCTGACACATAAGAAGATATGAATATTCGTATAAGACAATTGATAGAATTTAACAAACTAGCATTAAGTGGATCTGGATGGAGCCTAGTCTTCCTCTTCCAACGTTCAGGTATTAATCTTCTGATCACTGGCTTTATTCACAAGTTTATATATTGGAGACCATAAATATTACTTCTAGATTCCTATTCAATGTTATATTGATCACTAGTAGCTCTGGTGCACAAGGAGTAATTCATAGACTAGATTAGACACGCGTATTTTAGAGCGGAGGGTTGGTGGGGGAAGAGTTAGGTATAGAACATGGGTTATTGGTGGAGGACTGATGTACTAATTTGTGGTTGTTAACAGGACGAATTTGGGGAGTTCTGTCGGTGGCAGTCACGGTTTGTTTAGAGGTTATATGGGATTGGTGGGTTTGTCTGTCATGAGAGGGCGAGTCAAGTGTGGGGTTTTGAAGTTTTCTAGGGGTGTGAATTGTGTGGGGGTGGAAGGGAGCTACTGACGGAAAACTGTCACAAGGGAAATTTTGTTGGTTGTGGAATATCTGAGCATTTCTGGGGGCATGGGGAAAACATTGTTGGGTACATAGGTCGGCATTTTCCCTGGAAACATGTGTACATAAATATTTGGTAGAATGATTTTTACATACATCAGAGTCTGCCCTGGAAACATGGGAGGATTGATCGTGGACAGAGTTAGGAGAAATGGGGGGGTTACCGAGAGGGAGTTGCATGGACTTGTCTTCTTTCGTTTGTTGAGGCATTTTTTCAACGAAATGAGTGATATTTTGAGAGAACTCGGGGCAAGGGGAGGGGTTAGGAGTTACCTTAGTGCTAGCTGCAACTTGGTAATCCTGACTCAGAGTTTGTTGAGGGTGGAGGTGTTTTTTCTTTTTGTGAATAGGTTTCTGCGTGATTGGTTTGTCAGAGGCTTTGGGTTGGATTTTTTTTTTAATGAGATCAGCCTCTGGCCGCAGTCAACCTGGGCCTGGAGTTTTTGAAGGAGGTCAAGTCCAAGGAAACCATCGTAATGTTTACAGTGGGAGGAAAATACTGTGAACGGGTGATAACAACGAGCATGGGGGGCAGGAGTAGTTACTGATAGGGGCAAAGTGTCTCCTAGGAGATTTAAGTAGGTATCAGCAGCTGAGATTAGTTCTGATTTGGTAGGTAACAAGGGGCCAAATAGTCGGTGGTGTTGATTATAATAAGACTTGAACAAACATGACTTGGCAGCTCCCGTGTCGATTAACAAGCGGACAGGAATGTCCTTGATTTTGGCCATGTAGTAAATGGGGGCAGTGCGATCAGTTATGGCGTCCCCCGCCGAGGCCATCGTGGGTACTTTAAAAATCCTGGGAGTCGGTATCTACCTCCTCCAGGGTTTCCTCGGTATCATCTGAGGTCATGATAGGGGCTATTTCTCCGGTGTGCATTTCCTCCATTTCTTCCTCTTGTCCCAACTCCTCTTCATTTACAGAAATGCGAGGAGTAAAGGGGCGAGGTTTGGCAGAGTCACGAATTTGATGGAGGGCACACTGAGCACTACAGGCAGGGAAATCATAGGGGTTGATAATTACTAATGTAGGGTTTTTACTTTGGTAGGTGTTGTAGGTTCTGTTCCGGTTGAAGATTCTGCGTGGCTGGGTAGGTTGGAACCGGGGCCTACTGGGTTGGGGCTTGCCGGAAGGGTAGGTCGGTCTGTTGTGGAAGGATGAGGATGGGTAGGCATTCTTGGAGTTGAAGGTTTGAGCCTTGGGGTTTTGGTGGTCGAGGTGCTGCGGGTGCGTGGGAAACTTCTTTATTACAGCGATTTGGGTGGTTGTTTCTGTGCGCACGGCCAAAATACGTCGGATCGTGATGAGATCTTTTTTATATCCGACGAAATCGTGCACACGGAAATGATCTTTTACTGCTGAGGGCAATATTGATACAAGGTTGACCAGAATCTGCTGCTCTTGCTGGATTCTGGTCAATGTGGGGAAAGACACTTTTATATGTTGGGCGATCTTATTCACTGTGGCATCTAGATCGCCTTCGAATTTAGTGTCTTGGATACGGGTGTGGGCCACGAAAACGCCCAATGAAGGCTTAATGGCTTCTATCACTATTGGGCGAAATTCGTCCCATGTGAGAGCAGGGTGCACTTGGTAGGCAGGCAACCAGGGAAACGGCTTTTCCCAGGTGCGTTAATGTCACGGCTATCTTTTCTGCGTCCGTGGTATAAACTAGGTCAAGTACGGGTTTCACTATGTCCATGAACGTTTCGATCTCATAAGTTTCCCCATCATAATGTGGGATGGGGATGTGGGAACGGTGCGCCATGATGTTATCGTGTTCTGGCTGTTCCAAACTTGCAATGCAATGCAACCTTTTATCCGAATCAAAATCCCACCGCTGACACCAATGTTATGCCCTGTTTTTCTACAGGATTAACTTGGGTAATGTGAGTTATAACTGACTGGGTATAGAAGGCTGCATGCACAAAACAAGGTATGAGGAATAGAGAACACAAAATAAACACACGGTAACAAGACACACAATCACTTTTATTGAGGGACACACTTCTGTATGTTGTTTGATGATGATTAATCTGATGCATAAGAAGATATGAATATTCGTATAAGACAATTGATAGAATTTAACAAACTAGCATTAAGTGGATCTGGATGGAGCCTAGTCTCCCTCTTCCAACGTTCAGGTATTAATCTTCTGATCACTGGCTTTATTCACAAGTTTATATATTGGAGACCATAAATACTACTTCTAGATTCCTATTCAATGTTATATTGATCACTAGTAGCTCTGGTGCACAAGGAGTAATTCATAGACTAGATTAGACACGCGTATTTTAGAGCACGGGAATTCTAGTAACCTCAGGGGGGTACTGATCTAAGTTTTATATTCTTGTATCAGAAACACATAGAACGCAAATCAGTGGGCGAACATCAGATATCACTAGGGTTTCACGGTTATGTATTAGTATCTGGATATTATTATGTTCCTTCCAACAACCAACCATACTCCTAAAATCGATTAATGAAATTTGCAAACACATGTGGCAGTCCGTGGACTCGAACCCAGGATGCTCACACCGAAAATCAACACCTTATACATCGCACCACGAAGACAGTTAAAGGTTGGTGGACACTGCCTACGATTTATTATGCAACTTCGAATCCTGCATATCAATCTAAGCATGTACACACATCCCAACTGCAACTCACGTAGGCTATGCATATGTGAATGGAAAGAGCAATTAATGGGGCCTTAACTACTTAGGGAAGTCCTCTCGATAAATTACTCCTGAACCAATATCAATTATTATGTTCCTTCCAACAACCAACCATACTCCTAAAATCGATTAATGAAATTTACAAACACATGTGGCAGTCCGTGGACTCGACCCCAGGATGCTCACACCGAAAATCAACACCTTATACATCGCTCCACGAAGACAGTTAAAGGTTGGTGGACACTGCCTACGATTTATTATGCAACTTCGAATCCTGCATATCAATCTAAGCATGTACACACATCCCAACTGCAACTCACGTAGGCTATGCATATGTGAATGGAAAGAGCAATTAATGGGGCCTTAACCACTTAGGGAAGTCCTCTCGATAAATTACTCCTGAACCAATATCAATTATATGTTCCTTCCAACAACCAACCATACTCCTAAAATCGATTAATGAAATTTACAAACACATGTGGCAATCCGTGGACTCGAACCCAGGATGCTCACACCGAAAATCAACACCTTATACATCGCACCACGAAGACAGTTAAAGGTTGGTGGACACTGCCTACGATTTATTATGCAACTTCGAATCCTGCATATCAATCTAAGCATGTACACACATCCCAACTGCAACTCCCGTAGGCTATGCATATGTGAATGGAAAGAGCAATTAATGGGGCCTTAACCACTTAGGGAAGTCCTCTCGATAAATTACTCCTGAACCAATATCAATTATTATGTTCCTTCCAAAAACCAACCATACTCCTAAAATCGATTAATGAAATTTACAAACACATGTGGCAGTCCGTGGACTCGAACCCAGGATGCTCACACCGAAAATCAACACCTTATACATCGCACCACGAAGACAGTTAAAGGTTGGTGGACACTGCCTACGATTTATTATGCAACTTCGAATCCTGCATATCAATCTAAGCATGTACACATCCCAACTGCAACTCACGTAGGCTATGCATATGTGAATGGAAAGAGCAATTAATGGGGCCTTAACCACTTAGGGAAGTCCTCTCGATAAATTACTCCTGAACCAATATCAATTATTATGTTCCTTCCAACAACCAACCTAAAATGCCCCAGAACGAGAAGCCCACCACAGAAGCCACGAACGAACACCACACAGAAACACCAAAGGAAAGGTCCACAGAACAAAAGGACCAGCTGACCGAGCCAGCCATTTCAGACAGGCCCAAGCCCGCAGGGCTAAACAGCTCCAGGACGCACCCATTTACCTTTTCTAAACTGACCATTTTTCACACCTCACGTACACTAACCCTCTCGTGTCCTACACTCTTAACTACAAAGATGATGAACAGGAATATACATTCATATTAAAAACACCCATGCCCTGTCCCGACGTTGAGCCAATGCCAACACATCAGACAGCCATAATTATATCTATGTATGTTCTTACATCCGAGAAGTAGATGTTATATATCTTAGAAGTTAAAACACCCACGCTTGTCCCTAGACCTCGTATATCATTTTCCATGACGAATATAGATATATGTAACCCGTGCTCAGTCGCCCCTTGCATTGTTCCTCTAGTAACTAAGTCTATAATATTAACTGCCACCAGCATTGATGCGACATAGCGGCACTGTCCTTGTGTCGTATTGTGCCAAGTACAGATCAACCAGGTTTCATCACCTTATTAGGACGACGACTATAATGTCATCGTTCATCGATGTATGCAATCCTTAGGTTAAGTATTTTTATCCGCCATTGTGTTCACCTTTTTCCATTTACTTTCCATGTAATTCCCTCGAAAATGTCCCGCACCCACAATAATACTAACCCGAGTTGACGTCAGGTATAGCGTAAAATAGTCGTAGATGGTAAGTCCAATAAACTCATCACGTGATAACACCACGAGACTATCACCTGGTTCTTAAAAATCGGACTAAGGTTGCTATACTTTTGTACGTCCGTGGTAGTACAGTGGGTTAGCGCGCGGGCCTGGTGGTGATGGTTGGGTCACTAACCAGGGTTCGAACCCCACCCAAGGCATCTCAAAACCTGTGGGTTTTTAGGAGGGTTAAATTCCTTTCAGAGGTTCGTACCCCGCGCCAGGTACCAGGAAAGGTTGATCCTAAAAGGTAGCCTGGGGATATTTCAGGAGACCATGAATTCCCATCACACCCAGCATTTCATTGGTGGCAGCTAGGGAACGTGACCAGGTAGCTACGTGGAGCACCCGTCACGCGAACCCTATACCAACAATATTGAGATTGCTGAGGTAATACAGCTACGATACCTTACGACCTTAAAATAGGCTAGGGACTAGCCCAGTTAAAGAAGGATGTAATGTAATGCCCTCGAAAATGTCCCGCACCCACAATAATACTAACCCGAGTTGACGTCAGGTATAGCGTAAAATAGTCGTAGATGGTAAGTCCAATAAACTCATCACGTGATAACACCACGAGACTATCACCTGGTTCTTAAAAATCGGACTAAGGTTGCTATACTTTTAGTACGTCCGTGGTAGTACAGTGGGTTAGCGCGCGGGCCTGGTGGTGATGGTTGGGTCACTAACCAGGGTTCGAACCCCACCCAAGGCATCTCAAAACCTGTGGGTTTTTAGGGGGGTTAAATTCCCTTCAGAGGTTCGTACCCCGCGCCAGGTACCAGGAAAAGTTGATCCTAAAGGTAGCCTGGGGATATTTCAGGAGACCATGAATTCCCTTCACACCCAGCATTTCATTTGTTAGTCACAGAAACACCCGGAAGAAAGGTCCACAGAACGAAAGGACCAGCTGACCGAGCCCGCCATTCCAGACAGGCCCAAGCCCGCAGGGCTAAACAGCTCCCTTCACACCCAGCATTTCATTGGTGGCAGCTAGGGAACGTGACCAGGTAGCTACGTGGAGCACCCGTCACGCGAACCCTATACCAACAATATTGAGATTGCTGAGGTAATACAGCTACGATACCTTACGACCTTAAAATAGGCTAGGGACTAGCCTAGTTAAAGAAGGATGTAATGTAATGCCCTCGAAAATGTCCCGCACCCACAATAATACTAACCCGAGTTGACGTCAGGTATAGCGTAAAATAGTCGTAGATGGTAAGTCCAATAAACTCATCACGTGATAACACCACGAGACTATCACCTGGTTCTTAAAAATCGGACTAAGGTTGCTATACTTTTGTACGTCCGTGGTAGTACAGTGGGTTAGCGCGCGGGCCTAGTGGTGATGGTTGGGTCACTAACCAGGGTTCGAACCCCACCCAAGGCATCTCAAAACCTGTGGGTTTTTAGGAGGGTTAAATTCCTTTCAGAGGTTCGTACCCCGCGCCAGGTACCAGGAAAGGTTGATCCTAAAAGGTAGCCTGGGGATATTTCAGGAGACCATGAATTCCCTTCACACCCAGCATTTCATTCCACAATTGTCATACGTCTTCCCCTTGCCTCCTTCGTATCCACAGTCCACACTACGCCAATTTACTTCGTGTCTTACACCTCTTACCCCAACCAGAGATTGTATAAGATAACCTGGTTACCAGTATCTGTCATAAGTACCCCGAAACAATAACTAAGTACCCCTACGAACTGCCGCTGTTGTTGGTATATTTATATTTAATAGAAAACGCAGTTCCCAGGGCCAACTAATAATATCCATAACCCTCGGACTGATCACATAACTCTATCTTTTCCAGACTCATATACCACCCCATAGTTGCATTCCCCGGTAGCATTTGGCTAACGTATTCTACTGCCTTTTCAAACTTCCATATCAATTGTAGCCTAATGCCACCCCCACGCCCAGGGACCTTAGGGGCAAAATTTCCCTGTAGCCCTTGAACTCTCCCCCCCCCTCTCATTAAGACACCCGCGCTTCTCGACTCTTGTCCGACCTAGTCTCTCTCTCATACCTCTTGAAGATCCTTGAATTGTCCGTTGCTAACGCTCTCCAACCTTTTATATATATACTCCTATCCAGCCTACCTTCACTTAGTAGGCCAGAACAACATTAGAACTTTACTAGCCCCTTGCATGCCATCTATTCTCTTACAACACATTCACAACCCTGCACCCAATGGTCGTCGGTGCGAGGCTAGCCGCCCCGCCAGTAACTAACTTCTATTGCCATACTTCCAGATAAATGTGGCAGAGTTAGCAACCCAGTCTCCACCACATCCAGCAAACCCTACAATTAACAACCAGCCGAGTAAAACCAGCTAGCTAAGGCACCTTCGGTTTTGGTATTAAGGACACCCACTTCTGTCTCATACACAGAGGGTTATTACAAACACTGGTGATATGGCAAGCCCCTAGCCACAGCCGCCGGACGACTATCACAGAGAGAGGGCGCCCAGCTCCCCCATTTTGCCCACCCGAGGAGGGAGACCCCCACCCCCGCGGAGGTATACCTGGCCCCTGTTTTGACTTTCGAGTCATTGCCAGGTAGCACAGGAATTCTTCCTATCAATGAACTAACCATGCATGACTAACACCTTTACTAACCTCTATTAACTCACAATAAACCATTTACCTTTCTTGCATGCTCTGATCACTAAATTAGCACCTCAGCTATACCATAGAATGAAGATTGAACAATCTAGAGAGACGCTCCTATCACAGCTGTCCCCATCCTCCTCGCAAAGTAGATCCAGTCTCTCTCCCCTAAATACTTCCAGTATAGCCAAAATAGTACCTCTTACTAAGGCTCAGTTATATGAAAATATAAAGGCTTTCCTATAGCCATGTGCCACAACAGTAAATACCATCTTACCTAGTCTCCATATCTATTGAGAGCTCAAATAAGTCCATAAGACTCGAGATCCCTACTGTCTACAGGGTCCAGAACCGAGCCTATAAATCTAACTCCCGCCCCCAGTCAAATCAGTTGAAAGCTAGACACCAACCAGGGGTCACTACCCTGCAGTTAACTTCTAGCTCTGCCCTTGTGTTGTTCCGGAGTGAGATCCCAGAGCCGGCAGACTCCGTGGCAGATTTGGATAGAAGGACCTGCCCACGTATTTGAGAACTTCACACATATGGCCCCCCTGGACGGCCGCGGAACCAGTCGTTAGCCCCCAACATCATGGACGCAAGATAACCAGGACCAGACCCATCAGATACTACCCAAGATTCCCTTTAGCAGTACTACATATTACTGTGCTGTTTAGAGATTCACTAATTAATATTTCTACGAAGTGGCTAAGACCTTGCCCAGTGTAATTCATACTTAACCATTCCATTTGGGACGTACTAAGCGATCAGTGCTCTTTAATTAACAGGCGACCTTGACTCTCGTAATTACCTTATTCAGATATTAAAACTCTAGTGATATCTAACGTTCGCCCACTGATTTGCGTTCTATGTATTTCTGAGACAAGGATATAAAACTTAGATCAGTACCCCCTGAGGTTACTAGAATTCCCGTGCTCTAAAATACGCGTGTCTAATCTAGTCTGTGAACTACTACTTGTGCACCAGAGCTACCAGTAATAAATCTAACAGTGAATATGAATCTATAAGTAACATTGATGGTCTTCGGTATATAAACCTGTGGAATCGAAGCCAGTGATCAGAAGATTAATACCTGAACGTTGGAAGTGGGAGACTAGGCTCCATCCAGATCCACTTATGCTAGTGTTGTTCAATTCTATTGTATTGTCTTACACAAGTATTCTGCAGTGGTATATCAATAAACGTGATCATGTAACTTGCTACCATGTGTTTCTTTGTGTTCTCTATTCCTCATATCTTGTATTGTGCATGCAGCCTTATATACCCAGTCAATTTAGAACTCACATTACCCAAGTTAAACCTGTAGAAAAACAGGGCATAACACAACCATACTCCTAAAATCGATTAATGAAATTTACAAACACATGTGGCAGTCCGTGGACTCGAACCCAGGATGATCACACCGAAAATCAACACCTTATACATCGCACCACGAAGACAGTTAAAGGTTGGTGGACACTGCCTACGATTTATTATGCAATTTCGAATCCTGCATATCAATCTAAGCATGTACACACATCCCAACTGCAACTCACGTAGGCTATGCATATGTGAATGGAAAGAGCAATTAATGGGGCCTTAACCACTTAGGGAAGTCCTCTCGATAAATTACTCCTGAACCAATATCAATTATTATGTTCCTTCCAACCAACCATACTCCTAAAATCGATTAATGAAATTTACAAACACATGTGGCAGTCCGTGGACTCGAACCCAGGATGCTCACACCGAAAATCAACACCTTAACATCGCACCACGAAGACAGTTAAAGGTTGGTGGACACTGCCTACGATTTATTATGCAACTTCGAATCCTGCATATCAATCTAAGCATGTACACACATCCCAACTGCAACTCACGTAGGCTATGCATATGTGAATGGAAAGAGCAATTAATGGGGCCTAAATTACTTAGGGAAGTCCTCTCGATAAATTACTCCTGAACCAATATCAATTATTATGTTCCTTCCAACAACCAACCATACTCCTAAAATCGATTAATGAAATTTACAAAACACATGTGGCAGTCCGTGGACTCGAACCCAGGATGCTCACACCGAAAATCAACACCTTATACATCGCACCACGAAGACAGTTAAAGGTTGGTGGACACTGCCTACGATTATTATGCAACTTCGAATCCTGCATATCAATCTAAGCATGTACATACATCCCAACTGCAACTCACGTAGGCTATGCATATGTGAATGGAAAGAGCAATTAATGGGGCCTTAACCACTTAGGGAAGTCCTCTCGATAAATTACTCCTGAACCAATATCAATTATTATGTTCCTTCCAACAACCAACCATACTCCTAAAATCGATTAATGAAATTTACAAACACATGTGGCAGTCCGTGGACTCAAACCCAGGATGCTCACACCGAAAATCAACACCTTATACATCGCACCACGAAGACAGTTAAAGGTTGGTGGACACTGCCTACGATTTATATGCAACTTCGAATCCTGCATATCAATCTAAGCATGTACACACATCCCAACTGCAACTCACGTAGGCTATGCATATGTGAATGGAAAGAGCAATTAATGGGGCCTTACCCCCTTAGGGAAGTCCTCTCGATAAATTACTCCTGTACCAATATCAATTATTATGTTCCTTCCAACAACCAACCACACTCCTAAAATCGATTAATGAAATTTACAAACACATATGGCAGTCCGTGGACTCGAACCCAGGATGCTCACACCGAAAATCAACACCTTATACATCGCACCACGAAGACAGTTAAAGGTTGGTGGACACTGCCTACGATTTATTATGCAACTTCGAATCCTGCATATCAATCTAAGCATGTACACACATCCCAACTGCAACTCACGTAGGCTATGCATATGAGAATGGGTGAATGAGTAATGAGAATATGAGTAATTACGAGAGTTAATATCGCCTGTTAATAATAAACACTGATACGCTTAGCACTTCCTAATGGAATGGTCATGTATGAATTATACTGGGACAAAGATATAGCCACTTTGTAGAAATATTAATAAGTGAGTCTCTACATAGCACTGTAACACTGTAGTGCTGATAGAGTGAATCTTGGGTCGTATTTGATTGGTCTGGTCCTGGTTATCTTGCGTCCGTGAGGTTGGGGGCTAGCGACTGGTTCCGCGGCCGTCCAGATGGTCCATATGTAGAAGT
The DNA here is from genome assembly GCA_032716605.1 of Paralithodes platypus. NCBI lineage: Eukaryota > Metazoa > Arthropoda > Malacostraca > Decapoda > Lithodidae > Paralithodes > Paralithodes platypus. The sequence continues at coordinate 40,368,430 of CM064521.1, forward strand.
TCTCAAGACGGATCTCTTGGCGATCGTTGCTGGCTACACTCTTATATCCCCACTGGTTTATGTGAAGGTTATAAGGTGCACGTAGATTTCTTTTACGTGGACAGATTCTTCTATCTCAATCTGCCACGGAGTCTGCCGGCTGGAGCTTGATTTATAGGTGTGGTTTTGGACCCTGTCGGCCATAGGGATCTCGAGTTTTGATGGACTTATTTGAGCTCTCAATTGATACGGCAACTAGGTCAGGGGGTGATTACTGTTGTGGCACATGGCTGTATGGAGCCTTCATACTGTAATATAACTGAGCCTTAGTAAGAGGTACTATTTTGGCTATACTGGAAGTATTTAGGGGAGAAAGACCGGATCTACTTTGCGAGGAGGTTTGGGACAGCTGTGCTAGGAGCGTCTCTCTTAAATTGCTCAGTCTTCATTCTAGGGTATAGCTGAGGTGCTAATTTGGTTATCGGAGTATGCAAGGAAGGTTAATGGTTTATTGTGGGTTAATAGAGGTTAGTAAGGGTGTTAGTCATACATGGTTAGTTCATTGATAGGAAGAATTCCTGTGCTACCTGGCAATGACCCGGAAGTCAAAACAGGGGTCAGGTATACTCCGCAGGGGTAGAGGTCTCCCTCCTCGGGTGAGTGAAAGGGGTAGGTGCGCGTCCCTTCTCTGTGATGGTCGTCGGGGCGGCTGTGGCTGGGGGCTTGCCATATCACAAGGGTTTGTAATAACCCTCTGTTTATGAGACAGATGTGGGTGTTCGTAATACCAAAACCGAAGGTGCCTTGATCAGCTGGTTTACTTGGTTAGGTTGTTAATTGCATGGGTGGTTGGATGTGGTGGAGATTGGGTTGCTAACTCTGCCACATTGATCTGGAAGTATGGCAATAGAAGTTAGTCACTGGTGAGGCGGCTAGCCTCGCACGGACGATCATTTGGTACAGGGTTGTGAGGGAATAGATGGCATGCAAAGGGTTAGTAAAGTTCTAATGGTGTTCCTTCCTACTGGGGAAGGTAGGCTGGATAGGAGTATATACAAAAGGTTTGAGAATGTTAGTAACGGAAAAGTTAAGGATATTCAGGGGGTATGCTGGAGAGGCTAGGTCGGAAGGGAGTTGAGGAGCGTGGGGGGTTAACGAGAGGGAGAGGGTTAATGGGGGTTACGTGGAAGGTATGACCCTAAGGTCTCTGGGCGTAGGGGTAGCATTAGGCGACAGTTGGTATCGTAGCCTGGGGGTTAATGACAGGGAAGGTACGTTAGCCAAACGCTACCGGGGGATGAGCAATAAGTGGTGGTATATGAGTTTGGAAATGATAGAATCATGTGGACTGTGGGCTGTGGGGAAGAGGAGGTTAACTGTAGGTGTGTGCTTGACTGTGGATAAAAGTAGAGAAAAACATGGTGTATTATTACTCGTCAATACGATGGTTATGGACACTGTTACTCTGACACTATTTCTTGCTGATTCTAGTTGTTCCTGGGAACTGCGTTTTCTATGACATATATATCAAAGAAAGCGGCAGTTCGTAGGGTAGCTTCGGTATTGTTTCGTGGTGGAAAGGCATCGACACAATGGTAAAAGAGGGTAGTGTATACAATCTCTGGTTGGGGTAAGAATTAGAGTTACTGCATGGTGGCTAACATCTGCAGTCATTTCTGTCTAGGTCTTACAGGAATAATGGTTATATATACACTGGTGTACCCGTGGGTATCATAGTTTCTTATCAATTATGACATGGGGTTTTAACAGATTACTTCTCGGATGGAAGAACATACATAGATTTATGGGGGCGGTTGGTCTTCAGAAACTTAGTCTGGCAAGACAAGGTATTTTAGGGGGTTAACATATTACTTCTCGGATGGAAGAGCATACATAGATTTATGGGGGCGGTTGGTCTTTAGAAACTTAGTCTGGCAAGACAGGGGGTTAACATATTACTTCTTGGATGGAAAAACATACATAGATTTAGGCCTGTCTGAACTGGTTGGCATTGGCTCAACCTAGGGACAGGGCATGGGTGTATTACATTAAGGTGTATTCATGTTCATCATCATGTAGGTAGAGGTGTAGGACACAAGGGGTAGTGTATACGCGAGGTGGGGGAAGGGTCAGTGGTTAGAGGTGATAGGCAGGTGTGGTTTGGAGCTGCTTAGCCCTGCGGGCTTCGGCCTGTCTTGACTGGTTGGCTTGATCACCTGGTCCTTTCGTTCTGTGGGCCTTTCCTTCGGGTGTTTCTGTTCCCGTTTCCTGGTGGTGCTCGCTCGTGGCTTCCGTGGTGGGCTTCTCGTTCTGGGGCATTTTAGTAATCTATATATATTCTATATATGCCAGAACAATGTTGCAATAAATTATCTGATTTTACAGAATGAAGAGCATTTAAATGTCACCTATCCGTAGCTTGACACACAAACACTTATGATTTATCTGATTTTACAGAATGAAGATCATTTACACTATCTGTCACCTATCCGTAGCTTGACACACAAACACTTATGATTTATGTGTAGTTAGTATTGGATTATGTTTGTATTTATAATGTAAATTTCCAATACCATCACCCCTTCTAGTTATTTTACAGATGATTGTTTTCACCCATGGCCAACCCTTCGGGGATCACGGCGTCAGGCAATAGATAGATAGATCGATAGTATTCACCCACCTGCGCAATATGTAGTGATATTTAATGGATTTGCACATATTGAAATGGTAACCTTGTAATTTTTAAATACCTCTGAAGAGATGTTTATACTAAAAAACATATTGTATGGATTGCTTAATTGATTATAAGTGGTATATTCATTCAATGCTTGATCCGTGGTTAGGCTTTTTGGTGCATATTCGAGAATATTAACACTTTTTCTCTCCCTCTCATATATGTATATACAGGGTGTTCAGAAAACATGTGTACAAAATGAAATGGGTGATAGGGAACACAGAATTAAACATTTTGTACTCCATTTTTTTTTTTTTTTTTTTTTTTTTTCTATATTCCAACTACTCCCTCTCGGGCATAGGCTGAGAGCCTGTACATTCCACCGCTAAACACGGTGAAGCCCGTGAGGTCTTGTTCCAGTCTGGGGAGTGAGACATGTGAAGCATCCATCATGGCTCGAAGGAGCTCCATCTCTGAAGCGGCTGGTTGCTTCGCCCAAGTGCTTCACCGTCTCACCCTCCAGACTCAGACCCTCACTCTCAGAACACCACCTATTTAGCAGTGAACTCACTAGGCATTGTCCCCCTGTAACATATTTTGAATATGGGAATATTCATACAGTGTTATTTAATCAGGGAACAATGAGGGTATTTGTTTGGCATTTCGGTGGGCTTTGTGGTAATGCACTGATACTAGGTACAGCACAAATTCAATCACAATAATATATTCCCATTGACATATCGGGATTTGAACCCGGGTCCATTGGATTACCAATCCAGTGGCATGACCACTCCACCACACCTCCACCATGGAGGTATTTTTGTCCATAAATGCTTCCTTGTGGTGCTACAGGGTAGACAGTTTCAACGTAATTTCACTAAATTTGTACCCTAACTTCTCTGTGAGTAATCCGTTTACATACAAACATGGTAATTTAATGTACACAACAGTATGAACATTACTTTATTAATGTCAGTACACTGTAAAATGCCCCAGAACAAGAAGCCCACCACAGAAGCCACGAGCGAACACCACACAGAAACACCCGAAAGAAAGGTCCACAGAACGAAAGGACCAGCTGACCGAGCCAGCCAATTCAGACAGGCCCAAGCCCGCAGGGCTAAGCAGCTCCAGGTCGCACCTACATACCCCTTCTAAACTGACCATTTTCCACACCTCACGCACACTACCCCCTCGTGTCCTACACTTCTAACTACAAAGATGATGAACAGGAATATACATTCATATTAAAAACACCCATGCCCTGTCCCTACGTTGAGCCAATGCCAACACATCAGACAGCCATAATTATATCTATGTATGTTCTTACATCCGAGAAGTAGATGTTATATACCTTAGAAGTTAATACACCCATGCTGTCCCTAGGTTTAAGATATTCATATTAACATACCCTAACATACCTTGTCTTGCCAGACTAAGTTTCTGAAGACCCATCGCCCCCATAAAATCTATGTATTCAATCCTTAGGTTAAGTATTAATATGAACATTCCCTAACATATCTTGTCTTGCCAGACTAAGTTTCTGAAGACCCATCGCCCCATAAAATCTATGTATTTAATCCTTAGTTTAAGTATTAATGTTAACATTCCCTAACATATCTTGTCTTGCCAGACTAAGTTTCTGAAGACTCATCGCCCATAAAATCTATGTATTCAATCCTTAGGTTAAGTATCTTTATCCGCCATTGTGTTCACCATTTTCCATTTACTTTTCCACAATTGTCATACGTCTTCCACTTACCTCCTTCGTATCCACAGTCAACATGATTCTATCTTTTCCAGACTCATATACCACCCCGTATTTGCATCCCCCGGTAGCATTTGACTAACGTACTTTCACTGTCTTTCAAACTCCAATATCAATTGTAGCCTAATGCCACCCCCACGCCCAGGGACCTTAGGGGCAAATTTCCCTGTAGCCCCTGAGCTTCCCCCCCTCTCATTAAGATACCCGCGCTTCTCGACTCTTGTCCGATCTAGCCTCTCTCTCATACCTCTTGAAGATCCTTGATTTTTCTGTTACTAACGCTCTCCAACCTTTTATATAATTATATACTCCTATCCAGCCTACCTTCACTTAGTAGGGCAGAACAACATTAGAACTTTACTAACCCCTTGCATGCCATCTATTCTCTTACAACCCATTCACAACCCTGCACCCCATGGTCGTCGGTGCAAGGCTCGCCGCCTCGCCAGTAACTAATTTCTATTGCCATACTTCCAGATAAATGTGGCAGAGTTAGCAACCAGTCTCCACCACATCCAGCAAGCCATGCAATTAATAGCCAACCGAGTACACCCAGCTAGCCAAGGCACCTTCGGTTTTGATATTAAGAACACCCACATCTGTCTCATAAACAGAGGGTTATTACAAACACTGGTGATATGGCAAGCCCCTGGCCACAGCCGCCGGACGACCATCCCAGAGGGAGAGCGCCCGGCTACCCCTTTTTACCCACCCGAGGAGGGAGACCCCCACCCCGCGGAGGTATACCTGACCCCTGTTTTGACTTCGGGGTCATTGCCAGGTAGCCTAGGAATTCTTCCTATCAATGAACTAACCATGCATGTCTAACCCCCTTACTCACTTCTCTATACCCACAATAACCCATCCACCTGTTTTGCATACTCGGATAGTCAAATTAGCACCTCAGCTATGCAATAGAACAAAGACTGAGCAATATAAGAGAGACACCCCTATCACAGCTGTCCCAGTCCTCCCCGCAAAGTAGATCCAGTCTCCCTTCCATAAATACTTCCAGTATAGCCAAAATAGTACCTTTTACTAAGGCTCAGTTATATCACAAATTGAAGGCTTCCTATAGCCATGTGCCACAATAGTAATCACCATCTTACCCAGTCCCCATATCTATTGAGAGCTCAAATAAGTCCATAAGACTCGAGATCCCTATTGTCTACAGGGTCCAGAACCGAGCCTATAAACCTAGCTCCCGCCCCCAGTCAAATCAGTTGAAAGTTAGACACCAACCAGTGGTCACTACCCTGAAGTTAACCTCTAGCTCTGCCCTTGTGTTGTTCCTGAGTTGAGAGATTCCCGAGCCGGCAGACTCCATGGCAGAAGTTAAATGGAAGAGCTGTCCATGTACAAGTCCTAACGTGCACCTTATAACCTTCACACAAATTCGTGGGTATATAAGTGTGTAGCCAGCACCGATCGTCAAGAGTTCCGACTTGAGAACTTCCTACATTTTGGACCACCTGGACGGCTGAGGAACCAGTCGTTAGCCCCCAACATCACCGGAAGCAAGATAACCAGGACCAGACCTACAAATACTATTCAAGATTCATGTTACTAGTACTAAATGTTATAGTACCAGTTGACACTCACTTATTAACTTTCTATGAAGTGGCTATAACCTTGCCCAGTGTAACTCATATCTAACCATTCCATTTGGGACGTACTAAGCGTATCAGTGTTCATTAATTAACAGGCGACATTGACTCTCGTAATTACCTTATTCAGATATTAAAACCCTAGTGATATCTAACGTTCGCCCACTGATTTGTGTTCTACGTATTTCTGCCATAAGAATATAAACCTTAGATCAGTACCCCCATGAGGTTACTAGAGATTCCGTGTTCTAAAATAGATGCGTGTCTAATCCTAACTGTGAGCTGCTACTTGGGCACACGACCAGCCAGTAAGAGATCAAATCAGTGAAATTGAATACATAAATATATTGAGGTCTTCCAGTAAAATAAAAACTTGCTAACTAAACCCGTGATCAGAAGAGTATACCTGAACGTTGGAAGTGGGAGACTAGGCTCCATCCAGATCCGCTAATGCTAGCAGTTCCCTTCTATTATTTGTTTTGTACGAGAATTACTATTTATCTATGCTCTTTATTCATCTACTTAAATAAAAGTGATCGTGTGTCGTGTTACCGTGTTTATTTTGTGTTCTCTATTCCTCATACCTTGTATTGTGCATGCAGCCTTATATATCCAGTCAGATAGAACCCACATTACCCAAGTTAATCCTGTAGAAAAACAGGGCATAACACACTGTAAAAACAAAAGAACATTAAATTGAAGATAAGATTAACAATCATTAATCATCAGTCAGAACTGTTTACTGAACGAAGATGTCTTATGTCAGTACCAAGAAGTGATCCATTAGTAGTAGGCAACGAAATAATACTGTATGGTGGGCTTCAACGTAATTCATTTATTACATTAACCCTTTCACGTTTTTATGACGCAGAGGTTGCCAGATTAGCAATAATAAATAGAGTTCTCTCACTCTTATAAATACCTCTCCAAAATTAGTTTTCTGCCCACATCTAACTCAAAGACAACTGCAGAGGTTGAAGTAAGTAAACTAAAGGTTTCTAAATACCCCTGATGGTAACAAAGGCTTTAAAGTATCCCTAATAGGCTCAAAATTGCGTCAAAAACGTGAGAGGGTTAATAACTTTGATATGCCAACATGGTAATTTAAAGGTAGTGTACAGTAATTGTTCATGAATTGCAGTATCTTTGCAAACACAGTACAAAACTTTAAATTGAAAAGTGTACTGACATTAATTAAGTAATGTTCATACTGCTGTGTACATTAAATTACCATGTTTGTATGGAAATGGATTACTCACGAAGAAGTTAGGGTACAAATTTAGGGAAATTACGTTGAAACTATCTTCCCTGTAGCACCGCAAGGAAGCATTTATGGACATACCTCCATGGATTACAAAATGTTTAATTCTGTGTTCCCTATCACCCATTTCATTTTGTACACATGTTTTCTGAACACCCTGTATATATATATATATATACAATATATATATATATATATATATATATATATATATATTGCCATTTTAATGTATTACCATGTTCACTGCAGTCATTAATTTTTTTTTTTTGGGGGGGGGCTCCCCCCCCCCCCCAAAAAAAAAATTAATTATCAAAAAGGTATTTCATATTTTTTTTCCACCAACCAACTTTACTTCTAAACTCAAATCCTGAAATCAACAAACACATGTGACAGTCCAGGGATTCGAATCTAGGATCTCACACCGAAATTCAGTGCATTTATGCATTACGCTATGAAGACAGTTTTACAGACTTCAACGAGGTATGTCATAACTTTATAACAAACTAGATCTCTATTTATCTTTTCGCGGATATATCATAATCAGGAGAGCATTATATCCGCGTAGCAACTGATAGTGATCTTATTGAAAACTCACTTCCCAAACAGTCTCACAGATACAATATTAACGTAGCACTCTAGTGTTGTCTTAACCCGGGAACTGCGGGAAGACTCTTAAGAGTTCCCCCGGCGGACTGCGGGAAGACTCTTAAGAGTCAGGGGAAAAAAATTGATTTAAAACACCGAAAAAAAAAAAAAAAAAAATTGCCCCTGGGCCATGCCAAATATCACTCCTCCACCTCCCCTCTGTTATGCCCTGTTTTTCTACAGGTTTAACTTGGGTAATGTGAGTTCTGAATGACTGGGTATAGAAGGCTGCATGCACAATACAAGGTATGAGGAATAGAGAACACAAAATAAACACACGGTAACACGACACAAGTTCACGTTTATTGAAATCAAGAAATAAAGAGCATAGAAAGATAGTTATATTCGCACAAAACAAATGATAGAAGGGAACTGCTAGCATTAGCGGATCTGGATGGAGCCTAGTCTCCCACTTCCAACGTTCAGGTATATTCTTCTGATCACGGGTTTAATTAGCAAGTTTTTATTTTACTGGAAGACCCCAATATATTCGTATAATTCAATGTCACTGATTTTACCTCTTGCTGGCTGGTCGCGTGCCCAAGTAGCAGCTCACAGTTAGGATTAGACACGCGTATATTGTAGAACACGGAAATCTCTAGAAACCTCATGGGGGTATTGAACTAAGTTTGATATTCTTAAGGCAGAAATACGTAGAACACAAATCAGTGGGCGAACGTTAGATATCACTAGAGTTTTAATATCTGGATAAGGTAATTACGAGAGTCAAGGTCGCCTGTTAATTAAAGAGCAATGATCGCTTAGTACGTCCCAAATGGAATGGTTAAATATGAATTACACTGGGCAAGGTCTTAGCCACTTTATAGAAAGTTAATGAGTGAGCATCAAGCTAGTACTATAACACTTAGTACTAGCAACATGAATCTTGAATAGTATGGGTAGATCTGGTCCTGGTTATCTTGCTTCCGGTGATGTTGGGGGCTAACGACTGGTTCCTCGGCCGTCCAGATGGTCCAAAATGTAGGAAGTTCTCAAGTTGGATCTCTTGATGATCGTTGCTGGCTACACACTTATATACCCACGAATTTGTGTGAAGGTTATAAGGTGCACGTTAGGACTTGTACATGGACAGATGCTTCTATCAGTCTTCTCTGCCACGGAGTCTGCCGGATCTGGAATCTCTCAACTCCGGAACAACACAAGGGCAGAGCTAGAGGTAAACTGCAGGGTAGTGACCACTGGTTGGTGTCTAGCTTTCAACTGATTTGACTGGGGGCGGGAGTTAGATTTATAGGCTCGGTTCTGGACCCTGTAGACAGTAGGGATCTCGAGTCTTATGGACTTAATTGAGCTCTCAATAGATATGGGGACTAGGTAAGATGGTATTTACTGTTGTGGCACAGGGCGATAGGAAGCCTTTATATTTTCATATAACTGAGCCTTAGTAAGAGGTACTATTTTGGCTATACTGGACGTATTTAGGGGAGAGAGACTGGATCTACTTTGCGAGGAGGATGGGGACAGCTGTGATAGGAGCGTCCCTCTAGATTGTTCAATCTTCATTCTATGGTATAGCTGAGGTGCTAATTTAGTGATCAGAGCATGCAAGAAAGGTAAATGGTTTATTGTGAGGTAATAGAGGTTAGTAAAGGTGTTAGTCATTCATGGTTAGTTCATTGATAGGAAGAATTCCTGTGCTACCTGGCAATGACTCGAAAGTCAAAACAGGGGCCAGGTATACCTCCGCGGGGGTGGGGGTCTCCCTCCTCGGGTGGGCAAAAAGGGGGAGCTGGGCGCCCTCTCTTCTGTGATAGTCGTCCGGCGGCTGTGGCTAGGGGCTTGCCATATCACCAGTGTTTGTAATAACCCTCTGTGTATGAGACAGATGTGGGTGTCTTTAATACCAAAACCGAAGGTGCCTTAGCTAGCTGGTTTTACTCGGCTGGTTGTTAATTGTAGGGTTTGCTGGATATGGTGGAGACTGGGTTGCTAACTCTGCCACATTTATCTGGAAGTATGGCAATAGAAGTTAGTTACTGGCGGGGCGGCTAGCCTCGCACCGACGACCATTGGGTGCAGGGTTGGGAATGTGTTGTAAGAGAATAGATGGCATGCAAGGGGCTAGTAAAGTTCTAATGTTGTTCTGGCCTACTAAGTGAAGGTAGGCTGGATAGGAGTATATATATAAAAGGTTGGAGAGCGTTAGTAACGGACAATTCAAGGATCTTCAAGAGGTATGAGAGAGAGGCTAGGTCGGACAAGAGTCGAGAAGCGCGGGTGTCTTAATGAGAGGGGGGGGAGAGTTCAAGGGCTACAGGGAAATTTTGCCCCTAAGGTCCCTGGGCGTGGGGTGGCATTAGGCTACAATTGATATGGAAGTTTGAAAAGGCAGTAGAATACGTTAGCCAAATGCTACCGGGGAATGCAACTATGGGGTGGTATAGGAGTCTGGAAAAGATAGAGTTATGTGATCAGTCCGAGGGTTATGGATACTATTTGTTGGCCCTGGGAACTGCGTTTTCTATTAAATATAAATATCAACAACAGCGGCAGTTCGTAGGGGTACTTAGTTATTGTTTCGGGGTACTTATGACAGATACTGATAACCAGGTTATCTTATATAATCTCTGGTTGGGGTAAGAGGTGTAAGACACGAAGTAAATTGGCGTAGTGTGGACTGTGGATACGAAGGAGGCAAGGGGAAGACGTATGACAATTGTGGAAAGTAAATGGAAAAAGGTGAACACAATGGCGGATAAAATACTTAACCTAAAGGATTGCATACATCGATGAACGATGACATTATAGTCGTCGTCCTAATAAGGTGATGAAACCTGGTTGATCTGTACTTGGCACAATACGACACAAGGACACTGCCGCTATGTCGCATCAATGCTGGTGGCAGTTAATATTATAGACTTAGTTACTAGAGGAACAATGCAAGGGGCGACTGAGCACGGGTTACATATATCTATACTCGTCATGGAAAATGATATAAGAGGTCTAGGGACAAGCGTGGGTGTTTGAACTTCTAAGATATATAACATCTACTTCTCGGATGCAAGAACATACATAGATATAATTATGGCTGTCTGATGTGCTGGCATTGGCTCAACATCGGGACAGGCATGGGTGTTTTTAATATGAATGTATATTCCTGTTCATCATCTTTGTAGCAAGGACAGTGCCGCTATGTCGTATCAATGCTGGTGGCAGTTAATATTATAGACTTAGTTACTAGAGGAACAATGCAAGGGGCGACTGAGCACGGGTTACACATATCTATACTCGTCATGGAAAATGATATACGAGGTCTAGGGACAGCGTGGGTGTTTTAACTTCTAAGATATATAACATCTACTTCTCGGATGCAAGAACATACATAGATATAATTATGGCTGTCTGATGTGTTGGCATTGGCTCAACGTCGGGACAGGCATGGGTGTTTTTAATATGAATGTATATTCCTGTTCATCATCTTTGTAGTTAGGAGTGTAGGACACGAGGGGGTTAGTGTACGTGAGGTGTGGAAAAGGGTCAGTTTAGAAAAGGTAAATGGGTGTGTCCTGGAGCTGTTTAGCCCTGCGGGCTTGGGCCTGTCTGGAATGGCGGGCTCGGTCAGCTGGTCCTTTCGTTCTGTGGACCTTTCTTCCGGGTGTTTCTGTGTGGTGTTCGCTCGTGGCTTCTGTGGTGGGCTTCTTGTTCTGGGGCATTTTACCCTCCTTCCTCAGTTTCCTCCCCTCCTTCAGTTATCACCTATTTTCCCTGTTATTCCCTTTTTCTGTGGTCTATTTTCGTGCTAACATTAGCGAGTTGGTAGCAGGGCGTTGTCATCACTGTTAGCAAGCGAGTGCAAGAGAGAGAGAGAGAGAGTATCGATCGACAGTCTCTCTCCAGAGGTGGAGGAAAGTGGTGGGCTGGGAGGTTGCCTCAGCCATACATTGTGTAACTCCCGGCCTGTATCGCCGATTTTGACCATCCAAACGCTGTTTCCACTTGTTTTATTGTTGTAACAGGTAAATACCTTTATAATCAACCTATAATAGGCGCATATGGATAAGTATTAATCAGTGGTGGGCGTGGGCGCGCCGATTTGGCGCTCTGCGCTCTGCGATCCGGTGCGCACTACCAAAAAATCTGAACTCGGAGTGCAGGCGGGGAGCGCAGCTTGAATTTTGCGCTCCTTTCTGGCGCTCCGAAAGCGATTTTTCCTGTCAACAACAGGTTCAAGAACGTCATTATCGTGTACAGTCATCGTACGGTGTTACTCACGGTGTTAGTGAACTGTGATACAGTGATACTATGATAGTGACAGACTGACAGTGCCACCTTCAAACCCTGGAAAGGTAAGAACCTGGCCAGTGCCAGAGTTTTTTTTTTTTTTTTTTGGCTAAATCTATCAAGTTGGGTGAGAAAGGAAGGATAATGGTAAAAAAAACACCCCCTTGTCCATTTTCGCCAGAAATCAGGTCCCCGATAGTTGCGAACGTAGCTGAAAAGAGTCAAAAGACTATAGACTTCAGAGACTTTTATCATTTTATGGTATCGATACCATCGGAATGTTACTTGAATGTATGGGTGGGAGGGTGGTTTGGGTGATGGTGGGGGGAAGGTAGAAGCGTAATTGACTCGTGTTATAAATATGAAGCCGATTGGTGAGGTAGTTTCGCCACCACTGATTTTTCTTTTTTTCCTTTTCTTCATACGGATACGCTGGAAGTGGGTTGTGGGAGGCAGTTGGGGGTGTGGTGGAGGGAAGGCAGAAGGGTAAGGCACTTGTCACACAAATATGGAACCGATTGGTGCAATCGTTTCGCCGCCACAGATTTTCCTTTTTTTTCCTTGAGGCGACCGATAGTCAGCGAGTGGGTGGGAGGAGGGGTTTGGGGTAGTGGTGGTGGGTATGCAGAAGGGTAAGGTACATGTGGTAAAAAAATAAAAATATGAAAGCCATAGGTGCAGTCGTTTCGCTGCTACGATTTTTTTTCGGCGAGTCAGTATATAATTATATACGGACCTGGCACTGGGCGTGACAACTGACAAGACCCTAGTCCCGGCCGTATATATACCGTCGAAGACTGGTCAGCGGGTCATCCATGATATGATATCAATCATATCATTGATATGACATAAAGAATTACAGAAACTGAGAAAGTGATAAACTTAAACTTCAGAAAGACACCATGACTTGAGGTTTTTTGAATTTTTTGAATTTTTTGAATTTAATGAAGTGAAAGACAAAAGATTGTATTAATTTAGGTAAATAATTAAATAACTTCTAGAAGCTGTTTTTTACTTGTTTTATTATATTCCTATTTTTGGGAGTGCGGACCGCAGGAGCGCAGAGCGGGAAACGCATCAGGTCGGCTGACCAAAGGAGCGCGTGAGCGCTGCCGCATTACCTTATGTCTGAGGAGCGCGGAGCGCTGCCGCATTACCGGTCCCACCGGAGCGCACCCACCACTGGTATTAATGCTATTTATGGTAAAATAAATATTTTAGTGATGGGAACAGCTCAAATACGTCAGCACAGGAGTGTGGTGTCTCATACCCCCCATGCGCACTTCAGAGGTTAATTATACTGAACGTTTTCGAGTATATGTCATCTATATGATTGCATACATAATTCTCTATAATCGTTTTCATTTGGAACGATGAGTGTATTAGTGGTAATATGTGCTTGTGGTATTGTATTTTCTTATTAATGTATATATATATATATATATACTGTATATTTATTAGTGGCCCCTCCATCATTGACGATTATGCCTATTACATAAGGCTACCTCTTCAAACGCCCATAAGCGCAGTTTGAAACTACCGCCGCAGAGCTCAGAGGAACCTTCATCATAAGCACATGCTAAATCACTCATGGTTCGTCTTTATGATTGGGTTCTCACTACGAAAAACCTTCGTAACAAATAAAAAATAAAAATAAAATAAGAATAACTATTCATAAGCTTTCCATATTCCGTGGATGTACTTCAGTGGATTCTTGGACCAGACGCTGGCTAGCGCATCTATCCACCTTCCTTACTCTGCGTTCACCCCACCCGGACGTGTCCCTCACAGTGCTCCGCTTTGATTCCGCATTCTTGCGTCCCTAGTGAGTTTTTTCTCATTTGTTTACTCTGGGATGTCTTGAGTAAGGTTAGGATTAGCTTAGCATGGGTGTCATGGGTGGTTTTCTCGCAGAACAAGTGTATTTTGGGTAGTTTTTGTTGGGGCGCCTATTTTGGACGGACCCTCGTGGCCGAGTTGAGGACGCTCTGAAACTGTTTTTCGTGTTTAGCCATCTTTAGTCCTAGCTTGTTAGGAGGCTTTAACTACGCGATCTCGGGCTTCTAGCTATCTTTCTGATGGAGTAGCCTATGTTATTTGTACTGACGTTCCTGGTGTATTTTCTTCACTTAGTGGAGTTCTTTCTGGGTCCCGAGTCAGTGTTACCCTTACCCGGGTGTTCTCTACAATTTTGATGTGGCGGCTGTTCCAGTTTTGGTGGGATGGAGTGCTTTTCGATGGTGTTTCGACGTCATTAAGTGTTTTTTCCGTTTTCACCAGGCCTAGCCAGCCACTCGTAGTTTTTTCACATATGCAAGTGTTTTCATTGTTTATTATAATAAAAATGTATTCATGTGCCATGTGTGTCCTGGATTAGTTGTGATTGGCTGATCCAGGAGCTTCGGACTGTGGGTCTGATTATGTTTATCAGACTGCGTTCTGTTTGGTGTGGGTTGCCTTTCCGGCGGTTTTTCTCGATTGCTCCGAGAAAGCCGTTTTGTTTACCGAGTTTTAGTCAGGATGGCTAAAATAGGTAAGTTACCCCGGCGAGTTTGGTAGCTTGAGGGCTCATCAGAAACTGAGTTTTCTGTGGTCGAGCCTGTGATCAGTCTTCTTGTGTTATTCCCGGCGAGGTGGGCTCCACACATTTATCTAGGTGATCATGCTGACACCTGTTGGTTATGGTTTTCTCGGCTTTTCAAAGCCATTGAAACAATGCTGTCTGTTTGTTTGGTCTTTCCCTCCCGGCGACCTTTTTACAAAGAGGTCTGGGGCAGGTACAATTGGTTTGACATTGCATATAAAACCCGGCGGTTGTACCTTCGGGTGGTTATATTAACGGATTTGCAATTCGCGATAATTTGCCAAACAATTGATTGATACAATAGGGTATCACGGCCTTCAAGACGGCGATCTATGAGGGCTTCTGGGAGAAGCCGGATTAGAGATTAAGATAGGCTTAGACTTTTTATGGGATAAAAAGATGCCTGAATCTTACTAGTGTTTCAAGTGTAAAGGGATACTTGACAGACTTCATCTTTAATATAGATATGCTTCATCTTTATGAGGATTCAGAAGATATGCTTAAATCTTTTGGACAGGTAAAGATATGCTGAAATCTTTAATAAGCCATTGAAACAATGCTGTTTGTTTGTTTGGTCTTTCCCTCCCGGCGACCTTTTTACAAAGAGGTCTGGGGCAGGTACAATTGGTTTGACATTGCATATAAAACCCGGCGGTTGTACCTTCGGGTGGTTATATTAACGGATTTGCAATTCGCGATAATTTGCCAAACAATTGATTGATACAATAGGGTATCACGGCCTTCAAGACGGCAATCTATGAGGGCTTCTGGGAGAAGCTGGATTAGAGATTAAGATAGGCTTAGACTTTTTATGGGATAAAAAGATGCCTGAATCTTACTAGTGTTTCAAGTGTAAAGGGATACTTGAAAGACTTCATCTTTAATAAAGATATGCTTCATCTTTATGAGGATTCAGAAGATATGCTTAAATCTTTTGGACAGGTAAAGATAGGTTGAAATCTTTAATATGAAACTAAAGGAAAACGAAAAGTAGTGGTGGAGTGCTACGGTTCGTTGACCGGCGGTTTTGTGGCACATGTTTTGTACCATTTTGGGGTAACCTTATGAGCATTAATTCCTGGAAATTTCTCTTTCCAGGGCGGAGTACCGGCGTTGCGCCAGGTGACCAGGTAGTTCCCGGGGGCGGGGTAGTTTCCCCCAATCTCTGTCATGTCGGCACTTGAACCTCTCATTGCTTTATGTTCAACGCCGTTATGCTCAGGTATCCCTATTTTTGCTCACAAGCTCTGCATTAAATGTGTTAAATGCCTAGATCGGTCACGGGGGATATCGGTGACAAAGAATTGCACTATTTGTAACCTCTTAACCCTCTCCGATATATGACGCGATTTTGAGCCGATTAGGATTACTTTAAAGCCTTTGTTACCATCAGGGGTATTTAGAAACCTTTAGTTCAGTTACATCAACCTCTGCAGTTGTCTTTGAGTTAGCTGTGGGCAGAAAACTAATTTTGGGGAGGTAATTATAAGAGTGAGAGAACTCTATTTCTTATTGCTAATCTGGCAACCTCTGCATTATATGAGTCTGAAGGGGTTAAGTGTTAAAGTTCTAATTCAGACAGATAATACTGCGGAGGTGGCTTTACAAGAAGTGAAACAACTTCTCGCTACTTACTCAACGAATGTAGCACATAAAGCATTGCAATGTGATAACCTTGAGCTATGGGAGCTTTTAATTATCATAAACCTCTAGGGGGCTCGGGTGAGGGCTCTCAATCGGAGAGTATACCAAGCTCGCAAGGGAGTGACAGCCACAGCCAAGGTGTATGGCGATACTCACAGTCCTGGCAGGACAGAACACATCCCTTTGTGACTCAAGTAGTGGCTGACGTCCACCGGGATGCCGATGTACCATCTTCTATCCCAGATTTAACATGGCAGCATGTGGAGGTCCCGGCTTCGGCGGGATCTTCCCATGATAGGCCAGAATTAACGGATGAAGAACAACGATCTCTGGTCTCAGAGATGGAGGTTGAAGAGTCCAGTCACCTTCTAGATGACTCTCAGGGTACTGTCGAATCTCTACGGAGTTCGTCATCGGCTAGGTATGTAACGGCAGAAGAGATTGATGGATTACTATTGAATGCACTTAATAGGTTCTTTGGCCCAACGCCGGAAACTCCTACAGTTGGTACGGGAGCTCCCGCGACGTCGAAAAATGTGCGACCTCTGGCTACATCCATTGCTTTAGCTAAAATACCTAACCCCCCTCTTGTGTCAGATCCAATTTCCAATGTGCCAGGCACAGCAGCTCTCACTACTTCCAATGTGCGAGTCATATCAGACATAACTCCCCCTCCTTTAAACAAGGCGCCAGTCAAAAAAGGAGCTATGCCTCTTTTATACGGGCCTGATGAGTCATGGGTAGCAATGTTACCAACTAAGCCAGAGGCAGCACAAGCTACTATTTCGGGGGAGCTCCCTGTACCACATGAGTGGGTAATCCAAGGCAATAAGTCTAGAAAACTCAGAGCTTTGGATAGTCAAGGAAATGTTTTGGATGTTCATATTAAGGCCATTCCAAGTTATTATAACCATGACTTTTTTGTGTATGCATCAACACCAGCCCTACCCCCTGCCTCAGCTTCAAAGCTATTTTCTAAAGCTATGGACTAAGAATGACGGCTTTAACGACGTCAAGGCACTTTCTGCTTTGACGCCGGAGTTGGATATGTTTCCGATCACAGACTCAGCCTCTAATCCAGTCTTTCAGGTGGGGCAGTTGGGTACGGGACCTTGGGTGGAATGGGAAACAGAGGCTCAAAATGTTGCCACTACTTTCACGTCAAAATCTTCCCACCAAATCCCTCAAGACCACCATTCGTGGTTCTCTCTTCCGGTTTTTAGTGCCGGCGGAGTCCCCTCTGCTTTGCTTTATTTCTTGGCTGCCCCTAAAATCAATTTGTGCGAATTAAAAGATCCTTTTAGCATGCCTTCCCCAGCTCACCTAGACCGCGAGTTTAGGTTAAGAGGAAAAACGTTTAGACTGTTTTCGCAATATATTGTTACCCAGCAAGTAACAAAGTCTCTGTTACGCTCTTCTCAGGCAATAGAAGCCGCGGAAGTCAAGAAAGCCATTGAACTTTCCCGGCGCTTGCTTCTCCAGACTTCCATACAGTCTTTAGGAGATATTCGGACGGCCTTATTAGAGGCAGTTCGAGCAAGGCAGGATCTGAGGATGTTCTTAGTGAAGAAACTTCCTGACCGTATTGCAAGCCAAGTCTCCAGTTCTAATTCCTTCTTTGATTTCACCAGCAGTTTGGAAGACTGTTTTCAATATAGCACAAGCATTCAAACAAAGTCCCTCTCAACCTAAGAAACCTACCTTCACTTTCCCTAAACCCAAACCAGTTTCGAAAGCTCAAACTAGGGGGTCTAAGCCTTTTCATCAGCCAAAATCCCCTTCCACCCAGGGTCAGGCTCAGTTCAGGTATAAACAGGGTAATTTCTCAGGTAAAGGCCACAAGTTTCACCAACGACCAGGTCAGGGCCCGCCTCCAGCGTCCGGCGCCCGGCCAGTCGTCCAAGGGTACACCTCCACCAGCAAAAAACTAAGGTCTCTCTCACTCCCGGGGCCAGTCAAAGGCGTGTTGGAAAAGAGGGTAGTCCAGCCGGCGAACCCCAGTCTGCTGACTGGGTCCTTCCGGGCGTGTCATCAGGCATGGCCATTAAGAACATGGGCGAGGACTGTGGTACGCAAAGGTATCACTTGGCAGTGGCTCCGGCGACCTCGCTTACGTCAGCCAACAAAGGCCAATCATGTTTCTTTAGAGGTGGAGTCACTAGTTCAGGAGATGATTACCAAGAGTGTCATTATCCCCGTCCCCCCGACTTACCCGGTGTTTACACCCAAACTATTTCTAGTACCAAAAAGGGACAGTATTCAGATGAGACCGGTCGTAGACCTGTCTTATTTGAATCTCCACATTCACAACGTGTCCTTCAGGATGCTGACAGTGAATCAAATCAGGCTAACACTTCCGCCGGGAGGGTGGATGTGTTCATTAGACCTGACAGACGCGTATTGGCATGTCCCGGTAAACAAGAGATTTAAAAAAATTCTGGCTTTACGACTTATGTCTTTCAAAGGATGCCGTTTGGGTTGAACCTAGCGCCACGCATATTCACAAAATTAGTCCGGCAAGCCCTGATGCCCATTTTAGAACATGGGATCAGGATCTTGTGGTATCTGGACGACTGGCTGGTGGTGGCAGAGACAGAAAAGTTATGCAACACCCATGTCAACATTACGTTAAACCATGTCAAATCTCTAGGATTCAAGGTCAACTTGGTAAAGTCAAACCTTGTTACCTCACGAGTAATTCAGTGGATAGGGCTGGTCTGGGACACAGCATCTCTCACTCTGAGTCAGAGTGTGGACAATCGAAACAGATTTCGCAAGAAACTGTTTATGTTTCTCCACAGTCTGACTACGACACGGAGACTCTGGGAATCTCTAGTCGGTTCTCTCAACTGGGTTCAACTAACTGTGAAGTTGGGCCGGTTGAAAGTCAAACGTTTAATCTTGGAGGGCAACAAATATTTCCCACTCTTACCGGCGGGAAAATTATGGCCTATCCCAACATTAATACACAGCTTACTAGCGGTCTGGGCGAAGAGGGAAATGTTGCACTCAGTCATGTCATGGACCTCTCCTCCGCCGACGGTATGGGTGGACACGGATGCGTCAGGGACGATAGGTTGGGGCTTTCAGTCAAACCTCGGGCATCAGGGTCAAGGGCTTTGGTCCCCTTCAGAAACCTCTCACATAAATGTAAAAGAGTTACTAGTCCCCTTGTATTTCCTTCAGGTTCACGGCTCTACTTTACGGGAAAAGTCGGTGGCCTTCAGGATGGACAATCTCAATGCAGTTCACTGCATTCAGAAACAAGGGTCAACGAGGTCTCGGAAGTTGCTAGACGTGTCAGAAAAGAATTTTGTGCTAGCCAACAAGCTGCACATTCATCTTCATGCATCATATCTCCCAGGCGTAGCAAACGTCTGGGCAGACGCTCTGTCTCGGAGACAGAGCACAACAGTAGAGTGGGCACTCAAGCAAAACATTTTCGATCAAATGATTGCAGAACCTTACCGTCCACAAGTGGATCTGTTTGCGTCAGAGGAGAATCACAAACTCCCTCAGTACCTCACACGCCGGACATTAACGCCGGCGGGGGGGGGCCCGACGCATTGGTGACGGATTGGAACAGGTGAAGTTCCATTTACCTGTTTCCGCCACCAGACGCTTCTCTAATGTGCCACGTAGTCAACAAACTACAGGATTATCGAGGCGTAGTCTCGTTAATCGCGCCCCTGTGGCCGGCGCAGTTGTGGTACCAGCAATTGAGAATGTGCTGCCCGAACCCGGTGTCGCTCCCGGTCGGGTATTTCCACTTAGACACGATTGGCAACCTAAAGACCTCGCTGACTTTTGCATTGTGGACATTCAGGAGGCCAAGTGGCTAACGCCGTATGGTAGAAACGTGACAGATAAATTTATGAATCAGTACACACAATCTACCAAGAGGCAATATCAATCTCATTGGCAGTCCTTTACTTCTTGGATAGTTAGAACAGAACAGACAGTACCTTCGGTGGCATTAGTTTTTAATTATTTAAACTATTTGTTTGAACAGAAACGTCTATCTGTAGTGACTCTAAAAAATCACTTAACAGCTATCAGAGTGCCATTCTTTGACCTTACAGGTCTAACCATACCACAAGCGGAAGAAACAGGTTTCATGAGAGCATGCTTCAAACTCCGCCCACCTCCCCGTCAGCTCATGCCTACCTGGTCTCTTGACAAAGCGTTATTTATTAGTGGCCCCTCCATCATTGACGAACATGCCTATTACATAAGGCATCCTCTTCAAACACTAATCCGCCGTAGTTTGAATCTACCGCGCAGAGCATTTAAAATCTGAGGAGCCTTCATCATGAGCGCACGCGACCTCACTCATGGCTTCAGTCATTATGAATTGGGTTCTCACTACGAAAAAACTTCGTAAAAAATAAAAACAAAAAGAAAATAAGTATAACTATTCAATAAGCTTTCCATCATATCGTGGATGTACTTGTGTGGATCTTTGACCAGACGCTGATTCAGGCGTCATTCTTCCTTCTCTGCTCTGCGCTCAACCTGCCCGGAGGTGTCTCCCCACGCTCCGCTGGTTCCGCATTTGCTGCGTCCCTTGTGAGTTTTTTCTCATTTGTTTACTCCGGGATGTATCGAGTAAGGTTAGGATATGTGTAGCAGGAGTGTCCTGGGCTGGTTGCCCGCAGTGCAGTGTATTTTGGGTCGTGTGTTTGGGGCATCTATTTCGGATGTACCCTCGTGGTCCTGTTGTGGACATGTGATCTTTTCACAGTTGAGTTAGCTTGTGATGCAGGCGGCTTTCATTACGCGTTATTTTATGCTGCCTTTTATCGTTCTGATGAGGTAAGCTGTGCTTCTGACGTTCCCAGCGTATTTTTCTTCACTTAGTGAAGTTTTTTCTGGGTCCCGAGTCAGTCTTCCCTTTGTCGGAAGTCTTTACTACAGTGGTGTGTTGGAGGTGGTTCCTGTTGTTATATTTCCAGTGTTTTTGTTTATATTTCAACATTTTGTATGCCGTCTGCTTAGGCCTAGCCAGCCGCTCGTAGCTTTGCCACATGTACAAGTGTTATTGTTTATTTTATAAATATGTCCTACTGTGTCATGTGTATCCTGGTTTAGTTGTGTATTGGCTAATTCCACGGACTATGTATGTTTCCTGGTTTAGTTGTGTATTGGCTAATTCCACGGATTATTGTGTGGGCCCTGGGCTAGTCGTGCTTGGCTTGATCGCAGGTCCGTTGTGCGTTCAGTTGGTTTCTGAACGGGGGGGGTTACTTTCCGGCGGGTTTTTCTCGGTTTCACCATGAAAAACCCGGCCGAGAGCCGTGTTGGGCCACGCGTGGTTTCAACACAGGCTTGTGTCCCCGGCGAGGAGGTGTCTGTGGCTCTCCAGGACTGCGTCTCTGTGTTGGTGCCTGTTTCAGGCTCCCTATGATCCCCGGCGGTCTGGCTGTACCCATCTAACATTGTTCATGCGGACAGATGTTATGAAGTTTTTCTACCCGGTTTTACAAACCACATAGAACAAACCTAGCTGTTGATTGAGGGCTTTCCTCCCCGGCGATCTTTTACAAAGAAGTGGGGACAGGAACTTATTGGGTTAACGTTGTTTACATCTCACCCGGCGGGTGCACCTTGGTAGGGTGGGATGAACGTCTTGGTCATTCAATTTAGTTAACCGATCCATTTTAAGTGGTACTTTAGGTATCTCCGCCTTCAGCCTGACAGCGATCGAAGGCTCAATTAGGTTTAACATCTTTTCACAAATTTCTCACACCCGGCGGGTGCTCCTGGGAGGAGGAAATAAGGAATTTACAATTCCATATAGTTAACCAGTTAATTGAGAGATACGTTAATGTATCGCCGCCTTCAAACTTACGGCGATCCTTTGTGACAATTCGTTAGAAATCAGATCTCGTATTCAGCCTGCCCTGTGTTATTCTGCTAAATAATTCTGGTACCGGCGTCTTTGTGGGGGGTTGTTTTTCCAAAATTGAATCTTGAGACAGTCACCACCAGAAAGACTATGTTATAAACGCCATACTGGTCCTTTATATTATGTCAGAGGATATTCTTAACTTTCTTAGGACATGTTTCGATATTCGGATCCCGCCGCGTAGCGAGCTGTGATCGTTGTGACATTACGGCTCGTTACCCGGCGGGTTATTGACACATGTGTGTGTGTGTGTATGCGATCATGTTGGGTTAACCTTATGAGCATTAACTCCTGGAAATTTTCTTTTTTTCCAGAGCTGGGCCCCAGCGGACCAATACAGACCCTGCAGTAGTTTCCCACCAGTCTCTGTCATGGCTACCTTTGCCCCAGTTTATGCTTTATGCATTACCCCTACCTGTGCCGGTATCCCTATTTTTGCGCACACTCTTTGCATCAAGTGTGTTAAATGTCTAGACCGTTCAAGGCGTCTGTGGGTGACGCGCAAATGTTCATTTTGCTCCCAATTAAGTGTCAAAGTCCTCTGCGATAATGATAAGACCGCAGCGGTCGCCTTACGAGAGGTTAGGCAACAGATGGCAGCGTATACTACGATTA
The DNA here is from genome assembly GCA_032716605.1 of Paralithodes platypus. NCBI lineage: Eukaryota > Metazoa > Arthropoda > Malacostraca > Decapoda > Lithodidae > Paralithodes > Paralithodes platypus. The sequence goes on from CM064521.1 coordinate 40,391,357, forward strand.
TGGCTCATAAGTCACTTCAATGTGACAACGTCCCTCTTTGGGATAGGCTTCTTGTTGAGCACCCTCCCCCTAAACGTCCCTCTCGAGTAACTAGTCGTAAGCCGGCAGAGACTGGTCAGGTTTCTGTGTCTGCTCCTACTGCTACTGCGAAACGTCAACGAGAGCCTACACCCCCGGCGGCAGCCTCCTCGTCCCGGGAGAGATCTCGGTCTAGGTCACCTCTCAGACACCAGCCATCTAGTCTTGCCTCTTCACCATCGAGTAAGACAGAAAGTTCCACCAGTGGTCACGGCGATAAATCCTATAAATCGAAGAGTAGTTCACGGTCACACCGCAGCCATAAATCTTCAAAGAGGGATTCCCATGATAAAAAGGCCTCACGACATTCACCAGTTTCTAGTGCTTCTCATCGTACCTCTACCCCAGACAGAGTTGGTGTTCGGGCTCAAGGGTCCAGTATAGTGCCTGTACCTAAAGATGATTTACCCATTAACATTTTAACCCTGGAATTAGAGAATTCAGGGGGCTCAGGGGGTGAGAGTGTTGCGGACTCCCAAGGGAGTGTAGGCCAAGGCCTAGGTGTTTGGCGTTTTTCTCAGCCAGGACCTGACCACCCACTTCCGGCTCATACTATTCACACAGTGGCTGACGTCCACCGGGACGCGGCGATCCCATCCTCTATCCCTGACTTATCTTGGCAACAAGGTGATACCCCAGCTTCGGCGGGATCTTCTCAGGAGGAACAGGATCAAAAAGACGAGGTTTCAATTATATCAAATATGGAAGGGCAAGAGTCAGGTTCAGGCTTAGACGCCGCACAAGATCTTAATGATTCCCTAGTTAGTACATCATCAAGTCAATTTGTCACTGCACAGGAAATTGATGGGCTACTCAGTAATGCTTTATCTAAATTTTTTAGCCAACAGCAGGAAACTCCCACAGTGGACTTGGGAGCTCCCACGACAAGCTCTACGGTACGGCCTCTGATGACTTCTATTGCTTTAACTCAGATCCCTCACCCTCCCCCTCTGTCACCATCAGTGGTTACTAGGCCTGCTACGGCGGCATTGACCACTTCCAATGTAAGGGTTATAACGGATGTCAATCCGCCCCCCCTAGACAGAGCGCCTCTCAGAAAGGTAGCTATGCCCTTGCTTTACGGACCAGACGAGTCATGGGTCCTTTTGACCCCCACTAAACCAGAGATTGCCCAACCTACCTTCTCAGGGGAACTCCCAGTACCGCGTGAGTGGGTCATCCAGGGCAATAAATCTAGGAAATTAAGGGCCTTGGATACTTTAGGCAATGTACTAGATGTCAACATCAAGGCTATACCTAGTTATTATCACCAAGATTATTTTGTTTATGCTGCTAAGCCGGCTTTACCCTCTGCCTCAGCTTCAAAACTTTTTTCAGACTGGTCTAAGCATGATGGATTTAATGACATTAAGACTCTGTCAGCTCTCACTCCAGAACTCGATTTGCTAACCGTCACAGACACAGCAGCTAATCCAGTCTTGAAGGTGGGGCAGTTGGGTCCAGGACCTTGGGTGGAATGGGAGGCAGAGGCTCAAAACTTTGCGACCACATTTACTTCCAAAACTTCCCACCAGATCCCTCAAGATACTCATTCTTGGTTCTCCATGCCAGTGTGTTCTGCCGGCGGAGTCCCTTCAGCTTTGTTTGCTTTCTTAGCTGCCCCTAAAATTAATCTCTGTGATCTAAAAGAACCTTTCACTACCCCTACCTCAACTCACCTAGAACGAGAATTTAGGCTAAGAGGGAAAGCTTTTCGCCTGTTCTCTCAATACATAGTGTCTCAACAGATAGCAAAGTCTTTGCTCCGGTCCACTCAGGCAATCGCAGACGCGGACGCCAGACGATCGGTTGAATTGTCCCGGCGACTGCTTCTACAGTCGTCAATCCAATCTTTGGGTGACATCCGCACCGCCTTGCTTGAGGCGGTACGAGCGAGACAAGACCTCAGAATGTCCTTAGTCCGAAAACTGCCTGATCGCATTGCGAATCAGGTGGTCATGTCACCAGTGCTCACTCCCTCTTTAATGACCCCTGACGTGTGGCGAATGGTGTTTAATATGGCTCAGGCCTTTAAACACAGTCCCACCCCTTCTAAGAAACCTGCCTTTAACTTCCCCAAACCCAGGCCAGTCGCTAAGGCTCAGCCGGGGGGATCTAAGCCCTTTCTTACACCTAAGTCCTCCACCTCCCCTCAAGGTCAGTACAGGCATAGACAGAGTAGGTTTTCAGGTCAAAGAGGACGCGGCCATAATAAGCCAGGTCAGGGCCCGTCTTCGGCCAATGCCAGCCAGCCGGCGAAGCGTCCACCACCACCAACTCCACCACCATCAAAAAACTAAAGTCTCTCTCACTCCCGGTGCCAGTCTTAAGGCCGGCGGATCCGAGGGTAGTACAGCCGGCGAACCCTTGTCTGCTAACTGGGTCGTTCCGAACGTGTCACCAAACATGGCCGTTAAAAACTTGGGCACGGATGGTGGCACGCAAAGGCATCACTTGGCAGTGGCTCCGGCGACCTCGCTTACGTCAGCCGACAACGGCGAATTTTGTTTCATTAGAGGTGGAGTCACTGGTCCAGGAAATGATTGCCAAGAATGTCATCATCCCGGTCCCCCCAAATTACCCTGTATTCACGTCCAAGCTATTTTTGGTTCCCAAAAGGGACAGTGTTCAGATGAGACCAGTCTTATCTGAACCTTCACATTCACAACGAGTCATTCCGTATGTTAACAGTACACCAAATCAGGCTAACACTTCCGCCGGGAGGTTGGATGTGTTCCCTAGACCTGACAGACGCTTATTGGCACGTATCGGTAAACAAAAGGTTTCAAAGGTTTCTGGCCTTACGGATCAGGCACCAAATTTTTTTTTTCAAAGGATGCCATTCGGTTTGAACCTGGCACCTCGATTATTCACGAAATTAGTCCGGCAAGCCCTGATGCCGTTATTAAAGCAAGGAATCAGAGTGTTGTGGTACCTAGACGACTGGCTGGTGGTGGCAGAGACAGAGCAATTATGCATCAAACATGTCAACATAATTTTAAATCATGTCAAAACTCTAGGGTTCAAGGTAAATCTGGTAAAGTCAAACCTTGTTCCCTCACAAGTAATTCAGTGGATAGGGCTGGTCTGGGACACAGCTGCTCTCACTCTGAGTCAGAGTGTGGACAATCGCAACAGGTTTCGCAGGAAACTGTTCATGTTTCTTCACAGTCTGACTACGACACGAAGGGTCTGGGAGTCTCTGGTCGGCTCTCTCAACTGGATTCAACTAACTGTAATGTTGGGCCGGTTGAAAGTAAAACGTTTAATATTGGAAGGCAACAAATATTTCCCACTCTTACCGGCGGGAAAGTTATGGCCCATCCCAAAATTAATCCACACCTTACTAGCGGTCTGGGCGAAGAGGGAAAAGTTGCACTCAATAATGTCATGGACCTCTCCTCCGCCAACAGTATGGGTAGACACGGATGCGTCAGGCACAATAGGTTGGGGATTTCAGTCAAATCAGGGGCACCAGGGTCAGGGGCTTTGGTCCCACTTAGAAATCTCCCACATCAATGTCAAAGAATTACTAGTCCCCTTGTATTTCCTTCAGGCTCACGGCCCTGCTTTACGGGGCAAGTCGGTGGCCTTCAGAATGGACAAACTGAATGCAGTTCACTGTATTCAGAAACAGGGGTCAACAAGATCAAGGAAGTTGCTAAACGTGTCGGAAGAGATTTTTACTCTAGCCAACAGACTAGACATTTATCTTCACGCATCTTATCTCCCAGGCGTAGCAAACGTCTGGGCAGACGCTCTGTCCCGGAGACAGAGCACGACAGTAGAATGGGAACTCAAGCAACCCATTTTCAACCAAATGATTGCAGAGCTCTACCATCCACAAGTGGATCTGTTTGCGTCCGAGGAGACTCACAAACTCCCTCTATACCTCACCCGCCGGACGAAAACGCCGGCAGGGGGGCCAGACGCCCTAGTGACAGACTGGAACAGATGGAGCTCCATCTATCTGTTTCCGCCGCCAGACGCGTCACTAATGTGCCACGTAGTGAACAAACTACGAGATTATCGAGGCTTAGTCTCGCTAGTCGCGCCCCTGTGGCCGGCGCAGTTGTGGTACCAGCAATTAAAGACGTGGTGCCCGCACCCGGTGTCGCTCCCGGTCGGGTATTTCCACTTAGACACGATTGACAACCTAGCGACCTCGCTGACTTTTGCATTATGGACATTCAGGAGGCCAAGTGGCTAGCACCATACGGTAGAGATGTGACCAATAAATTATTAAATCAATATACTCAGTCTACGAAACGACAGTATCAATCACATTGGCAAGCCTTTACTTCTTGGATCATTAGAACAGAACAGACTGTGCCCTCAGTAGCATTAGTTTTTAATTATTTAAATTATCTGTTTGAGCAGAAACGTTTATCTGTGGTAACGTTAAAAAATCACTTAACTGCGATTAGAGTGCCCTTTTTAGACCTTACAGGTCTCTCCATACCGGTAGCGGAGGAAACAGGTTTTATGAGGGCATGTTTTAAACTCCGCCCACCTCCCCGTCAGCTCATGCCTACTTGGTCTCTGGACAAGGCATTGTCTTTACTTCACTCTCGTCTGTACCAAAATACTGCAGATTATGCATTACTCTTAAAAAAGGCTGTATTCCTTTTGGCTTTGGCCACCGGGAACAGAGTGTCTGAGCTGGCGGCGATGAGCAACACACCTAATTGCCTTAGGTTTGGTAGACTTAATGAATGTATTCACATTGCACCTTCCCCGGGATTTATAGCCAAGAATGAGCACAGTGCACACGTGTTTTCTGAGTTCACGGTGCCGGCGTTAAAAAGGGGAAAGGTGCACCATAATCTATGTCCAGTGCAGGCTCTAACCAAATATTTGAGAGTGGCTCCTCTCAACCCCCAAGGTGCTTTATGGGTAGCGAGTACGGGTAAACGCTTACTGAAACGGAGATTAGCTTCTCTTCTGGTCGAAGTAATTAAAGAGAGTAATCCCGGCGTTGTGGGTAGGGCCCACGATTTACGCAAATGGGCGGCCTCTTTACGTTTCCTGAAGAATTTTTCAGTAGAAGATATTGCGTCCACACAGTTGTGGGCGTCTAATCATACGTTTTTTACTAGATACTTGTCAGTTGCTCTGGACAAACCTTCCTTACCATGTATAGCTTTAAGGCAGAGGGTCTAGGTGGCCCTACTGTCACTGTTGTTTACTTTCAAGGAAAAAGGGGGGGGGGGGTGCAGTCAGTGTAACATAGGACACCCTAGACCCCGCCAGAGTATAAGAGCTGTGATACAATTAGGATTAATGTGATATGAAAATTTCTCTGCGAGAAATTGTGCTAGTACAATGTTAGTACAAAACAATGGAGTTGTTATAGTAGTTTTAGCTGTGAAAGCAATTTAGTATTAAACAGTGGAGATTTTTTGCAAATTATTTTTCACGAATATTATGGGGTTTATTATGTGCACATGTAAACTTATAACTTGTTATTTTTTGTCACCACTCGTTGAGTGGGGTGCCATGGTAAACCCAGATCTGTTCACAAAATCTCCAGAGTTACCCCCTTTTTTGTCAAGCAGGCTTCTTTGAAGCACGCACCTGCTTGAACCCCTTTTTTGTATTTATATGGTCTGCGCCGTAATTAAATATATTTTTTCAAAGTAAGAATACTATGTGGTTGTTTGATTATCTGCTTTGCTAGAGTTATGATATGATTACGAATGTCCCCCTCCAGTCTTAGAAATCAGGCATGTTTGTCAATGATGGAGGGGCCACTAATAAATTATAGGTTTGACTCCTGTAAGGAGATAAAGAAAACCTAATATTTAGTAGTGGCCCCGTAATCATTGACGACTGGGGCCCTCCCGACCGTCCCCTTCCCATTCGTTGATGTATTAAGGATTTTGGTTTACTTGATATGTCAGTGAAGGAAGAATGACGCCTGAATCAGCGTCTGGTCAAAGATCCACACAAGTACATCCACGATATGATGGAAAGCTTATTGGATAGTTATTCTTATTTTCTTTTTGTTTTTATTTTTTACGAAGTTTTTTCGTAGTGAGAACCCAATTCATAGTGACTGAAGCCATGAGTGAGGTCGCGTGCGCTCATGATGAAGGCTCCTCAGATTTTAAATGCTCTGCGCGGTAGATTCAAACTACGGCGGATTAGTGTTTGAAGAGGATGCCTTATGTAATAGGCATGTTCGTCAATGATTACGGGGCCACTACTAAATATTAGGTTTTCTTTATCTCCTTACAGGAGTCAAACCTATAATCTTTGCTTCATTCCCGTCTGTATCAGAATATGGCAGATTTTGAATTGCTATTAAAAAGGCTGTGTTCCTTATGGCTTTGGCAACTGGTAACAGGGTGTCTGAGCTGGCGGCGATGAGCAACACCCCTAATTGCATAAGGTTTGGTAGACTAAATGATTGCATTCATATTGCACCTTCCCCAGGGTTCATCGCCAAGAATGAACATAGTGAACATGTTTTCTCAGAGTTCACGGTGCCGGCGTTGAAACGGGGTAAAGTACACCATAATTTGTGTCCTGTACAAGCTTTAACCAAATATATGAGAGTGGCACCTCTTAACCAACAAGGTGCTTTATGGGTATCGAGTACAGGTAAAAGATTAATGAAACGTAAAATGGCTTCTCTGCTAGTAGAAGTCATTAAAGAGAGTAATCCCGGCGTAGTGGGTAGGGCCCACGATTTACGCAAATGGGCAGTATCTTTACGTTTTCTAAAAAATGTTTCTGTTGAAGACATAGCTACTACTCAACTATGGGCTTCAAATCATACTTTTTTTACTCGATACCTGTCGGTACTAGACAAACCATCAATGCCATGTATAGCGTTACGGCAAAGGGTCTAGATGGGTCTCTAAGTCACTAATTGTTTATGTTAAGAAAGAGGGGGGGGGGGGGGGTGCAGTCAGTGAAACATAAGACACCCTAGACCCCACCGGAGGAGATGTACAGAGTATACGAGCTGTGATACAATGTATAAGTGTTGTGATTAAAATTTCTCTGTAGTAATGCCTATGGGAAATGTTGTTGAGGTACAGTACAGTAGTACAACAATGGTTTCTTTCAGTGGGATACACTGTTGAAGCAATTTAATTTTAAGAGTTCTCGGTAGTTGCAACTACGAGTAGCATTTTAGTAAGTACATCTGCGATAGTACAAGAATTTATTCTATTTTTGTGTCTAATTTTAAGGAATATACACATTAGAATAATGGGGTTTATATGTGCACATGTAAACATAAAGTTTTATTTTTCACCACTTACTTTAAGTGGGGTGCCTTTAACTTTCAGATCTGTGAACAGATTCTCATAGTTACCTTTTTCCTCAAGCAGGCTTCTTTAAGCACGCCCCTGCTTGTACCCTTTTTATATGTTGTATAAGTTTATACATAAATATATATTTTTTACAAAGTAAGAATACTATGTGGTTGTTTGATTATCTGCCTATTCTATTTGCAATGGTTATGATATGATTACGAATGTCCCCCTCCAGTCTTAGATATCAGGCATAATCGTCAATGATGGAGGGGCCACTAATAAATTATAGGTTTGACTCCTGTAAGGAGATAAAGAAAACCTAATATTTAGTAGTGGCCCCGTAATCATTGACGACTGGGGCCCTCCCGACCATCCCCTTCCCATTCATTGATGTATTAAGGATTTTGGTATACTTGATATGTCAGTGAAGGTGGATAGATGTGCTAGTCAGCGTCTGGTCCAAGAATCCACAGAAGTACATCCACGGAATATGGAAAGCTTATGAATAGTTATTCTTATTTTATTTTTATTTTTTATTTGTTACAAAGTTTTTTCGTAGTGAAAACCCAATCATAAAGACGAACCATGAGTGATTTAGCGTGTGCTTATGATGAAGGTTCCTCTGAGCTCTGCGGCGGTAGTTTCAAACTGCGCTTATGGGCGTTTGAAGAGGTAGCCTTATGTAATAGGCATAATCGTCAATGATTACGGGGCCACTACTAAATATTAGGTTTTCTTTATCTCCTTGCAGGAGTCAAACCTATAATATATACACACATGTATACATTTTCTTCTTGAAATAGACATTATAATAAAATATTTTAACCCGTTGAGCCCCGGCTAGTTATAATATTTTGTTCACCCCAGTCCCAAGCCATTTTCACTTCTTTTTTTTTGTTTGCTAAAATGGAAGACAAGGATGAGAAATGAAAAAAAAAAAGGAAAAAAAAAATCACCTCGGATATTTTTTTTTTGGGGGGGGGGGGGGCCCGGTGGGGGGGCCTCAAAAAAATTTGTTGAGCCAAAATGGAAGAGAATGGTGAGAAATGAAGAAAATAAAATAAAAAAACTCACCTCGGTCATTTGGGGGGCGGGTGTCAAAAGTTCGTCTCCCCCGCATGACCACCCGCCCGGGAGCACTAGGGTGAAAACTGAGTATGGTATTGTACGGCATACATCCTAAGGAGTGTCTCACATAAATCTCAAGCCTCTAGCTCCCATACGACCGGAGTAATGAAGGTTCAAAGTGGCGGTAAACTAAGGGTGTAAAGTATCCCCACTAAGCCCACCACCACCAGCCGCGCGGCTGTCTCGGCCCGCTCACACCTACTGGCCCGGCTCCCACACACACTACGGTACCTCCCCCTCCTATTCTCCCGCCATTTCCTACCTTACGAGCCACGTAAGTGTTTTTTATATGTCGGACGCACGTGATGCGTCGCTGGGAGTTGGTGATCAAACACTGCCGACGCATCACGTGCGACGCTGGGTCTCACTGGGTTAAGCATTCTATACCATCTACAATTCCTGAGTTACAAAATGGAATGCAGATAACATTATTTCCTATTTATTTAACATATTTATAGTATAATATATATTTGTCTAGAGGATATAAAGGGATATACATATCATCATTAATACACTTTTATTTTTACAATTGTATAAGTATATCATACAACATACAGTATTACATCCTTTGATTAATTATTTTTCTTTTTGAGTTGTCCAAGTATATAATGATAAAATATATAATCATACAGCAGACTACACATGTATGTATACCCTACCTAATATCTCGTCCACCTTCCTTCTGCCTCTATCACATTTGTCAGTCGAGTCTGCATACTATTAACTAGTTTGCTACATAGATCAGGAGTGCGCCTCAATCCCTCCCATACTTCTCGATCTTTCCTTTCGACAGATTGTCTAGTTTTCTCCTCTACCCCCCACTCATTCACCATTATCCCCCATAGGTTTTCTATGGGGTTGCAATCACATCCTTTGGGTGGCCAGTCAATCACGATGATCTCAGGGTGGCGAGCAAACTAATCTCTCACTGCTCGGCTGGTGTGGATTGGGGATCTGTCCTGCACGAAATGGATAAGGTCCGGGTCAGGTATGGCATACATTCTAACTGAAGGCAAGAGTGTTATTTCGAAGCATGCCGATGCTCAATGCATACGTATGCAAATATGAAATAAAAGTTCAGTAATAGCTATTCACCATCTATCCTACTGAAATCAACAGTTATATTTTATCAAATATTTAATACAAGGTAATCGGTAAGAAAATTATTATCTAATTCCTGCTATAGAATCTCTCTCGCTCTCTCTGAAAATGTTCTCGGTTCTTAACACCTTATTGGCGGGCTAGGCGGTCTAGGGGACCGTAGCGCCCAGCGTTTTTTTTTAACCCTAAATAGGGTTGTTTACGTGATCATATTCATGCCTAAATAAGACCCAGAGTGTAAAACAAGTATCTATCCCTGAAAGGGCGTAAACAGAGCTTTTCAATGACACCCGAACAATCCTTCTATGACCACTGGTTCTCTTGCAACAATCGAGCAACACGAGTGCAAAAACCCTATAATTAGGTAATTTCCTTACATAATTCCCTGTGTAGTGAGTGAGAGAGGGTGGAGGGGGGTGGGATTCATGTCAGTAGGTCCGCCGCGGTGGTCTGGAGCAGTCATACGCCTGCTACGCTCCTCCCACCACTCATCTCTCTCTCTCAGCAACATTACGTGGTGAAAATGGCACACGACATAAGTTGTGAACCGCCACTTAGTCCATATTTATTTCACACGACATAAGTTGCGCGCCGCCAAAGAAGGGTTTTAAGGGATACTACCAGATTTTTCATTTACTTTTGTAATTATTATTTGTATTGCTTCTACATTAGCACACTTCCATTATTAATGTTAATCTTTAGTGCAAGTTAATCAAAATCAATTAGATTAATAGTGTAACTGAATAGTTAGGGTCATAGGATTTATCCTGAATAATGTTGGCAGGCCTGAACTGTAATAACTGTGGTGTTCCAGTAGTGGCAGAAGAGTTGGTAAAAAGCTCTACATGAAGATCCATACTAATCTCAGCCTAATGTCAGAAAGCAATAAGGGTTAAACGAGACTCAAACTATGCAAGTACAGTAGGGTCTCACATAAAACGAGTTTATGGTCGATAAACGAGGGCGTTTTATGCGATTTCGTTTTATGTGAACACAGCATTTTGGTGGCGCAATATCGGCAATGTTCGCTGTAAGCGAAAATTTTCGTACAAAGCGAACGATATTTCATACAAAGCGAACGATATTTCATACAAAGCGAACTATATTTCGTACAAAGCGACGATATTTCGTACAAAGCGAACGATATTTCGTACAAAGCGACATTCGTTCTGATCGAAAATTAAATATTAATATTTTAGGTCGGTCGTTTTAATCGAGACTCGTTTTATGCGAACACGTTTTATGCGGGACCCTACTGTATGTAGTTCGGGGGAGGAAAGGTGATAGTTTAGCAGTCGACACAGGAAAATCAGCTTTAGAACACCATGAATAGAGACGTATTTAGTATCAAAGTTTAAACACGGTTAGCAGCTACTCTATATATACCAATAACTCATGAGGGAAATGCTTTACCACAAATGTTTGCCTCCATGTTAATTAATTGTTCAATATATATATATATCCGACGTGAGATATGTCTACCATTTGCTTACTACTGCTTATTACAGTGATATATGTTATCATATCAGTTATAAATATATATCTCCCTCATATATAAATATATATATATATATGTGATATTACAGTATTGAGTTATGCACGAAATTTACTGTATACTGTAGGCTTATGCAGTTTGCTATAATATTTAGTAACCCACTTCCTTGATACTATTTTCCAATAAGTGTTATACACCGAGACACCATAAAATACAATAATTCATTACTAGATTATACTGCTTTATGATACTAACAAATAGCAAACATGGCATATTGTTAAGCTGTCAAATGTAAAGCGAGTAGCTAGTGTATTTTTGTGTATAATTTCTACATGATAATACCTGTATAACAAATCATATATTAAGCCTCTGAGAATCGATGACTCCCTTCTTTTCTGCTTTATGGCTATTATTAGACGATTTAATTCAGATTAGGACATTATTTCACACTGATCCTTCCTAAGCTGTAATTATTCGTCTAATTACAGCCAGCATAAACAATCAAAATGCGTCAAAACCGTCAGAGGGTAAATTAATGAAGGTAAACACGATACCATTACTTATGAAATTGATAATGGTGTGTGTGTGTGTATGTCAACCTCCTGTCTGGTATTGGGGTAGGGTGTAAGTGTGCGTGGGAGGGGGGGGGGAAGCGGGGGTAGTTTTGTTGTTGTTGTTGTTGTTGTTGTTGTTCCCTAAGCTGCCTGGCCGAACAGCCCCGAGTCCCTGAGAAAGGCCATGGCCACGATCGGGCTTTCCCACAGAGCTCTCATTGAGTGTAGATTGTGTTGTTGGCGTAAGTGGTTGTGTGAAATGCAGTCTTCTATGATGTGTTTAATGGTATGGGGTGCTTGTTACATCCCGGGCAGGTGTCGACAACGGAGTCATCCAGTCTCTTCTGATAGCTCAGGAGAGCTGGATGGTGTCCGCATCTCAGCCTGGCCAGGTGGACTCGGTCTCAGCGAGGAAGGGAGGATTCGGAAGGATGGATTCGGGAGGTCGTGCATGCAGCTGCGTGTTGTCTGTGAGTGAGTGGATGGATCGGTGAGAGATATGAGTATGGATGTGCTTCTGGAAGTGGGTTCGGGGTGGGCCGGGAGGGAGAGAGGACAATAATTGTGTGTGATACCCGTGTGCTGGGTGTTGTTTTGATATTTCTGTGTCTGTGGGGGTGTTGGCATGTTGTTTAGTGGGTGGTGTTGGTTGGGGGAGGCTGCTGCCAGGAATTGAGTGCCTCTCATGTCCAGATGGTCTTTGACTTTGAGGATTTTTGGTTTCTTGATGTAGGTGATCTGTGGGTGCAGTAGCTGTGCAGCCTGTAATGATCTTCAGGGCTTTGTTTTGAATAGTCTGTAAGGTCTTATGATGTGTTTCAGCTAGGTTAGAAGCCCAGGCTGGGGCTTGCGTATTCCATCACTGATCTTATGTATTGTTTATATACTGTGGTGGTAGTTTCTGTGTTGTGTCCAAATTTTGTGTGAGCAAGTGACCTGAGGGCGTTAAGTCTGGGTGTCAGTTTCTTTTTAATGTTTGTGGTGTGCTGTTTGAATGTCATATGAGTATCATATGTTACTCCTAGGATTTTGGGTGTGTGTGTATGTGTTAGGGGTGTGTTGTTTATGGGGAGTTGAGGGATGTATTCGTGTTCTCCTGTCCAACTTGTGAGCAGGGTTGCGGGGATTTGGCTGGGGCTAGATTAAGTCTGTTTGTAGTGCACCAGCCATGTAGTGTGTTTAGATAGGGTTGAAGGAGATCTGTTGCTCTTTTTGGGTCATGGTGTGTGCATGTGAGTGTTATGTCATCTGCATAGGGGGCAAAGTTTATTGGGGGCGTATTGGGTGTAGTTATATCGTGCATGTACAGATTGAAGAGTGCGGGCGATAGGACGGATCCTTGTGGGACTCCGTTTGGAAAGTTTCTGATTTTAGAGGACTGACCGGCAAAAGATACGTGTGCACATCTGCCTGCTAGGAAGTTGGCCAGCCACCGTTTTGTGTTGTTGTGCATGTTTGTGTTGTAGATTTTGTTTGTTAGGGTGTGGCGGGGGGTGGCATCGAAGGCTTTACTAATGTCGAGTGTGGCTAATAGTGATCTGTGTGGTGGTCTAGCTGAATTGATGCCGTCGAAAGCTCTTTGTGTAAGGTCTGTGAGAAGAGTGTTTGTGGAGTGCAGTGGCCTAAAGCCATGTTGTGTTGGAGCTAGGGGTAGGTCAGGTGTAATTAGTTGTAATACTAGGCGTTCCATGACTTTGGAGGGGGAGCAAAGGAGTGTGATGGGGCGGTGCGAGGAGGGTAGCGTGGGGTCTTTGTTGGGTTTGGGGAATGTGATGATGATACCATGCTTCCAAATGTCTGGTATTGGTGTTGTGTGAATAGCTGTAGTTTGATATGTTAGTGAGTGCTTGTATGCCTTGTGGTCCCAGGTGTCTGAGGTGTATGTTGCTTATGTTGTCTAGGCCACAGGCGGGTGAGTGCTTGAGATTGTTGATGATATGCTTTGTCTGGTGATTGGTGAAGGGTGTATAGTCAGGGTCTGTGGGGAATTGTCTCTTACGTCGGATGACACGTCGTTCGTCTTTGTGAGGTTTTAGGTGGCTGACATGTGAGAAGTGATTGATGAGAGTGTTTGCTTGTTGTTTACATGAAGGAGTAGAGTCTGTTGTTGTGATTGCAGCATGTGATTGTGTTGTGTTGTAGTTTTGTTCTCTTCATGGGTGGGCAGGCGAAGGAAGGGGTGACAGACAGGCACACTCTGCCTCTTCTGCCTGGGATAGGAGTAGAAAGGGAGACTGGGCAGGGACCACCCCGTTCCTACCTTCTGGGGTAGTAGGAGTAGGGGGTAACCCCTATGCAGGGACTTTCACTTCTGGGTGTACATACACAACAGTACTTACTTTGCAAAATAATCAGTAAACTGAATTACAGTAATCTATTAGACAAATGTAATAACATTTCCATAAATAGTTTCCTGGAAAGTATCGGTATCTACTTTGTCAATGAGTAACGGTATCGGCCAAAATGTTGGCATCGGTGAATCTCTACTGTGTGGATTACTGTATTGTATGTAGGATAGATAAACAATATTTGGTACAGCTGGTCTTCTTTTATTGGTGTAAAACTTTTTGTATAATGAAATATTGTAATGTAAATCAAGCAGATCTTCTTTGCAATAAACTTAAATCTGTAATTTCAATATAAATACAGTATTAATGATTTTTTCAATTCCTTTTTTTTTTATTCTTGTAAGAGATGATATTTGCTTCTATGATGAGCTTCCTACGTCTGGGCTGAGGCCCAACTGGGTCCCTGAAACAGAACAAAATAAAATTATTATACACACACACCTATATACATTATATAATATATACAGTCGACCCTCGATTTAACGGACTAATTGGGGGGAGACTGTGTCCGTTACTGGAAAAGGTTCGTAGTTGGAATAGTCCGTCAGGCGCCTGACCCTGGGAGCAAGTGTATATATGAAGGGCCAGCCTGGAAGTTATGTGGACGGGCATTGTGATGTGGTTCTGCTGCGTGTCTGCCTGCTAAGACCGAAACCTCTCAGGGAGGCCTGGGATCTGGGGGTTGCTGGAGGCCCCTAGTGATCCTTAGTCTCTGGGTCTTCTCCTGGACGACCTAGATGTGCGGGTTTTTTTGGGAGGGGGGCTCTGTCTCGAGTCGGCCACCCCCTAGCTATGGGGTATCTGCCAGAGTATATACATACCGGTACTTACAATGTAGTACTTTTTGTCAAAAGTCAATGCTTAATTTTATTTTTGTTATTTTTTTTTTTGGGGGGTGGGGGGGAGATGAGTGTATATCATGTGGCAAGGCTAACATGCCTTTTAAGTGATCAATCATTGTAGCATTATATTTTTACTTCAATTATCCTTATCTGCAGGGGATACAGGCCACGGGCTGTATGGGATTCTAACAGATTGATAACTGAACTTAGAAAAGTTGAAGCATTTTTACAGATTTTCTCATGCTAATCCGAGATATCAGCAGCACTGCCCATTGGTTGTAGCCAGGTTCTTACAACCTGCAGAGCTTCCATAAAGGAATCCTTGGGAAAAAACAAAAGTACAGTAAACCCCCGCCCTTTCGGAATTCCAAGACTTTCTGACGAGCATTTCAATTCGGATTCATGGTTCAGCCTTTCGGATTTGTCCGAAAGGCTGAGAAAATACCTCCGTCCTTTTCGGGCTACACTTTTCAGACTACATTTAACTTCGGACTCATGCTTCAGCCTTTCGGATTTGTCCGAAAGGCTGAGAAAAATTAAATCGCGTTCGGACCGAAGAGCCGAGTTTCGGACTTATCTGGTTAGGGGAATGTGTATTCGGACTTATAAACTTCGGACATTATTTCAGCCATTCGGACAAGTCCGAATGACTGAAGTGTGAAGTTCGGACTCGGCCCTTTCGGACTTTTGACACTTTCGGACAGGGGTCTCCCCCGATTAGTCTGAAAGGGCGGGGGTTTACTGTACGTTAAGTACAGTACCGGTAATGCATAAGTTCGGTAAAGTGCACAACTACCAAGCAAACTTCACAGAGATGGGCAAATTAGAGTTTTAATGTTATACACATAAAAATCTACCACCCACTAACTAGCCCGGTCGACCAGTGACTTTGGCAGATCATCTTGGAACCTACTTCTCCCAATGGGAATACGGTACATAGTATTTTTTTTTTTTTTTTTTTTTTTTTTTTTTTAACCCGTACAGCCCCAGCGACGCGTCGGCGATGTATGTAACGCACAGCCCCAGAGACGCGCCTGGCGCATCACCCTAATTGCGCCGACCGTAACCTCAGGTGTAGCCACTCAAGAGGGCTCAGATTTGTATGGGAACTGTGTACGTATCCCACGCAACCGTGCCGATGGTTGAAAACTCTCAAAGTACACGTGCGTGCGCGTGAGCGCGCAATAACCTGTTTTTTTGGGGTAATTGCCTTCAATTTTTTACTCTTGTAAAATACGTTTTCGGGGGCTCTGTAGGACCATTCTTTAAGCTTTTTGAGCGGTTTTTCGTGGTTTTTCCTTCATTCCTAACCCCTTCGCTATTGTTTCTGGAATAAAACCATTTTTTGAAAACCGGCCGGGTTCTGGTGAACAAACATTACAAAACTAGCCGGGGTTCCACGGGTTAAATCTATTTTTCATCGACTTGTGATACACGGACCCGGAACACTTTTGTGGAGTTAGTTTGCTAGACAAGCACCACAAAAACTATCTACCTATCTATCTATTTACTCAGGCCCAATCCCCACTTTTCCTATTTTTATTTTATTTTATTTTATATATTTATTTATTTATTTGTTATTTTTTTATTTATTTTTTTTTGGGGGGGGGGGGGGGCCGACTCAAGATAGAGCAAGAACAGGGACAACAGACACATAAAAACAAAACACAAACTCACACACATCTAGGTCATCCAGGAGAAGACCCAGAGACCAGGGTCACCAAGGTCCCTCCAGCACTCCCCCGGCCCCCTACAACCCGGAGAGGTTCCCATCTCGGCAGGCAGACATGCAGCGAAGCCCTACCACCACCAGCCTGCCCACCACACTTCCAAGCGCACCCTTCATATTAATCGTCTCCCCGGGCCAGGCGCCTGATAGACTATTATCTAGTCCAACTTGCGCCCGACCCCCTCCCCCAAATGACCACGTGTTCACTTATCTATTCACAAGCATTCTCCATTCATTCCTGTTTATTACCACTTCTCTTGCCTGATCTATAGTCATTCCTCTATCATCCAAAGCTTGCCTTACACAGTCTCTCTATCTCAATGGGAGTCTTCCTACCCTTCTATCTCCCCTTGTATCTGACTCACATACTCTCTTTGTAAGCCTTTCATCTTCCATTCGTTCAACATGACCATACCAGCTCAGCACCCTTCTATTACAGGTAGATACAAATTGTAGTTTCTTTAATCACACAGAATTTAGTAAGATTTACCAGAACGTCCCGTACTTCCCAAACTGACTAATTCCTTGAACATGACGATAGTGCATTGTTATGTGTGCGATTAGTTTGCTTGGGAAATAAATTAACTTGCGCATGTAGTGATGTACACCCTATGTGGTGGATTGTGTTCTTTTATTTAAAATTTGATTTTATTAAGCGTTATTTCCACATAGCGATTTTGATTAGTTCCATTGCATTTATCTTGTGTTGTCCCAGTTCTGGTTTGTTTATTTTGCAAGTTTTACATTATAATATACAGTATATCTCACCTCGCTATATCTGGCAGTAGCCTTCTTCTCAACATTAATGGAGAGCATCTGTGTGCGGAAACTGAGTGTCTTGGTCTTCTCAATGAGCTGTTGGTAGGGTGAGACGGCCTGGGTCCCCATCACTACGTGGCCCTGCTGGGAGTCTATCTTGGCATCCAACTTAGCCTGGCGGATCAGGTTCACAATCCACCGTTCGGCATCCTTGGGGGTCATGTTCAGCTTCTCTGCCAACATGCTGTAAGTAAGGGTATAATTACGGATCAATAACATGGTACTTTTGTCATCCTCAGCTTCTCTCCCAACATGTTCAAAGGAAAAAATACATATATCAACACTATACCGTACAATTCTTAACAACAAATGTAAAATAAGATCAGTGAAGAATTAAAAATTATATTATTTTTGAATAAAATACAAATACTGTAGTACTAAACAGTAAAGCATACCTATTGTGTATGTAATTAAACTACTAAAATTTTGAATATAACTATTTCAACATAGTAACTACGAGGTATTTTTAAGTTTAATAAAGTAGTGCGTTACCATAAATATAAAAATATTATTATCGGTTTGAATGGTCTGAGATATCTATCTAAGCATTTAGTTATTAGATCCTAAATAAAAGTTAATACTAGCCAAATTATTGAATTGGATACCGCAGGTGAAAGAGTTGATTCTTCCAATAAAATTAATATTACTGTAATAACAAGTGTTAGTATAATTACTTTATACTGATGCACTGGTGAATCCTACAGAAGAGCTCGAATATCATGAGCCTAGCGTTCTCAATGAAGTCGTTCTGGCAAGCGACAAGGAAGAAGTCGTTCTCAAGCACAGCGGCACACTGTTGCAGCTTTTCCTGGGCAGCATCAAAGTCAAAGTCCACATAGAGATGAGCCAAGAACTCTGTGATTGGGTCCTTGTACGTGTAGCTCTCCTGCTGGATCACCTTAACCAGATCCTGAAATATAGGTTTTGCTATGTCAATTTATATACCGGTACATACACCAGGAGATAGAGGGGTAGGAAGACCCTTATTGAGATTGAGAGACTGTAGGAGAAGCTTTGAAAGATAGAGGAATGACTATAAATCAGGCTAGTAGGGAAGTGGTAATAGACAGGATGAATAGAGAATGCTTGTGAATAAATGAGTGAAAACGCTGTCATTTTGGAGAAGGGGTCGGGCGCACTAGAGAATAGTCCATCAGGCCCCTGACCCGGGGAGCCTGTATATATGAAGGGTGCGCCTAGTAAGTGTGATGGGCGGACTTCGCTGCATGTCTCCCCCCCCCCCCCTTTTTTTTTCTTTCCAACTACTCCCTCTCGGACATAGGCTGATAGCCTTTACACTCTACCGCTGAACACGGTGAGGCCCGTGAGTCTAGGGAGTGAGACATGCAAAGCTCAACGGCTCGAAGCAACTCCATCTCTGAAACTGCTTTGCCTCTGCGCTTCACTGTCACATCCCCCAGGCTCGGACCCTCACTCTCAGAACGCCACCTATTGAGCAATTAACTCACTAGGCATTGCCCCCCTGTAGCATATTTTTGAATATGGGAATATTCATACAATGCTATTTAATCAAGGCACAATGAGGGTATTTATTTGGCATTTGGGTGTGCTGTGGTAATGCACTGATACTAGGTACAGCACAAATTCCATCCCAATAATATCTTCCCATTGACATATTGGGATTCGAACCCGGGTCCATTGGATTACCAGTCCAGTGGCAAGACCACTTCGCCACACCTCCCCTGTCTGCCTGCTGAGACCGGAACTTCTCCAGGGGGTTGGGGGCCGGGGGGGTGCTGGGTGACCTTGGTGATCCCTGGTCTCTGGGTCTTCTCCTGGGTGACCTAGATGTGTGATTTTTTTTTTTTTTTTTTTCCCTATTCGGGCTGTTGTCTTGAGTCGACCACACCCAGTTAAAAAAAAAAAAAAAAATGGGGAATGGGCCTGAGCAAATAGGATTAAAAAACATTTTGGAAGAATGAATAACACACAACCACTTACGCAAACAACAAAACACACACTCCATGAGAATTTTTAGGGAAAACACGGTATTGGCCATGGCTTTCCTCAAGAGCTCGGGGCTATTCGGCCAGGCAGCCTAGGGAACTACTACTACTACATCCACACACACCAAGAAACATCAAAACAACACCTACCGTAGCACTTGTTATCATGCACATGTAGTAGAATAAACAAGGGACCTCTGCCGAAGGATAAGTCAGAAATAGAGAAATTTGAGTGCGTAGCGTGCAAAGGCGAGCTTGTGTTAGGTGATGATCCTGTGAATTTTGGAAATGAGTCTTTGGAGCTGGTGAACAAGTTTTGTTACCTAGGAGATACCATCTTTGCCGGTGGTGGGGCCGAGGCTGCCACTGTTGCTAGAATTAGGTGTGGCTGGGGGAAGTTCAGAGAACTGATGCCAATCCTGACCATGAAAAGAATGCCTCTCCCCCTGAAGGGAAAGGTGTATGCCTCATGTGTTAGAAGTGCAATGACGTATGCCTCAGAAACATGGGCTGTTAAAGTAGAGGATGTCAACAGAATGGAGCGTAATGAGATGAGAATGGTGAGATGGATGTGTGGGGCCAGGCTACAGGATAGAATAACATATGTTGAGCTGAGGAGACGTTTAGGTATAAAGAGTATTAGCGAGGTGATGCGTACAAGTAGACTGAGATGGTATGGACATGTGGAGAGAATGAATGAACAAAATTGGGTGAAAAAATGCAGGTCTGTGATTGTGGAGGGAGCTGCACCAAGGGGTGGACCGAGGAAGACCTGGGATCGGACTATACGTGCCGATATCAAATCCAAGAACTTGACAAGTGAAGCAGCCCTTAACAGGGTTGCCTGGAACACCGCCATTAGGACAAGAGACTGAAACTGCACTTACGTGTGGAACACTCAGTCTTAAAATTGTATGTATGTAAACACTGTCTTCACTACCCCCTTACCCATCCCAAGCCAGCCTCCAGAAGCATATCCATACTCAAATCACCCACCGATCCATCCAGTCACTCAAAGACACCACTCGACTACATGCATTCAAAGACACTACTAAGTTGCATGCATGGCCCCCTGAAGTCCTACCCTCAGAAACCCTCCTTTCCTGTGAGGACAGGGTCCATGTGGACACCATCCAGCCCTTCTGATAGTCAGGGGTGTTAGGGATTTTTTGGTTCAGATTCTTCTAAAAGCACCAAATTTGGTCCAGATGCTGTCCATACCATACTTTTATCAATTTTTGATGGGCGCCAAGACAGGCGCCCCACGGGGTGGTCGTATTGGCAAAATCCAATATGGCCACCACCATAATACAACTAAAAGGACTAGAATCATAAATCATACCACTTTTTAGGGGTTTTTAGGGTTGGGTAATCTGTTTCTGTTGCTATTTCATTGATTTGAGGTCAAGTTTACCCCTTAACCCGTTCAGCACCAGCCCCGGCTCCCTGCCGTCAGTAGATAAATCACTCCCCAGTCCAAGCGACGGCAGGGAGCCGTCAGTAGTTGTTGTTGTTGTTGTTGTTGTTGTTGTTGTTCCCTAAGCTGCCTGGCCGAACAGCCCCGAGTCCCTGAGAAAGGCCATGGCCACGATCGGGCTTTCCCACAGAGCTCTCATTGAGTGTAGATTGTGTTGTTGGCGTAAGTGGTTGTGTGAAATGCAGTCTTCTATGATGTGTTTAATGGTATGGGGTGCTGTGTTACATCCCGGGCAGGCGTCGACAACGGAGTCATCCAGTCTCTTCTGATAGCTCAGGAGAGCTGGATGGTGTCCGCATCTCAGCCTGGCCAGGTGGACTCTGTCCTCGCGAGGAAGGGAGGATTCGGAAGGATGGATTTCGGGAGGTCGTGCATGCAGCTGCGTGTTGTCTGTGAGTGAGTGGATGGATCGGTGAGAGATATGAGTATGGATGTGCTTCTGGAAGTTGGTTCGGGGTGGGCAGGGAGGGAGAGAGGACAATAATTGTGTGTGATACCGTGTGCTGGGTGTTGTTTTGATATTTCTTGGTGTCTGTGGGTGTGTTGCCATGTAGTTTAGTGGGTGGTCTTGGTTCGTGGAGGCTGCTGCCAGGAATTGAGTGCCTCTCATGTCCAGATGGTCTTTGACTTTGAGAATTTTGGTTTCTTGATGTAGGTGATCTGTGGGTGAAGTAGCTGTGCAGCCTGTAATGATCTTCAGGGCTTTGTTTTGAATAGTCTGTAAGGTCTTATGATGTGTTTCAGCTATATATAGTCAGTAATATACTTTCCTTGTAACTGCCAGTATCAGGCAGTGTCTGGTACCATGACCGTTTGAGCACTTCTCAGCTTATAAGCAAGCCTCAACAGGCTGGAAGAACCAGTATTCCTCCATCTTTTGAGGTGGGAGGTTGTTATATCTTGCAATTTTGACCACATTGCTTGGGACTGGAGGGGAAATTTATTACTGTACCCTATGGTACAGTAGGGGTTAAAGTTACCATAAAAGTCATTTTTGGGTCAAATCCAGTGTTTCTGGTACGTCATCCAAGATTCCACCGATCAAAAAGTATTTTTTCATTATATGCTGTACATGTTTGTGTTGCAAGAGTTTAAAATCTACTCTCATGGTCACTAAATAAATCGGTAAAGTTTGTATTAGGAACAACTATTATTGAAATAGTTCAGAGATAATAAATTATCCGCATTGACAAAATTATACATGCCGCTGTGTGCATTTCAATGATCAAATTACAATACAAAAGATCTGTTTAACAACAACATAACAGTAATTACTGTTACTACCTATACATTCTGGTTTATGGTTTATGATGCCAGCAATAAGTTTTACTGGCTATAAACTCTGTTATTAAGGCACCTGCCTTCGCATTTACAGAGGACCGTGCATCGGATACCAGTACGGTTGCATTTGCACTTTCCCATGCATGCCTTTAGGCAGTCGCAGTGCAAGAGAAAGTCACTTGCTGCTGAAGCATCGCTGAGACTGAGTGGTCCAGAGTGGTTGCCATGTACTGGTGCTATCTTTGTGCCAGCCCCACTCACTGAAGTCAGGACTTTCCTACTGGACTGAGGTGGCCACACTCCAATAGAAACTTGCATGGCTTTACATGCTTTACATACTGGAACAGCGTGGCTTGGGTAGGTAGGATGCTTTCCAGCGATCTGCTTCCACTGGGGAAGAGGTGATGTCTGGCCGCATTAACACCAGCTGCAGCACACTCTTTGATGTACATGAACGTAATAAAGTATTTGATGCGCTTCATATGACACTAAGCTGTATAGAAGAGTGAGGAGTAAGGAAGATGTGAGTTTGCTTCAAGGAGATGTGGAGGGCATGAAGGGATGGTCTGAACATTGGTTAATGCCTTTTCATCCAAAAAAATGCAAGTACATGCGGATTGGGACAAGCAAGATAGACAAGGTAGGATACAGTATGTATGAAGCGATGGAGGAAGTGAATGAAGAAAAGGATATAGGAGTAGTGATAGACAATAAGTTAAATTTCTCAGAACATTTAGTGGAAAAGATAAACAAAGCCAGTAGAATTGTAGGGCTGATAAGGAGGACATTTGTGTCACTTGACGAATAAATCTTCTGGAATCTCTATACAGCGCTGGTTAGGCCGCACCTGGAATATGCAAACCAGGTGTGGGCTCCATATATGGTAAAGGATATAGAAGCAGTGGAGAAAGTGCAGAGGAGAGCTAGCAAGCTAGTACCAACGTTGAAGAACGCGGGCTATGAGCAGAGGTTGAGGACACTGGGACTTCCGTCAATGGCATACAGCAGAAAGAGAGGGGATATGATAGAGACTTTTAAGATAGTGTCAGGAAAGTATGATGAGGATGTGTGTGAAGGTATCTTCTTGATGGGGGAGGGAACAAGAACGAGAGGACACTCTTAAGAAAATTTACAAAGAAAGAAATAGGCTTGAAAAGGCAAAGAACTCATTTTGTGATAGTGGTAAATGAGTGGGACGCACTGCCCCAGTATGTAATCGATTCCGAATCAATAAGGAAGTTTGAAAGGATTCTTGATAAAGCATGGGGAAGACAAGATTTGAAGTTTGATTATAAAGCAAAAATACAGAATAGTAAAAATGTTGCGTCTGCTTTCCGCCAACACCGTAAACGACCGCAGTAGTGCAAGTACTGGCACTGAGCTGGATACACAGGCCTAGTTTGCCTTTTTCCCGAGGATCTACTGTAAGAAATACTGTAAGAATATGCACAGACTCGAGACTGAAAAGATCAGGGTTATGCATGAGAGCCGCAAGTGTGTTGGTGAGGACCAGTATGTTTGTGTAGGCTGCCCAAGCTGTCTTCTTGCCATATCCAAGAAACTGTGAAGTCGTGTCGGTCCCTCTTATGATGTGGAAGACGGGTAGTGTCAAGGACTTTGACGGAACCAGATCAGAGTAGATAGTATGGACTGGTAAGTCACGATACATTTTACCACTAACAAAACTCCCCCAGAGCTCCAATAAGCCAAGGATCCTGAAAAAACGGATAGCCAAAACTACGACATCACTGTTTACTGTGCAAACAAAGGCTGTTGTATGACCCTGCACTGCTGCATGTGCCAGATGCAGGAGGATACTGGTGTATGTTAATAATGGAAAACAAACTTTTTGGGGGGTGGAATCTGGGATGATACACCAAAAATACTGAATTTAATCCCAAAATGACTTTTATAGTAACTTTGAGGGGTAAACTTGATCTCAAATCATTGAAATAATATCAGAATCAGATTACCCAACCTAGAAAACCCCTAAAAACAGATATCATTTAGGGTAAGACGGGGTAATTTCGCCGAAAATCGCGGTTTGTGACTAATAGAAACTGCCAGAAATGGAATTTTGAATTTTTTATCTATACATTCAGCCTTTCTGCTATAGATGCCCAAAAAGCAAAACAAAATATATAATGTTTTGGTCATGCTGTCGATTTAAAAAAAAAAGTTATTCGTGGCGAAATTACCCCGCCGGGCGGGGTAATTTCGCCGCGACCTATTTTACGCATCATATTGCTAGTAAACTAGATATTATATGATTAATGGCCAGACAATACACTAGCGCACAGGTAAAACCAATGAAAACATGCACAAATCCAAACTGCCACTAAACATGCCAATAGAAAAACGTCGGACGCACAAACACACACAACTGAATGGGGCGGGCAGCGATGCAGGTGTGTCACACGTGTAGGCCTAGGCGCCACTGTGTCTAGTGCGGGTGTGGACGTGTCTAGTGCGGTTGTGGATGTATTTATTAGGCCAACGGGTGTGGACGTATTTAGTGCGGGTGTAGACGTGTCTCGTGTAGGGTGCTAGTGCAAAGTACCAGACAGCAGCTGACAGCTACTGCCAACACTGTGTCACACGCACCACCACAGTGGACGCACCCACATACAAACACCCGACAATACCGTCAGATGCGCCGCTAGCCCCGGCGCCAGGCCCCGCGAAACTGCAACACAACCTAAGCCAAACTAGCTCTACAACCTAAGCCAAACTAGCTCTACAACCTAAGCCAAACTAGCTACACAACCTAAGCCAAACTAGCTACATAACCTAAGCCAAACTAGCTCTACAACCTAAGCCAAAACTGCTCTACAACCTAAGCCAAACTGCAGCCGAATCCATGCAATAGTTTCGGAGATATCGGCGTTTGAATGCAAATTATTAGCGTCGTGGCGAAATTACCCCGTCTTACCCTATAGTTCTAGGGTTTTTAGATATTTTTTGGTGGTGGCCATATTGGATTTTGACAATATGACCGTTTCATGGGGCGCCCGTTTTGGCGCCTATCAAAAATTGATAAAGCATGATATGGGCAGAATCTTGGCCAAATTTGGTACTTTCCGAAAAATCTGAACGGAATAAGAGAATGGCGAGATGGATGTGTAGGGTTAATCTTAGGGACAGGGTATCGAGCGAGGAATTGAGAAGGCGTCTGGGCATTAGGAGTGTCAGTGAAGTGATGCGCATGAGCCGCTTGTTGGTTTGGACATGTGGAGAGAATGGATGATCAGAACTGGGTGAAGAAATGCCAGACTGTTAACGTGGGGGGAGCTGCGAGTAGGGATGGACCTAGAATGACATAGGCTCGGGTACTCCGGTCCAATCTCAAATTAAGGAACTTGACAACAGAGGCAGCCCTTGACAGGGCCACCTGCAAAGCTGCCATTTAGGACGTGAGACTGTAACAACATTCTCTGTGGACAAAACGGTCTTTAAACTTGTATGTGGCCTATGTACAGTATGTATGTAATCTGAACAGACCTTACAATGCCCTAACACCCCTAACTATGAGTAATCAGAAGAGGCTTGATGACTCCGTCCAGAATACCTGTCTGGGCATTATGGAAGACTGCAAAACACACAACCACTTCTAGTTACAAGAAAAGGCTGGATGACTCCGTCCATGACACATGTCCGGGATGCAACTACACCAAACACTATCAAACAAATTATGGAACACTGCATAACAAAAAACAACTTACGCCAATAATACAACACACACTCCTTGAGAACTTTGTGGGAGGTGGGTGCCCAACCCCGAAAGGGGTTGAAATAGGGGAGATATCCCCCCGCCAAAGGCGGCTTTCTAGGGCCTTTCCTAGCTGATGCTGAGAGGATTGGGTTGTTGTTGTTGTTGTTTTTCCTCAAGCTGCCTGGCCGAACAGCCCCAAGGCCCCGAGCAAGGCCAAGGCCGTAACCGAGCGCCCCCACAGAACCCTCCCTGCCGACCACAATAAAGCCTGGGTGACCGAAGCCACTCCATGGCGGGGAGGTGAGGAGGGTGCGGAAACGCCCGGGAAACCAAAGCCCCACCCAGGGCCCTGTGCCCCTCAGCAATTATGAAGAAAAAGTTGAGGGGCAAAGGAAAGATGTGACGCTTTGGCTTCAGGATTGGGTTCTAGTCATGTGCTGTTGGGCTGGTCTATCAGAGTGAGAACTGGGCGATCTCTGCCATACCCATAGCTTACTCTGACTGTTCCTTTTACTTATATATTTTCTAGATCTCAAGTGACGGCGTCTTTTCCGTGGATTGACCTCCCAATCTACCAAGATTGGAATCCAAAGCGTCACATTTTTCCTTTGCCCCACAACTTTCTCTTCATAATTACTGATGGGCACAGGGCCCTAGGTGGGGCTTTGGTTTCCCGGGCGTTTCCGCACCCTCCTCAGCTCTCCGCCATGGAGTGGCTTCGGTCACCCAGGCTTTAGTGTGGTCCGCAGGAAGGGTTCTGTGGGGGTGCTCGGCTATGGCCTTGGCCTTGCTCGGGGCCTTGGGGCTGTTCGGCCAGGCAGCTGGGGGAACAACAACAACTTTGTGGGAAAAGCCAGCCTAGGGAACCACTACTACTACTACTACTTTAACATCTTAGAAATACTGTACCAATAAACCTTATTAAATCTGTGAAGCATTATAAACTTCTTTGTCTCAAAGAGCCTGGAGCTATTACCAGCTTTTTTTATTCACTATTCTTCCCTTTCTGTGAAGCAAATAACATAATCAAGTATTGCAAAAAAGTGAGAACACAGAACAGTAAAGGGTAATGTTTGGAAGCTTACGCTAGGCTGCACTTTAGCGCAACCCTTAGGTGGTGGATTAAAAACTTAGATTTATACACAGGGGCTACTGCAAATTATCTATAGTTATCAATTGACGGACGCTTTCATCCCCTTTGCGAGGGTGGCCATATAATCATAACGCCTCCCAGTAGATTAGTCCCCTATGAGAAGGACAACTTGTGTCCGTTAATTCAATGATACATAGAAATAACCACTCAACTTGGGGTCCGTCAGACTTCGAGGACCTCTACATTTTTTTTTTTTTTTTTTTTTTTTTTTTTTTAAGAGACAATGAACGGAGGAAGGAAAAACACAGATAAAACAAAAAGGTCCATGTGCCTAAAGGCATCCTCCATTCATAAAATGTTTGTAACAACTGGATTTAAACATTTGTAGATTGTAAGTTTGTGGAAAGCAATTCGAAGGAAGTGAATTCCAAAGAGTAGTAGCTCTGGGGATAAATGAATTCTGATATGCAGAAGTTCTGCATTGTGGAGGAGAAAGTGTAAATTCATTGGGCGCTCTCAGCTGCCCTAGTTCTACGGGGAAAGATGTGGAGAGGCGGCACAATTGAAGCAAGTTCCTCGGAACAATTGCTGTGAAAATATCTGTAGAATAATGCAAGGGATGCAACGTTTCTTCGTATGGATAATGTAGGAAGGTCCTGTGTGATTGCAGGGTTATTGATTAATCTAATAGCTTTATTTTGAATTTTGTCCAACTGCCTCAATGCAACCACTCCACTTCCACCCCACAGAGGTGAACAGTAATCCATCTGAGAACGCACATGACTTTTATATATTACGGCCAACTGCTCGTCAGTGAAGAATTCTCGAACTCTGTACAGGAGTCCCAGTATTTTAGAGGCATTCTTAGCAATGCTTCTAACATAATGTGTCCAGCTCAAGTTAGTAGTTAATGTTACACCGAGAATGTCAATACTAGGGGAAGTGGGAATATTTACATCATTAAAAAATATAAGGGAGTCAGTGAGATTCTGTCGGTTAGAAAATTGAATGTACTTGGTTTTCTGTGCATTAAAGGAAACTAGATTCTTTTGTCCCCATCCATTAATTCTAGAAAGGTCCTGGTTCAGAGAAATTGCAGTGTTTATTTTTGAATTTGTAAGATCGGGTTGGGTGAAAGAATTGGTAAATGTGAAGGAACTGTGGAGTGTTGAGTCATCTGCGTAGGAATGTATTGGATTATGAGTGGTAGATATGAGATCATTGATATGAATGAGGAACAGAATTGGGGCCAAACTGACTCCCTGGGGAACACCAGCATTTATTGAGTGAAATTGAGAATAAAGGCCATCTACCATTACACGTATTTTTCTGTTATGAAGATAAGAAGAAATTAGTAGAACTAATGATGCAAGGCCGTAGTGTGACATCTTCGACAATAAGGATTGATGCCAGACTCTATCAAATGCCTTTGATATATCCAGTGCTATTGTATGTGTTTCACCACGTTGGTCTGTAGCTTGGTTGATTTGATGCGTAAGAAGGCAAAGCATGTCTGCAGTTGATCGACATCGTCTAAAACCATATTGCCTATCACTGATTAATTTATTATTCTCAAGATGCTTAATTATGTGATTATTTAATATAATTTCAAAGACTTACCAAGAGTGGAAGTTATAGCTATTGGTCTGTAGTTTGATGGATCTGAAGAGGCACCTTTTTTAGGAACTGGATGGATGTTTGCTTCTTTCCAGGGTACTAGGAAACATGAGGTATGAGTACACAGACGGAAAATTTTTGCCAATACAGGAGCGAGCACCAAGGAGCAATTCTTAAGTACTATTGGAGGAATTTCATCTGGACCAGGAGCCTTATCTACTGAGAGATTCTGCAAAATAGTTTTGACATGTCTGGTGTGGATCTTAAGTGAGGGAATTTCAGGCGAATTAAAATTAAATACAGGGACATCTTGATTTATTTCATCTAAGGTTGAGTTGGTGGAGAAAATATCCGCAAGAAGGTAAGCTTTACCTCGTGGGTCACTACCAAGATTGCCAGTCGGAGATTTTAATGGTGGAATGGATGAAGCAGTAGTGAAGTTGGATTTAAATGAGTTAAGAGTAGACCAAAATATTTTGTTATCATTTGGATTATTTAGAAGTTTATTTGCCTGCTTGTGGAGAAAGTTTGATTTAGTTAGGTTTAATACAGTTTTGGCATGATTTCTGATGTTTCTAAAGTAATTAAAGGCTTCATGTGTTTTTGATCTTGTGTATGCATTGTAGGCTATTGCTTTTTGTTCAGTTACTCTAGCACAATTATGGTCAAACCATTTAGGTGAATTAGATCTTTTACTGTACTTTTGATGAGGAATAAATGTTTCCATTCCAATTTTTACAAAATCTTGTATGTGGCTCAAGGTGGAGTGTGCATCATTAGAAAAGAAAGAGGTCCAGGGAATATCAATAAAGAAACCTTGAAGACCCTCCCAGTCTGCCCTATCATAATGCCATTTAGTCACCAAAACAGGTTCAGAGTGGGAAGGTGTGGTAGGTGATAGACAGGTGGCCTGTATCAGACAGTGATCAGAAGATCCAAGCGGGGACCTCACTGTAACATCATAATTTTCTGAATTGGTTGTTAAAAATAAGTCCAGTAGGTGGGAATTATGATTAGGATTATCTGGTACACGGGTGGGTTGGTTGACTAGTTGAGTGAGATTAAATGAGTCTGCAAATAGCTCACATTCAAGACCAGCATCATCAGTCCTGGCTGAATGAGTGAGCCATTCAACATTATGGACATTAAAATCACCCAACACAGTGATTTCAGAAGAAGCATTTAAGTTGAGGACATGGAGTTGTGAGGACAGAGAATCAAAAAGACTTTGCTCTGGAGGAGTATTTGGGGAACGGTAGATGCAACATATGTATTTAAATTTACCAGCAGAAATTAATTTGTATATAGAATAATCAAAATAGGGACAATTGAAACCAGTAACCTCCTCCAGGGCAATTTCAGATTTTGCGAAGCAACATACACCTCCCTTAAGTCTGAAATTTTGGAGCAGTTGATAACCTGGAAAATTAAATCTAGACGTGTCAGATGTGGATGTTACTTGAGTCTCTGTCAAAAAAAGGAGAGTAGGGGATTCTGCTTGAAGAAATTGGTGTACAGAATTGATGTTAGAGTGAAGTCCCCTTATATTACTAAAAAAAAAGCTGCACCGACGAGCAGCTTTGGGACGTTGCAATGCTCTTGACACAGTCGCATGATGACGACCGGGAGGGCCCTGTGTCAACGACCCAACCCTGCCGGGGGTGGATATCCGAGGGACCACCAGGTTTGCTCTTAACAATTGCACTGCCATATTTATTTCTTTAGCATTATTTTTCAACACTGGTGGATGGCTAGTCCATCCACCAACCTGCTTCACCCTAAGGTGAGCAGTAAGAACGGGCTGCTGACCTAGACTGCGAGTTCCATCCACCCAGATTTATATAAGGCAGTCTCCTCTAAATGGGTTGCCGACCAAGGGTGAGAGTCCCATCCACACTAATAACCACAATTAACTTCCCCAAATGAAATGCCACAAATGTCCACTTATTCCAGGAACCAAGTTACTGCTTGGTGAACAGAGCCCATCTTGTTCAAATTATCTCAGTTATAAACTTATTGCACTCACACGACACAATAAGTATGGCAGTAAAGGTAAGGCATAATATATTATCCTCAGAAATAAGATCAATAGGCCTATTGATAAAGTCTAGTGTTACCTTCATGGCAGCTCGACGGCTGTTTTTGTTGATGACGACAGCTGTAGCCAGGTAACGCAGGACATGAGGGCACATGGTCTGAAGAGCATTCAGGTACGGTTGCTGATACAGGAACATCTCAATGATCAGTTCACGACCTGGAACATGGAACAAAACATTAACTGAATGATTAGAAACTAGAGAACTAGGATGAAAAAAGAGCAAGTGTATGTTATTGTTATCATTAATTATTATTATTAATCTAAAGGCCATAGGTAGAGCTGGAAAAGTGCAGGAACTACAAATTACTACATAAGAAACCCCAGGACACATACAGTATAGTAATCTTTGGAGATGTGGAAGAGCACCTGGCAGATATGAAGGTAAGAAAGGAAAGGGATGTTGTGAAAGTCAAGGGGATACTGGATTACTTAGACGAGGGTTATGGATGGGTAAAAGAACTGGAGGAGGTGAGAAGGTTAGGAATATATAAGAAGGGCGAGATGAGACCACTAAGAGTGGAACTAAAGTTTAGATCAACAGCAGAAGCAGTAGCCAATGTGAGCTGGAAATTAAATTCGACAGAGCTGAATCATATAAGGGTAAAAAAGGACCTAAGTGTAGAAGAACGAGAACAGTTAAGGGAACTCCAAGCTAAGGCTGATGAAGAGAATGGAAAGTTGTCTGAAGAGCAAAAGAATATTTTTTTTTGGAGAATAAGGGAAGGGCAAGTAAGGAAGTGGTACATCAGGAGCCACCAAGAACCGAAAGTAAGAGGAGTGATAGGGAAAGAGACAGAGAGACAAGTACGAAGTCAAAGCAAGGAGACGGAGCGAGAGATAATGCAGGGAGCAGGGGACCGGAGAGAGAGCCAGGATGTGGTGGAGAGGGTGGAACAGAGGGAGAGAGAGGGGGGAGGAGAATAGAAATAGTGGGGGAGGTGGAACTGGGTCAGGGAAGGGATGGAGGAGGAGGAGGTGAACCTGGTAGGAGGCAGAGAGGGAAGAGAAACAAGGAGGTGGATTCAAATATACTGTGCTACTACACTAATATAGATGGAATAAACAGTAAAAAGGTAGAGTTAGATAATATATTAAGAAAAGATCAACCACAGATAGTCTGTTTGACAGAGACAAAGCTGAACCAGGACTTTGACAGCAACATAGTGTTTAGTGAAGGATATAATATATGGAGAAATGATAGAAAGGGTAAAAGGGGAGGTGGAGTGGCAGTATTAGTTAAGAACCTATGACAGCAAAGCACGTGGAGTTAAATAATGACAAGGCAGAAATAATGGCAGTTGAACTCAATGATATAGAAGGAAAAAAGCTAGACATAGCAGTAGCTTACATGCCACCAAAGACCAGAGCATGGAGGGAGTTGGAGTTTGAGGAGATGGTAGAGGATATGATTCAGTCGTTGAGAAGATTGCTTTTAAGGAAGAATCGATTGATCTTGGTAGGAGATTTCAACTGTAGTGAGGTTGATTGGGAATCGGGAGATGCAGGGCCAAATCAGAGATCTTGGGGAAGTCGGCTAGTGGAGTTGGTTACGGAAAATGTACTTGCACAACATGTGAATGAAAATACAAGAATGAGGGGTAATAACGAACCTTCTAAACTCG
The DNA here is from genome assembly GCA_032716605.1 of Paralithodes platypus. NCBI lineage: Eukaryota > Metazoa > Arthropoda > Malacostraca > Decapoda > Lithodidae > Paralithodes > Paralithodes platypus. The sequence goes on from CM064521.1 coordinate 40,423,586, forward strand.
ATCTGATTTTTACAAAAGATCCTCACGAAATTAGTGATATAAACTATCTATGTCCTGTAGGTAAAAGTGATCACCTATTACTAAAATGGAAGTTGACCTCGAGTAATGCCAATAGATTAGACAATAGCTACATAAATGACAGATTAAATTATAGAAAAGCTGATTATGTATCCTTGAAAAGATATTTAGAGGGAGTAGATTGGGATCTTATTTTGAAGGAACGGGACGTACAAGGTAAATATAGTAGATTCCTCGAAATTTATAGAGTAGGAACCAATATGTTTGTCCCAAGATATAAAACTGGAAATTTTACTAAGCAGAAAGATTGGTTTAATTTGAAATGCAAAAGAGCTTTGGGTAGGCATGATGCAGCTTGGGCTAGATTAAGAAGAAGGAACACTGAGAGTAATCGGAATAAATATAAACAGGAGAGGAATAGATATGTTAACATAATTAGGCAAGTTAAAATGAACTATGAGAAGAACATAGTAAATAAATGTGAAAGTGACCCTAGATTATTTTATAAATATATAAACAGTAAGTTGAAGGTAAAGAAACAAATTACTAAATTAAGAGTTGATGCTAGGACGTATGAAAATGTATCGGACATGTGTGAGGTAATGAATAACAAATTGGGGTCAGTTTTTACTAGAGAGGAAGGTTTTGACGAACCACAGGCGGGAGTACTGGAGAGTGGTCTTAGTAAGATTGAAATAACTAGAGATGAGCTGTTATCTGCGATGAGAGGACTTGAAGTAAGGAAAGCTATGGGACCGGATGAAGTGTCTGCCTGGGTTTTAAAGGAGTGTGCAGAGCAATTAGTGGAGCCAGTGAGGGACATAATTCAAGCTTCCTTAGATAAAGGACAGGTTCCTGTTGAATGGAAAAGAGCTAATATCATTCCGATATACAAGAATGGAAACCCTGAGGACCCTCTAAACTATAGACCAGTTTCACTTACTAGTATTGTATGCAAGATTTGTGAAAAGCTAATTAGGAAGAGATGGATGAAAATGTTGGAGAGAAAGAAAATAATAACCCCAAAGCAATTTGGATTCAGAGAAGGGACATCTTGTGTTACCAGTTTGCTATGTTATTACAGTAGGGTGATAGATGTACTCCAAGAAAGAGGCGGATGGGTGGACTGCGTCTACTTAGACCTTTCCAAAGCATTCGATAAGGTACCACATAAGAGATTGTTATCTAAGCTTGAGACGCTAGGATGTGTCAGGGGGAGTTTGCTGAAATGGATGGAGAGCTATTTAACAGATAGGGAAATGAGGACCAACATTAGAGGAACTTACTCATCGTGGCGGAAAGTTGAGAGTGGTGTGCCGCAGGGATCTGTGTTGGCACCTCTCATGTTCCTTATGTACGTGAATGACCTGCCGATAGGCATAAACTCTTACATGTCAATGTTTGCAGATGATGTAAAAATTATGAGACAAATAACAAATAAAAGTAGTTGTGAGGAGCTGCAAGGGGATTTAGATAAAATATACGAATGGAGCACCAAGTGGAAAATGAAATTTAATATAAGTAAATGTCATGTGTTAAATATGGGAAGAAGTGTGAATAGACCAAATTGGGAGTACAGGATGGGAGATAATAAAATTAGCAAGGCCGAAAAAGAAAAAGATTTAGGGTTGATTATACAAGATAATTTGTCGCCAGAGAAACATATTAACAAGCTCTTTAGCGGAATGTATGCAATGGCCGGGAATATGAAAGTTGCTCTGAACTATTTGGATGAGACCATGGTAGCGAAAATTATGAAGAGTATGATTAGACCAAGATTGGAGTATGCAGCAGTGGTGTGGTCCCCGCATCTAAAGAAGCATATTCACAAGTTAGAAAGAATCCAGAGAGCAGTCACTAGATTGGTTCCAAGTCTCAGAGAACTGCCATATGAAGGGAGGCTAGACAAATTAAATCTACCGAGTCTAAAAGAGAGGAGAGAGAGGGGAGACATGATAATGATGTACAAATGTACCCGGGGGCTGGAGAGGGAGGATATATTAATTATGGATACAGGAATAACTAGAGGCCACAGCTACAAAGTAAAAAGACCTACCTGCAAGAACGATATCAGGAAGTTTAGCTTCCCCTATAGATGTATTGACAAATGGAATGGGCTGGAGGAGGAGGTGGTAGGGGCAAGGAACATCCATATTTTCAAGAAAAAATTGGATAAAAAGTAGACTGAGAGACGGGACAACACGAGCTTAGCTCAACTCCTGTAAACTACAATTAGGTAAATACAATTAGGTAAATACCACCAAAAGACAAAACAAAATAAAAAAATAAATAAAAAAATAAAGTAGTCCTATGTAAATGAAATGACAGGGCACATGAGAGGAGAGTAAATAATGCTGTCAAAGTACGGCAAAGTACAGTAAACCCTCGCTATCTCGGACTAATTGGGGGGAGACCCAGTCCGAGATGACCAAAAATCCGAGATGTCCAGAGTCCGGCTTGTGTCCGACCTAACAGAGGATAAAATCCGACCTAATCAATGTCCGTCCGAGACAACAATGAAATCGGAGACTACGGAAAAAATCCGACCTCAAGAGAGACGTCCGCGTCAACCTAGAAAACGAAGACAACCCTATTCTAACCCTATAATCTGTAATACAAAACACAGTACAGTAAACCCCTGCAGAACGAACTCTTGCAACGAATTTTCACTTTAACGAAGGTTGCATAGTACTACCCCTTGCCCGCATAACAAACACTTTGGCTCGACTTTACAATTTTGTTTACAGAGATTTACCGATGGTTCAGATTTTTTTTGCCAGGGTATTTTTAGCTTTTTTCCACATAAAATTACTCACTCCCCACCTGCAACTCTCTTTCTATCTCTCTAATGCATATCTACCTAACTCCCTTATACATTAACATAACTACAGTATGTCTTATTCGGACTTTTTGTAATCTTTGAATAATTTCTAATGCAATGGAATTGAAAAATATAATATCCTTCCAGCACATAGATAAATAATAAATAAGATGGTGAAGAAAATATTTCAACCCTCCCCTCCCCTGGCCGTAACCAGTCCGGCTAGTACAGGTTTCCGACCTCTAGAGGTCCGAGATGGCGAGGGTTTACTGTAATAGGGTAAGACGGGGTAATTTCGCCGCGACACTAATAATTTGCATTCAAACGACGATATCTCCGAAACTATTGCATGGATTCGGCTGCAGTTTGGCTTAGGTAGTAGAGCAGTTTTTGGCTTAGGTTGACCATTGTAGAGCTAGTTTGGCTTAGGTTGTATAGCTAGTTTGGCTTAGGTTGTAGAGCTAGTTTGGCTTAGGTTGTGTTGCAGTTTCGCGGGGCCTGGCACCGGGGCTAGCGGCGCATCTGACGGTATTGTCAGGTGTGTGTGGGGGTGTTTGTGGGTGTGTTTGTATGTGGGTGCATCCACTGTGGTGGTGCGTGTGACACAGTGTTGGCAGTAGCCGTCAGCTGCTGCCTGGTACTTTGCACTAGCACCCTACACGCCGCACCCACATGAGACACGTCCACACCCGTAGGCCTAATAAATACATCCACAACCGCACTAGACACGTCCACACCAGTACTACATGTCCACAACTCCACACCCGCACTAGACACGTCCACACCTGCACTAGACACAGTGGCGCCTAGGCCTACATGTGTGACACACCTGCATTTCTGCCCGCCCCGTTCAGTTGTGTGTGTGTGTGCGTGCGACGTTTTTCTATTGGCATATTTAGTGGCAGTTTGGGTTTGTGCATATTTTCATTGGTTATACCTGTGCGCTAGTGTTTTGTCTGGCCATTAATCATATAATATTATCTAGTTTACTAGCAATATGATGCGTAAAATAGGTCGCGGCGAAATTACCCCGCCCGGCGGGGTAATTTCGCTGCGAGAGTAACTTTTTTCAAAAAATCGGCAGCATGACCAAAACATTATACTGTATATATATATTTTTTTTTTTGGGGGGGGGGGGGCCATCTATAGCAGAAAGGCTGAATGTATAGATAAACAATAAAAACAAATCGAAATTCCATTTGTGGCAATTTCTATTCGTCAAAAACAGTGATTTTCGGCGAAATTACCCCGTCTTACCCTAAAGTAGAACTCCGTTAATACAGAATAAACAACTGGCAAAAATCAACCAGGGAATTAAAATGGAAAAAAATTAGGAATAATTGTTTGGTTTCAATAAAATCAGTGTTTAATTTCTAATGCGATGAAATGAAGAAAAAAAATAATAAACAAAAATATCCTACCAACACAACAAATAACATGACAGAAGGGGTTATAATATATCTTCTGGAAATCTTATGTGCCTGGCCTAACGTATGTTGTCGCCATACTAGAGGGAAGGGGGGGACTTCCCCATGCCATCACTTATCACTGCGCTCATGTTGGGTAAAATATTGGGATTTTCTAGTAACAGATTTTAAGCAACTTTTATGTAATTTTTTTCTAATTATGACTAAGTGAAATAATGTGAAATAATAAAGTCCATCACATCAGAAATGAAACTTGACAACTTACTGAAATGTATGCTAAACATAAACAAAATAATATTAAGTATGATGAACCTTTAGCGTGGTTGAAGAATACAAAGAGTGACCAGTGTATGAGCCAGGTACGCTGCTGTAGAGCCTGCAGGGGGGAGGTGGTCATGTTGGTCTCTATAAACTCCTTCAGGCGGTTCAGGTCCTCCAGGGCGTGTTCCCAGTTCTGGGTCAGGATCTCTGATGCAAGCTTACCCCACAGTCCATTCAGGAAGTTCTAAAATATAACAATAATATATATCTCAATAAATAACTACACAAATAATACTTATTGGCATCATAAATATGGTATTGCTTGTTGTGATTGACTTTTCTCAACTAACTCCCCTTCTTTTTAGTTTTCTTATATTATTCAATAATAAGGAATATAAAATAATGCTTCCAGCCAGGGCCCCACTGGGGTAAATAAAATAGCAAAACAGTGGTGGAACTGCCATCCGGGTGAGGGACTGCTCTGGGTCTGCTCCTCGGTGGAACTGCCATCCGGGTGAGGGACTGCTCTGGGTCTGCTCCTTCAGTGTTAAGGGCCATATAGGTTATTCCACGTAGTGGAAATGGCACTGTGAAGTCGGTCAGTGGGGGCATGTCTGGGAGCCTGGAGGCAGTTTCTGCCATGGCCATCCCTTTTGGGGCGCTTCTTCTGGAAGCGAGGCGTCTGATTGATGATGATGATGATGATGATGATGATTTCTTTCATGGCATTTTGTCATATGTATTATTGTTATGCTTTAGAAGTTTACAAATTTCTGATAAGACTATGGGGAGCATATAATATATATCCCCAGTCTATTCAGAATGTTCCGAACAACTAAAGCAATGGTCTCATTACATATATTTGCTTTCCTTTCATTATTCTTAGTTTCTTACAGTAGATCCTCTGGAAAAAGGTAAACTAGGCCTGTGTATCCAGCTCAGTGCCAGTACTTGCACTACTGCGGTCGTTCACTGTGTTGGCGGCGGCGGAAGCAGACGCCACATTTTTACTATTCTGTATTTTTGCTTTATAATCAAACTTCAAATCTTGTCTTCCCCATGTTTTATCAAGATTACTTTCAAACTTCCTTATTGACTCGGAATCGACTACATACTGGGGCAGCGCGTTCCACTCATTTACCACTCTATCACAAAATGAGTTCTTTGCCTTTTCAAGCCTATTTCTTTCTTTGTAAATTTTCTTAGAGTGTCCTCTCGTTCTTGTTCCCTCCCGCATCAAGAAGATACCTTCACACACATCCTCATCATACTTTCCTGACACTATCTTAAAAGTCTCTTATCATATCCCCTCTCTTTCTCCTATATGCCAGTGTCGGAAGTCCCAGTGTTCTCAACCTCTGCTCATAGCCCACGTTCTTCAACGTTGGTACTAGCTTGCTAGCTCTCCTCTGCACTTTCTCCACTGCTTCTATATCCTTTACCATATATGGAGCCCACACCTGGTTCGCATATTCCATACATATTATACATATTATACAAAGCCCTAAAAGGAGAGAGGTAGTTAAAGAAGTCAGCCACTACAAGGCTGTCTAATTTTTTAACCTGGCCAAAAACTTACTCCATTAGCAGCTGACTTTTTTAATAATCAATACATACATAGAACATACAATGGTTTAGCGTCATTTTCCATTACATGCATTGTAACGGCTAAGATGGGGTTGCTTTCCAGTAGTAGTACAATAAAATCCCGCCACAGCACTGCCCCACCAAGTAATCACTGTGGCTGATGTTGGTATAAGATAGTGTCAGGAAAGTACGATGAGGATGTGTGTGAAGGTATCTTCTTGATGCGGGAGGGAACAAGAACGAGAGGACACTCTAAGAAAATTTACAAAGAAAGAAATAGGCTTGAGAAGGCAAAGAACTCATTTTGTGATAGAGTGGTAAATGAGTGGAACGCACTGCCCCAGTATGTAGTCGATTCCGAATCAATAAGGGAGTTTGAAAGTAATCTTGATAAAGCATGGGGAAGACAAGATTTGAAGTTTGATTATAAAACAAAAATACAGAATAGTAAAAATGTTGCGTCTGCTACCGCCGCCGCCAACACCGTGAACGACCGCAGCAGTGCAAGTACTGGTACTGAGCTGGATTCACAGGCATAGTTTGCCTTTTTCCAGAGGATCTACTGTAAGAAACTGTAAGAAACTGTAAGAAATCGTGATAACCGTGCCTCAGAAAGACTCAACAGAGTCCCCTTGCAGCACTTGCACCTGCAGTATTTGCAACCATACCAGCCTTAAAAGTGTTACAAGACAGCACCATAACAAGACTACTGTATATTAGGCAATTTGGACTATAGAAACAATAAAGTCCTGCCCTAACACTGCTCCAACATGCAAACACTGTTGCCGACACAGGTGTGGTGCCAAACAGCGCCCAGGTAAGACTCAGTCCCCTGTGGCACCTATCCGCACCCCACCAGCCTCGGCAGTGCCATACCAAGACAGTGCTAAGATAAAGACTTTATTGTATAGTAATGGCTGTTGGTCCACAAGTCTATCGCCATCCCCCCTATTAGACGCCTTGTACGACATGCAGTAAGATGTGTGAGGCATTTTCTTTATTTCCTCCACTATTAGATGAAGGCCCCTTTACCCCCTGGGGGGTAAGGGGTGTCATATTATTGCCACATATTAACAATACACAACATTTGGCTATAAAATCATTGTAATTAAGAGGGACATAGGTTCTTGAGAGATAATTCATTATATAGCCTACATCCATAAATAGACAAACAAAATGTGATCCATAAAAAGACATGGTTTCAGCCTAGTATACTAATGGCTGCCTCACTTATCAAGTTTTATTTATTTATTAACCCCCGCACTTCGGCAGGCCTCTTATACTCCACACCGAACCTTCACCACGGACCTCGGTAGGCCTCTTATACTCCCGCGAGCGTAAAATTCACGACCGCGTAACAACCCGATGACATAGCGATGTCCGATCAACACCAGGATCAAGATAACATTATGTACTTTATTTTCCAATTAAGTATATCTTTCTACCTATTACCATTGCTTAGCTATTAAGCAAATAAAGCCATAACACGCCGATTCCGCAGGTACGGAGCGTAAGAAGATCTCCCGAGGCGGAAGGGTTAAATTTTCTTATTATTTTTTGTTAAATACATGATCTTTCTAGGTCTACCCCTTATACAGCTCCCTCCATTCTCTCCATATGCCCAAACCACCAAACTGAAATTGTACAGATCTCTTCACTGATACCGGTACTACTGTATAATACCCAACTGCCTCCTCGGCTCCAAATCACACCCTATGTGGTGGATTGTGTGCTTTTATTTATAAATTATTATTTTACTTAACCTAAGAAGTGCGCATGGGGGGTATGAGACACCACACTCCTGTGCTGACGTATTTGAGCTGTTCCCATCACTAACATCGTTATTTTACCATAAATAGCATTAATACTTAAGCCGCTATCACACGGACAACTTTCACCAAGCATAACAGCGTTTCATTGAGCAAATTTGGCCTAGCAGCTTGGCGTAATTAGCACACGGTACCTAGCAGTTTTGCCGAGCAAAGTGAAACACACGAAGATCTATCATGAATTACTGACAAAAACATATGAAGCCCTCCGAATCATAAGGGGACCAACCACCATTTTCTTACTTCTGAGAAAATCAAGGTCAAAGTTTGGCAGTTCTAAATATGTGTAACTCTTTAACCCGGTAAGGTACGCTCTTCATATTTTTACTGAAGGTAGCTAAAACACTACTCTTTCATCCCAGCATGTAAAAATAGGGGGTTCCACGTCTATATTTTTAGTAAAAACACCCAAACCAAAGTTATCCCCTTTTTTGAATGGCCAAAATGGCCAAAATCTAACATTTCCAGCACTTTGACCACAAGTTTTTTCTTTTTAAGATAATAATGCACTGATATTGGGTAGTGTACGTAATTGTCCACCATTCCCACCCACAAGCCTCCAATTTCCATACTCCAGGTAAGGCAGGTAAGTAGTTAATAATTAACAGGTAAGTACAAGGGTATGGGTAAGTGAACGTACTTTTACGTACGGGAGAGTGAGAGTATGGAGGGATTAACTGAGTGTCGTTTGGACCCCTTGTGTCATGTTATATTTTTCCCAGGATATTGGTGAGTGTTCCCGAAAGGCGAAAAAGTTACCTTAACGTCCAGGACTCTCACTCATACAGTTTTCGTCTTAAGGGTACCAAACGACTACCAGTGTGTAGGGGAGAAGTTGGGCTATGGCACCACGTGCTTGGCTTGGAAAATCAAAAAATGTCGGTTGGTCCCCTTATGATTCGGAGGGCTTCATATGCTTTATGGAAGTGTCCTGTCTTCAAATTAAGTTTAATATCTTTAAATTAGTATGAATATTACGCTATATTAATATAATTATGTTGTGCATGTCAAAATTCATCATTCCGACGAATCATTGATGGGAAAACTAGGCTATAGCCTAGCCGCACTGAATGAGACTGCTTGCTCAGAAGTTATACACTTTAAAGTAGGCCTAATTTGTTGTTTTTAGTGAACCCTTATCAATATATAGAACACAATATACTACCCACCTTACGAAAAACGCCAACTTGATATTGATAAGCTTCATGCATTATGGGTTTTATCGTAATATTAATCAATTATAGCATTATACTGTAGGCTACAGTACTCCACTGTGAACACCATGTGATTGTAAGCAACAGAGCTAATGTTTCATTGCATACTGCAGTATATTTTTCTATTAAACTGTTAAGATGTAGTCCTACCTGGGTATAAGTTCATTCCAACCGTGAACTACCTGTAGCCTAACTGCTAGTAGCCTATGTGTTAATCTTAATATCTACCATATAAACAAAAATAACAAAGTAGGCCTAGGCACATTTTAATAATATAGAATAAAGCAAACATAGCCTATGAATGATAGCATTGATTAAATTAGTTAGAATATGATCTAACATTATAGCTAATTTAATCAATGCTATCATATTCTAACTAATGCTAACTTTATTAACCAATTAAATAATCATAAATAGTAAAATAATTATAAAATATTAACCAACCTATTATCAACTCTGCTTCTATTAACCCTATATAGACAAGTAAAAATATACTAAGAAAAAATAAATAAAAATAAGAAGATAAAAAAACATCGTCCTCGCCGGGCCTCGAACCTGCAACATCAGAATTATCAGATTCAAAAGCGTTACCGTTGCTGCTAGGCTAGCGCGACACTGGTAGAGGAGCAGTGGGACAGTTATTTGAGCGGAGTGTGGCTCTTGCTATTCTACTTCAGCTTATCTTTGCCGCTTTATTGCAAAGTATTTTGAGATTAATACATCTATATCATATATATACCACTCAAAATTATATATTACAAAGCTTTAAAAACATGCAACGAGTACATTTAGGTCGGATTAGTGTTAAATAATGCCGAGGAGACAGCCATGAAAGTTGCGGGAGAGTGATGCAACTCTACTTCACTCCATTTCTTGCTGTATTTTACGTAATTTCCCGTTAAATATGTAACGAATCTTACACATTCATTAACATTATATTTGTTTAGTCTTCCTCGCCCATACATCAGGGACAGGAGCCATAATAGCTTGTGAATAGACCCTTGGAAAGAGACAAAATATCAGTGCGAAATATGGCCAAAAGAACGTAGTCAAATGAGCTTTGGTTGTTCAGCTAACTGTACATATAATATGATTGTTTCGGTTTTAATATAATAATTTGTAAACTTTATAAGTAGTAGGCATAATTTATGCACACATTTCCGATTTATATATTTAAATTGAAGTTCTATTTATCAGGAAGTATAGGTTTTATACCAATCCTTTTGGTGAGCATAATTTCGCAAAGCAATGATTAGTGAAAAGAGTTCTGGCTTTGCTCAGCGAAACGCCCTAGTTTGGAGTTTTCGCCAAGCAGCATGCTTGGCGAAATGTTGCTTTGCTCAGCGAAAGTTGCCCGTGTGATAGCCCCTTTATCCATATGCGCCTATTATAGGTTGTTGTTGTTGTTCCCCAGGCTGCCTGGCCGAACAGCCCCATGGTCCCGAGCAAGGCCAAGGCCGTAGAGCGCCCCCACAAAACCCTCCCTGCTTACCACTAACAAAGCCCGGGTGACCGAAGCCACTCCAAGGCAGGGAGCTGAGGAGGGCGCGGAAACGCCCGGGAAACCAAAGCCCCACCCAAGGCCCTATGCCCCTCAGCAATTATGAAGGGAAAGTTGAGGGGCAAGGGAAAAATGTGACGCTTTGGCTCCCAATCTGCCAACTTTTAGGTTGGCAGTAGGGAGGTCGATCCACGGAAAAGACGCCGTCACTTGAGATCTAGAAGATATATAAGTAAAAGGAACAGTCAGAGTAAGCTATGGGTATGGCAGAGATCGCTCAGCTCTCACTCTGATAGACCAGCCCATCACCACATGACTAGAACCCAATCCTCTCAGCATCAGCTAGGAAAGGCCCTAGAAAGCCGCCTTTGGCGGGGGGATGACTCCCCTATTTCAACTCCTTTCGGAGTTGGGCACCCGCCCGCCTATTATAGGTTGATTATAAAGGTATTAACCTGTTGTGGCGGCGTCTACGCCGTGGGGCCACCTCCTGAGGCTGCCAACCGCGGATGGCTGCCGACCCTCCACGGCCGAAGACAAAATCAACGACCAGTGGAGGAAAACCGGATGCCGGCCGCGGGGAGCAGTTTCGGGAGCCAAACCGTCACAACCATCCCCTGCCCCCTCCCTGGGGGCACGGGTCCTTGGAGCGGCTTCGGTCGCGCCGGGAATTTCCACACCTCTCACACCACACACACACATCACACAGTTTTTCCTACAACGAGAAATAACTCTCCGGCTGTCATTTCTCGAAGACTTCTTCTAGCCTGAGACATTGAGAGCAACCCAGGACCCACGTTCACATACATATGTCCAACTTGCTCAAAACCCATCACTTCGAGTCGCCATACTAAGGGTTCAGTTCTCTGCAATTCATGCGGGAACTGGACCCACTTCACCTGCACAACACTTGCCTCCAAGAAACACTACACAAACACCTGGACCTGTTCCTCATGCCCCTTCCTCTCCCAGTCAAATCCCTCACCTAAAACCCGTCCACCTCTCCTCCCCAACCCACCTAACCTTCCCATATCATCCACTCCCCCCCCCCCTAAAACCCGTCCACCTCTCCTCCCTAACCCACCTAACCTTCCCATACCATCCACATCCTCCTCAACACACCACACCCCATCCTAATCCATTCCAACCCCCATCTCCTGCTCCCCAATCCCCACCCCCACCTCACCCATCCCAAACCCCCCCCTCACCCCCCCCCCCTCCCTCACCCCCACCCCCCCCCCATCCTCGTGCAGCAGCACCCAACATACATCGTGCACATAACATTAACATTCTTCAACTGAACATAGATGGCATCAACACAAAGAAACACAAACTCTCACACTTCATCAAACAACACAACATACACATTGCCATCTTACAAGAAACAAAACTCCGCACAACACAAAAAACACCCACATTTCATAATTTCACCACCATCAGACAAGACCGGGCTGTCGGCGGGGGCGGTGGACTCATCACCCTGGTACACAAAGAAATATCATACATAGTAACCAGTGTACAAACCAAATCACTCCTCCCCCCAAATGATAACACAACAGAAATACAGTCAATTAAAATACGCACTGGCAACAACTCCAACATAACCATCATAAACACATACATCCCTCCCCAAACATCCCCTACAGTACCAAATGAATACAGACCACACTTACAACACATCACAAACACCCCACACATCATCCTGGGTGGTGACTTCAACGCCAAGACGTCGGCCTGGTTTGTCGACAACCCCGACACAGACAGAGGGCTGGTACTACAAAACCAAACCGATAACTTCATCATCCTTAACGACATCCATCAACATACCCATATTCCTCACCAAGCCCTCTATAACCCATCATCTCCAGACATCACCTTTTGCTCCCAAGAACTCGCCCCCAGAACATCCTGGAGGGTGGTCAGAACCTTAGGCTCTGACCACCTCCCGATCATTATCACCACCAAAACCAGACTCACCCCAGCTAGCCACAAACACACATACACCAATTATAAAAGAGCTAACTGGGAAGCATTCACAAATGAGACAGAACAACACTTCACAACTCTAAACAGTACACCCATCACTAACATCAACAATGCTGTACACATACTCAATAAAACTATCCAAAACGCTGACAGGAAACACATTCCAAGAGGTAACAGAAAAAGACAACCCAAACTTCACACCAGAAATTCAAAACCTCATCAGACAACGCGACATACTGAAATACTCCCCAGCACCCCACACACAAGACATCACACAACAAATTCAAGCACTCAACACCCAAACTAACAACAAAATACAAGAACAACAAAAACTAAATTGGAATAACTTCCTACAAACACTTGATCACAAAACAAACCCCAAAAAACTATACAAAACACTAAACAGCATCACACTTTCCAACAGCAACACAACACAATCACATGCTGCAATCACAACAACAGACTCTACTCCTTCATGTAAACAACAAGCAAACACTCTCATCAATCACTTTTCACATGTCAGCCACCTAAAACCTCACAAAGACGACCGACGTGTCATCCGACGTAAGAGACAATTCCCCACAGACCCTGACTATACACCCTTCACCAATCACCAGACAAAGCATATCATCAACAATCTCAAGCACTCACCCGCCTGTGGCCTAGACAACATAAGCAACATACACCTCAGACACCTGGGACCACAAGGCATACAAGCACTCACTAACATATCAAACTACAGCTATTCACACAACACAATACCAGACATTTGGAAGCATGGTATCATCATCACATTCCCCAAACCCAACAAAGACCCCACGCTACCCTCCTCGCACCGCCCCATCACACTCCTTTGCTCCCCCTCCAAAGTCATGGAACGCCTAGTATTACAACTAATTACACCTGACCTACCCCTAGCTCCAACACAACATGGCTTTAGGCCACTGCACTCCACAAACACTCTTCTCACAGACCTTACACAAAGAGCTTTCGACGGCATCAATTCAGCTAGACCACCACACAGATCACTATTAGCCACACTCGACATTAGTAAAGCCTTCGATGCCATCCCCCGCCACAACCTAACAAACAAAATCTACAACACAAACATGCACAACAACACAAAACGGTGGCTGGCCAACTTCCTAGCAGGCAGATGTGCACACGTATCTTTTGCCGGTCAGTCATCTAAAATCAGAAACTTTCCAAACGGAGTCCCACAAGGATCCGTCCTATCGCCCACACTCTTCAATCTGTACATGCACGATATAACTACACCCAATACGCCCCAAATAAACTTAGCCTCCTATGCAGATGACATAACACTCACATGCACACACCATGACCCAAAAAGAGCAACAGATCTCCTTCAACCCTATCTCAACACACTACATGGCTGGTGCACTACAAACAGACTTAATCTAGCCCCAGCCAAATCCACCGCAACCCTGCTCACAAGTTGGACAGAACACGAATACATCCCTCAACTCACCATAAACAACACACCCCTAACACATACACACACACCCAAAATCCTAGGAGTAACATATGATACTCATATGACATTCAAACAGCACACCACAAACATTAAAAAGAAACTGACACCCAGACTTAACGCCCTCAGGTCACTTGCTCACACAAAATTTGGACACAACAAAGAAACTACCACCACAGTATATAAACAATACATAAGATCAGTGATGGAATACGCAAGCCCATTCTAACCTAGCTGAAACACATCATAAGACCTTACAGACTATTCAAAACAAAGCCCTGAAGATCATTACAGGCTGCACAGCTACTGCACCCACAGATCACCTACATCAAGAAACCAAAATCCTCAAAGTCAAAGACCATCTGGACATGAGAGGCACTCAATTCCTGGCAGCAGCCTCCACGAACCAAGACCACCCACTAAACTACATGGCAACACACCCACAGACACCAAGAAATATCAAAACAACACCCAGCACACGGTATCACACACAATTATTATCCTCTCTCCCTCCCTGCCCACCCCGAACCAACTTCCAGAAGCACATCCATACTCATATCTCTCACCGATCCATCCACTCACTCACAGACAACACGCAGCTGCATGCACGACCTCCCGAAATCCATCCTTCCGAATCCTCCCTTCCTCGCGAGGACAGAGTCCACCTGGCCAGGCTGAGATGCGGACACCATCCAGCTCTCCTGAGCTATCAGAAGAGACTGGATGACTCCGTTGTCGACGCCTGCCCGGGATGTAACACAGCACCCCATACCATTAAACACATCATAGAAGACTGCATTTCACACAACCACTTACGCCAACAACACAATCTACACTCAATGAGAGCTCTGTGGGAAAGCCCGATCGTGGCCATGGCCTTTCTCAGGGACTCGGGGCTGTTCGGCCAGGCAGCTTAGGGAACAACAACAACAACAACAATAAAACAAGTGGAAACGGTGTTTGGATGGTCAAAATCGGCGATACAGGCCGGGAGTTACATAATGTATGGCTGAGGCAACCTCCCTGCCCTCCTCCCCTCCCCTTGTCTGGAGAGACACTGTTACGCAATAGTCTCTCTCTCGCTCTTTCCCACGCTTGGTAACAGTGATGACACCCCTACTGCACCACCCCAGTCTGCTGCACCAAATCACCACCCATAACGAGGGGCGTCGCGCTCCTTGGTGCCGCTAGAGGAGCGGCGAACACATCCAAAGGTATCCAAAGGTAAGGTAATGCCCTGCTACCAACTCGCTAATGTTAGCACGAAAATAGACCACAGAATAAGGGAATAACAGGGAAAATAGGTGATAACTGAAGGAGGGGAGGAAAGTGGGGAAGGAGGGGAGGTGGAGGAGTGATATTTGGCCTGGCCCAGGGGCAAAAAAAAAAAAAAAAAAAAAAATTGGGGTGTTTTAAATGGATTTTTTTTTCCCCTTACTCTTAAGAGTCTTCCCGCAGTCCGCCGGGGGAACTCTTAAGAGTCTCCCCGCAGTTCCCGGGTTAAGAGTTGTTTCCACATAGCGATTTTTATTAGTTGTTTTGTCTTTTTACTGTGTTCGTATAAGTTTTGGTTTGTTTATTTTGCAAGTTTTACATTATAATTATAATTTTACCTTTCAGATTAACCCAACATGTTCATCTCACCATTATAATGTCATTCTGTTCCATTCGGTTAATATCTTCCATTATACCAGCTATGTTTCTGAATCAGTCATTGCAATTCTAATACAAGTACAGTACATGAAGCATTAATTTCCTGTCAAGCGAAGTGAGAACCCTCTTATGGTTGACCCACCGACTGACACTTTTTCTTTTCTTTGCCCTAATTAATTTGAAGTACCAAGAAGAAACCCCAAAAAAGTCAAATTAGTACTCACCGTGCCTATTTTCATAAATGTTCAGCCCTCTAGTAAACAGTTATTTTAGTGCCCAAAATTTGCAAAATCTTTAATGCGTTATTTCCACATAGTGATTTTGTCTATATAATGAGCAGTTCCCGTTTTGGTGTGTTGGTTTTGCATTTTAATCTTGTGCACGAAAAGCGTAGACTTTTTCTGACTCATATTGCTCATTAACCCTTTCATGCTCCGGGAGTTGCTGTTTAGTGTTAAGAAATAGAACTCTCTTAACCCTCTCACCACGGAAGGCCTCTTGAACGCCCATAAAAAAGCATATAACAGCTGCCCGGAAGGCCTCTTGAACGCCCAGTGGTTGAAAGCCTGTGAGCTTCGTGTGCGAGGCGTCGGTCCGACGCATGTAAACAACAGCCGGCTGGACCGACGCCCCGCATCTCCGGCCACAAGAAGGAGAGCATCGCTTGTTCGTGTGTGCCTGTATGCTGTTGTTAAGTATCGAAAAGTGGTGTAAAGTGGCTGTTTTGGCCATAAAGTTATCTCCAATGAAATCATCATCACATATATATAATATATATAATACATAGTCGGGGCTGGAGGGTTAATCTCATAATTACCTTTCCAAAATTAATTTTCTGCCCAAAACTCGCTCAAAGACAACTGCAGAGGTTGAAGTAACTAAACGAAAGGTTTCTAAACACCCCTGATGGTCACAAAGGTTTTAAAGTATCCCTGTAAGGACGCAATCGCGGTCTGGTGCGCGAAAGGGTAAATTATTTTTGTGTTTCCTATGCATGCTTTAGGATTGTATTTTAGCCCAATGATTACACTTACAAACACTCTATACATGAGGTTATAATGAATAAGTAAAGTGACACACTACCGGTACTTCACGTTACTGTCTATCTAACTATCTACAGTATATACTGTAGTCTGGCACATACCCCATATGCTTTTTTTTATTGGGGGTGGCCGACTCGAGACAGAGCCCGAACAGGGACAACACAGCACACAAAAAATGAAACAAAAATATAACACAAAATCACACACATCTAGGTTGTCCAGGAGAAATACCCAGAGACCCAGGCCCATTTGGGGTCTCCAGCAAGATTCCCAGGTCCCAGATCTTCCGGAGAGGCTCCGATTTCCGTAGGCAGACACTCAGCGGAGCACACCACAATGCCCGCTCACTATGCATCCAAGCGTACCCTTCATTTCTACCGGCTCCACGGGCCAGGCGCCTGACGGACTATAATCTAGTCTAACTGGCGCCCGACCCCCTCTCCCAAAACGACTGTGTTTACAATTATCTAGTCACTAGCATTTTCTTTTTATTATCACTTCTCTTGCCTGATCTATAGTCATTCCTTTATCTTCAAACGCTTGTCCTACACAGTTTCTCTGTCTCAATGGAGGTTTTCCTACCCCTCTATCTCCCCTTGTATCAAACTCACATATTCTCTTTGTAAGCCTTTCATCCTCCATTTCGCTTCATCATCATCATCATCTCCGACGCCTTGCTTCCCCCTGGGAAACCCCCACTAGAGGATGGCCATGACAGAAACGTCTCCAAGCTACTTTGTCAAGACATGCCTCCTTTGCCCGTGCCACAATGCCCCTTCCACTACGTGGAAGTTTTTCTTCAATATATTTTTCCACTTTCTTTTCCCATACCATAGGTGGTCTTCCACTACTAGCGGTTCCACTCACCTGACTCCCATATATCTTTCTTGGCATTCTGTCTTCATCCATTCTCTGAACATGACCATACCACCTCAAAGTACTCTCTTTATCCACTCAACCACACCACAATCAATGCCCAAAGCCTGCTCTTCCATTCCAAAGGACTCGTACACTTCCCTATTACTTGGCCCATCTAGCCTATTCATGCCAGCTGCCATTCTGAAAAAGCTCATCTCCACAGCTCTTAGTTTGAAGAGGTCCTCGTCACTTGCCGTCCATGTCTCGCTTCCATACGAGAGTGTTGGGAGCAGCACACTGTTTCTCAGTGACTTTTTGACTTCCTGGCTAACCATTCTTCCTTTGAGAATACTATCAAGTTCTCCAATCACTTTTCTCCCTTGCATTTTTCTCTCTTTTATCTCACTCTCCATTTTACCATATTTGCATAGTACAGCTCCCAAATACTTGAAACTTTCAACCTCTTCTAGTACTTCATTTTTCAATTTTATTTTACAACTTTTCTTGTGTTCTTTCTTGATTCTATATTGTTCCTTAAAATCTATAGTTTCATGCATTCTTCTCTCAAACACCATTACCTTACATTTCCCTACATTGACCTTTAACTTTCTCTTTTCACATACCCTGTCAAAGTCAGTGACCACTCTCTGAAGTTCTTCAGCATTTTCCGCCAACAGGACTGCATCGTCCGCATATAGGCATGTTAAAATCTTCCATGTTCTTCCCTCTGATTCCAGTCTAGCTCCCACACCCATTGATACAGCCCTACATTCCCTAATCACTCCATCCATGTATATATTCAACAACCAAGCTGACATGACACATCCCTGTCTTACACCTACATTGACCTCAAAACTTTCACTTAACTTATCCCCTACCTTCACATTTGCCATTGCATTCCAATAAAAAGATTTTACTGCCATTAGCAACTTTCCTCCCACACCATATACTGTTAACACATCCCACAGGCCCTCCCAGTCTACTTTGTCGTAGGCTTTTTCCAAATCCATGAATGCTGCATAGAGTTTTCTGTTTTTGGCCAGATACTTCTCTACCAACAATCGCATTGAGGCTATCTGGTCAACGCAGCCCCTGCCCTTTCTGAAACCTCCCTGTTCCTCGCCTATTTTGTCATCCGTTATCTTCTGTATCCTCTGTGTTACTACTCTTGCGTGTACCTTTCCAGGTATGCTAAGCAAGCTAATTCCCCTATAATTCTTACACTCTTCTTTACTACCCTTCCCTTTGTACAAGGGTACTATCACTGCTTTCCTCCAGTCCTCTGGTACACTTTCCTTTTCCCATGCTAATTTACATAACCTATGCATTATGTCAACAGCTTCTTCTCCTCCATATCTCAGCATTTCACCTGGGATGTTATCTACTCCAGCAGCTTTGCCCATTTTAAGTCTATTGATTGCTTCTTTTACTTCTTCTCTGCTTATCTGGCTTTCAACTACCCTGTTTATTCTACCTCTCTCCTTTCCTATGGATGAGAGCTTTGCCTTCCCCCTACTCTTTACAGCTAAGCTACTCAAATGATCTTTCCATACTTTCACCACACCATCACCCTCTACCACTTCCCCATTCATGTCCCTCATCCTACCACCTGAGACACTCTCAGTCTTCTTCCCTCTGGCTTCTTTCACAGCTCTGTAGTATGCTTTCCTGTCATTCAGAAACTGTTCACTAATCTTTCTCCCATATGCCTCATCTGTCTTCCTTTTAGCGTCTTGTATCGCCCTCTTCACTCTTTGTTTCAAATTTTTATATTCTTCTTTCCTCGCATCTCTAGTTTCTCTAGGTATATTCTTTTGCAGCATACTCTTTCTGAACTCTTTCTTCTTTTTCACTATTTCTTCTATCTCTTTACTAAACCATGCGTTACCTTTCTTCTTCCACATTTTAAAGGTTTTCTTCCCACATACTTTCTCAGCTGCGTTAATCATGGAGTCTCTTGTACCTTTCCATACTTCGTCTACAGTATTTCCCAGATCTATCATAACATCCATGTCCTTGTATTTGTTGCATTACATTCTTCATTTAATTTTCTCACATTTATTCTCTCTACTGTCAGTTTTCTCTCTTTCCTCTCATATTTCCACTCTTTCCTTATCCTCACTTTTGTCAGCACTGTATTTATTAGTGGCCCCTCCATCATTGACGAACATGCCTATTACATAAGGCACCCTCTTCAAACACTCATCCGCCGTAGTTTGAATCTACCGCGCAGAACATTTAAAAAACTGAGGAGCCTTCATCATGAGCGCACGCGACCTCACTCATGGCTTCAGTCATAATGAATTGGGTTCTCACTACGAAAACACTTCGTAAAAAAATAAAAATAAAAATAAAATAAGAATAACTATTCAATAAGCTTTCCATCATATCGTGGATGTACTTGTGTGGATCTTTTGACCAGACGCTACTGCAGGCGTCATTCTTCCTTCTCTGCTCTGCGCTCAGCCTGCCCGGACGTGTCTCCCCACGCTCCGCGGGTTCCGCATTTGTTGCGTCCCTAGTGAGTTTTTTCTCATTTGTTTACTCCGGGATGTATCGAGGGCTGGTTGCCCGCAGTGCAGTGTATTTTGGGTCGTGTGTTTGGGGCATCTATTTCGGATGCGTGGTCCCAGGCGGCTTTCATAACACGTTATTGCTTCCTTTTATCTTTCTGATGAGGTAGCGTATTTTTGCTGTCGTTCCCAGCGTATTTTTCTTCACTTAGTGAAGTTTTTTCTGGGTCCCGAGTCAGTTCTTCCCTTTGCCGGAAGTGTTTGCTACAGTGGTGTGTTGGCGGTGGTTCCTGTTGTGATATAATTCAGTGCTTTCTGTTTATATTCCGACATGTTACTGTTATCCGTCTGCCTAGGCCTAGCCAGCCTCTCGTAGCTTTACCACATATACAAGTGTTATTGATTTATTTTCTAAATATGTACTACTGTGTCATATGTATCCTGGTTTAGTTGTGTATTGGCTAATTCCACGGACTAATTATGTGTCCTGGGTTAGTTGTGTATTGGCTAATTCCACGGACTATGTTGGGCCCGGCGTTAGTTGTGTTTTAGCTACGCCTCGGTCCGGTGTTGCGTTCAGATGGTATCTGGACGGGGTGGGTTGTTTCCGGCGGGTTTTTCTCGGTTTCACCTTGATAACCCCGGCTGGTTGCCAAGTTTTGGCCACGCGTGGTTTAAAACAGGCTTGTTTCCCCGGCGAGTGGGTGTCTGTGGCTCCCCAGGACTGCGTCTCTGGGGTGCCTGTTTCAGGCTCCTTCTGATTCCCGGCGGGTTGGCTGTACCCATCTAACCGTGTTCATACGGACACGTGTTGTTTGAATTTTTTTCGGTTTTGCAAAGCCAATATAAAACTATGCTGTAGTTGTATTTCCTCCCCGGCGATCTGTTTCAAAGAAGTGGGGATAGGAACAATTGGGGTTAACTTTTAAACTTTAAATCACCCGGTGGGTGCAACCTGGAAGGGTGGGATGACCGAATTTGCAAAATTCAGTTTAGTTGACCAGACAATTGAGGGATGCATTGTGTATCGCCTCCTTCAACATACGGCGCTTTAGGGCACAATTGGGGTTAACGTTTTTTAAACTATTATTCACACCCGGCGGGTGCTTCTTGCACGGATGAGAATAACTAATTGACAATTCAGTTAGTTAACCAGACATTTGAGGGATACGTTTTGTATCGCCGCCTTCAACATACGGCGATCTAAAAAGATACTTCGGCAGAAGTTAGATCTCGTATATTTGTCAGGCTTCCCAGTTTTTGATCTACGAGATAATTCGGGGACCGGCGTCTTTTTTAGTTTTTTTTTTTTTCCAAAATTTAATCTGGAAACAAACACCACCGGAAAGACTTAATCACTTATAAACGCCATGATGGTCTTTATATATTATGTCAGAGGGTATTCATAAATCTTTTGGACAAATTAAGATATTCTGAAATCCTTTACTTAGGAAACCCCACCGCGTAGCGAGCTGTGGTCGTTGAGTATTACGTCTCGTTACCCGGCGGGTTATTTAACACCTGTGTGCGAACATGAGTGGGTTAACCTTATGAGCATTAATTCCTGGAAATTTTATTTTTCCAGAGCTGGGTCCCGGCGGGTCTACGCAGAACCTGGAGTAAGTTTCCCTCCAGTCTCTGTCATGGCTACCTTTGCCCCGGTTTTTGCTTTATGCATTACGCCCTCCTGTTCAGGTATCCCTAATTTTGCGCACACCCTTTGTATAAAATGTGTTAAAATGTCTCGTTTGGTGGGGGTTACCTTTCCGGCGTTTTTCTCGTTGCTCCGAGAACACCGTTTTTGTTTACCGAGTTTTAGTCAGGATGGCTAAAATAGGTAAGTTACCCCGACGAGTTTGGTCGCTTGAGGGCTCATCAGAAACTGCGTTTTCTGTGGTCGAGCCTGGGATCAGGCTTCCTGTGTTATTCATTGCTTTATGCATTACGCCCTCCTGTTATGTCTCGTTTGGTGTGGGTTACCTTTCCGGCGTTTTTTCTCGTTGCTCCGAGAACACCGATTTTGTTTACCGAGTTTTAGTCAGGATGGCTAAAATAGGTAAGTTACCCCGACGAGTTTGGTCGCTTGAGGGCTCATCAGAAACTGCGTTTTCTGTGGTCGAGCCTGGGATCAGGCTTCCTGTGTTATTCCCGGCGAGGGGGGCTCCACACAGTTATTTTGTTTGGTCTTTCCCTCCCGGCGACCTTTTTATAAAGAGGTCTGGGGCAGGTATAATTGGTTTGACATTGCATATAAAACCCGGCGGTTGTACCTTCGGGTGGTTATATTAACGGATTTGCGATTCGCGATAATTTGCCAAACAATTGATTGATACAATAGGGTATCATGGCCTTCAAGACGGCGATCTATGAGGGCTTCTGGCAGAAGCCGGATTAGAGATTAAGATAGGCTTAGACTTTTTATGGGATAAAAGATGCCTGAATCTTACTAGTGTTTCAAGTGTAAAGGGATACTTGAAAGACTTCATCTTTAATAAAGATATGTTTCATCTTTATGAGGATTCAGAAGTTATGCTTAATTCTTTCGAACAGGTAAAAGATATGCTGAAATCCTTAATAAACAATTGAAACAATGTTGTTTGTTTGTTTAGTCTTTCCCTCCCGGCGACCTTTTTACAAAAAAGGTCTGGGGCAGGTACAATTGGTTTGACATTGCATATAAAACCTGGCGGTTATACCTTCGGGTGGTTATATTAACTGATTAGCAATTCGCGATCATTTGCCAAACAATTGATTGATACAATAGGGTATCACGGCCTTCAAGACGGCGATCTATGAGGGCTTCTGGGAGAAGCCGGATTAGAGATTAGGATAGGCTTAGACTTTTTATGGGATAAAAAGATGCCGGAATCTTACTAATGTTTCAAGTGTAAAGGGATACTTGAAAGACTTCATCTTTAATAAAGATATACTTCATCTTTATGAGGATTCAGAAGATATGCTTAACATCTTCTGGACAGGTAAATATATCCTGAAATCTTTAATATGAAACTAAAGGAAAACGAAAAGTAGTGGTGGAGCGCTACGGTTCGTTGACCGGCGGTCTTGTGGCACATATTTTGTACCATTTTTTGGGTGTAACCCTATGAGCATTAAGCCCCGGAAAATTCTCTTTCCAGGGCGGAGTACCGGTGTTGCACCAGGTGACCAGGTAGTTCCCGGGGGCGGGGTAGTTTTCCCCCAGTCTCAGTCATGTCGGCACTTGAACCTCTCATTGCTGTATGTTCAACGACGTTAAGATCAGGTATCCCTATATTATTTGTATTTGTTAATGAAATAATTTAATCACTGAATAATAATAACCATATATATTTTCTATGATTATATTATGATAATATTGTGTTTATTTATAGTAATTTATTTTAATACAATTAAATATAAATTAAATTAATTAGTATACTTTATGATTTTGCTCACCAGCTCTGCTTTCAATGTGTTAATGAGCTATGGGAGCTTTTAATTATCATAAACCTTTACAGGGCTCTCTTTCAGAGAGTATACCGAGCTCGCAAGCGAGGGACAGCCACAGCCAAGGTGTATGGCGATACTCACAGTCCTGGCAGGACAGAACACATCCCTTTGTGACTCAACTAGTGCTGACGTCCACCGGGATGCCGATGTACCATCTTCTATCCCAGTTTTAACATGGCAACATGTGGAGGTCCCGGCTTCGGCGGGATCTTCCCATGATAAGCCAGACTTAACGGATGAAGAACAACGATCTCTGGTCTCAGAGATGGAGGTTGAAGAGTCCAGTCACCTTCTAGGCGACTCTCAGGGTACTGTCGAATCTCCACGGAGTTCGTCATCGGCTAGGTATGTACCGGCGGAAGAGATTGATGGACTACTATTGAATGCACTTAATAGGTTCTTTGGCCCTACGCCGGAAACTCCTTCTGATACGGAAGATCCCGCGATGTCGACGAATGTGCGACCTCTGGCTACATCCTTTGCTTTAGCTAAAATACCTAACCATCCGCTTGTGTCAGACCCAATTTCCAATGTGCCAGGCACAGCAGCTCTCACTACTTCCACTGTGCAAGTCATATCAGACATATCTCCCCCTCCTTTAGACAAGGCACCAGTCAAAAACAGGAGCTATGCCTATTTTTACGGGCCTGATGAGTCAGGGGTAGCAATGTTACGGAAATGTTTTGGATGTTCATATTAACCCTTCAACCCCGGGTGGTACACGTGTGTACCATTATGTTTTGACCCGAGGAACCCGGGTGGTACAACATTGTACCATTGCTTGCGTATGTGCTTTCGAATGGCGCGCGTAAACATTTCGTTCCGTGGTCGCTAGGTGACGCCACCAGACACCATGTACGCCACCAAAACAGTCTGTACCCTGCCGCCAACATGGATACTAGCCCAAAAAGTGATTCCCCTGTGTCCGATTCCCTGCTCCCTTCGACGCCTGCCCATGTTCGTCGCGCCCTAACGCAAAGGCACGTACAAGATGCGTTGACTCCCGGAGGTATTGAAATAGCTTTGAGGAGTTATGAACGTGGTGAAGGACAAAATAGTGTTGATGACTTGGGCAGTGATAGCTCCGAGTCTTATCAGTCTCACTATAGTGAAAATTTAGACGATCTAGACGAAATTCATGAAAGAGACGCGCAATTTGTTGGATTTGAGCATGACGATGAAAGTGATGATAGTACTGAACGTGATATAGTTGTGCAAGGTGATGAGAGTGTAGTGAGAGTGAGCGAATGGGACAGCACTAGGTCGACTGCCAAGTTTAGGTTGAGTGACACGACACCTAGCCCTTCGCCAGCTAAATCCCCATTCAAGATACCGGTACGCTTTTATAAGAAGCAAGTTCTTGAAAAGGCGGCCGCGGCAGCCAGGAAAGAGGCCCTAAAACTTGGTGAGGGAGCAGTGCGTGAGGGTGCCAGTGAGGCTGAGCGTGAGGGTGAGGTTGACCCGCCATTGTCTTCCTTATCTACCCACGCCACCCAAGTTGCCCCAGGCGCCCGCCATTCTTCCCCACCACCACCAGCACTGCCTAGGGTTGAGGACCCCCCACTTTCGGCCTATTTACCCCCTATTTCCCCCGAGAGGAGACATACTACTACAGAAAAGGGAAAAGGGAGAAAATATGTGAAAAAAGGAGCTACAAGTAGGCGCTCTTTGTTCGAGGCTCCCGCGGCTTCCACCCCTTGCCGGTCCCAGCCATACGCCCCCGCAAGTTTCCCCAGGGTCCACCCCACCTCTCCAGCCTACAACAGAGGTTCCTGACGATGTTTTTGACCTCGCATCCATACCTGCACCTACAGACACTGAACCAGTGCTGTCTACGAATCGTCGTAGGCCAAGGAGCCCCGAACCTCTGCATGAAGATGACAGAGCCTCACCTGCCACTCCTTCCCCACCTCGCCGACCTACACGCCGCCCACGCATCATTCGTTCCCCGCGAGATTATGAGGGGGGGTCTGAAGATGAAGGGCACCTCACAGATGACTCTGGCCATGATTACCTGGGTCCACCGTCAGGGCAAGATGACGGCTCTGACGACAACGACGATGACTTTATGGACATCGACGACCCTCAACCCAGACGCTTTGCCCAGGGCCGTCGTGCTCCTGGCCGCCCTGGCTCCTGGCCGCCCTAGGGTGCGCGCCGCCAAAGTTCGTGGGCGTGCTGCCCCAGCTGCAGCTCCTCGTCAGCGTCGCCAGCAGGACCCATTTTATATTTTCAACTGGCAGGATGTGGCTGCTGATGAAGTGAATGACCCTGATGTTACCCCTTTTGATGAGGTACAGGAGGGTTCAGGAGTTACCCCAAGTTTTCCCGCAGGCCCCAATGCTCCACCACATGAGCTTTTTGAGGCATTTTTTGATAAGGAGGTTACTGAGTTTGTCATAGAAGAGACAAACAAGCACCACCAAATCCAGGTGAACTTTTTTGGCAAGGTGACCAAGGGCCACATGAAGCGGTGGACCCCAGTGACTCATCCCGAGTTCATGGTGTTCCTGGCAATCACCATGCTAATGCCTCATGTAAAGAAGCACAGGTTGGCTGACTATTGGATCACCAAAGATCTGATATCCACCCCTGCCTTCGGGAAATACATCTCTCGGGACCGGTACCTCGACATCCTCGGAGCGCTCCATCTTGTCACCAACACCGACATGCATCTCTCTGACAAGCTGTGGAAGATTAGGACGTTGTACGAGATGATGCGAGAACGTTTCACGTCATACTTCACGCCCTTCTGCAACGTCTGTATTGACGAGTCTCTTGTGCTGTTCCGGGGAAAGCTGAGCTTCAGGCAGTACATCCCCTCAAAGAGACATCGCTTTGGTATAAAGTTCTTTGTGCTGTGCGATTGCCAAACTGGTTATGTCCTGGACTTCCTGGTCTACAGCGGGAAGGAAGGGGACGTGGAAATAGACCCCCTCATTGGCTTTGGCGGAGCAGTGGTTCAAGCCATGATGAACCGGTACTTCCAGAAGAATCACGTCCTCTACACGGACAACTACTACACGTCCCCCACTCTCTCAAAGTACCTCCATCAGCGCAAGACGGGGACTGTAGGCACAGTTAGAGCGAAAAGGAAGGGCATGCCAACTTTCCCTCCTAAAACCAAGAAAGGCGATGTCTTCAAGAAGAAGTCGGGACCCATTCTGGCTATTCACTGGCACGACCAGCGGAAGGTCAACCTCCTGAGCACCGTCCACAAGGGGGAAATGGTTGAGACTGGCAAGGTGGATCGCCGCACCCAAGTCAGGGTGACCAAGCCCGATGCTGTAATGGACTACAACATAAATATGAGGCTGGTGGACAAGTCCGACATGCAGATAGGCTTCATCGACTGTCTGCGTACCTCGTGCAGATGGTACAAAAAGTTCTTTCTGCACATGGTGGACATGTCAATGCTGAATGCCTACAATATCTACAGGCTTCGGAATCCGCGCACACCCAGGAAGTTCAGTAGCCTGCGGAGGTTCCAAAAACAGGTGTTGGTGGAGCTCCTGGACAGGTATGCTACGCCACAGAGGGCAGTGGCACAACCTGGGCGCCCCGTTCAGGACCGTATGCAGTGTGCACAGTATCTAAATGTGCACAAGCTCGGTTACCTGCCTCTGGAACGAGATGGAGTCACCATTAGCAGAAGGCGGTGCCATGTCTGCTGGAACAGCCAGGTGAGGCCGAGGAAGCAGAAAAAGACCACCATGCAGTGTGTGGAGTGCCAGCTGTCACTATGTGCTATACCGTGCTTTGCTGAATACCACACCAAGCAGGAGTACTAACTAATAATCATAGTGAAAGTACCAAAGACTGACAATATGTATGTATATAGGCAACAAGTGGAAATAAAACAATGTATTGTGATAAAAAGTCATGTATTATGAAAACATATATAAATAAGTGAAAAAAGACACAATAAATTGTATATAAAACGTTTACAAAGCATATAACTAAGTGAAAGTGACACATGACATAATATTAGATGGCCAAAGTATAATAAACACCTGTGATAACGAATAATCACTGCCTAATATAACAATAACCTACCTCAATTACTAATAAAATGTACCGTATCAAGTGAAAATGAGCATTATCAGTGACAGTGACACTCTCTCAAGCATATTTACCAAAGTGAAAGTGACACACGAAGTAATATTAGATGGCCAAAGTATAATAAACACCTGTGATAACGAATAATCAGTGCCTAATATAACAATAACCTACCTCAATTACTAATAAAATGTACCGTATCAAGTGAAAATGAGCATTATCAGTGACAGTGACTCTCTCAAGCATATTTACCAAAGTGAAAGTGACACACGAACTAATATTAGATGGCCAAAGTATAATAAACACCTGTGATGACGAATAATCACTGCCTAATATAACAATAACCAGCCTCAATTACTCATAAAAACTACGGTATCGAGTGAAAATGTGAAATATTATTGACAATGATAGCCTAATACACATATTTTATATAATTGGACTCCAAATAACTATAATAACATCACTATCAATAAATAAAATCGCCTCCGGGAGGTAAAAACTCTGGCGCGACGAGTGGCTAAGTGCGCAGTAGGTTAGCCAAGCCGGGGCCTGGGCCAAGGCGACGCATCCGAACGCGGGAAGATTTTCCCGCATAAAAATCACTCCACTTCCCGCGCTCGCCATTATGCAATCACTTGGGCTAGAGACCTCTACTCAACGGCATTCTACACATGAAGGTTTGTGCAACATTTTTTTTTTTTTTTTATAACTTTGTGTCATGTATTTCAGGAGTAACAGGTGAATCAACATGGACCAAAATTCCTCAAAACCCCCGGACACAGAGTACAGTCACGATCTACCCTAGCCGGGGTTGGAGGGTTAAGGACATTCCAAGTTATTATAACCATGACTTATTCTTACCACCAAATCCCTCCAGAACGCCATTCTTGGTTCTCTCTTCCGGTTTTTGGTGCCGGCGGAGTCCCCTCTGCTTGGCTGCCATTAGCACGCCTTCCCCAGCTTACCTAGACCGCGAGTTTAGGTTAAGAGGAAAAGCGTTTAAACTGTTTTCGCAATATATGGTTCCCAGCAAGTAACAAAGTCTCTGTTACACTCTCCTCAGGCAATAGAAGCCGCGGAAGTCAGGAAAGCCATTGAACTTTCCCGGCGCTTGCTTCTCCAGACTTCCAACCAAGTCTTTAGGAGATATTCGGACGGCCTTATTAGAGGCAGTTCGAGCAAGGCAGGATCTGAGGATGTTCTTAGTGAAGAAACTTCTTGACCGTATTGCAAGCCAAGTAGTTCTGTCTCCAGTTCTAATTCCTTCTTTGATTTCACCAGCAGTTTGGAAGACTGTTTTCAATTTGGCACAAGCATTCAAGCAAGGTCCCCGCAAGCCCTGATGCCCTTGTTAGAACAAGGGATCAGGGTCTGGTGGTATCTGGGCGACTAACTGGTGGTGGCAGAAACAGAAAAGTTACGCATCAGTCATGTCTATGTTACGTTAAACCATCTCATATCTCTAGGATTCAAGGTCAACTTAGTAAAAGTCAAACCCTTGTTCCCCCACGAGTATTTCAGGGGATAGGGCTGGTCGAGGACACAGCTTCTCTCACTCTGAGTCAGAGTGTGGACACTCGAAACAGATTTCGCAAAAACTGTTTATGTTTCTCCACAGTCTGACTACGACACAGAAACTTTGGGAATCTCTAGTCGGTTCTCTCAACGGGGTTCAGCTAACTGTGAAGTTGGGCCGGTTGAAAGTCTAACGTTTAATCTTGGAGGGCAACAAATTTTTCCCACTATTACCGGCGGGGATAGTATGGCCTATCCCAACGTTATTACACAACTTACTAGCGGTTTGGGCGACGAGAGAAATGTTGCACGCAGTCATGTCATGAACCTCTCCTCCGCCGTCGGTATGGGTGGACATGGATGCGTCAGGCACGATAGGTTGGGGCTTTTAGTCAAACCTCGGGCATCAGGGTCAAAGGTTTTGGTCCCATTTAGAAATCTTCCACATCAATGTCAAAGACTTACTAGTCCCCTTATCTGTCCTTCAGGCTCACGGCTCTGCTTTACGGGGCAAGTCGGTGGCCTTCAGAATGGACAATCTGAATGTGGTTCACTGTATTCAGAAACAAGGGTCATTAAGATCTCGGAAGTGGCTAAACGTGTCAGAAAAGATTTTTATACTAGCCAACAGGCTGAACATTCATCTTCACGCATCTTATCTCCCAGGCGTAGCAAACGTCTGGGCAGACGCTCTGTCTCAGAGACAAGGCACTTCAGTAGAATGGGCGCTCTTGCGTGTGCGGAGCATTACCATCCACAAGAGGATTTGTTTGCATCTGAGAAGACTTGCAAACTCCCACTGTACCTCACCCGCCGGACGATAACGCCGGCGGGCGGACCTAACGCTCTGATGACGGACGGGAACGGGTCGAGTTCCATTTATCTGTTTTCCGCCGCCAGACGCGTCTCTGATGTGCAACATAGTCAACAAACTACAGGATTAGCGAGGCGTAGTCTCGCTAATCGCGCCCCTGTGGCCGGTGCAGTGTGGTGCCAGCATTTGTACACGTGGTGCCCGCACCCAGTGTCGCTCCCGGTCGGGTTGTTCCACTTAGAACACAATTGGCAACCTAGAAACCTCGCGGACTTGTTCATTATGGACATTCAGGAGGCCAAGTGGCTAGCACCATATGGTAGCGACGTGACCAAGATATTCACGAATCAATATACCCAGTCTACAAAGCGACAGTTTCAATCGCATTGGCAAGCTTTTATGTCTTGGATTCTTAGAACAAACCAAACTGTGCCCTCGGTGGCGTTGGTTGTTAATTATTTAATGTATCTGTTCATGCAGAAACATTTATCTGAAATTGATTTATGAGGGCAGGTTTTAAACTCCGCCCACCTCCCCGTCAGCTCAGGCCTACATGGTCTCTGGACAAAGCATCATAGTTATTCTCGTTCCCATATGTACCAAAGACTGCAGATTTTACAAAAGGGCAGTATTCCTTATGGCTTTGGCTACCGGGAACAGAGTATCTGAGCTGGCGGCGATGAGCAACACACCTATTTGCCTCAGGTTTGATAGGCTTCATGAGTGTATTCACATTGCACCTCCCCCAGGATTCTTAGCCAAGAATGAGCACAGTGAACACGTGTTTTCAGAGTTCACGGTGCCGGCGTTAAAAAGGGGAAAGGTGCACCATCTTTTTTTGCCCAGTGCAAGCTCTAATCAAATATTTAAGAGTGGCTCCTCTAAATCACCAGGGTGCTTTATGGGTCGCAAGTCCGGGTGAACGCTTGATGAAGCGTACACTGGCTTCTCTCTTGGTTGAGGACTTTAAAGAGAAGAATCCCGGCGTTGTGGGTAAGACCCACGATTTACGCAAGGGGACAGCCTCTTTACGTTTCCTTAATAATCTTTCGGTGGAAGTTATTAAGTCCACACAGTTGTGGGCCTCTAATCAGGAGTTTTTTGACTCGATACCTTTCAGTAGCTCTGGACAAACCTTCTTGCCATGTATAGCTTTACGGCAGAGGGTCTAGGTGGCCCTTTTAGTCACGTTTTGTTTAATTTCAAGAAAAAGGGGGGGGGAGGGTGCAGTCAGTGTGACATAGGACACCCTAGACCCCTCCGGAGTATGTGTTCGGAACATACGAGCTGGGATACTGTTTGTAGGCATTGTTTTATAAAATTTCTCTGTAGTATTTATTGCAGGAAATTGTGCTAAAGGCCAATAGTAGTGTTACAACAATTCTTGTTGTAAGTAGCTTTGGCTGTGAAGCAATAGATTTTTGAGAAATCTCGGTAGTTGCAACTACGACTTTTACTTTTGAAGTAATTACTTCTCCATAAGTACACAAGTTCAGTACTTCTATGAATGTACAAGAATTCATTTATGTTTGGTTATATTTTTAGGAATATATCCACTAGTTAATGGGGTTTATATGTGCACATGTAAACTTATAAGTTTTTAGTTTTCACCACTTACTTTAAGTGGGGTGCCTTCTTAACTAGCAGATCTGTGTACAGAGTCTCAGAGTTAACCCTTTTTCAAGCAGGCTTCTTTGAAGCACGCTCCTGCTTGTACCCCTTTTTGAAGATTTAGGCTGTATAAAGTTTATGCACCCGAATATCTCTTTTTTACAAGAGTAAGAATACTATGTGGTTGTTTGATTATCTGCTTTTCTAGAGTTATGATATGATTACGAATGTCCCCCTCCAGTCTTAGAAATCAGGCATGTTCGTCAATGATGGAGGGGCCACTAATAAATTATAGGTTTGACTCCTGTAAGGAGATAAAGAAAACCTAATATTTAGTAGTGGCCCCGTAATCATTGACGACTGGGGCCCTCCCGACCATCCCCTTCCCATTCGTTGATGTATTCAGGATTTTGGTTTACTTGATATGTCAGTGAAGGAAGAATGACGCCTGCAGTAGCGTCTGGTCAAAAGATCCACACAAGTACATCCACGATATGATGGAAAGCTTATTGAATAGTTATTCTTATTTTCTTTTTATTTTTATTTTTTACGAAGTTTTTTCGTAGTGAGAACCCAATTCATTATGACTGAAGCCATGAGTGAGGTCGCGTGCGCTCATGATGAAGGCTCCTCAGTTTTTTAAATGCTCTGCGCGGTAGATTCAAACTACGGCGGATGAGTGTTTGAAGAGGGTGCCTTATGTAATAGGCATGTTCGTCAATGATTACGGGGCCACTACTAAATATTAGGTTTTCTTTATCTCCTTACAGGAGTCAAACCTATAATAGTGGTCTGATCCCGTCAGCATACCTCTTACAGCTTTTGAATCTAAAATTCTTCCTTTTAGTCCGGAGTCCATCATGGCGTAGTCAATTAGAGATTTCTGTTCCTGCTCACCTTCACCTCTGTGCCATGTATATCTATGAATGTGACGATGTTCAAAAAATGTGTTAGACAGAAACATCTCTCTCTCCGCACATACTTCTAAAAGGAAGTCACCATTCATATTCCTACCCTCCACACCCCATTTACCTACTATACCTTCTATCTCCTCGTTTCCAACTCTACCATTCATGTCGCCTACTAATATTACTTGTGTACACTCTTGCCTTTCTCTTATACATTTATTGACTTTATTCCAAAATTTTCTATTTTCTTCCGCACCTTTCCCAGTTTCTTGGTTGACTGGTGCATAGACACACATAAAAGTATACCTATCTATCCCAATCTTGCACTCACACCATACAATTCTTGAGTCCACGCATCCATAGTTTTTCACACTTCCTCAACCTTTCTGACAAAATTACTGCTACCCCTTCCTTTTTCTTACGTTTATATCCTGCATCCAATCCAGACCAGACAACCCATCCTTCCCCACCCCACAAATCATGCTCACTCTCACCATCCCACACTCCAGAACCCAACAGGTGCGTCTCACCTACCCCACACACATCCACACATCCATCTTTAAGCTCTCGCATCAGACACTCTCTCTTGCTAAAATCATTTATGCCATTGGCATTGAAGGCACAGACACGGAGCACGCTTTCCTTCACCCGAACGACGTTTCCACCACTTTTCTGCTTTGTTCCTTCACCCCCGAGGGGGTCCTGGCCGGCAGCATACCGAGCACAGTTGTTTCCCAGGAGGACTTGGGGCCTGGACATAATGCCTCCAAACAGGGCGCCGGATTGTCAAAAGTATACTAAAAGAAAAACTAAAAACTGATACCAACATCAGTAAAAAAACATACAACACAGTAAAAATGAAAATATTAAGAAGATAGGGAGAACAAAAATATACAGGGGACAACAGAAATATAGTTACAAGGGGGATAATTTTTATAGTGGAAATTAAAAGAAGATTTAAAATTAAAAACAAAGTGTGCTGCTGAAGAAAATAGCACACCCGCCCTCCCCTTTAGTTCATTTCGCTTAACATTACCATACCAGCTCAGCACTCTTCTGTCCACTCTGGCCGACAAATGTTCCTGCTGCCCCACTCCCCCCTGTATCTCTTCAATCCTCCATCTGTCTCTATGAGTCACTCCACACATACTCCCCAAGCAGGTCATCTCCATCAATCACTATCTCCATCACATCACTATTTAGGAGTAGGAACTATAATTCATAGCTCTAAAACATATTAGAACAAAATAAAGCGATAATTTGTTTTTCTAAGAGTATGAAGGAGACAAAAGGCAGGCTGCATGTACGAATGTCTCCCCTAAAGCCAAAAGAGTGAGAGCCAAATTCAAGACGTTGGGGTCAAAATCCCTGGACAAAAAGTTTAAAGCAGTTTAAGTCATAGGATGAAGGAAAGATTAATTGAGGGAGAGAGTTCCACCTATTATTTTTGTCCGGGTTTATTAGTTTTATTATAGGGTAAGACGGGGTAATTTCGCCGCGACGCTAATAATTTGCATTCAAACGCCGATATCTCCGAAACTATTGCATGGATTCGGCTGCAGTTTGGCTTAAGTTGTAGAGCTAGTTTGGCTTAGGTTGTGTTGCAATTTCGCGGAGCATGGCGCCGGGGCTAGCGGTGCGTCTGACGGTATGGTCGGGTGTGTGTGGGGGTGTTTGTGAACTTTGTGGGTGCGTACACTGTGGTGGTGCGTGTGACACAGTGTTAGCAGTAGCCGTCAGCTGCTGCCTGGTACTTTGCACTAGCACCCACACGAGACACGTCCACACCCGCACTAAATACTTCCACACCCGTAGGCCTACTAAATACGTCCACAACCGCACTAGACACGTCCACACCCGCACTACATGTCCACAACTCCACACCCGCACTATATGTCCACAACTCGCGGTGAATGTTAAGGCTCTCAGCCTATGCCCGAGAGGAAGTAAGTTGAAATATAGAAATAAAAAAAAATAAAAAAAAATACACACCCGGACTAGACACGTCCACACCCGCACTAGACACAGTGACGCCTAGGCCTACACGTGTGACACACCTGCATCTCTGCCTGCCCTGTTCAGTTGTGTGTGTGTGTGCAAATTTTTCTATTGGCATGTTTAGTGGCAGTTTGGGTTTGTGAATGTTTTCATTGCTTTTACCTGCGCACTAGTGTTTTGTCTGGCCATTAATCATATAATGTTATCTAGTTTACTAGTTAGATGATGCGTAAAATAGGTCGCGGCGAAATTACCCCGCCTGGCGGGGTAATTTCGTCGCGAGAGTAACTTGTTTTTTTAGATCGGCAGCATGACCAAAACATTGTATATTTTGTTTTGCTTTTTGGGCATCTATAGCAGAAAGGCTGAATGTATAGATAAGAAATTAAAACATTCAAAATTCCATTTGTGGCAGTTTCTATTCGTCAAAAAACGTGATTTTCGGCAAAATTACCTCGTCTTACCCTATTTATCTAAAATCAACTATTGACGATACACAAATATTATGATTCAACAATTGAAAAGTGTGTGAAAAATATTTCTTATGTCATAATACTGTATATAAACCTATTGCTGTACAGTACCTTAACATATTGAATTAAGACCATGGGAAGTCAGATGTAGTCAGATTTTTTTTTTTTTAGTCGGAATCCATTTTATACACAGTATGATTATTAGAGGTTTTTTGGTTTTCTACAGTAATATTGTAGATTAGCCTTTCCTCTTTCTTTTCAGAGAATATAAATTGCAGTTAATGCCATTCTTGTGGGTGGAAATCACTACAGATATTTTGGGTCAAGCTGCCATGTATGACCCTGCCATGTTTATTATTGCAGGAATAAGGTTTTTTATGTTCATAGTAAAAAGAAAAAATTATTGATGACAAACAAATTCTTATTTCCCGTTGAAAAACGCATGAAAAATGCATACACAAATAATTTTTAATACCAAGAATATAACGACAATACAGTATGACAAGTTGAACGCCGAAGAACGATGAAACATTATATCTGTCCATTTTCACTGCAAGAATTTGATATTTTTTTCATATTATTTTGGTTATGTTATACTATGGGCTTTCCACTTTCTTATGATGTATAATACATTGAATGTCGAGGTGACTATTGTAGGATAAAACGATCGATAACAAACGTGCTTGGTCTCGCGCCAGACACTTTAACTAAGGCAAATCAGCGAGCTGTAATGGAAAATAATATCTCTAAAACTTATCCACAACTAAGAGTTAATATCTTATTAGGCCTATTTGTATTATGGACATATAATACTTTAAGACATTTGTATGAAACATAGTATATCTATGCAAATCTATGTAAATATCTCATAAAGCTGTGGTGTTTAACCCTCCAGCCCCGGCTATGTATTATATATATATTCCCCGAAATCTGGGTGTTTTGGCCGAAAAACGTCTAGCGTAGGCTACCGTATCTTTGTTATTCTGACTGCTTCCGCATTCCCGGGCATCACCAAGCGTAGCTGTGTTTCTTACCTGTAGAATGGCGTTAAGTAGAGCTCTCTAAGTCAACTGGTTCAGTTGTGATGATGATTTCATTGTAGATAACTTGATGGCAAAAACAGCCACTTTACACTACTTTTCGATACTTAACAACAACATACAGGCACCCTCCTCGCACCGCCCCATCACACTCCTTTGCTCCCCCTCCAAAGTCATGGAACACCTAGTATTACAACTAATTACACCCGACCTACCCCTAGCTCCAACACAACATGGCTTTAGGCCACTGCACTCCACAAACACTCTTCTCACAGACCTTACACAAAGAGCTTTTGACGGCATCAACTCAGCTAGACCACCACACAGATCACTATTAGCCACACTCGACATTAGTAAAGCCTTCGATACCATCCCCCGCCACAACCTAACAAATCAAATCTACAACACAAACATGCACAACACAAAAAGGTGGCTGGCCAACTTCCTAGCGGCAGATGTGCACACGTATCTTTTGCCAGTCAGTCATCTAAAATCAGAAACTTTCCAAACGGAGTCCCACAAGGATCCGTCCTATCGCCCGCACTCTTCAATCTGTACATGCACGATATAACTAACCCAATACGCCCCAAATAAACTTAGCCTCCTATGCAGATGACATAACACTCACATGCACACACCATGACCCAAAAAGAGCAACAGATCTCCTTCAACCCTATCTCAACACACTACATGGCTGGTGCACTACAAACAGACTTAATCTAGCCCCAGCCAAATCCACCGCAACCCTGCTCACAAGCTGGACAGGTGAACACGAATACATCCCTCAACTCACCATAAACAACACACCCCTAACACATACACACACACCCAAAATCCTAGGAGTAACATATGATACTCATGAATATGACATTCAAACAGCACACCACAAACATTAAAAAGAAACTGACACCCAGACTTAACGCCCTCAGGTCACTTGCTCACACAAAATTTGGACACAACAAAGAAACTACCACCACAGTATATAAACAATACATAAGATCAGTGATGGAATACGCAAGCCCAGCCTGGGCTTCTAACCTAGCTGAAACACATCATAAGACCTTACAGACTATTCAAAACAAAGCCCTGAAGATCATTACAGGCTGCACAGCTACTGCACCCACAGATCACCTACATCAAGAAACCAAAATCCTCAAAGTCAAAGACCATCTGGACATGAGAGGCACTCAATTCCTGGCGCAGCCTCCACGAACCAAGACCACCCACTAAACTACATGGCAACACACCCACAGACACCAAGAAATATCAAAACAACACCCAGCACACGGTATCACACACAATTATTGTGTGCCCACCCCGAACCAACTTCCAGAAGCACATCCATACTCATATCTCTCGCCAATCCATCCACTCACTCACAGGCAACACGCAGCTGCATGTACGACCTCCCGAAATCCATCCTTCCGAATCCTCCCTCCCTCGCGAGGATAGAGTCCACCTGGCCAGGCTGAGATGCGGACACCATCCAGCTCTCCTGAGCTATCAGAAGAGACTGGATGACTCCGTTGTCGACGCCTGCCCGGGATGTAACACAGCACCCCATACCATTAAACACATCATAGAAGACTGCATTTCACACAACCACTTACGCCAACAAGATAATCTACACTCAATGAGAGCTCTGTGGGAAAGCCCGATCGTGGCCATGGCCTTGCTCAGGGACTCGGGGCTGTTCGGCCAGGCAGCTTAGGGAACAACAACAACAACAACATACAGGTACACACGAACAAGCGACGCTCTCCTTCTTGTGGCCGGAGATGCGGGGCGTCGGTCCAGCCGGCTGTTGTTTACATGCGTCGGACCGACGCCTCGCACACCAAGCTCACAGGCTTTCAACCACTGGGCGTTAAAGAGCCCTTCCGGGCAGCTCTGGTATGCTTTTTTATGGGCGTTCAAGAGCCCTTCCGGGAACGAAGGGTTAAACAGATACATTAAGGAATAATAAATAAATATATATATATAAATATAAATATATATATATAAAGAGGAGTGTGTGGTAACCACAGAGGAATATGTCTTTTAAGCGTAGTAGGGAAGGTGTACAGTAGTACAGTGTACAGTGATTGACAGAGTGAGAATGGAGAATTGGATAGGCGACGAGCAGGGAGGTTTTAGGAAGGGAAGAGGATGTGTAGATCAGATTTTTACCCTGAATTGTGTTGTGGAGAAATATCTGGAGAAGAAACAAAAAGGTGTATGTTGCCTTTATGGACTTGGAGAAGGCCTATGACAGAGTGGATAGAGAAGGTATGTGGAAAGTACTTAGAATATACGGAGTAGATGGCAAGTTGCTGAAAGCAGTGAAGAGCATGTATGAGGGTGCAAAGGCGGCAGTACGTGTGGAGAATGAGCAGAGCGAGTTCTTTGACCTGAGTGTTGGGTTGAAACAGGGGTGTGTGATGTCCCCGTGGTTGTTTACTGTATATATGGATGGAGTCATGAAAGAAATACTAGGAAGAGCAGTGGATGTTGGTGTATCGCTGAAAAGGGAGGGAAATGAGTGGAAGCTGCCTATACTGCTGTTTGCGGATGATACAGTTCTGATGAGCGATAATGAATGGGAGTTGCAGGGTCTGGTAAATGAGTTTGGAACAGTGTGCGAAAAATGGAATTTGAAGGCAAATGCTGGGAAGAGCAAGGTTATGGTCTTCGAAAGGGATGAAGTCAAAGAATGTGAGGTGAAGTTGAACGGCCAGGCTATGGAGATTGTCAGCTCTTTTAAGTATGTGGGCAGTGTGTTGAGTAAAGATGGGACTATGGGTGAAGAAGTGCAGGAGAGGGTGCAACAGGGGAAGAGGGTTGTAGGAACGTTGAAAGCAGTAACAAGAAATAGAGTGGTCAGTATGAAGTGAAGAAGTCCTTGCATGACAGTGTGGTAATCCCGACACTAACTTACGGAAGCGAAGCATGGACGTTCGGGAAGAGACTCAGACCAAGAGTGAGAGCGGTGGAAATGAGTTACTTGAGAAGTGCGCGCGGAGTTACATGGAGGGATAGACAGACGAATGAGGAAGTAAGAAGGAGGTGTGGTGTGGAGGTAGATGTGCTGGAAAGTGTGAAAAGGAACAACTTGAATGGTTCGGCCATATGGAACGTATGGAAAGCGAGAGATTGACTAAGAGGGTGTACGAGAGCGAGGTGGAAGGACAGAGAGAGCGAGGTGGAAGGACAGAGAGAGAGAGGTGGAAGGACAGAGAGAGAGAGGTGGAAGGATGGAGTGAGGAAGTATATGAATGGTTGGGAGGAGGGGCATCGACTGACTGGGGACAGAAGTGCATGGGGTGGTTCGTTCGTGGCCACCCCTTCGGGGATCACGGCGTCAGGCAATAGATAGATAGATAGATAGATAGATATATAAATAACAAAACCGTGGTGATTTACTGCACGTACCCTATCACTGACTGGCACCAGCCCCCGGTGTAGGTAGAGGTAGTCTGAAGCACCAGTATAGTTGCCACACTCGTACTGGAACTTGGCGAAGGAGTACAGGGTGTCTAACATCTCTGGAATGAACTGCAGACACAAACAACCTTTTAGGATTTTGCATACTCAGGGATTTATTAGTGGCCCCTCCATCATTGACGAACATGCCTATTTCATAAGGCATCCTCTTCAAACACTAATGCGCCGTAGTTTTGAATCTACCGCGCAGAGCATTTAAAAACTGAGGAGCCTTCATCATGAGCGCACGCGACCTCACTCATGGCTTCAGTCATTATGAATTGGGTTCTCACTACGAAAAAACTTCGTAAAAAATAAAAACAAAATAAGAATAACTATCCAATAAGCTTTCCATCATATCGTGGATGTACTTGTGTGGATTTCTGACCAGACGCTGATTCAGGCGTCATTCTTCCTTCTCTGCTCTGCGCTCAGCCCGCCCGGACGTGCCTCCCCACGCTCCGCTGGTTCCGCATTCGTTGCGTCCCTAGTGAGTTTTTTCTCATTTGTTTACTCCAGGATGTATCGAGTAAGGTTAGGATAGGCGTAGCAGGAGTGTCCTGGGCTGGTTGCCCGCAGTGCAGTGTATTTTGGGTCGAGTGTATGGGGCATCTATTTCGGATGTACCCTCGTGGTCACGTTGTGGACATGTGAACTTTTTCACAGTTGAGTTAGTTTGTGATGCAGGCGGCTTTCACTACGCGTTAATTATTGCTGCCTTTTATCTTTCTGATGAGGTAAGCTTTGTTTTCTGACGTTCCCAGCGTATTTTTCTTCACTTAGTGAAGTTTTTTCTGGGTCCCGAGTCAGTCTTCCCTGGGTTGGAAGTTGTTGCTACGGTGGTGTGTTGGCGGTGGTTCCTGTTGTGATATTTCCAGTGTGTGTATATTTCAACTGTTATTATGCCGTCTGCCTAGGCCTAGCCAGCCGCTCGTAGCTTTGCCACATGTACTAGTGTTATTATTTATTATTTATAAATATGCCCTACTGTGTCATGTGTATCCGGGTTTTAGTTGTGTATTGGCTAATTCCTCGGACTATAATTGTTTCCTGGTTTAGTTGTGTATTGGCTAATTCCACGGATTATGGTGTGACCTTGGGTTAGTCGTGCGTGGCTCTCCTCGTGTCTTGTGTTGTTCAGATGGTGTCTGTTCAGGGTGGGTTTCCTTCCGGCGGGTTTTTTCTCGGTTTCACCATGAAAAAATCCTGGCCGAGAGCAGTGTTGGGCCACACGTGGTTGTTAACACTGGCTTGTATCCCCGGCGTGGGGGGGTGTCTGTGGCTCTCCAGGACTGCGTCTCTGTGGGTGCCTGGTTTCAGGCCTCCTTTGATTCCCGGCGGGATGGCTGTACCCATCCATATAAAACGGCGTTCTTGTGGACATACGTTTTGGGAGTTTTTCTACCTGGTTTTACGACAACCACATGAAAAACCTAGCTGTTGTTTAGGCTTTCCTCCCCGGCGATCTTTTACAAAGAAGTGGGGACAGGAACTTATGGGGTTAACTTTTAAACTTCTCACCCGGCGGGTGCACCTGGGTAGGGTGGGATGAACAACTTATGTCTTTCAGTTAGTTAACCAATCCATTTTAGTGATACTCTGTGTATCGCTGCCTTTACTCTTACGGCGATTGAAGGTTCAATTAGGTTAAATATCGATTCTCACACCCGGCGGGTGCTCCTAGGTGGAGGAACTAAGGAATTTACAAAATTCAATTTAACCTCTTAATTTAGTGATACAATTAGGTATCGCCGCCTTCTAACTTACAGCGATCTTTTGTGACAATTCGTTAAACATCAGATCTCGTATCATCCTGCCCTGGGCTATTCTACTAAAATAATTCAAGGGCCGGCGTCTTTATGGGGGGTTGCTTTGTTACAAAATTGAATCTTGAGACAGTCACCTCCTCCAAGAGACTATAAGTGCCATGCTGGACCATTATATCAGAGGGTATTCTTCACTTTCTTTAGCAAAAGATTTGTTTAGACTTTTTACACCCCGCCGCGTAGCGAGATGTGTTAGTTGTGTCTTTGCATCTCGTTACCCGGCGGGTTATTAACACTTGTGTGCGAACATGTTGGATTAACCTTATGAGCATTAATTCCTGGAAATTTTCTTTTTTTCCAGAGCTGAGCTCCGGCGGACCAATACAGACCCGGCGGTAGTTTTCACCCACCAGTCTCTGTCATGGCTACCGTGGCCCCAGTTTTTGCCCTGTGCATTACCCCTACTTGTGCTGGTATCCCTATTTTTGCACACACCCTTTGCATAAGGTGTGTTAAATGTCTAGACCGTTCAAGGGGTCTCTGGGTTATGCATAATTGTTCCTTTTGCTCCCAATTAGCTGTTAAAGTCCTTTGTGAGAATGATAAGACCGCGGCGGTAGCGTTGAGAGAGGTTCGACAACAGATGTCGGCCTACACTACCATTGTCGCGCATAAGTCACTTCAATGTGACAACGTCCCACTTTGGGATAGATTGCTGTCAGAACACCCTCCCCCTAAACGTTCCTCTAGAGTCACGAGTATTAAGCCGACGGAGACTAGTCAGGGTTCTGTATCGTCTGCGACTACACCTAAACGCCCGAGAGAGCCTACACCCCCGGCATCCGCCTCCTCGTCGCGGGCGAGATCTAGGTCAAGGTCACCTCTCAGACACCAGTCATCTAGTCGTGCCTCTTCACCGGCGAGTAAGAAGAGTAAGACGGAAGGTTCCACCAGTGGTCACGGCGGAGATTCCTCCAGATCTAAGACTAGTTCGC
Organism: Paralithodes platypus; assembly: GCA_032716605.1. Lineage (NCBI taxonomy): Eukaryota > Metazoa > Arthropoda > Malacostraca > Decapoda > Lithodidae > Paralithodes > Paralithodes platypus. Next base: position 40,465,922 of record CM064521.1, read on the forward strand.
GGTCACACCGCAGCCATAAATCCTCCAAAAAGGATTCACATCGGAAGTCCTCTCGACATTCCCCAAAGTCTAGTGCATCTCATCGTACCTCTACACCTGACAGAGTTTGTGTTACGGCCTCAGAGTCCAGTGCAGCGCCTGTCCCTAAAGAGGATTTGCCAATTAATATTTTAACCCTGGAAATGGAAAGTTCAGGAGGTTCAATAATTGAGAATGTTTCAGACTCTCAAGAGAGCGTAGGCCAGGGCCTCGGTGTTTGGCGGTTTGCTCAACCAGGGTCTGACCACCCACGTCCGACTCATACGAGTCACACAGTAGCCGACGTCCACAGGGACGCGGCGATCCCATCCTCTATCCCAGACTTATCTTGGAAACAAGGTACCCCTGCCTCGGCGGGGTCTTCTCAGGAGGATCGGGAGGAAAAAGACGAAGTTTCAATAATTTCGGATATGGAAGGACAAGGGTCAGGCTCAGGCTTGGACGCCGCACGGGATAATAATGATTCACCTGTAAGTTCTTCATCAAACCAGTTTGTTACAGCACAAGAAATTGATGGGTTGCTTACTCATGCTTTATCTAAATTTGTTGGTCAACAACAGGAAAACCCCACAATGGACTTGGGGGCTCCCTCGACAAGTTCTACGGTACGGCCTCTGATGACGTCAATTGATTTATCTAAGATTCCTAACCCTCCTACTCTGTCACCTGCAAGGAGCACTAAGCCTGCTACGGCGGCATTGACAACTTCAAATGTCAGGGTCATAACGGATGTCAATCCACCCCCTCTAGACAAAGCGCCTCTTAGAAAGGTAGCTATGCCCCTGCTTTATGGGCCAGACGAGTCATGGGTTCTTTTGAACCCCTCTAAACCAGAGCTTGCCCAACCTACCTTGTCAGGGGAACTCCCGGTACCGCGTGAGTGGTTTATCCAGGGCAACAAGTCAAAGAAATTAAGGGCCATGGATGCCTTGGGTAATGTTCTGGACGTAAACATCAAGGCTATACCAAGTTATTATCACCAGGATTATTTTGTGTATGCTTCTAAGCCTGCTTTACCCCCTGCCTCAGCTTTAAAACTATTTTCAGACTGGTCTAAGCTGGATGGGTTTAATGATATTAAGACTCTGTCAGCTCTTACTCCTGAACTAGATTTACAGACCGTCACAGACGACGCAGCTAATCCAGTTTTGAAGGTGGGACAGTTGGGTCCAGGACCTTGGGTGGATTGGGAGGTAGAGGCTCAAAACTTTGCAACCACTTTCACTTCTAAATCATCCCACCAGATCCCTCAAGATACACATTCATGGTTCTCCATGCCGGTGGGTTCTGCCGGCGGAGTCCCGGCAGCTTTGTTTGCATTCCTAGCTGCCCCTAAGATTAATCTTTGTGAACTGAAGGACCCGTTCACTACCCCTACCCCTACTCACCTAGACAGAGAATTTAGGCTACGGGGAAAAGCTTTTCGCCTGTTTTCACAGTACATAGTATCTCAGCAGGTGGCTAAGTCTTTACTACGGTCCACTCAGGCAATCGCAGACGCGGATGCTCGAAGATCGGTTGAGTTATCCCGGCGACTGATTCTTCAGTCGTCAATCCAATCCTTAGGTGACATACGCACCGCCTTGCTTGAGGCGGTGCGAGCACGACAAGATCTTAGGATGTCGTTAGTTCGCAAGCTACCTGATCGCATTGCTAACCAGGTGGTGATGTCACCAGTACTTACTCCATCTTTAATGTCCCCTGAAGTATGGCGAACGGTGTTCAATATGGCACAGGCCGTTAAGCACAGTCCCACCCCTTCTAAGAAACCTGCATTTAACTTCCCCAAACCCAGGCCTACTACTAAAGCTCAGCCAGGGGGATCTAAACCTTTTCTTCCGCCTAAGTCCTCCCACTCCCCCCAGGGTCAGTACAGGCATAGACAGAGTAGGTTTTCAGGTCAGAGAGGACGCGGCCAAAATAAACCAGGTCAGGGCCAGTCTTCGGCCAACACCAGCCAGCCGGCGAAGCGGCCAGCACCAACCCCACCATCAAAAAACTAAAGTCTCTCTCACTCCCGGCGCCTACCTTAAGGCCGGAGGAACCGAGGGTAGTACAGCCGGCGAACCCTTGTCTGCTAACTGGGTCGTTCCGAACGTGTCACCAAGCATGGCCGTTAAACACTTGGGCACGGATGGTGGCACGCAAAGGCATCACTTGGCAGTGGCTCCGGCGACCTCGATTACGTCAGCCGACAACGGCGAATTTTGTTTCTTTAGAGGTGGAGTCACTAGCCCAGGAAATGATTGCCAAGAATGTCATCATCCCGGTCCCCCCAAATTACCCTGTATTCACGTCCAAACTATTTTTGGTTCCCAAAAGGGACAGTGTTCAGATGAGGCCGGTCGTAGACCTGTCTTATCTGAATCTTCACATTCACAACGAATCTTTCAGAATGTTAACAGTACACCAAATCAGGCTAACACTTCCGCCGGGAGGTTGGATGTGTTCACTAGACCTGACAGACGCCTATTGGCACGTATCGGTCAACAAAAGATTTCAAAGGTTTTTGGCCTTACGGATCAGGCACCAAAATTTTGTTTTTCAGAGGATGCCATTCGGCTTGAACCTGGCACCTCGATTATTCACAAAACTAGTCCGGCAAGCCCTGATACCATTGTTAAAACAAGGGATCAGAGTGTTGTGGTATCTGGACGACTGGCTGGTGGTGGCAGAGACACAACAATTATGCATAAAACATGTCAATATCATTTTAAATCATGTCAAAACTCTAGGCTTCAAGGTAAATCTGGTAAAGTCAAACCTTGTTCCCTCACGAGTAATTCAGTGGATAGGGCTGGTCTGGGACACCGCCGCTCTCACTCTGAGTCAGAGTGTGGACAATCACAACAGGTTTCGCAGGAAACTGTTCAGGTTTCTTCACAGTCTGACTACGACGCGAAGGGTCTGGGAGTCTCTGGTCGGCTCTCTCAACTGGATTCAACTAACTGTCAAGTTGGGCCGGTTGAAAGTAAAACGATTAATATTGGAAGGCAACAAATATTTCCCACTCTTACCGGCGGGAAAATTATGGCCCATCCCGAAATTAATCCACACCTTACTAGCGGTCTGGGCGAAGAGGGAAACATTGCACTCAATAATGTCATGGACCTCTCCTCCACCAACGGTATGGGTAGACACGGATGCGTCAGGCACAATAGGTTGGGGATTTCAGTCAAATCAGGGGCACCAGGGTCAGGGGCTTTGGTCCCACTTAGAAATCTCGCACATCAATGTCAAAGAATTACTAGTCCCCTTGTATTTCCTTCAGGCTCACGGCCCGGCGTTACGGGGCAAGTCGGTGGCCTTCAGAATGGACAATCTGAATGCAGTCCACTGTATTCAGGAACAAGGGTCAACGAGGTCAAGGAAGTTGCTAAACGTGTCGGAAGAGATTTTTGCTCTAGCCAACAGTCTAGATATTTATCTTCACGCATCTTATCTCCCAGGCGTAGCGAACGTCTGGGCAGACGCTCTGTCCCGGAGACAGAGCACGACAGTAGAATGGGAGCTCAAGCAACCCATTTTCAACCTAATGATTGCAGAGCTCTCCCATCCACAAGTGGATCTTTTTGCGTCCGAGGAGACTCACAAACTCCCTCTATACCTCACCCGCCGGGCGAAAACGCCGGCAGGGGGGCCAGACGCCCTAGTGACAGACTGGAACAGATGGAGCTCCATCTATCTGTTTCCGCCGCCAGATGCGTCACTAATGTGCCACGTAGTGAACAAACTACGAGATTATCGAGGCTTAGTCTCGCTAATCGCGCCACTGTGGCCGGCGCAGTTGTGGTACCAGCAATTGAAAATGTGGTGCCCGGACCCGGTATCGCTCCCGGTCGGGTATTTCCACTTAGACACGATTGGCAACCTAGCGACCTCGCTGACTTTTGCATTATGGACATTCAGGAGGCCAAGTGGCTAGCACCATACGGTAGAGATGTGACAAATAAATTACTTAATCAATATACTCAGTCTACAAAATGACAGTATCAATCACATTGGCAAGCCTTTACTTCTTGGATCGTTAGGACAGAACAAACTGTACCCTCAGTGGCATTAGTTTTTAATTATTTGAATTATCTGTTTGAGCAGAAACGTTTATCTGAGGCAACATTAAAAAATCACTTAACTGCGATTAGAGTGCCCTTTTTAGACCTTACGGGTCTTTCCATACCGGTAGCGGAGGAAACAGGTTTTATGAGAGCATGTTTTAAACTCCGCCCACCTCCCCGTCAGCTCATGCCTACTTGGTCTCTGGACAAAGCTTTGTCTTTGCTTCACTCTCGTCTGTACCAAAATACTGCAGACTTTGCATTACTCTTAAAAAAGGCGGTTTTCCTTTTGGCTTTGGCCACCGGAAACAGAGTGTCTGAGCTGGCGGCGATGAGCAACACACCTAATTGTCTTAGGTTTGGTAGACTTAATGAATGTATTTCCATTGCACCCTCCCCAGGTTTTGTAGCCAAGAATGAGCATAGTGCACACGTGTTTTCTGAGTTCACGGTGCCGGCGTTAAAAAGGGGAAAGGTGCATCATAATTTATGTCCAGTACAAGCTCTAACCAAATATTTGAGAGTAGCTCCTCAAAACCCCCAAGGTGCTTTATGGGTAGCAAGTACGGGTAAACGCTTACTTAAACGGCGATTAGCCTCTCTTCTGGTAGAAGTCATTAAAGAAAGTAATCCCGGCGTTGTGGGTCGGGCCCACGATTTACGCAAATGGGCAGCCTCTTTACGTTTCCTGAAAAAAATTTTCAGTTGAAGACATAGCGTCCACACAGTTGTGGGCGTCTAATCATACGTTTCTGTCTAGATACTTGTCAGTTGCTCTAGACAAACCTTCCTTACCATGTATAGCTTTAAGGCAGAGGGTCTAGGTGGCCCTGCAGTCACTTTTGTTTACTTTCACGGGAAAGGGGGGGGGGGGGGTGCAGTCAGTTGACATAGGACACCCTAGACCCCGCCGGAGTATGAGAGCTGTGATACAATTTAAGGTTAAAATGTGATATGAAAATTTCTCAGTGAGAAATTGTGCTAGTACAATGTTAAGTACAAAACAACGGTGTTGTTAGAGTAGTTTAGCTGCGAAAGCAATTTAATTTTAGAATAATGGAGTTCCTTTGCAATTTATCTCCAAGTTTATGTTGGGGTTTATTATGTGCACATATAAACTTATAACTTGTTATTTTTTGTCACCACTCGTTGAGTGGGGTGCCTTTGTAACTACAGATCTGTGTTCAGAATCTTCAGGGTTACCCATTTTTTTGTCAGGCAGGCTTCTTTGAAGCACGCACCTGCCTGAACCCCCTTTTTCTTGTATTTTTTCGGCTACGCCGTTGTTAAATATATTTTCAAAGTAAGAATACTATGTGGTTGTTTTTATTATCTGCTTTTCTAGAGTTATGATATGATTACGAATGTCCCCCTCCAGTCTTAGAAATCAGGCATGTTCGTCAATGATGGAGGGGCCACTAATAAATTATAGGTTTGACTCCTGTAAGGAGATAAAGAAAACCTAATATTTAGTAGTGGCCCCGTAATCATTGACGACTGGGGCCCTCCCGACCGTCCCCTTCCCATTCGTTGATGTATTAAGGATTTTGGTTTACTTGATATGTCAGTGAAGGAAGAATGACGCCTGAATCAGCGTCTGGTCAGAAATCCACACAAGTACATCCACGATATGATGGAAAGCTTATTGGATAGTTATTCTTATTTTCTTTTTGTTTTTATTTTTTACAAAGTTTTTTCGTAGTGAGAACCCAATTCATAATGACTGAAGCCATGAGTGAGGTCGCGTGCGCTCATGATGAAGGCTCCTCAGTTTTTAAATGCTCTGCGCGGTAGATTCAAAACTACGGCGGATTAGTGTTTGAAGAGGATGCCTTATGTAATAGGCATGTTCGTCAATGATTACGGGGCCACTACTAAATATTAGGTTTTCTTTATCTCCTTACAGGAGTCAAACCTATAATACTTTTCCTTCCCACTCAAAGGTACTCAGTACCAAACTATCTGTTCATTTCTAAGAGTTTGTTTATAAATGCATTTATTCCTTTCATTTCATATGCAAACAAAAACTGTTTGACCATTGTGATTATAAATATACACAAAGCATGGTATGGCATTACATGCCTAATTACTTTTTAAAACTTCAGTTAGCTAGACAAAGTAACTTTGAAATCATCATAATAAGCAAGGTCCTTAAAGCAAACAAAATGGCTTTTCGACAAAAGATCTCATAAGTTAACTTGGGAATGACTGTACCTCTAAGAATAATAAATAAAATCTAGTATTTCAATAATAATGGCACATGAGTTCTTCAGCTTTAAGAAATATCTATGTTTTATGGGCAAGTACCGGTACCGTATGACTCCGGTGATTCCTGGTATATATACTGCTTTCGGGTAGTATATTACTTGTAACTTTGTCATATGCTATGCTCACAGGTACCTACCCAATAGCACTATCTTCTATGATTATGTATTATGTACTATTATTTATATCTTGTAAAATTGCAAATGTGTTTGTATATTTTATTAATATTGATTAATGTACAGTTGTATTCATTATATAATTAACAAAAGTTTGAATAGAATACTTCAACTTGAATTGTAGTTTCTTTATTCATACAGAATTTACCTGAACTTCCTATTTGACTAATTCCTTGAATATGACGAGAATACAAATTTATTTGGTCATATAGTGGTTTTGTGTTTTTTATTTCATAATACTGTATTGTTTTGCGCAGCTAAATCTTCAATGTAGTATTGTCTTACCGGTAGTGATTTTGATACGTTCTTTTGTTTTTATAATGTGCGGTTCCTATTTTGGTTAGTTTTTTTGCAAGTTTTATATTTTAATCTTAATTTATAGTGCAAAGTAATAGCCATGACACTTACACCATGGTTGTCAACGAGGAACTGCATTAAGGTGCGGTGATCCCGAGACGTCTGCAGTTGTTTCTGCACCTCACTGTCGCTGAAGATCTTGAAGATGGGCTCTGTCTCCGTCTGACAAACAATTATATGTATTCAGTATTTATAACTATATATGCCACAGTAATGCATTAAAGATATTGCCCAAGTTGACATGTTCCCCAGGTATTACTATAAATATAAATAATAAATTAAACATAGCACAAAATACAAAGATTACATAAGATTGTACCTGAATTTGGTTCAGTACATCACTAATTTAAAGAATCTTATGTTGGTTTACTATTACAACTTCCAAAGATAGTGATAAGTCCAATACTGTATGTAGTTGGCCTTAACCCTTTCAATCAGATGATGACAAATTTAGGTTTCATTCTAGCTAATTCCACGTATTTTTTTTTATTGAACTTAGGAATGAAATATCAGAGATAAAGGGTTAATGGAGTTAACTGTTAACCACTGATACCTAAAGGGCCTTCTTAAACTAAATAAAATACCTGTAGTCTACAGTTAGCATAGCTAGAATATAAAAAAATTGGGATAACCTGATTGAAAGTGTTAAAATTATGGTAGCGGGTAAAGTATGTGTAATAATTTACCTGTAAGCGCTTGAGCTCTGACACAACCCGTGAACGTCGCTCTGGCAGCTCAGCCGGCAGAGCTTGGTCAGGGTAGAGGGAGCCATGGATGTCCATAGCAAAGTCCACCATGTTGGTGCTGGACAGTAGCTCCAGCTTCGCTCGTTGTAAGTCCGTCTCATCGTAGATCTAGGAAATAATAAATAGCATGACAATAAAGTAAATATATATATATATATATTTTTTTTTTTTTTTTTTTTTTTTTGCAAATTTCTCTGGTCTGACAGGTTTCTAAATCAAAATTACATATGAATTCAGCTCCCTTCAACTTAGTTTCTGATCCAAATGAAATGTTTTTAACCCTCTCAAGACCATATGATGCAGAGGTTGCCAGATTAGCAATACTAAATAGAGTTCTCTCACTCTTATAATTACCTCTCCAAAATATGTTTTCTGCCCACAGCTAATTCAAAGACAACTGCAGAGGTTGAAGTAACTAAACTAAAGGTTTCTAAATACCCCTGATGGTAACAAAGGCTTTAAAGTATCCCTAATAGGCTCAAAATTGCATCAAGAACGTGAGAGGGTTAAAAATGTTGGCCATCAGAAATTAACCCCTTCTGTACCAACGACGGCAGGGAGCCGTCATAAGATGTGAAACGTTACTCTCAAACTTTCTTCTACTCAACAGCTGAGCTCTGGAACTCTCTCCCAGAATCAGTCTTTCCCTCTTCCTATGACTTAAATTGCTTCAAACTCTGTGTGTCCAGGCATTTTGGCTCGAACATCCCTTGACTTTGGCCCTGTCACTCTTTCAACTATGGGGGAGGCACTCGCTATAGGCAGTTCTGCCTTTTGCCTCCCTCAATCACATGGAAAAAATAAAAATAAAAAATAAATCACTCCCCAGCCCAGCGACGGCAGGAAGCCGTCAGTAATATACTTTCCCTGTAACTGGAACAGGCAGTGCCTGGTATCACGACCGTTTGAGCACTGCTCTCGAGTTGGCAACACTTCTCAGCTTATATCCAACCCTCTGCAGGCTGGGAGAGCCAGTACTCCTACATCTTTTGATGTGAAAGGTTGTTCTATTTTGCCATTTTGGCCACATTGCTTGGGACTGGGGGGGGGGGGATGTGATAGCACATTAATAGGTCCATTGAGCGATAATAAAGATCTCCAAATGTATCTAGATACAGTAACTCCTCTCACGCAACATGATCTGCATGGGTTTACTCATTGCTACTAATTCAATTAATTAACAGTATTGAAAACACCTAGTTACTTTTTTTAATAATAAATACAGCACTGAAAACAGTTACTGGTACCAGTACTTATTCAAATAAAGCACCGTTAACAGAGTAACTATTTTGAAGACTCTTGATACTTATAAAAAGTACTGTAACAAATCTAGTTTGTGGCTAATTTGTATAAAATTTTATATATCACAAGCAGTGCATCAAGTCTAAAATGTTTATTATGTTACCTAACTAAATAATTATACAGTAGTCCATTTATTATAAGTAGGCCAGAAATTGTGATACCTAACTTCTATAAACCAGAAAAGAGCTGTATATTTCCATGCCGATTCTTCCCAAATGGTAGAAATAGTAGCTCGCTTACTCTAGTTGTCTTTTAGTTATAGATGTTAGTGACCCAGATTTTCTTTCCTAGTTATAAGGAATGGACTCTAGGTTAGGTATTACTTCTATCTATCTATATGCTCAGGCCCAATCCCCATTTTGGGGGTAGCCGACTCAAGACAGAGAAAGAACAGGGAAAACACAAAAACAACATAAAACAAAAAATAAACACAGATAAAAAACACAAACTCACACACATCCAGGTCACCCAGGAGAAGACCCAGAGACCAGGGTTACCAAGGTCGCTCCAGCACTCCCCCGGCCCCTGACCACCCGGAGAGGTTCCGATCTCGGCAGGCAGACATGCAGCGGAGCCAAAGCCACAAGCCCTCCCACCACACTTCCAGGCACACCCTTCATATTAATCGTCCCCCCGGGCCAGGCGCCTGATGGACTATTATCTAGTCGAACTTGCGCCCGACCCCTTACTCCAAATGACCACGTGTTCACTCAACTATTCACAAGCATTCTCCATTCACTCCTGTCCACCACCACTTCCCCTGCCTGATCTAGTCATTCCTCTATCATCCAAAGCCTTTCCTACACAGTCTCTCCATCTCAATGGGGGTCTTCCTGCCCTTCTATCTCCCCTTGTACCTGACTCACATATTCTCTTTGTAAGCCTTTCATCTCCCATTCGTTCAACATGACCATACCAGCTCAGCACCCTTCTGTCCACTCTGGCTGACAAATGTTCCTGCTGCCCCACTCTCCTACGTATCTCTTCATTCCTCAATCTGTCTCTACGAGTAACTCCACACATACTCCTCAAGCAGCTCATCTCCATCACATCCAGCCCTCTTTTCTCCTTTTTCTTCAGAGCCCATGTCTCAGCCCTACTTACTTACCTGTGATAAATAAAATCACACAAAAAAAGCACTGAACTGGGCCTTCTAATGAGGTTGAAATTAAATAGTCATATCCCCTCTAACTCTGCGTCTCTCTAATGAATGTAAGCCTAATTTCTTCAACCTTTCTTCATATGGAAGATTTCTAATATTATGGATAATTTTTGTCATTCTACGTTGTACTCTCTCTAAGAAATCTATGTCAATTCTGTAATAAAGACACCAAAATTGAACAGCATAATCCATATGGGGTCTCACTAATGACAAGTAAAGTTTTGAGATAACATCAGAAGTTCTGTTACTCACACTCCTAGAGATGAATCCGAGAATCCTGTCTGCCTTGTTACGAACACTTATACACTGTTTTCTAGGTTTCAATCATTGCTAACAAACACACCTAGATATTTCTCACAATCTGAGTTTTCTAATTCCACATTAGCTAGTTTATATTTTGCAATTGTATTCATCTTCCCTATCTTTAATACCTTGCATTTGTCAATGTTAAAATTCATCTGCCAATTTACTGACCATTCGTGTAAAGAATCTAGATCCCTTCAATGGAGGCATTCTATGTCGCTATCTGAATCTATTGTTCTCCCCATCTTGGTATTGTTTTTGACGTCGACCAACAGATGTTTGGGAAATTAACCCACCAGACCCGGTTGGGCTCTGAGAAACCCATAACAAATGCGCCCGCGGAACTCGGTAGGGCTCTGAAGCACCGGCAGCTTGAAAGCCTGTAAGCTTGGTGTGCGAGGCGTCCGTCTGACGCATGTAAGCAACAGCCGGTTGGACCGACGGCGCGCATCTCCGACCACAAGAAGGAGAGGCGTCGCTTGTTCGTGTGCGGGTGTGTGTTATTGTTAAGTAGTGAAAAGTAGTGAAAAGTGGCTGATATCGCCACAAAGTTGTCATCACAACTGAACCAGTTGATTTAGAGAGCTCTACTCAACGCCATTCTACAGACCACGAAACACATCTACGCTTGGGGATGCGCGGAAATGCGGAAGCAGTCAAAATAACAAAGATACGGTAGCCTAGGCGTAGACATTTTTTGGCCCAAACCCCCGGGTTTCGGGGAAATTATAGAATACAATAGCCGGGGCTGGAGCCCCATAATAATCACCCATTATTAGGACTTCTGTAGATGGGTTGGGCAATTCCATTAGTAGTGTCCTTAGTAAGGGTAAAGGTAAAGCGTAAAGGTAGGGTAAAACACCGAAATAGGTACAGTACTGGGTACTTTTCTTCCGTAATTGAGTACTGTACCGCCAACTTCAACTGGGTGGTATTCTTTCTGTCTTTCTTCTTCGGCATATTTACACACGCCAGCCAGGACCCTATCAACATTCTCCACTTTAAAGGTAAAATATATCATATTTAAGCATTTCCATAGGTCTTACTAGTTATTAAGTGAATATGTGTGCGTGACAGACAAGATTCGTCGATGCGGACAAGGTCTGAAACTATTTAAATATTGATAAAACTACTCTACCTTGTCTTCAAGAGATGGTCGTCGACAGAGTACTGGGGCGTGATCAGCTGACTTTGTGTTCGATTCCATGAGTTATGAAATGCATCCTGTGCCAAACTATGGATTTTTATAAAAACTCGCGATTTTTGCGGCGCGTCAATGAAAGTAGTATTTATTAGCACAAATACTATTTGGAGACAGTGAAAATAAGCAAGAAGTGAAACGAAAAATACATAGTATGTGGACGAAAAGAGAAATACAGTACTAAGAAAACAAATAGACGATTAAGCTCAATTAGGGTAAAACACCGATAAAGGTACCGTCGGTCAATTAAAGTACCGATTTTCATTTACACATAGGTCTATAAAAACTTTCTGTATACAACTTTCATTGGTATATTCATAAAGAGCACACTCTAAACTATTAATAAGTCACTTAAAACACTAAAATAGGCTTACGGCAGCCATGTACTAACATGGTGAACCTTCATGAAGTTGGCGCGAAACGGCGAATTTATCGGTGGATGGAGGTTGGTTCTTTTTTTACCGGGTGATGGTACCACCCTTATAACTTTGGTAATTTAATTCATATCTTTCTTATACCCTTACATATGATTCAGAAAACCTTCAGCTTTGCATATACTGTATAGGCCCTATGCATATTTCGTACCTATGCCACATAATAATACGTTATTCGAATACTGTACTTACCAAAGTCGCTGTAGGGCCATCAGAATTGTCTCAATATTATCCTATTTTTGCCCTCCAGCCCCGGCTATGTAATATATATATATTCCCCGAAACCCGGGGGTTTTGGCCAAAAAACGTCTACGCCTAAGCTACCGCATCTTTGTTATTTGGCTTGCTTCCACATTCCCGCGCATCCCCAAGCGTAGATGTGTTTCGTACCTGTAGAATGGCGTTAAGTAGAGCTCTCTAAGTCAACTGGTTCAGCTGTGATGATGATTTCATTCGAGATAACTTTATGGCAAAAACAGCCACTTTACACTACTTTTCGATACTTAACAATAACATACAGGCACACACGAACAAGCGACGCACTCCTTCTTGTGGCCGGAGATGCGGGGCGTCGGTCCAGCCGGCTGTTGTTTACATGCGTCGGTCCAGCCGGCTGTTGTTTACATGCGTCGGTCTCAATTACATATGATTCAGAAAACCTTCAGCTTTGCATATACTGTATAGGCCCTATGCATATTTCGTACCTATGCCACATAATAATACGTTATTCGAATACTGTACTTACCAAAGTCGCTGTAGGGCCATCAGAATTGTCTCAATATTATCCTATTTTTGCCCTCCAGCCCCGGCTATGTAATATATATATATTCCCCGAAACCCGGGGGTTTTGGCCAAAAAACGTCTACGCCTAAGCTACCGCATCTTTGTTATTTGGCTTGCTTCCACATTCCCGCGCATCCCCAAGCGTAGATGTGTTTCGTACCTGTAGAATGGCGTTAAGTAGAGCTCTCTAAGTCAACTGGTTCAGCTGTGATGATGATTTCATTCGAGATAACTTTATGGCAAAAACAGCCACTTTACACTACTTTTCGATACTTAACAATAACATACAGGCACACACGAACAAGCGACGCACTCCTTCTTGTGGCCGGAGATGCGGGGCGTCGGTCCAGCCGGCTGTTGTTTACATGCGTCGGTCCAGCCGGCTGTTGTTTACATGCGTCGGTCCAGCCGACTGTTGTTTACATGCGTCGGATGTACGCCTCGCACACCAAGCTTACAGGCTTTGAGCTCATGGGTGTTTAAGAGCCGTTCCGGGTAGCTCGGGTGTGTTTTTTATGGGTGTTTAACCCTCTCACCACGGAAGGCCTCTTGAACGCCCATAAAAAAGCATATAACAGCTGCCCGGAATGCCTTTTGAACGCCCAGTGGTTGAAAGCCTGTGAGCTTCGTGTGCGAGGAGTCGGTCCGACGCATGTAAACAACAGCCGGCTGGACCGACGCCCCGCATCTCCGGCCACAAGAAGGAGAGCGTCGCTTGTTCGTGTGTGCCTGTATGTTGTTGTTAAGTATCGAAAAGTGGTGTAAAGTGGCTGTTTTGGCCATAAAATTATCTCCAATGAAATCATCATCACAGCTCAACCAGTTGACTTAGAGAGCTCTACTTAATGCCATTCTACAGGTAAATAACACAGCTACGCTTGGGGATGCGCGGGAATGCGGGAAGCAGTCTGATTAACGAATATACGGTAGCCTAGCCTAGACGTTTTTTGGCCAAAACACCCAGGTTTCGAGGAATATATATATAATACATAGCCGGGGCTGGAGGGTTAAGAGCCCTTCCGGGTCTGAAGGGTTAAGCAGCTCCTCGTTGTCATATAAGACGTTCAGTTATTCACAATTGTAAATCATGTGTGGAAATGCTGATACTGAAGCTACATTCTCCATATTAGCCTGAAATATGACGAGAGACCGGAAGACCGCCATTGTTAACCAGTTAACCACTGAATGAGCAGACTGGTCTGGAAGTTCTAGGAACCCTTACACTATTCAGGGCCTATATACAAAAACTACATCAAAGCATTGTCAATAAATAAATATACCGGTAACATATATTTATTGCACAATTCGCGATTTATAGCCATTATTTCCAAGGTACAGTACTGTAATTACAAAAAATTACCACTAGACATCGTAGTTCGGAAAATGGCTTTGGCTTCAACTTGATACACTTATGGTGACCATATCTTACTTTGAAATATATAAAACATAACATATAAGAGGTAGATTTATGCGATAAAGGTAGCGTCAGGCCACCCAAAACAATGGTACTTTTATTGACCGACCGCAAAAATCGCATTAGTTTTTATAAAAATCCATAGTTTGCCACAGGGTGCATTTCATAACTCTGGAATCGAACACAGGGTCAGCTGTTTACCGCTAGTTTGATTGCAACCGCCATTTTGAGTGGAGGTGATGTGGTTTTATGAATATTTAGAAAGTTTTATGGTCAATATTTACGAGCCGCACCACAGCTGGGATCTCATTTCTAATGGTAGATTTGGGTTCCTATCATTTTATGCTTCATTGCTAGCCTAGGCCTATATACTTTTAATCCACCGGATGGATGGGACTCGTTAGCCTTGGTCGGCAACTCATCTAGGGGAGACAACCTTATACAAATCCGGGTGGATGGGACTCGTCAGCCTTGGTTGGCCACCTGTCCAGGGGAGTAAACCTGATACAAATCCGTACTGCTTACCTAAGGGTAAGGCAGGTTAGTGGATGGATTAGCCGAACACCACTGTAGAAAAATAGTGCTAACAAGATACACAGAGGGCCTCGGAGTTGCACAGATCCTAAATTGAGTGGTCAATCCTGCAGACCTATTCCCTGTGAGAGGGACAACCCGAGCCAGTTTAGTTGGCTCGGGTTGTCCCTCTCACAGGGAATAGGTCCGCTTGGGGGTATTCTGTGTATGGCCACCCTCATAAGGGGAGTAAGGCGTCCGGCGATAGATAGATAGATAGATTTTTTTTTTTTTTTTTTTTTTTTTTTTTTTTTTTTTTAGCATTAACCAGGATGGATGTAGTTACCGGGTGTACCACTACCGACATACAACATAAATCATCTATAAATACTTATAAATCTATAATACTAGGTTTGGTTAGGGTAATGTATTTTTGTATCCAAAGGCAGTCAAAATAGACGGGAACATGATGGTGAGCGTCCGCGTAGTGTTAAACAAGACGGGCGGTACACCCGGTAACTACATTCTTGCCCATTAACCTAACCTAAATGTATTTGGGGGCTATTAGATTAGGTTAGGTTAGGTTTTTTGGTTAGGTTAGGCCTAGCCTAGGCTAATGCTAAAATAACAAAATATTTTACGGTGGATAAAAAGTATATAGCCTAGTAATGAAGCATAAAATGATAGGAACCCAAAACTACCATTAGAAATGAGATCCCAGCTGTGGTGCGGCTCGTAAATATTGACCAGTTTTAGACCTTGTCCGCATCGACAAACCGGCGAAACTTGTCTGTCGCGCAAACATATTCACTTAATAACTGGTAAGACCTATGGAAATGCTTAAATATGATATATTTTACCTTGAAAGTGGAGTGTTCATAGGTGAACTAGGCACTATCTGATGTGTGCGAATACGTCGAAGAAGAAAGACAGAAAGAATACCACCCAGCTGAAGTTGGCGGTACTCAATTACGGTAGGAGAGACCACAGTACCTATTTCAGTGTTTTACCCTAGACTTTTAACCCGTGGAGCCCCGGCTAGTTTTGTAATGTTTGTTCACCAGAACCCGGCCGGTTTTCAAAAAATGGTTTTATTCCAAAAACAATAGCGAATGGGTTAGGAATGAAGGAAAAACCACGAAAAACTGCTCAAAAAGCTTAAGAATGGTCCTACAGAGCCCCCGAAAACGTATTTTACAAGAGTAAAAAATTGAAGGCAATTACCCCAAAAAAACAGGTTATTGCGCGGTCACGCGCACGCATGTTGACTTTGAGAGTTTTCAACCATCGGCACGGTTGCGTGGGATACGTACACAGTTCCCATACAAATCTGAGCCCTCTCGAGTGGCTACACCTGAGGTTGCAGTCGGAGCAATTAGGGTGACTCGTCAGACGCGTCGCTGGGGCTGTGCGTTATATACATCGCCGACGCGTCGCTGGGGCTGTACGGGTTAATAAAGAAAAAGTAAACGCCAATAGGGGGGGCCGTTGTAAAGGTGATCTCCCCGACCATACACCAGAACCAGAACCTACCTCTGACCGCCCCGGGTAGGCTAGCTTATATCCTAGTGTTTACTATACCCCTTTGAAAGGACATTAACCTAACCTAACAACCTTACCTGATAATCTTCAAGGACACTACATCCGCCTTATTAGAAACAATTTATTAGGGAAAATAGGGACCAATAGACTCGCCATATTTTTCTCACTATAGTCCGCATGGAGGAATTTCGTTATCGACACTTGAAAAACCCCGATTACACCGGAAAAAAAAACACGTAAACAAAGCATTGCGCACAATGAATCCTTCGGGTAAAAATTAAAGAGACCCCGGACAGCCTTTTTACTAGTTAATTCTAGTTTTTTGTTTATTTTTCTTTGATATACAGTGTTGTTTAATACCGAGGACCGTCGCATTTTAGTATTTTCAACATTAGCCTAACCTAACCGAAAACTAAACAGGGAACATGAGCTGGGTTTAGACCGTCGCGTACCCATAAACAGGGAACGTGAGCTGGGTTTAGACCGTCGTGCACCCATAAACAGGGAACGTGAGCTGGGTTTAGACCGTCGGTTAGTTTTCGGTTAGGTTAGGTTAAGTTAGGCTAGGCTAGGCTAATGTTGAAAATACTAAAATGTGATGGTCCTCGGTATTAAACAACACTGTATATCAAAGAAAAATAAACAAAAAAAATAAGAGTGAGAGTAATCTATTTCTTATTGCTAATCTGGCAACCTCTGCGTCATAAGGATGTGAGAGGGTTAAAAGAATGCAGAGATGAGTTAAGTTACCATTAACATTTCTATTTAACCCGGGAACTGCGGGGAGACTCTTAAGAGTAAGGGAAAAAAAAATCCATTTAAAACACCCAAAAAAAATATATATATATTTTGTTTTTACCCCTGGGCCATGCCAAATATCACTCCTCCACCTCCCCTCCTTCCCCACTTTCGTCCCCTCCTTCAGTTATCACCTATTTTCCCTGTTATTCCCTTATACTGTGGTCTATTTTCGTGCTAACATTAGCGAGTTGGTAGCAGGGCATTGTCATCACTGTTACCAAGCGAGTGGAAGAGAGAGAGAAAGAGAGTATCGATCGACAGTCTCTCTCCAGACTTGGGAAAGAGTGGTGGGGAGGGAGGTTGCCTCAGCCATACATTATGTAACTCCCGGCCTGTATCGCCGATTTTGACCATCCAAACGCTGTTTCCACTTGTTTTATTGTTGTAACAGGTTAATACCTTTATAATCAACCTATAATAGGCGGATATGGATAAGTAGTAATGCTATTTATGGTAAAATAACTATGTTAGTGATGGGAACAGCTCAAATATGTCAGCACAGGAGTGTGGTGTCTCATACCCCCCATGCGCACTTCTTAGGTTAATAAGTCATTAGAAACTGGTATAGTTCCAGAAGCTTGGAAGCTTGCAAATGTAGTTCCGATCTTCAAAAAAGGTGATAAATCAATAGAATCCAATTACCGTCCCATTAGTCTCACTTCAATCATAGGAAAGCTACTCAATTATTGCTAGGAAAATGAGAAACCACTTAGAAACATTTAACTTAATCAATTCTTCTCAGCATGGATTCACGCAGGGACGGTCTTGCCTTACTAATTTGCTTAGTTTTTTCTCAGAGGTATATGAAGCAGTAAATAATGACAAGTCATATATTATATATTTAGATTTCAGTAAAGCTTTCGACAGAGTCCCTCATGAGAGATTGATGAGAAAGGTTGAGGCACATGGAATAGGTGGGGCGTTGTTAGGATGGATTAGGTCATGGCTAATTGGTAGGAAGCAGAGAGTCAGCATAAATGGTACCAAGTCAGAATGGGGAGCAGTCAAAAGTGGTGTCCCCCAGGGATCTGTATTAGGTCCTCTGTTGTTTATTATATACATAAATGACCTTGATTTAGGTATAACTAGTAGTATAAGTAAATTTGCAGACGATACCAAAATGGGGAGAAAAATTGATTCAGATAGAGATATAGTGTCTGCAAAGGGATTTAGATACCTTACACGAATGGTCAGTAAACTGGCAGATGAAGTTTAACATTGACAAATGCAAGGTATTAAAGATAGGGAAGATGCATACAAATATTAAATATAAACTAGCTAATATGGAATTAGAAAACTCAGACTGTGAGAAAGATCTAGGTGTGTTTGTTAGCAATGATTTGAAGCCTAGAAAACAATGTATAAGCGTTCGTAACAAGGCAAACAGGATTCTCGGGTTCATATCTAGGAGTGTGAGTAACAGAACTGCTGATGTTATCTTAAAACTCTACTTGTCATTAGTGAGACCCCATATGGATTATGCTGTTCAATTTTGGTGTCCATATTACAGAATGGACATAGATTCATTGGACAGAGTACAATGTAGAATGACAAAAATTATCCATAATATTAGAAATTTTCCGTATGAAGAAAGGTTGAAGAAATTAGGCTTACATTCGTTAGAGAGTTAGAGTGGATATGATAAAGGTATTCAAGTGGGATTAATAAAGGGGACATGAAAAATGTACTAAAGCTCAGTGATAGCGAAAGAACTCGTACAAATGGTTTCAAATTAGATAAATTTTGTTTCAGAAAAGATATAGGCAAATATTGGTTTGGTAACAGAGTTATAGATGGGTGGAATAGGCTACCAAGTGATATAGTGGACCAAGAACGATAGGGAGCTTTAAGAGAAAATTAGATAGGCATATGGACGAGATGGGACCCCCGTCATCTTGTGTTAATCCCTGACCATTTTGGTGGGGGCAGTACTCAAGGTATTAGTGAGTTGGGCCTATAATTGGGCCTTGTAATTGGGGTTGGGTGTGACAGGGATCTGCCTTGTATGGGCCGATCGTCTTTTTGCAGACTCCCATTTCTTATGTTCTTATGGGTTGGGTGTGAGGGGGATCTACCAGGTGTGGGCCAATCGGCGCTCAGCAGACCCCCGTAATCTTGTGTTAATCCCTGACCATTTTGGTGGGGGTAGTACTCAAGGTGTTAGTGAGTTGGGCCTATAATTGGGGTTGTATGGGCCGATCGGCTTTTTGCAGACTCCCATTTTCTTATGTTCTTATACTAAGTATACGGTAGCATTCAAGGAGACTACATCAGGACTCTTCTTCTTCTTCTTCTTACCTCTGACCGGGTATAAGCTATCCTAGTGTTTACTAGCCTATACCCCTTTGAAAGGACATTAGCCTAACCTAACAACCTTACCGGTAACGGTGGTGATGGGCTGGTCTATCAGAGTGAGAACTGAGCGATCTCTGCCATACCCATAGCTTACTCTGACTGTTCCTTTAACTTATATATTTTCTAGATCTCAAGTGACGGCGTCTCTTCCGTGGATTGACCTCCCAATCTACCAAGATTGGAAGCCAAAGCGTCACATTTTTCCCTTGCCCCTCAACTTTCTCTTCATAATTGCTGAGGGGCACAGGGCCCTGGGTGGGGCTTTGGTTTCCCGGGCGTTTCCGCACCCTCCTCAGCTCCCCGCCATGGAGTGGCTTCAGTCACCCAGGCTTTATTGTGGTCGGCAGGGAGGGTTCTGTGGGGGCGCTCGGTTATGGCCTTGGAATTGCTCGGGGCCTTGGGGCTGTTCGGCCAGGCAGCTTGGGGAACAACAACAACCTTACCGGTACCTAACCTATCCTAGTATTATGGGTGGGGGCTGCCGCCCCGAATACAGGACGTTTCGACGGTGTGTCAGTTCGCCGGTGCTATTTGGAATGTTCGACGGTACCGTCGAAATGCCTTATAGCCTAAATATTTATTTATTTATTTTTGTACTATGTAGTCTATTTTTCAACTGTAGCCTATTTGTTGACTACTTATAATATTTTTATGTTTAACCCTCCTGGCCCGGTTGTCATTTTAAAATGACACCACGAATTAGGGGGCAGGAGCCCGGGTGTCATTTTAAAATCTGTAAGCTTGAAAGCCTATTCAGCTTGGTCTGAACGCTGTGCGTCCGACGCATGTAAACAAAGCCGTTAGTCACCGCACCTCCGAAAACAAGAAAGAGAAGACTCGTTTGTTATTGTATGTCGTTGTTTCAGTAGTGAAAAGATCGTCATATTGCTAACATCGCCTGCAAGTGCTCTCCACTGAAATCGTCATCACAACTGAACCAGTTGACATAGAGAGCTCTACTCAATGCCAGTCTACAGATTGGAAACCGCACTACATTTATAGATGTGTGGGAAATTTCTAGCAGTTAAACTAAACAAAAATACGGTAGCCTAGGCGTTTTTCGGCCAGATCGCCCAGGTAGCCCACACTGTCATTTTGAGAGCCTGCCCGGGCCAGGAGGGTTAATATAGATGTGCTAATTGCAACTATATATATGTCAGTCCTAAACTTGCTATTTGTAATAGGCCTATCTAAAGTCACTGTATCTGTCACCATTTCACAATATACCGTATCCATTCAAAATGTCACATCGCTACAACCAACCTGCCAGGACAAATCATAGATTATAACCGGATTAGGCTGTATTCGAACCTGCAACATATAATTTAGTTAGTTAAAGAAGTGCAACGAGAGAATGAGTATTATAATTTAAAAGCAGCATTTAAGTTTTAATAAATTACATTATAAGGTAGGCTACACCATACTTTATGAAGGTCGAAAGCTCTTTTAATAGTAGTGGATCTGTGAGAAATGTGAACCGGGCTGAAGTAAGATTATATAATTATAGCCTACATAAATCCATAATGAACAGTTCCAAAATACACCAAGAGATATATACGATTTGTCTATGGTTAAGACTATACATACACACAAACACACATACGCGATAGTATGCGCTGCATGCACCGAGCGTATAAGTGCACTAGAACTATATCAATAATTCCCGACATCCTTTATAAATTATAAACAGAGAAGGAATAATACAGCTATAATAAGTTCACATTTGTTTGCCGATTGCCGAATCTCGCAAGAAAGCGGTAGTTTAAGATCGGTGACTTCGGACCCAAAATGTATTGGTCCGAAGTCATCAAAATGGGCCGAGGTCACCGAGGATAGTGGTCCGAGATCACTGGGCCGAAGTCACTGGCACCCGATTTCCGCACTTCAATTAAACATCCTACAAGTTATAACCAGTCCCCTGACCAGTTCTTAATAGGTTACCGGTATTGAGGATATTATAACGGGAACATTGCGAAACATTTATCATCTATTGTTATGCCAGGTTTTTACTGGGGTTGTGTTGACTAAGTCACTAATAGGTAGGTTCTTACTCGACTGGAGAAGTTTATATATTGAAACATTATAAATATGTATTTAGTCCTATTCATTCGGACTTTGCTGAAGAATCGAGAAACAATTTCGAAACGGTTAAACCTTCGAATTAAGGCTTCGATGGTTCTAATTCTGTACACACACAAATAGAACATAATATGACCCAAAGTTAATAAACACAAAATGCCAAATTATATGTATTATACATGGCTTCAAACTTTCACTATTCATAACCCAAACCAAACGCATTGTGACATTAAAGTTGAATTGTCTATCATTCGACGATAATAAACAGTTTAGGAAGGAATTGTGGAACCTTTTAATTATTATAGGCTAAAAGTCTGAAAATATCCCTTGGCATGAGATATGAACTCAAAGAGGTTGAACAGTACAATTAGCACAATTAGACGGTTCTGACAGAGACATTTCGACGATCGCGAGATTGGATGTTTCGACGGCATCGTCGAACTGGCGCACCGTCGAATCGTCCACACAACGCCGCCCCCACATCCCCGCTATTAGACATCTTTGACAGATTTTTGGTGTATTTTTCTGTGAAAAGGGTATTTTTTCAATTTGTCAATAACGAAAATCCTCCATGCGGACTATGTGGA
This sequence comes from Paralithodes platypus, assembly GCA_032716605.1. Taxonomy (NCBI): domain Eukaryota; kingdom Metazoa; phylum Arthropoda; class Malacostraca; order Decapoda; family Lithodidae; genus Paralithodes; species Paralithodes platypus. The sequence goes on from CM064521.1 coordinate 40,488,036, forward strand.
GAAAAATATGGCGGATCTGACAGGGATCTACCTTGTATGGGCCGATCGGCTTTTTGCAGACTCCCATTTTCTTATGTTCTTATACTAAGTATACGGTAGCATTCAAGGAGACTACATCAGGACTCTTACATAAGAACATAAGAAAATGGGAGTCTGCAAAAAGCCGATCGGCCCATACAAGGCAGATCCCTGTCACACCCAACCCCAATTACAGGCCCAACTCACTAATACCTTGAGTACTGACCCCACCAAAACGGTCAGAGATTAACACAAGATAACGGGGGTCTGCTGAGCGCCGATTGGCCCACACCTGGTAGATCCCCCTCACACCCAACCCATCTCGTCCATATGCCTATCTAATTTTATCTTAAAGCTCCCTATCGTTCTTGATCCCACTATATAACTTGGTAGCCTATTCCACCCATCTACAACTCTGTTACCAAACCAATATTTGCCTATATCTTTTCTGAAACAAAATTTATCTAATTTATAACCATTTGTTCGAGTTCTTTCGCTATCACTGAGCTTCAGTACATTTTTCATGTCTCCTTTATTTACCCCACTGAACCACTTGAACACTTCTATCATATCCCCTCTAACTCTGCGTCTTTCTAACGAATGTAAGCCTAATTTGTTCAACCTTTCTTCATATGGTAGATTTCTAATATTATGAATCATTTTTGCCATTCTTCGCTGTACTCTCTCCAAGGAATCTATATCCATTCTGTAATAAGGACACCAAAATCCATATGAGGTCTTACTAATGACAAGTAAAGTTTCTAGATAACATCGGCAGTTCTGTTACTCACACTCCTTGAGATGAACCCCAGAATCCTGTTTGCCTTGTTACGTACGCTTATACACTATTTTCTAGGTTTTAAATCGTTGCTAACAAACACACCCAAATCTTTCTCGCAGTCTGTTTTCTAATTCAGCATTAGCTATAGTCCAACAGATCTTAACAGGCGGTCCTACCCGCGGTTACTCCCTTTACATTGGTGCTATATGTATAATTATTTACAACAAAAATATATTATTTTCGGTATTAAGTACCTTAAGTCGGTTTGAAATGCTCAGGCAATTTCTACATGTACAAAAAAACGTTGTTTTTATAATTAATTCGCTTGTTATTAGTAAATACAACGGACATTGTACCCAACTTGGCAACTTAGCTACTGCGTTGTCAGGTTTCTGGGAAAAAAACTCCCTCTCAGATTATCCCTTTAAACTATAAAAAAACATGACGTGATGGCGCGCTGCCAGGCGCACGAAATTAGTACTGTAACTTCTAAACTAAATCAGTTCATTCCTGACTTTGCCACCATCCACAATGGAAGCCTCTCCAAATCGCCCCACACACTTGCATAGTCAGGTAAAAGAGATGGCCTATAACATTCACCAATACTTCCAGAAAGAGAAGGAGCTTGGATGCCCTTTTATTGCCGTAACAAAAGCTACTTCCCGGACAGTTGCAGCCACAACACTGGGTGAAAGAACAATTTCAAGAATAACGAAAGAAGCAAGAATTAATGAAGAAAACAATAAATCGCCCAAATTTATGTCACCCAAGAAACGACAACGCACAACACCCATTACAGATTTTTTTGATGGATTCAATGAAGGTGTTCTAAGAAGAACAGTGCTCAATTTCTACGAAAGAAAAGAGATTCCCACACTGGAAAAAATCCATGAAGAAATTAAAGAGAACCTTTCTTACCCCGGCAGCCGAGAAACGTTAAGACAGGTTCTCAAGAAAATTGGGTTCCAGTGTGCAAAGGTTGACGGAAGAAGATTTCTGATGGAACGTAGTGATGTTGCATATGCCCGCTGCAGGTTTTTGGGAGAAATGAGGAAACATGTATCTTCAAACAAAAACATTGTCTACCTAGACGAGACTTGGATTAACCAGAATTACACAATTCCTAAATGTTGGGTTGACAACACTTCGGATAAGGCTGTGGGAGTGAAGGTGCCAACAGGGAAAGGAAGCCGATTGATTGTACTCCATGCTGGAACAAAACATGGATTTATTCCCAATGCTTCACTTATCTTCAGGGCAAAAAATTATGGGGACTATCATAATCAAATGAATGCTGTGACTTTTGAAAAATGGTTTGAGCATCAACTTCTCCCAAACATTCATCCATCTTCAATAATTGTGATGGACAATGCATCATATCACTCTAGAAAAATAGATAAACCCCCAACGTCTTCAAATAATAAAGCCACAATCACAGAATGGTTGCAGAAGAAAGGAGTTAAAGTGTCTACACATCTCCTCAAGGCTGAGCTTCTGCACCTTGTGAAGCAACACACCACAGACGTCAGCTATGTAATTGATAAAATGGCATCAAACCATGGCCATAAGGTTGTGCGCCTTCCCCCGTATCACTGCCAGTACAACCCAATTGAATTAATATGGGCTCAGGTGAAAGGGTATGTGGCAAGGAGGAACACATTCAAGGTCGCCGATTTGGATCCACTCGCCCGCGAAGCAATTGAGAGCATCACAGAGGAAAACTGGACAAAGGCTGTAAAACATGCGGAAAATCTACAAGAAGATGATGCAAACAAAGATGTGGTGATTGATAAATTCATAGATTCTTTCATCATTACTCTCACATCTGATGAGGATTCTGAATAACATTGTGTACCTTTGAAAAGCATAATATAGAGGAGTAGGCCTCCAGGGGAACCTCTTTTAAAAAAAACGTGCCGAAACTTTTACCTCTTGGGTGGTGTGGAAACAAAGTCAAAATATAAAATGGTAATATATATATATATATATATATATATATATATATATATATATATATATATATATATATATATATATATATATATATATATATACGAGAGATAAAGAGCTATATAAATAGTAATATAATTTATTATAACAATAATAATTATCTATGCATTCATGTGGGCTACACAGTAATACGGTGATAAGTGCGTTCCCATTCTCACTCATACACAGGGCAAGGTCAATGTACGATCGCGCTAATAAGTCATGTCCCAGCTGGCATTACGTTTGGCTTGCTCTGTGCTGTATTAATGTCTGTCAGATGTTGAATAGGGTGGGTAAGTGTAGGAACATGTTTGTATATTTTACTCGATATGAAGAAATGAAGCTTAGATATTGCTGATACTAATTATTGATCAAAACATATATGGTGCCGAGACATCTCTTATTAGCGCGACTGTACCTTGAACAGAGGGAGGTGGAGGGAGGGAGAAAGATATAGCGAGAGTAATTTGGAAAGGTTATCGTACGAAAAGGGTCAAAAGGACAACCGGCACCAGTGTAAGGGTAGGTGACCGTGCCCATAACCGCCTGTTTAGGTCTGTAGGACTATAGTTTATATTTTGCATTAGTATTCGTCTTCCCTATCTTTAATACCTTGCAATTGTCAATGTTAAAATTCATCTGCCACTTTACTGACCATTCGTGTAAGGTATCTAGATCCCTTTGGAGGCACTCTATGTCGCTATCTGAATCTATTGGTCTCCCTATTTTGGTATCTGCGAATTTACTTATCCTACTAGTTATACCTAAATCAAGGTAATTTATATACAGTATATGATTAAAATGCCCCAGAACGAGAAGCCCACCACAGAAGCCACGAACGAACACCACACAGAAACACCAAAGGAAAGGTCCACAGAACGAAAGGACCAGCTGACCGAGCCAGCCATTCAGACAGGCCCAAGCCCGCAGGGCTAAACAGCTCCAGGACGCACCCATTTACCTTTTCTAAACTGACCATTTTCCACACCTCACGTACACTAACCCCCTCGTGTCCTACACTCCTAACTACAAAGATGATGAACAGGAATATACATTCATATTAAAAACACCCATGCCCTGTCCCGACGTTCAGCCAATGCCAACACATCAGACAGCCATAATTATATCTATGTATGTTCTTACATCCGAGAAGTAGATGTTATATATCTTAAGAAGTTAAAACACCCACGCTTGTCCCTAGATCTCGTATATCATTTTCCATGACGAGTATAGATATATGTAACCCGTGCTCAGTCGCCCCTTGCATTGTTCCTCTAGTAACTAAGTCTATAATATTAACTGCCACCAGCATTGATACGACATAGCGGCACTGTCCTTGCTACAAAGATGATGAACAGGAATATACATTCATATTAAAAACACCCATGCCCTGTCCCGACGTTGAGCCAATGCCAACACATCAGACAGCCATAATTATATCTATGTATGTTCTTACATCCGAGAAGTAGTTGTTGTATATCTTAGAAGTTAAAACACCCACGCTTGTCCCTAGACCTCGTATATCATTTTCCATGACGAGTATAGATATATGTAACCCGTGCTCAGTCGCCCCTTGCATTGTTCCTCTAGTAACTAAGTCTATAATATTAACTGCCACCAGCATTGATGCGACATAGCGGCACTGTCCTTGTGTCGTATTGTGCCAAGTACAGATCAACCAGGTTTCATCACCTTATTAGGACGACGACTATAATGTCATCGTTCATCGATGTATGCAATCCTTAGGTTAAGTATATTTATCCGCCATTGTGTTCACCTTTTTCCATTTACTTTCCACAATTGTCATACGTCTTCCCCTTGCCTCCTTCGTATCCACAGCCCACACTACGCCAATTTACTTCGTGTCTTACACCTCTTACCCCAACCAGAGATTGTATAAGATAACCTGGTTACCAGTATCTGTCATAAGTACCCCGAAACAATAACTAAGTACCCCTACGAACTGCCGCTGTTGTTGGTATATTTATATATTTAATAGAAAACGCAGTTCCCAGGGCCAACTAATAGTATCCATAACCCTCGGACTGATCACATAACTCTATCTTGTCCAGACTATACACCCCCATAGTTGCATTCCCCGGTAGCATTTGGCTAACGTATTCTACTGCCTTTTCAAACTTCCATATCAATTGTAGCCTAATGCCACCCCCACGCCCAGGGACCTTAGGGGCAAAATTTCCCTGTAGCCCTTGAACTCTCCCCCCCCTCTCATTAAGACACCCGCGCTTCTCGACTCTTGTCCGACCTAGCCTCTTTCTCATACCTCTTGAAGATCCTTGAATTGTCCGTTGCTAACGCTCTTCAACCTTTTATATATATACTCCTATCCAGCCTACCTTCACTTAGTAGGCCAGAACAACATTAGAACTTTACTAGCCCCTTGCATGCCATCTATTCTCTTACAACACATTCACAACCCTGCACCCAATGGTCGTCGGTGCGAGGCTAGCCGCCCCGCCAGTAACTAACTTCTATTGCCATACTTCCAGATAAATGTGGCAGAGTTAGCAACCCAGTCTCCACCATATCCAGCAAACCCTACAATTAACAACCAGCCGAGTAAAACCAGCTAGCTAAGGCACCTTCGGTTTTGGTATTAAAGACACCCACATCTGTCTCATACACAGAGGGTTATTACAAACACTGGTGATATGGCAAGCCCCTAGCCACAGCCGCCGGACGACTATCACAGAAGAGAGGGCGCCCAGCTCCCCTTTTTTGCCCACCCGAGGAGGGAGACCCCCACCCCCGCGGAGGTATACCTGGCCCCTGTTTTGACTTTCGAGTCATTGCCAGGTAGCACAGGAATTCTTCCTATCAATGAACTAACCATGAATGACTAACACCTTTACTAACCTCTATTACCTCACAATAAACCATTTACCTTTCTTGCATGCTCTGATCACTAAATTAGCACCTCAGCTATACCATAGAATGAAGATTGAACAATCTAGAGGGACGCTCCTATCACAGCTGTCCCCATCCTCCTCGCAAAGTAGATCCAGTCTCTCTCCCCTAAATACGTCCAGTATAGCCAAAATAGTACCTCTTACTAAGGCTCAGTTATATGAAAATATAAAGGCTTCCTATAGCCCTGTGCCACAACAGTAAATACCATCTTACCTAGTCCCCATATCTATTGAGAGCTCAATTAAGTCCATAAGACTCGAGATCCCTACTGTCTACAGGGTCCAGAACCGAGCCTATAAATCTAACTCCCGCCCCCAGTCAAATCAGTTGAAAGCTAGACACCAACCAGGGGTCACTACCCTGCCGTTAACTTCTAGCTCTGCCCTTGTGTTGTTCCGGAGTGAGATCCCAGAGCCGGCAGACTCCGTGGCAGATTTGGATAGAAGGACCTGCCCACGTATTTAAGAACTTCACACATATGGGCCCCCTGGACGGCCGCGGAACCAGTCGTTAGCCCCCAACATCATGGACGCAAGATAACCAGGACCAGACCCATCAGATGCTACCCAAGATTCCCTTTAGCAGTACTACATATTACTGTGCTGTTTAGAGATTCACTAATTAATATTTCTACGAAGTGGCTAAGACCTTGCCCAGTGTAATTCATACTTAACCATTCCATTTGGGACGTACTAAGCGATCAGTGCTCTTTAATTAACAGGCGACCTTGACTCTCGTAATTACCTTATTCAGATATTAAAACTCTAGTGATATCTAACGTTCGCCCACTGATTTGCGTTCTATGTATTTCTGAGACAAGGATATAAAACTTAGATCAGTACCCCCTGAGGTTACTAGAATTCCTGTGCTCTAAAAATCAGGGTGTCTAATCTAGTCTGTGAACTACTACTTGTGCACCAGAGCTACCAGTAATAAATCTAACAGTGAATATGAATCTATAAGTAACATTGATGGTCTTCGGTATCTAAACCTGTGAAATCAAAGCCAGTGATCAGAAGATTAATACCTGAACGTTGGAAGTGGGAGACTAGGCTCCATCCAGATCCACTTATGCTAGTGTTGTTCAATTCTATTATATTGTCTTACACAAGTATTCTGCAGTGGTATATCAATAAACGTGATCATGTAACTTGCTACCATGTGTTTCTTTGTGTTCTCTATTCCTCATATCTTGTATTGTGCATGCAGCCTTATATACCCAGTCAATTTAGAACTCACATTACCCAAGTTAAACCTGTAGAAAAACAGGGCATAACAATGATAAATAACAGAGGACCCTGGGGGACACCACTCTGACTTAGTACCATTTATGCTGATTCTCTGCTTCCTACCAATTAGCCATGACCTAATCCATCCTAACAACGCCCCACCTATTCTATGCGCCTCAACCTTTCTCATCAATCTCTCATGAGGGACTCTGTCGAAAGCTTTACTGAAATCTAAATATATAATATCATAATTATGATTTGTCATTATCTACTGCTTCATATACCTCTGAGAAAAAGCTAAGCAGATTAGTAAGGCAAGAACATCCCTGAGTGAATCCATGCTGAGAAGAATTTATTAAGTTGAATGTTTCTAAGTGGTTTCTCATTTTCCTAGCAATAATTGACTCTAGTAGCTTTCCTATGATTGAAGTGAGACTACAGTAATGGGACGATAATTTGATGCTATGGATTTATCACCTTTTGTGAAGATCGGAACTACATTTGCAAGCTTCCAAGCTTCTGAAACTATACCTGTTTCTAATGACTTGTTAAAAAGAAAGCCCTTCGATTAAACAATTACGAAAAGTTATTATATTGTTTTCAATACTAGGCCTAGGCCTATTACCGGACCAGAAAAAGGTGTAGCCTAGCTTGGTGTTGGATGCGTGGAAACCGAAAAAAAATAGGGCCTATGTATTAACTCCTCGGTGGTACCTGTCAAATAGGTGTCCTTACCTTTGTCCAGTAACTAAAATCGTACCAAACGTTTTGATAATATTCAAGGACACTAGGCTACATCCGCCTTAATAGAAACAATTTATTAGGGAAAATAGGCACCAACAGATTCGCCATATTTTTCTCCATAGGCATCTAGGCTAGTCCGCATGGAGGATTTTCGCTATTGACAAATTGAAAAAATACCCTTTTCACAGAATAGCCTAGGCTACACCAAAAATCTGTCAAAGATGTCTAATAGCATAATACTAGGATAAGTTAGGCAAGGTTGTAAGGTTAGGCGGTACGATTTTAGTTACTGGACAACTATTTGACAGGTACCACCAACGATTTAATACATTTCGCCTATGATGGTGAGGCTGCGAGTGCTTCCTTCGGCGAGGAAACCAGGAGAAAGGTAAGTAAGTTGCCTCCAACAGGGAATGGTGTGACTGCTGCCCCCCCAGGAGTTGTTGTTGTTGTTGTTGTTGTTCCCTAAGCTGCCTGGCCGAACAGCCCCGAGTCCCTGAGAAAGGCCATGGCCACGATCGGGCTTTCCCACAGAGCTCTCATTGAGTGTAGATTGTGTTGTTGGCGTAAGTGGTTGTGTGAAATGCAGTCTCTGATGTGTTTAATGGGGTGCTGTGTTACATCCCGGGCAGGCGTCGACAACGGAGTCATCCAGTCTCTGATAGCAGGAGAGCTGGATGGTGTCCGCATCTCAGCCTGGCCAGGTGGACTCTGTCCTCGCGAGGAAGGGAGGATTCGGAAGGATGGATTTCGGGAGGTCGTGCATGCAGCTGTTTGTCTGTGAGTGATGGATCGGTGAGAGATATGAGTATGGATGTGCTCTGGAAGTTGGTTCGGGGTGGGCAGGGAGGGAGAGAGGACAATAATTGTGTGTGATACCGTGTGCTGGGTGTTGTTTTGATATTCTTGGTGTCTGTGGGTGTGTTGCCATGTAGTTTAGTGGGTGGTCTTGGTTTCGTGGAGGCTGCTGCCAGAATTGAGTGCCTCTCATGTCCAGATGGTCTTTGACTTTGAGAATTTTGGTTTCTTGATGTAGGTGATTTGTGGGTGAAGTAGCTGTGCAGCCTGTATGATCTTCAGGGCTTTGTTTTGAATAGTCTGTAAGGTCTTATGATGTGTTTCAGCTAGGTTAGAAGCCCAGGCTGGGCTTGCGTATTCCATCACTGATCTTATGTATTGTTTATATACTGTGGTGGTAGTTTCTTGTTGTGTCCAAATTTTGTGTGAGCAAGTGACCTGAGGGCGTTAAGTCTGGGTGTCAGTTTCTTTTTAATGTTTGTGGTGTGCTGTTTGAATGTCATATGAGTATCATATGTTACTCCTAGGATTTTGGGTGTGTGTGTATGTTAGGTGTGTTTTATGGTGAGTTGAGGGATGTATTCGTGTTCTCCTGTCCAACTTGTGAGCAGGTTGCGGTGGATTTGGCTGGGGCTAGATTAAGTCTGTTTGTAGTGCACCAGTAGTGTGTTGAGATAGGGTTGAAGGAGATCTGTTGCTCTTTTTGGGTCATGGTGTGTGCATGTGAGTGTTATGTCATCTGCATAGGCGTACCTTCAACTGCTGCCCCAGGAGTTCCTGCCGCTGCCGCAGCTGCTACCAAGTCATCGACAAGGAGAGGCAAGTCCTTCTCAATTGTTGGGGACTCCATGGTCAGACACTTAGCTAGGTCCACCTGTACTGATATTAGGAAGCTTGTCTGTCTGCCTGGTGCCGGGGTTGGGAAGGTGTTAGAGGACATTGATTACATCATGAAAGATATTGGAGATAGCCCCATTATCTGTCTCAGTACAGGGAGCAATGATGTTGGTAAAGGTAGGACGGAAGTACTGCTTCGGCAGTACAGGGAGGTGTTAGATAAAGTTAGGAGGAAGGGAGGCATACCTGTAGTACACAGTATCTTGCCACGGAGAGGGGTCAGCAAGGAATGGTCATCTAGGGCAATTGGTATCAATTGTCGGCTGGAAAAATACTGTAATGCAAATGCAATACCATTCCTTGATAACTGGACCCATTTCTATGGTAAAAATCAGTTGTACGCACAGGACGGGGTTCATCTTTCTCGGCTAGGGGTGGCAAATTTAGCTAGGTCAATAGATAGGATTGTCACGGGGTTTCGCTGAAAATAAAGCCTGAGAATATGAGTAAGAATAATTGTCTAGATAGGGTAAATTGCCGTACTGGTACATCAGATAGGAATAGAAAATATCAGTCACAGGATTTTAATTGTACTGCTAGTAGAAATATTAAAGGTGTAACAGAAGATGGGAATTCAGTTAGAAATAAAGGTAAATCCGATACCAGTAAAATAAATTCATTGCGATTATATTATACAAACTGTAGGAGTTTATGTAACAAAATGGATGAACTTAGAGCACTTGTTAGCAACGAAAATATAGACATTATAGCACTGACTGAAACATGGATTAATACAGAATCAAGACATTTTTTAGCAGAATTCCATATACCAGGATATAGTTTGTTTAAACGCGACCGAACAAGTAGGAGGGGCGGCGGAATAGCAGTGTTTGTCAGGAGTTCTTTAAAAAGCTGTATTAAATCAGGTATTAGACTAAATACTGATAACGAGTGTTTGGGTTGAGGTTAGCGAAGGTAGTGAGACCATAATTATTGGAGTTATTTATAGACCACCAAATATGAGTAGAAACGAAGGTACAGCTTTATGGCAGGAAGTGAAAATAGCATCAAGGTTTAGCAATGTGTGTATTATGGGGGATTTTAATTTTCCGAATATTGATTGGCAGCATCAAATCGGCGACTCAGATTCAAAAGAGTTTATTGAGGCGGTACAGGATAGTTTTTTATTTCAATTCATAGACTCGCCTACTAGAGGTAATAATATCCTCGATTTAGTTCTCAGTAATAATGAACAAATGATAAATAATGTAGAGATAGGAGACCAACTAGGAAATAGTGATCATAAAGCAATTTATTTTAACATACAATGGACAGGAAAGGCTAAAGAGAATACGACACTTATCCCAGATTTCAGAAAAGCCAATTATGGTGGATTAAGACGAGCCTTAAGAGTCGATCCTATGGTTAAACTATTAAGTGGACCCAGGTGCGCTAATGAACATACTCTCTCTCAGATACCTGTCTTAACTCAGGATAATTTGACAGCTACATATAATAATTTTATTTCTTCACTCCACAATGCGCAAAATAAATATATCCCCAAAAGAAAATTTAGATCAACACAGAACCAACCCAAATGGATGAATAATAGACTATTAGACCTTCTAGGAAAAAAGAGAGGAATATATCGAAAAATAAAGAAAGGCGAAATTCACCTACTTGTTTACTATCAGAATCTATCAAGAGAGGTTAAAAAATATATAAGGACAGACAAAAGAAATTATGAAATCAGGATAGCCAATGACTCAAAAAATAACCCTAAGGCTTTTTACCAGCTATATAAATCTAAAGTTAGAGATAAAATAGGCCCCCTTAAAACTTCGATAGGAGAAATGACAGAAAATGATTTAGAAATGTGCAGTACTGTACATTAAATAGTCAGTTTCTATCCGTTTTCACTAATGAAAATTTGGCACAGATTCCAGAAGTCCGTAAGGTATATAGCGATAGTATAGAAAATAGGTTAAGTACGGTTACTATAAGTAGAAATGATGTGCTTAAGGAAATTGACAGACTGAAACCTCAGAAATCGCCTGGTCCCGATGAGGTATATGCCAGAGTATTAAAAGAATGCATAGATGAGTTAAGTTACCCATTAACATTTCTTTTTAACAATTCATTAGAAACAGGTATAGTTCCAGAAGCTTGGAAGCTTGCAAATGTAGTTCCGATTTTCAAAAAAGGTGATAAATCAATAGCATCCAATTACCGTCCCATTAGTCTCACTTCAATCATAGGAAAGCTACTAGAGTCAATTATTGCTAGGAAAATGAGAAACCACTTAGAAACATTTAACTTAATCAATTCTTCTCAGCATGGATTCACTCAGGGACGTTCTTGCCTTACTAATTTGCTTAGTTTTTTCTCAGAGGTATATGAAGCAGTAGATAATGACAAGGCATACGATATTATATATTTAGATTTCAGTAAAGCTTTCGACAGAGTCCCTCATGAGAGATTGATGAGAAAGGTTGAGGCACATGGAATAGGTGGGGCGTTGTTGGGATGGATTAGGTCATGGCTAATTGGTAGGAAACAGAGAGTCAGCATAAATGGTACCCAAGTCAGAGTGGGGAGCAGTCAAAAGTGGTGTCCCCCAGGGATCGGTATTAGGTCCCCTGTTGTTTCTTATATACATAAATGACCTAGATTTAGGTATAACTAGTAGGATAAGTAAATTCGCAGACGATACTAAAATGGGGAGATCAATTGATTCAGATAGCGATATAGAGTGCCTCCAAAGGGATCTAGATACCTTACATGAATGGTCAGTAAATTGGCAGATGAAGTTTAACATTGACAAATGCAAGGTATTAAAGATAGGGAAGATGCAAACAAATGTTAAATATAAACTAGCTAATTTAGAAATAGAAAATTCAGACTGCGAGAAAGATCTAGGTGTGTTTGTTAGCAATGATTTGAAGCCTAGAAAACAGTGTATAGGCGTTCGTAATAAGGCAAACAGGATTCTCGGGTTCATCTCTAGGAGTGTGAGTAACAGAACTGCTGATGTTATCTTAAAACTTTACTTGTCATTAGTGAGACCCCATATGGATTATGCTGTCCAATTTTGGTGTCCTTATTACAGAATGGACATAGATTCATTGGAGAGAGTACAGCGTAGAATGACAAAAATGATCCATAATATTAGAAATCTTCCGTATGAAGAAAGGTTGAAGAATTTAGGCTTACATTCGTTAGAGAGACGCAGTTCAGTTGCTCTCTGACCCCTGACCTGTGCGGACGTCCCCAGTGACCGCTAGTGAACCTGTTTACCCTTAGTGAGGTCCTAGTGAACTTTCATAGTGATGGCTGTTGTTGATGAGTCTGCTGTCTCCTCCCATACTCTCCAGCTTTGTCTTGCTTTGCAAGAGAGACTGGAGAGTGTGGAGCAGGAGATTCAGTGTCTCAAAGATGAAAATTTGGCCTTGAGACTAGCTATGGCGGAGAAGAAGTGTGAGGCTACCGGAAGTGTTCCCAGGGATCGTGAAGCCCCTTGGAAAGTGGTGTCAACTAGTGCAACGGCCTGCAAGCTGAAAAGGCAGCCAGTCAAGACCCACAACAACTTCAGCACCTTGGCTGATGAGAGTGATGGCGATGAAGTGGCGATCATCGAGGCAGTGAGAGGGGAGGGGGGGAAGTCTGCTGCTGTTGCTGCAACAACTGCTGCTACACGCCGACAAAAGGAAAAAGCTAAGTCTGTTTTCATTGTCGGTGATTCATTGGTTAGATACCTTGGCAGGGCAACAAACACTCAGGTTGGTAAAGTTGTCTGCGTGCCTGGTGCCGGAGTCGGGAGGGTGGCTGAGAAGATAGATGCTGTCATGGAAGTGAGTGGGGAGGACCCCATCATCTTCCTCAACGCAGGGAGCAACGACATATGGAGATGCAGGACTGAGGAGTTGCTCTCCAAGTATCAGGAAATGTTGGAGAGGATCAAGGCAAAAGGTGGAGTTCCTGTGGTAAACAGTATCCTGCCTAGAAGAGGGGTAAGGAAGGAATGGTCCTCCAGGGCTATTGGTGTAAATAGCCGGCTGGAGAAGTATTGTAAGGCAAATACTATTCCATTCCTGGATAACTGGTCCCTCTTTTATGGTAAGGATGAACTGTATGCCCAGGATGGAGTACATCTCTCTCGACTAGGAGTTTCGACCTTGGCCAGCTCACTCGACAAGATTGTTGCGGGGTTTCGTTAAAAAAAACCTGGGTGTGTAAGTAAAATACTGTCTCCATATGGAGCAGGTACTTCATGTGACAAACCAGTGAGTAAAATAGAAATAATCAGTCAAGATAGTGCGGATATAGTGATGTGTAATAGTAGTATCGATAACACTACACATGTAACTGATAGTAAAGATGAGAATACTGGAGTAGAATTTCCGTCTAGAGCTAGTAGTTCAACAGGAAATAATAAGTTAGCTAAACACAATAGAAAATTAGTTGCAAATAAAAGTAATAGGTTGAGGGTATATTATACAAATTGTAGGAGTTTATGTAACAAAATGAACGAACTTAGAGCACTCGTTAGCACAGAAAATATAGACATAATAGCGCTAACTGAAACGTGGATTAATACAGAATCTAGGCATTTTTTAGCAGAATTTGATATTCCAGGATATAGTTTGTTTAAATATGACCGAACAAGTAGGAGGGGCGGGGGTATAGCAGTGTTTGTCAGGAGTACATTAAAAAGCTGTATTAAATCAGGTATTAGACTAAATAATGATAATGAAAGTGTTTGGGTAGAAGTTAACGAAGGTAGTGAGACCATAGTTATTGGAGTTATATATAGACCGCCTAATATGAGTAGAAATGGCGGAAAATCGTTATGGGAGGAAATTAAAATAGCATCAAGGTTTAGCAATGTGTGCATTATGGGGGATTTTAATTTTCCGAACATTGATTGGCAGCACCAAATAGGCGACTCCGATTCAGTAGAGTTTATAGAGGTAGTACAAGATAGTTTTTTATTTCAATTCATAGATACGCCGACTAGAGGTATTAATATTCTTGATTTAGTTTTCAGTAACAATGAACATATGATAAATAATGTAGAGATTGGTGACCACCTAGGAAATAGCGATCATAAATCTATTTATTTTAATATACAATGGACAGGGAATGCTAAAGAGAATACGACACTTATCCCAGATTTCAGAAAAGCCGATTATGGTGGGCTAAGAAGAGACTTAAGGGTGGACCCTATTGTTAAGCGATTAAGTCAGGATATGCCAGAGTTAAACTTGCCACCTACATATAACCAGTTTATTGCTTCACTCCACAATGCTCAAAATAAATATATCCCTAAAAGAAGATTTAGATCGACGCAGAACCAACCAAAATGGATGACTAATAAGCTAATAGATCTTATAGGAAAAAAGAAAGGAATATATCGAAAATAAAGAAAGGTGAAAATCATTTACATATATACTATCAGACTCTATCAAGACAGGTCAAAAAGGAAATCAGGAAAGCAAAAATAAATTATGAAATAAGGATAGCCAGCGACTCAAAAAATAACCCTAAAGCTTTTTACCAACTATATAAATCTAAAGTTAGAGATGAATAGGCCCCCTAAAAACTTCAATAGGAGAAATAACAGAAAATGATTTAGAAATGTGCAGTACATTAAATAGTCAGTTTCTTTCCGTTTTCACTAATGAAAATTTGGCACAGATTCCAGAAGTCAATATGGTATATAGTGATAGTATAGAAAATATGTTAAGTACAGTTAGTATAAGTAGAAATGATGTGCTTAAGGAAATTGACAGACTGAAACCTCAAAAATCGCCTGGTCCTGACGAGGTATATGCTAGAGTATTAAAAGAATGCAGAGATGAGTTAAGTAGTCCATTAGCATTTATATTTAACAAGTCATTAGAAACAGGTTTAGTTCCAGAAGCTTGGAAGCTTGCAAATGTAGTTCCGATCTTCAAAAAAGGTGATAAATCGATAGCATCCAATTACCGTCCCATTAGTCTCACATCAATCATAGGAAAGTTGCTAGAGTCTATTATTGCTAGGAAAATTAGAAGCCACTTAAAATTTAACTTAATAAATTCTTCTCAGCATGGATTCACTCAGGGACGTTCTTGCCTTACTAATTTGCTTAGCTTTTTCTCAGAGGTATATGAAGCAGTAGATAGTGACAAGTCATATGATATTATATATTTAGATTTCAGTAAAGCTTTCGACAGAGTCCCTCATGAGAGATTGATGAGAAAGGTTGAGGCACATGGAATAGGAGGGTCGTTGTTGGGATGGATTAGGTCATGGCTAATTGGTAGGAAACAGAGAGTCAGCATAAATGGTACCAAGTCAGAGTGGGGAGCAGTAAAAAGTGGTGTCCCCAGGGATCGGTATTAGGTCCCCTGTTGTTTCTTATATACATAAATGACCTAGATTTAGGTATAACTAGTAGGATAAGTAAATTCGCAGACGATACTACAATGGGGAGATCAATTGATTCAGATAGCGATATAGAGTGCCTCCAAAGGGATCTAGATACCTTACATGAATGGTCAGTAAATTGGCAGATGAAGTTTAACATTGACAAATGCAAGGTATTAAAGATAGGGAAGATGCAAACAAATGTTAAATATAAACTAGCTAATTTAGAATTAGAAAATTCAGACTGCGAGAAAGATCTAGGTGTGTTTGTTAGCAATGATTTGAAGCCTAGAAAACAGTGTATAAGCGTTCGTAATAAGGCAAACAGGATTCTCGGGTTCATCTCTAGGAGTGTGAGTAACAGAACTGCTGATGTTATCTTAAAACTTTACTTGTCATTAGTGAGACCCCATATGGATTATGCTGTCCAATTTTGGTGTCCTTATTACAGAATGGACATAGATTCATTGGAGAGAATTCAGCGTAGAATGACAAAAATGATCCATAATATTAGAAATTTTCCGTATGAAGAAAGGTTGAAGAAATTAGGTTTACATTCGTTAGAGAGACGCAGAGTTAGAGGGGATATGATAGAGGTGTTCAAGTGGGTTAGTGGGATTAACAAAGGGGACATGACAAATGTACTAAAGCTCAGTGATAGCGAAAGAACTCGTACCAATGGTTTCAAATTAGATAAATTTCGTTTCAGAAAGATATAGGCAAATATTGGTTTGGTAACAGAGTTGTAGATGGGTGGAATAGGCTACCAAGTGATATAGTGGGATCAAGAATGATAGGGAGCTTTAAGAAAAAATTGGATAAGCATATGGACGAGAAGGGTTGGGTGTGAAGGGGGATCAGCCGGGTTGGGCCAATCAGCGCTCTGCAGACCCCCGTAATCCTGCGTTAATCTCTAACCGGTTTGGTAAGATGATCCTCAGGGTATTAGAGTGTTGAGCCTATAATTGGGCTTTGTAATTGGGGTTGTGTGGGACAGGGATCTGCCTTGCTTAGGCCAATCGGCTTTCTGCAGACTCCCATTTTTCTTATGTTCTTATGTTCTTAGAGGGGATATGATAGAGGTGTTCAAGTGGGTTAGTGGGATTAACAAAGGGGACATGACAAATGTACTAAAGCTCAGTGATAGCGAAAGAACTCGTACCAATGGTTTCAAATTAGATAAATTTTGTTTCAGAAAAGATATAGGCAAATATTGGTTTGGTAACAGAGTTGTAGATGGGTGGAATGGACTACCAAGTGCTATAGTGGGATCTAAAACTGTAGGGAGCTTTAAGATAAAATTGGATAAGCATATGGACGAGAAGGGTTGGGTGTGAAGGGGGATCAGCCGGGTTGGGCCAATCAGCGCTCTGCAGACCCCCATAATCCTGCGTTAATCTCTAACCGTTTTGGTAAGATGATCCTCAGGGTATTAGAGTGTTGAGCCTATAATTGGGCTTTGTAATTGATTTGGGGTTGTGTGGGACAGGGATCTGCCTTGCTTAGGCCAATCGGCTTTCTGCAGACTCCCATTTTCTTATGTTCTTATTTTACTGACCATTCGTGTAAGGTATCTAGATCCCTTTGTAGACACTCTATATCTCTAACTGAATCAATTTTTCTCCCCATTTTGGTATCGTCTGCAAATTTACTTATCCTACTAGTTATGGTCAATATACAGGAGGCGCTACAATATAGGTAGCAAAATTCTAATGGTAGTTTTGGGTTTCTATCATCATATGCTTCATTTCTATATACTTTTTATCCCCGGGGAAAAAGAAAAAAAATCTTGGGATTTTTCATTTATTTTCTTGTGATTTTTTGTTTTCGTCATTAACCTAGCCAAAAAACCTAACCTAACCTAATAGCCCCCAAATACATTTAGGGTAGGTTAGGTTTATAAAAAAAATACAATAAAAAATAAAAAAACCCAAGATTTCCCCCCCCCCCCCCCCCGGGGATAAAAAGTATATAGAAATGAAGCATATGATGATAGAAACCCAAAACTACCATTAGAATTTTGCTACCTATATTGTAGCGCCTCCTGGATATTGACCCTAGTTATACCTAAATCAAGGTCATTTATGTATATAATAAACAACAGAGGACCTAATACAGATCCCTGGGGGACACCACTCTTGACTGATCCCCATTCTGACTTAGTGCCATTTATGCTGTGTCTCTGCTTCCTACCAAATTAGCATGACCTAATCCATCCTAACAATGCCCCACCTATTCCATGTGCCTCAACCTTTCTCATCAATCTCTCATGAGGGACTCCGTCGAAAGCTTTACTGAAATCTAAATATATAATATCATATGACTTGTCATTATCTACTGCTTCATATACCTCTGAGAAAAAACTAAGCAAATTAGTAAGGCAAGAACGTCCCTGAGTGAATCCATGCTTTACTTGTCATTAGTGAGACCCCATATGGATTATGCTGTCCAATTTTGGTGTCCTTATTACAGAATGGACATAGATTCATTGGAGAGAGTACAGCGTAGAATGAAAAAAATGATCCATAATATTAGAAATCTTTCGTATGAAGAAAGGTTGAAGAAATTTGGTTTACATTCGTTAGAGAGACGCAGAGTTAGAGGGGATATGATAGAGGTGTTCAAGTGGGTTAGTGGGATTAACAAAGGGGACATAACAAATGTACTAAAGCTCAGTGATAGCGAAAGAACTCGTACCAATGGTTTCAAATTAGATAAATTTCGTTTCAGAAAAGATATAGACAAATATTGGTTTGGTAACAGAGTTGTAGATGGGTGGAATGGACTACCAAGTGCTATAGTGGGATCTAAAACTGTAGGGAGCTTTAAGATAAAATTGGATAAGCATATGGACGAGAAGGGTTGGGTGTGAAGGGGGATCAGCCGGGTTAAGCCAATCAGCGCTCTGCAGACCCCCATAATCCTGCGTTAATCTCTAACCGTTTTGGTAAGATGATCCTCAGGGTATTAGAGTGTGAAGCCTATAATTGGGCTTTGTAATTGAATTGGGGTTGTGTGGGACAGGGATCTGCCTTGCTTAGGCCAATCGGCTTTCTGCAGACTCCCATTTTCTTATGTTCTTATGTAAGAATTGATAAGTTAAATGTTTCTAAGTGGTTTCTCATTTTCCTAGCAATAATTGACTCTAGTAGCTTTCCTATGATTGAAGTGAGACTAATGGGACGGTAATTGGATGCTATTGATTTATCACCTTTTTTGAAAATCGGAACTACATTTGCAAGCTTCCAAGCTTCTGGAACTATACCTGTTTCGGTATATATTAAGCAAACCACCCACCAATTTTCATGACAATTTTGAAATGCATGTTGGAATCCCTATAAACTGTACTTCATTTTTATGTAAGTTTGATAATTTGGAAAAATCGATTAAGGGAGAAAATTAACATTGAAAATTATGTGTAAAAAGTCTCCCATAAACGGCGGCCCGCTATGTTATTGTAGTTTGCGGCCTAATTTCGTCTGTTAATTCACTTTCTCCTTAATTGGACCCCCTATGAAGTACAACAGATTATGATGACATAAGTGACGGGTGTTTAGAGGGGGCAGAACTCCCCCTTCAACATATTACGTGTCTCACAGTAACTTCTATTATATAAACAACCCAAGAATTTTCACAGATATTTTAAATTTCATTTAGGATGTAATATAACCTATACTCCATGTCGAAATAAGTGTCAACCCTCGAAAAATTCTATTAAGGGAGATACAGAACCTAGAACCTGTAACCTATAACGATATTTGTCCAGGGTTCACCTCCCCATAGACGGCACACAACACGACTCGGCGGACCTCTTTCTCCCTGCCTTTCAGTCTAATTAACACTAGGAATTTACCTAATTTTCTATCCAATGTACTATCCAACCAGCGGGGGTGTGGGGGCGGCAGCCCCCACCCATAATACTAGGTTAGGTTAGGTAAGGTTGGTAGGTTAGGCTAAAATCTTTAATGTTGCTTAATTGTTGGATAATGGATAATGAGCTTACTGGGTAAGTTCATTTTCTATCCCATGTATCATCCAACAACTTTTGCCAAAACTTGAATTCTTTTTTTTTCATCTTGGGGGGTTTCTTAACCCCTTCAGACTCATATGACGCAGAGGTTGCCAGATTAGCAATAAGAAATAGAGTTCTCTCACTCTTATAATTACTTCTCCAAAATTAGTTTTCTGCCCACAGCTAACTCAAAGACAACTGCAGAGGTTGAAGTAACTAAACTAAAGGTTTCTAAATACCCCTGATGGTAACAAAGGTTTTAAAGTATCCCTAATAGGCTCAAAGTCGCGTCATATGTCGGAGAGGGTTAAGTTGAAAAACAAGAAAACCTGAGCCAACTTTTTTGGAATTTTTTTATTTTAATACCACAAATTTTCAGAGTGTTTTTTATAAACAAAATAGGTCATTTGCATCAATATATAGTATTTGTAATTAATTAGAAATCTCGGGAAAACCTATTTTCCCCATTAGGCCTATCGATCGATGTTGAGACACACCCCCCAATAGTGATTTGAAAAGACATTAGTCTAACCTAACAACCTTACCTAGTATTATGGGTGGGGGCTGCCGCCCCCACACCCCCGCTGGTTGAGTGCTAATCCCTTAATAAAAAAATAAAAACAAAATTGGCTGTCGATTATACGAAGGTGAAAGAAAAGTCGATGAAGTTTATGGTGTTTACTCTGCAATTTTCAGCTTGATTGTACATTGATAACGGGAAAGTACCGTATTGACAACCTTGTTACGAAAATTAGTAATTTTAGTACCATACTTTTATATTAGGTTTTTCCGAGGGTTTAACACATTTTCATATGATCTTTAGAGCTATCGATGACTGAAAGTACCGTATTGATAACCTTGTTACGAAAGACATTTTAGTACCATACTTTTTTATTATGTTTTGCCGAGGGTTAAAACAAATTTTCGATAATATTCAAGGACACTAGTGCGACGTTATGAGAAATAATTTATTAGGGAAAATAGGCACCAATAGATTCTCCATATAGTCCGCATGGAGGATTATCGTTATCAACAAATTGAAAAATACCCACTTCACAGACAAATACACCAAAAATCTAAGTCAAAGCGGGGGTGTGGGGGCGGCAGCCCCCACCTATAATACTAGGTTAGGTTAGGTAAGGTTGTTAGGTTAGGCTAATGTCCTTTCAAAGGGGTATGTCCGCATGGAGGATTATCGTTATCAACAAATTGAAAAATACCCACTTCACAGACAAATACACCAAAAATCTAAGTCAAAGCGGGGGTGTGGGGGCGGCAGCCCCCACCTATAATACTAGGTTAGGTTAGGTAAGGTTGTTAGGTTAGGCTAATGTCCTTTCAAAGGGGTATAGGGTAGTAAACACTAGGATAGCCTATACCCGGCCAGAGGGAAGAAGAAGAGTCCTGCAGTAGTCTCCTTGAATGCTACCAAATTTTCTTATGATCTTTAGAGCATATAGATTCAATATTTTTCTTCAAATATATCAACAAAATTTGTGGTATTAAAATAACATTGAACCACTTTTTTTTTTGCCACTTTCTGACTTTTATGAAGCTGAAAAATCTTAAAATTCCAGCCAACTTTTGCCAAAACTTGACTCGATTTTTTTTCATTTTGGGGTTTTCTTAACCCTTAAAAAGCGGCTCACCACATAAGTCGAGTTGAAAAAACTGGCAAAAAACGGGTGAAAAAAGGGTGGAAATCGAGTGAAAATGGGTGGGATAGTAATGATCCATACGTCCGACATCTGTGGCCTCCCGGCCCACACTAACTCCAGTTCCCCCACCGCGCATGAGGATGACAGTGTAACCAATAGTTCGCTAAAAGTGAGCAAGGTAGCAAAATCAGCTAAACTTCCATCTTCGAGGTAACACTGTCAGTGCTCCACGAGTGCTACGTAGCTGTATGTGGCGTCATTGTGTAGCGATTTCCACCTAGTTTTCGGCGCAATACAGTTCCTTTCATACTGATGGTTGATATAGCAGTCAGAACGGCCCAGAAAGGCCCAAAACGGCCACAGAGCACCCGCTAGAGGAGGGTTAAGTTGAAAAACAAGAAAACCCGAGCCAACTTCTTTTTTGCACTTGCTGTCTTTTATGCAGCTGAAAATTCTTAAAATCCGAGCCAACTTTTGCCAAAACTTGGTTCGGGTTTTATCATTTTGGGGTTTTCTTAAGTTGAAAAACAACAAAACCCGAGCCAACTTTCATCCTAAAAGCCATTACCGTATATCGCCTTTTTATGTCTTTAACCCCACATTTTCCCAGATCTTCATAGCCCTCCCCACTATCGGGCGCCGTGTCTTAAGATCGTTGGGTAAAGGGGAAAACGATTTTTGCGGAGGTTGAAACTAATGTCAATCACTAGCCTATATATTGATGCAAATAAACTAAATCTTAAAAAAAAATAATGAAAATAATTGGTGGGTGGTTTCCTTAATATTTTCCCGTTTCTAATGAATTGTTAAAAAGAAATGTTAATGGGTAACTTAACTCATCTCTGCATTCTTTTAATACTCTAGCATATACCTCATCGGGACCAGGCGATTTCTGAGGTTTCAGTCTGTCAATTTCCTTAAGCACATCATTTCTACTTATAGTAACCGTACTTAACCTATTTTCTATACTATCGCTATATACCTTACGGACTTCTGGAATCTGTGCCAAATTTTCATTAAATTTTTCATTAATTTTCATTAGGGCCTAGGCCTAATTTCATTAAATTTTCATTAAATTTTATTAAGGGATTAGTACTCAACCAGCGGAGGTGTGGGGGCGGCAGCCCCCACCCATAATACTAGGTTAGGTTAGGTAAGGTTGTTAGGTTAGGCTAATGTCTTTTCAAATCACTATGGGGAGCGAGCGTGTCTCAACATCGATTGATAGGCCTAATGGGGAAAATAGGTTTTCCCGAGATTTCTAATTAGCCTAGCTAATTACAAACACTAGCCTATATAGGCCTATTGATGCAAATGACCAATTTTGTTTATAAAAAACACTCGGAAAATTTGTGGTAGGCCTAGGCTATTAAAATAAAATGTTTCCTACTTTTTTATTAGGTTTTGCCGAGGGTTAAAACAAATTTTCTTATGATCTTTAGAGCATAGGCTATAGGCTAGGCTAGATTCAATATTTATCTTCAAATGTATCAATAAAATTTGTGGTAGGCTAGCCTAGCCTATAAAAATAACATTGAACCAACGTTTTTTCCGGAGATTCTAATTAATGACAACCACTGTATAATGATGAAAACTAGCTAGGCTAAAACCAAAAAAAATAAATCACAAAATAGGCCTAGGCCTAGCCTAAAAGTTGGCCAGTTTCCTTGATATTTTCCCAAAATCCTCACACAAAATTGCAAATAGGCCTAGCGCGTAATTAAGATATTTCGGAGGCCTATAAACTACATAGGCTATATAATACTTACCTATGTCATGCATAAAGATCAATAATATGGCAATAAACATCTCCGCCCTCTCTAAAAAGGTAAACAGAAACATGCTTCCCAGATTGGCTCTGTTTTACCCTAATACCGCACTCTTACTATGAAAATATTGAGATAACCATGCACAAAATCACCTTATTGACTTACCCCTTTGACGGATAAGAATTCCATCAACGGAAATACGAGATGTCGATCCAAAAATGGCCCTAACCGCGATGTTAGGTCGTAGTCCGCCATCTTTATTGTTAAAGGAAGACTGAGCCGAAAGAAGAGACTGCTGGGCTAAAATATTGTAATAAATTTCATTTTTTGTCTGGTAATTTATTAAATAGATCATCTAAATACGTATTTATTGAAATATATACATCAACATTAAGATCAGATTAGGCTTCATGTCTAAATCTTTGTACCCGCACCATCTGAATCTCTGATTACTCACTTTCTAAAATGTATTCCAAGCTGGGTTTTCCTCGGCAGGTGGAGATGTTTGGGCAATCTCCTCACATCCCTTGCCTCTGTTTCTATTTACCTAACTATGTATTGGGGAGGCCATGGAGGCAGCTCTAAAACCTGTCCTTGGCCCCGCCCCTCAAATGTAGCCTACAACTATTATATTAGATTATATTAGATTAGATTAGATTAACCTAACCTAACCTAACCTAACCCTAAAATAAAAAATAAATAAAAATTGTTATGCCCTGATTGTATGCAGGATTAACTTGGTATAGGTGAGTTCTACAAGACTGGGTTATAGGATTGCATGCACACTAGACAGGTGGAATCAATAGAGGACACAGATTATATCAAAAGAATGGTTTAAAATGCAGCTTTATTCTCCACAACACTAGGCAGAATAATAATTATATATTCACAAGAAACAATGGTAAATTGGATAAGTCAGGTGTGCACTTTGGACTTTCTATAATCTCTAGCACTGATCGCGGTTTTAGATAGAGACACACAATTCCCACTTCTAACTATCAGGTATTCTCTTCTGATATAAGGCTTAGAATATTCTTAAGAATTCACTCGTAGATCAGGCTAACAATTCTACATTATTTTGTTAAGGTTCTGACGTGTGACTCACTGGTGATGATACAAAATTAAGTGATACATATATCTCCAAGAATAATATGTGAAGGAGTTATAGTAGCTAGTTTCCTCTCGTATGGTATGTTCACTTGTCTCAATAACACTTAACTTAAGAAGTGTGCATGGGGGGTATGAGACACCACACTCCTGTGCTGACGTATTTGAGCTGTTCCCATCACTAACATCGTTATTTTACCATAAATAGCATTAATACTTATCCATATGCGCCTATTATAGGTTGATTATAAAGGTATTAACCTGTTACAACAATAAAACAAGTGAAAACAGTGTTTGGATGGTCAAAATCGGCGATACAGGCCGGGAGTTACATAATGTATGGCTGAGGCAACCTCCCTGCCCTCCACCCCTCCCCTTGTTTGGAGAGACACTGTTCTGCAATAGTCTCTCTCTCGCTCTTTCCCACGCTTGGTAACAGTGATGACAACGCGCCCTGCTACCAACTCGCTAATGTTAGCACAAAAATAAACCACAGAATAAGGGAATAACAGGGAAAATAGGTGATAACTGAAGGAGGGGAGGAAAGTGGAGAAAGAGGGGAGGTGGAGGAGTGATATTTGGCATGGCCCAGGGGCAAAAATATATATATATATATATATATTTTTTTTTTTTTTTTTTTTTTTTTGGGTGTTATGGATTTTTTTTCCCCCTTACTCTTAACCCGGGAACTACAGGGAGACTCTTAAGAGTTCCCCCGGCGGACTGCGGGAAGACTCTTAAGAGCGGAGCTTTTGAACGCGTACCAAAACCACGCGTTTATAGCCAGGCGGCTGAAAATTGGTGTGGGTATAGTACTACATGTCAACTCTCGACACCACCCCGCCACACGCTCGCCCCGCACTCGTGCAAGCACCACCGCGCCAGTAACCAAGCACTAGTCATGGAGCCCACACGTCCCTCACGCTCGCTCCCTGATGACACAACCAGCCCTCCTTCTGGTGGTGTTAGCCGCCGTGGAAGGCAGAGGGTGGCTGCTAAAGACCCTAGCTACCAGTACGACACGCCCTACAGCTCTGAGGACGAAAGACCAGCACCCAAAGCACGGAAAACACGTGCAAGCACGGCAAATGTACAGAGGTCATTGGTGTTTCGGGACACTGCCACCATGACCCAGGCCACTGCAACAACCACTACCACCACCACTGCCACCACTGCCACCACTGCCACCCCTGCCACTGGTACCAACGACGCAGGAGGCCGCCCTAGGGCTGCAGAACCTGCGGGGGCAGGAAAAATTAAAGGCACGGGCGTAGGGAAGAGAACCCGTACGCCAGCCACAGTGACCCTACCACCACCAGCCGCCCCTGGCCCGGCTGCCCCTGCCGCCCATGCTGCCCCTGCCGCCCCTGCCCAAGGAAAAGGGAAGGGGAAAGGGAGAGGGAAAGCGACTGCTGGCCCTGCTGCCCCTGCTGCCCCTGCCGCCCCTGCCGCCCATGCCCAAGGAACAGAGAAAAGGGCGACAGGCACCACCATCATCTTGCCTGCCTCCAGGGCCACAAGACCATGCACCACTGCTGCCCCTGCCGCCGCCCCTGCTGTCCCTGTCCATAAGACTCCCGCACGTGCTAGAGTGACCCGGAAAACTCTGACACCATCAAAGTATGCCGCCCTGCTGTTTGATGGTGATTCGCAGGGCATTGGCAGCCCGGGTTTCGACGACGAAGCCCTAGGACGGGACCCAGGGTGGGGGGGATTTGGGAGTGGACAGTGGGAGTGAGTCGAACGTCGGTGACGAGAATGAGGAAGGGCGTCTGTCAAGTGAAGAGGAGGGTGATGATGATGCAGTGCTGTATCGCGACCATGGAAGCGATATTTCAGACGGTGAAGGAGACGCAGACGACATTCCGATCCCTGGGCTGCCTTCGTTCGATTGGTCTGACGGGGTCAATTTTGTACCTGACGTGCCCCAGTTCAATCCTGGGACGTCAGGTACAACTGACGACTGGCCCTGTGACGAGCAAGCGAACGAAAGCGACTTCTTCCTCGCTTTTTTCGATATGGAGGTAATGACGTACATCGTTGCCCAAACAAACGCCTACTACAGGTGGGTGTTTGGCAGATTGGACGTCATTTCTACAAAAGCGAGAATACGAGGCTGGGTGGATACGACTGTGGAAGAATTCATGACGTTCTTTGCCTTGTTGTTCCTCATGCCTCTGTGCAAGAAGCACGTGTTGCAACACTATTGGAAGCACGACCCTCTCATCGCCACCCCAACTTTCAATAAGTTCATGACTTGTGACAGATTTTTGTTGCTGTTAAGATTTATGCACTTTGCAGACAACGACAATCCTAACAGGATTGACAGGATATGGAAAGTTCAGGATGTGTTCACCATGTTGTTGGAGAGGTATAGGAAATAGTTTTACCCCTTCCTCAATTTGGTGATTGATGAGTCGCTCGTGCTCTTCAAAGGACGTCTTGTTTTCAAGCAGTATATCCCCTTGAAAAGGCATAGGTTCGGAATCAAGCTCTTCGTTTTGTGTGACTGTGAAACTGGAATAGTGCTTGACATGATCGTGTATACAGGCACTGACATTGACATACCGAAAGCTGCTGCATATGACCCCATGGGCATGTCAGGTGCCATCGTCAGGAAAATGTTGGCACCTTACCTGGGCAAAGGCCACATCATCTACACTGACAACTGGTATACTTCTCCTGGTCTCTGCCAGTTTCTTCATGACAACCAAACGGGGTCATGTGGGACTGTCAGAAAGACAAGAAAGTTTATGCCTAAGTTCACCGGTAATGTCATTCCTCTTACAGATGCCTCCTCCAGTGACATACCTTCTGAAGACGACCTGGCCCAGGAACACCGCGAGAGGCATGTGCGAAGAAGGCGACGAAAGGGGCAGAAATATAAGCAGCTCGAAAAGTGTGGGAAAGTGATAGCCCTGAAGTGGAAGGACAAACGAGACGTCCACCTGCTTTCCACCGTCCACACAGGTGCCCAGATGGATTCTGGCAAAATCCACTACCGAACCAGGAAGACCATCTACAAGCCCGACATGGTAGTGGACTATACCAAGAACATGCGCCTGGTGGACAAGTCTGACTGTCAGCTGTTGAGTGTCTGAGGAAGACTTTGAAGTGGTATCACAAGCTCTTCCTCCACCTAGTTGACATCACGATGCTCAACGCCTACAACTTGTGGTTGGTGAAGAGGGAGATGTCCCCAAACCAGAAGCTGAAATTCCGGGAGTTCGTCTACAATGTGTCATACCAACTCCTAGAGAAGTATGGCACCACCACTCACAGACGTACGGCATGGCGTGGGGATCACGTTCCTGACCGAGTCCAGGTGGGTGTCCAAAGACACTACCTAACCAACACCGAGCTGATTGGCACTCGTCACAGGCAGGTGCAGTGCAACGTCTGCAGCTCCAGTGTCAGGAAACCCCATGTCACCAAAAGAGTCACCTCAATGTGCGCCGAGTGCAAAGTTGGACTCTGCTTGGGTGACTGCTTCAGGGACTACCACACCTTCAAGAATTACTGAGTGTCGCCCCCTGCCCTGCCCTGCCCTGGACTCGCCCTGTGCCCTGCCCTGGACTCGCCCCGTGCCCTGCCCTGGACTCGCCCCCTGCCCTGCCCTGCCCTGGACTCGCCCCCTGCCCTGCCCTGCCCTGGACTCGCGCCCTACCTTACCTGACCTGACCTAATTGATCACGCTACCTCATAATGTAACATATATATTATATAATGTATAAGTTCCAAAGATGTCCCTGTGATATAGCTTTTACATTATATAATTGTATGTTTCATTATTTAGTTTATAAGTTTCAAAGATTTACATGTAATATGCCTTCTTTTTTTAGTATATCAATATATATGTTTGTTATTAGCCTAAGTAATGTGTATATAATTATTTTCTTACCTCAAATGAATTGTACAAAAATAAATATGTTTCAATCAATCCTGTCAAACCTACTAAGATAATAAAAAAAAACAATAAAAAAACAAAAAAAAACAAGGTCATGTCATTGTATTCTTACAATATGATATATTCTATGAATATTTCATATTGTTTGAATACAATGGCATGATCTTGTAAAAAAAAAAAATGTATCAACAATTTTCTAGACAGTATAAAACCTTCCCCATAACCAATATTTCATATTGTTTGAATACAATGGCATGATCTTGTAAAAAAAAAAAATATATCAAAAATTTTCTAGACAGTATAAAACCTTCCCCATAACCCCCTCCTGGATTCGATCCCACTACCCTACCACACTTTGAATTTTCCAGTCCACAACCTTACCAACCATGCCACAGGAGCTCATACCAAATATCACTCGCGCGTTTGGGGCTAGCAACATGTATTATGAAAAACATGCATCCTCCTTCATTCACTGTCCCCCCCTTCACTCACTCAACCCCACAATTTGCCGGAGGATAACAGGTTTTTCACAATACGTAGACGGAGGTCTTTTCAAAAAAAAAAAAAAAAAAAAAAAATCACTCAAAACTTCGTGTCTACGATCGAAATGACAATATACAACAAAAAATGAATTATCCCACCAATTTACGTTTGTAAATTGATGGGATTATCAATTATATCATGCAATGGTTTATAAAAGTTTGTCTCTGTCAAGAATTAGTAATTATATAACTTTATTCTGTCAAAAATTGCCCAAACACTCAGCAAAATTGCCCCTCTCAGTGTGACTCCACTCATTATCACACGGTCAAGCGGTCACAGGGTGACCCTTGCCGCTCCTTGATGCTCCAGCCACAGCAGCTCTGTCTGGGAACAAAATTTGTATAAATACAATAATGCATAAAATACTCTTCACAAATACATTTGTATTGTATAATATTGTAAATAAAAATTAATAATAACTGTGTGGGTGTCGAAAATTGCTCAACCAGCTTTCTTATGTCTCGCCTACGCGCGTATATTGGATTATACATAGTCATGACTGTCATACAAATACTTGCAGTAGGTCTCGAATATACATTTAGATTGCATATTACTTGGAAATAAATAAATATAAGTTTCTCTGGTGGCAATCTACCCTTTGCAAGTGTAAGGAGACACTAGTCTATATTTAGCTCTCTATCAAAAAGCCAATCTGCCTGTGTTTACTGACCACCCTCGTTGCTGGTCTATAATATAGTACTTTATTTACAGTCAATGGCCTACATGTTTCTGTGGTACTTCACATGTGTCTAAAATGCAATGTCTGCTTGCATAAAAATGCAATTCTGAAGTCCATTTATACGTACGACATACGCATGTCTCAGTTTCTCTCTCTCTCCATTCCTGACTCATGTTATTGTAGACCTCTTGGTGGCAATGAACACCAGACACCTCCTAGACATAAGGTTCAAAATCCCAAGACATCGATACGCCTGGGGCGCCTCCACAATTATCACACAGCTGCATATGTTTACTGCCTTCACTCTCTCCATGACTCACTCCCTGCCTCCCTCCCTCCCACCCACCCACCCATCCTTTTAGGCTTCCGTCTGCTAGAAAATCATTGATAATGTGCGTAAATATCGCATGAATTGGTCTATATGCGGTATATATATTGATATATGGCACGTTTACATACGTACAAGTCTGTATTATAGCATGACAGTGCTCTAAGTACAAGATATAAGTGATATTTATGGCGTAACACACCCTCTCCCCCTTTCATTCCCAGCACAACTCACTCACACCTTGGTTCACGCATAGAAACTTATTGATAATGTGCGTAAATATCGCATGAATTGGTCTATATGCAATATATATATTGATATATGGCACGTCTACATACGTACAAGTCTGTATTATAGCATGACAGTGCTCTAAGTACAAGATATAAGTGATATTTATGGTGTAACACACCCTCTCCCCCTTTCATTCCCACCCCCACCCACCCTTTTAGGCTTCCGTCTGCTAGAAACTCATTGATAATGTGCGTAAATATCGCATGAATTGGTCTATATGCGGTATATATATTGATATATGGCACGTCTACATACGTACAAGTCTGTATTATAGCATGACAGTGCTCTAAGTACGAGATATACGTAATATTATAGCACAAACCACACTCTCAGCTCATAAATTGCCGCCAAACCTCCAACCCATCTTCATTCCCGCCTAAAAATTCTCTTATAATTCCCTTATATATTAAAATTTTTGGTCACTATGAGGCATATTCATTGTTATATGGGTGGCCTACACACGTATACATACTCTACATAGCCTAAAAGGGATAAAAAAAGGAGATATACGTGATAATACGCGGTAACCCAACCCCTCCTCCCTCTCCTTCTATCCCCTGGGCGCGTGAAAATTCGGCAGGAAAATCTCGCCGCTCGATGACAATCTAGCCGCGCGGTGCCATTCGCTCCACATTTTTCAACTACGGACCGTTCCCCCCCCCCCCAGAATTTTTTTGGGGGGTCAAATATATATGGGCCGATGCACGCAAACATTCCCTACACGATGATGTACTTTTTATCGAAATTGGCAATGGGTCCCAAAATCATCATACGTGCGCACAGTATCACCCTGTAGAAAACCCCCTGTGCGCACGTCTTAGGTTAAGAGTCTTCCCGCAGTCCGCCGGGGGAACTCTTAAGAGTCTCCCCGCAGTTCCCGGGTTAAGATAGAATATCAGTGAGGGGCGATTCAGGTTTCTGATTAACAATCACGATTACTTATTTTAGAATTGCTTTCACTCGAGCCATAGTCCCAATAATTAAGACTTATTTCTTCGGCGAGATTAAACTTGGTGGCAAGAATAATTACGGGAGTCAGTTCGCCTAGTCTTAATTTCACTGATATACTTTACCACACGTTAGCATATAATCACTTTGATTTTAGAGTAGTATGGATTATGAGGCACAGGGAAAATCTTTATCGTAGAGTATAGTATCGAGGCACTGATACTAATAATAATAATAATAATAATAATAATACTTTATTTCAGACTCACACAGTACAGAGGGGACCATACTGGGGTCCATATATACCTTACAGTAACATAAATATGTATAAATATATATAAGAAGAAAACAATGTATGGTGTGACGGTGTGATTAGACTCCAGTTTTCACCTCACATTTTCCACATAATGGGCCATCCAGCAAGTACTCTACCTGTCACATAGGTGCATGAATACCTAGTGTTCACACTCTGATAAAGGACATAGTAGTTTCTTAATGGAGTGTGTGAATTTACTCTAAATAAAGTGCCGTCGAAAAGTGATCTTGGTCTTGGTCTTGGTCTTGGTGCGAGAGTCACGCTCGACTGGTCGAGGTGTGGCCTTAGTATCGGCTCTCTCTCCTAGGATAAACTTATAAACTATAATGAAAAAGGACAGGTTGAGAATAAAAGAAGATTGTTCCCCCGTGGGCATTCTCACCCCAGCCTCACTATTGTGAGGCTGATCTTTTCCTCCATACTCCCTCTAGGTAGTCCTTAACACTCCGTGCAGTGGTCTCATTCCACATGTTTAGGTCGTTCAGGCCGAGCAGGTAGATCACTATTCCGTCGAGCCCCCATTCATACCTTCCTACCACTGCATTCCATTCCTCCGCACCAATCTCTTGCACTATGGATCTTAGCATTACCCGCCTTTCTCCTTCATATTTTCTGCACTTTAGGAGGATATGCTCCACAGTCTCGTCCTCCCCACTCTCGCACATCTTGCAGGCCTTGTTGCCTTCATTTGACCATCTATATGTTCTGCTGTTCAGCTCAAGCGACTTAGTTCGGGCCTTGAAGAGGAGTTCACCTCCAATGCTCCCATCGTAGAATGGCTCCCTTCTTGGCTGTTGCTTACACATGTACCATTCTAGTGAACTCTTGTTTCTCATATTCCCCGCCCATTCGTCCCTTGCTACGCTTTGTACCCGTTTGCCGATCTCTTTCTTCCATCTCTCATGGCTCCACATTTCCATACTTTCCCCCATCATGATACCACGCATTCCGTACTTCTCTATCTTTCTGTCGCACATCTTGTTCCATTTACTCTCCTTAGCCCATTCAAACACCTTTCGTGCCCATCTATCACCATTCATTTTTTCCAGTCTGACCCGGTACCGTAGGACTCCCTTGTCTATTCTTTCTTCAAAGGAGCTCCATCCCGCGTCACCTCTCAAGGCTTCTACTGCAGTGTACTTGTTCGCTCCCAGTGCGAGCCTTCCGACCCTATTCTGGGCAACTTCCAGCTTTGCCGTGTCATTCGTTGTCCACGGGATGGTTTCCAGACCATACATCAGGCCTGGCACCGCCATACCTTTCCATACTCCTCGCACTACTTCATACTTGTTCGCTCTACACCTTGCAGCACTGCCAAGTCTTCCCACCCATTGGCTCGCTCTTGTTAGTCTCTCATCTTTTGTTTTCTCGCATCCTCTTGCATCCACTGTCATTCCCAGGTACTTGTATTCATTTGTTTGGGTAATTATATTATTCCCAAGTAGCCACGTCGCACCCACATCCGTTTCATCTCCATTCACTACCAATACTTTACTTTTCTCCCTGCTAAAACTCACATTCAGATCATTCCCATATTCGGACACCACATCTAGCATCCTCTGCAGATCCTCTCGGTTGTCGCTCATGATCACTACGTCGTCTGCATATAGCAAGATACCCAGACGTTCGTTCCCAATTAGTGTTCCCCTGCCGGCTTCTTTCATTCTTGCAGCTAGTTCCTCTGTGTACATCCCAAACAGGAGGGGGGATAGCCCACAGCCCTGTCTAACTCCCCGCTTGTTTTCGACCCAGTCTGTCTCTATATCCCCCATACTGTATCTAGCCCTGGTATTCTCATACATACCTCTTATAATATTTATTATCTTTTCACTCACTCCTACTGTTTCAAGCAGCCTACACAACTTGTACCTGTTCACTCTGTCATATGCTTTCTCTATGTCTAGGAAGGCGAAGTATCCCTTCCGTCCGGACTTTTTCGTATTCTCTATCACTTCTCTCACTACGAACATGTTATCTTCCCCTCTTCTGTCCACTCGAAACCCATTCTGTTCTTCTCCCATCACTCTGTTCCTTTCAAAGATCCCTTTCAGCCTTTCATTCAGCACCCCACAGAACACCTTGGAAATTGTGTCCGTTAGCGTTATTGGTCGGTAGTTTTTCAGCTCTTTCTTACTCTTGTGACCCCCTTTGTGCAGGAGGGTCACCCGGCTCTCGTTCCATTTATACGGTACCCTCTCTCCTGACCATACTTTCTTAAAAAGTCCATACATGCCTTCAATTACTCCATTCCCACCCTCTTTGTAGAATTCATATGGGATCTCGTCGTTTCCTGCGGCTTTACCGTTCTTCAGTTTCTTGACACATTTCCTTATCTCTTCTCTACTGATCTCGTAATCCATATTTTCATCTACTGGTATCTTTCTTCCTATTATCAGGTTGGGTTCGCCCCTATCCTCCACCTCATTCGCACCCCCTATGTTTTCCCAGAATTCTTTTACTGCCCTAGCTTTCTCCGGTTTCCCTCTCACCTCTCTTCCGTTCACCATTATTACTTCCACATTCACTCTTTCACTCTCTTGTTCTCCCCTTAGGAAGTCATACCATTCTCTGCTGACCTCACCACCTCTTGCCTTCAGCTCATCTACTACATCCTTATCGGCTTTTACTCTCGCTTTCCTTATTAAACCTCCTGTTATGCTTTTGTGCTTCCTGTATTCCTCCCATGCTTCCTCATATGCGACCCGTTCATTCTCACCGTTGTCCTTGGACCTCCTTAGTCTTCTACACCTTCGGTTGCTCTCTTTTCTTTCTTTTTTTCTGGCAGATTCGATGTCTTGGTTCCACCATCTCCTCTGGGGTCTCCTATTATTTCCTTTCTTTTTCCTCCCGACTCTTCTTTCAGCTACTTCTTTCACTGTCTTGGTGAATTCTTCATTCATTCTGTCTACCCCTCCGTCATCCCTCCAGTTCACACGCTCTAGTTCTTCCCCGAATTTTACCCAGTCCGCTTGTTTCAGTTTCCATTTCTTACCCTTTGGTTTCCTAGCTTCCTTTCTCTCCCTCCCACAGGTATACTGTATCCACAACATATTGTGGTCACTTGTCACATCCATTCCTCGTTCTTCGTCTATCCTCATGTATTCCACGTTCTTCCTTGCATTCTCATTCACCAAGATATAATCAATCGCAGATTTATTGTCTCTTCCGGCCCATGTCACTCGTCCCTCTGCGATAGTTTCATTTAATATTTCCAGTTCATGCTCCTCAGTGAAATCCCTTAGCAGTTGTCCATTCGTGTTCACTTCCTCACCCAGGATTCCGATGTGTCCGTTCATATCACCCATTACGATCACCTGTTCTCGTCTATGTTCGTTTACCAGTCTTCTCATTAGGTCGTATTTCCTTTCATTATCACGTCTGGCATCCGGTCCCTGTACCGTCATGTAGCATATAATCAGTAGGATCCTTTCAGTCTTTCCTTTTGCCTTGTAGTTCAGGTAAGCTGCCATCATATCTTCACTCATCTCGCATTCGCCGACTTTTAACTCTTCAACCTCTATATCCATGTTCTTTCTCACTATTAGGCCTATACCTCCACCCTTTTTCTTCCATTTACTGCGCCCCTTCCCAGTCATTCTGTAGTTTTCCGTGTACAGTTCCACTCTTTCACGTAGCTTTGTCTCTGTTATACCGAGCACATCTATACCCCCCTCATACAGTACTTCACTCATGTCTTCCATTTTTCCCACTCCCCATCCATTCACATTTAGACACCCTAATCTAATGCCGTTCCTATACTCCTGATTCCTGGTTCACATTTCCCGGGGGTTCTCACTCTCATTTCCGGAGTCAGGAGTCCCCCTGTCCTCTCTCTCGGCTGGGGTCTCTCCATCCTCTCTCACGACTGGGGCCTCGGTTGGGATTGTTTCCTCTTGGCCTTCCCTAGGGGCAGGTTCTTCCCTGGTTTCGTCCCTGTGCGTCGGCTCATTCTCCCCTCCCTCTCCAGGTACTGCTTCTTCGGCTTCTACCATTATATCGGTCTCCTCTGTTCCTGGTTCTCTCCCCGTTTCCTCGTTACCGTTTGTAATTGATCCCTCCCGGGTTTCTTCATGGTCCTGGTCTTGCCCATCCCTGGGGGCCCTTTTTTTTCAGGCGCCCCTTGTGTAACCTTTCGCTAGCCAGGAACCATTCCAGGGTCCTGTTTCCGAGGAGTCTTATCCCCTCGTTGTTTAGATGTACTCGGTCTCCTGCGAATCTATTGCCTGTGAGTTCCTGGTCTAGATCTAGGAAGCTCACTCCTATATCCTCATTCCTCATGTACTCCATTTTCATCTTGTATACCTCTTCTGCTATTTTCTTATTTACTCTTCTTCGGGTATATTCATAGGCCATGTTTTCTCTGGGTCGTCTTAGTATACCCATAACTCCTACACGCAGATTCTTTTTGTGTGTCTTAATTATCCTGATTCCCTCAATCACTTCTCTTACGGTGTTCTCAGCTCCCTGTTGTATGAGGTCGTTTCCACCACCCTGGATGATTAGGGTTCCTTCCTGTAGCTGTTTCCCGCATTCCTTCGCCTCTTCCATTATATCCTTTATACCTTTCCCTTTCAGGCATATGTTCCTGCTTCCTTCCGCCTCCATCTTCACCTGTTTTCTTACTTTACCGATCATGCTGTCCCCCACTATTACCCTTGCTATCCTGAGATTTATTTCCTGTCTAAGTGCACTGCCCTGGTCTGTGGGGTCCGTCCTCACAGGGTGGCCATAGGGCTAGCTCCCATTCGGTTTCTCTCATCTTCATTTACATTATCATTTTCTTCTGCAGCTTCCCTATTTTCCCCTGTAGTATGTCTGGGTCTGCAGTTGTTTGTACTTGGTTGTTGGGCTTGCTGGTTCTCTGGGGCTGGAGCTGCCGCCCCCGCCGCCGCCGTTTGTGTGCATGTACACACGCGTGTTTTTTCCTCCAGTTTCCTACTCAATTCTGCATTTTTCTCTATCAGACCTTCCATGCCCCCATTCAACTCCATTATTTCCCTCTCCATGCATTCCCTACACAGCACAGTCCTCTGGTTGATCTGCCTCTGTGTCATACCATCTACGCCCATTAAAACATGTGGATGCCACGTCCCGCATTTGGAACATTCTACCAGCGTGTCTCCTCTCACCGCTCTCCCAGTCCCAGTTCGTCTCGATGCCATTTCGCCAAATTGCCAACCTGCGGCTTATTTTACCTCAAGGCACAATCTAGGGGAACTAATCTACTTTATACTCAACAAGATGTTCCGTAGTTGAAGTTATATCCTGGATTTTCGAGCTATTTTCCGCGGACGCACGACCTCTTGACCTCGACCTCCGACCTCCGACCCTATCACGTGATCGTGACAATCACGTGACAATCACGTGATCACAACAACATGGCTCCCGAAGAGACAATCTCAAGCCAGGGACCAACTCACCCCTCCCAAGATGGACTTATTATCGATGAGCTACTGTGTTTCCTGACTAATAAATCCAATTTTCTGAGTACTGACGTGTTAACAAAATTGTGTGTTGAATTCTATGATGAGGAAGTGATTGTGTCCTCCAAGAATAGACTGTTTGAACTGTGTGCTGACGACAATAGTGACCGGAACAGGAAAAGACAGGGTCCCAACAAAAATAGTGAGAATATTAAAGACATAATTAAGCTGATTCTGGAAAAAGGTAATAATATACCCACATTTGTTGCCCATAACCTTGGTAAACTCCCACCCATCCAATTTGATCATGTTGACGTTACTGTGCTCCTTAGTGAGATCAAGAAAACTCAGTCAGAAGTTTCTAATCTGAGAAAGTGTTCCTCAGCCCAAAATGACTGTATGAAGGACTTATTGAGTGCAACTGGTGATCTGAGTAGTAGAGTGCTAGTGATTGAGGACTACAGCCAATCCCAAGGAAATTTAATATCTTCAGGTGGCTTTCCCTCAAATAGGCCTAGGCCTACTGCATCTGTAAATGACACTAATCCAGAGCCTATAAATACCACACCTGCAGTGTCCACTACCAGCCGCACTACATCAGATAGCGCCCCCTCCACTACACAGGAGACCACGGCCACATCCACAACTGTCCACGACACAACGATCAGAACCGACGGCGACGACTCCGACGAGACAACCCGAGGGAGGCCTAACTCCGTTGAAACCTTTGCCACAGGGGAAATTACTGATGCCACCACCAGCTGCTCCACACCAGGTGCCAGTGGCGCCTCCTCCATCACACAGGAAGCCACAGCCATAACGAGTAGAACCAACGAGACAACCCGAGGTAGGCCTAACATCAACGTAACTTCTGCCACTGAGGAAATTAATGAAGTCTACCCTGCAGTGAGGAGCGTCGGAAGCGGTACACCCGCTATAATGAGTATAGCAACACCTGGGGCCTATAATGTAGCTGTAAGTACAGGCAACGCGCAAGGCATCACTACAGCACTTGCGACGGGAAGGAGCTCGACGACAACCCCTATCGACAGGATCACAACGCCTCCACCCTCAGGTGATAAGGGGGAGGGTACTGTTCAAGGACAATGGTTTAGGGTACATTCCACCAAAGGTAAAACTCATCACATACCTGAGGGGGAACAGAGGCTGAATGGAGGTACCGGTACTGGTACCACAAACAATGTTAGGAATTCTATGGCTGTGCAAATTCAACCTAGGAACTTTATGCATCAGGGGATTAAGGGTAAAAATAAAAGTACGGGGATAAGTACAGTTAAAAAAGTGAAAAGATCACGCATAGCCAAAGTATTCGCGACAGGTTTTAAGCCAGGAGTGACGGCATCCGACTTGAAAGAATATCTCTCCAATAAACTCAGTCTTAGTATGGATGTTGAACCAATTATTCCCTGGTCTGATAGGCACACATATATTTCATTCAGAATAAACTGCGAGTGTCCAAATCCCGAGGTGTTTATGGATGAAGAACTTTGGCCAGAGGAAGCATCGGTGTACTGGTGGAGAGAACGTAGGGCACAGGTACCGGTATCAACAAATGAGGACTCTATAACTACGGTAACCCACCCTCCCAACAACTCTTAATCATGGATATAAAGTCTACTTCATCTCCCAACAATTTGCGTATTGCTACTTATAACTGTAGGGGGCTCCCTAAAACCAACAGAGGGCTTCTCCTACGCCCTGATGTAGTAGACGTATTTAATACCAGTGATATTGTGTGCCTGCAGGAGACTTGGTATTTTAAACAGGATTTGGGTAACCTCAGTACTATCTGTGATAATTTTCATGGGTTTGGGGTCTCGACAACCGATGCTATGGATGGTCTAGTAGCAGGTCACCCACCGGGAGGAGTAGCTATTTTGTGGAGGGACTCTTTAGACAGCCGGGTTAAACCACTTGTAACAAATTTACCATGGTGTACAGGTATAGAAATAGAAGATATCCAACGGAAAGTAGTTATTCTTAGTGTGTACTTGCCCTACCAATGTAATGAAAATGAAAAAAAATACCTGGAATGCCTTGGAGAGCTAAGTGCTCTTTTACAAGAACTAAATACCACCTGCTACTCTGTAATAGGGGACTGGAATGCTAATCTGAAGGACATGAGTAACTCTCTGTTTGCTAGTCATATGACTAACTTCTGTGGTGAGCATGATCTAATTATCTCTTCTCAGCTCATGCTCCCTCATAGTAGTTACACATGTGTCAGTGCAGCATGGGGCTCAACGTCTTGGCTAGATCATACCGTAGCTAGTGCTGATTTCCATGATATGATAACAAATATGGAAATTCAGTATACATATACAGATGAAGATCATATCCCATTGACCTTAACAGCTAGTTTGGAAAGAGCGCCAGAATTAACCCAGTCAAACAATAGTGTAAATCCAAAACTGCCATGGGGCGGGCTTGACGAGGAGGAGTGTGAGCAATTTTGCACTTTAACACACACTCTCCTTTCTGAGCTTGATCCTGGCAGTGAGGATGCCATTACCTGTGAAGACCCCAATTGTGTTAATGCTAGTCATCGAGAAGAAGTCAGCAAGCTGTACAATAATATTATATCTTGTCTTACTAAGGCTAGTGACATAGTATTTCACAAGCATAACAAAAATTACTCTTTTAACAAACCTGGGTGGAATGACCATGTTTCAGAACTATACCAGGCATCCCGAGATGCTCGTAGTGTATGGCTGGATCATAACAAACCGAGACAGGGACCCATTTTTGACATGTTCACCAGACTAAAGGCTAGATGCAAGTATGCAATCAGATATATAAAAAACAATGAAAATGTATTAAGAAGAGAAGCATTGGCCAAAAACTTTGCTAGCAAAGACACATTGGCCTTCTGGAAGGATATTAAAAAAATGCATAATAGCTGCACACCTCTACCCGTTAGTGTAGATGGGATCTCTGGTACTAATAACATAGCCAATCTTTGGAAAACACATTACCAAACTTTGTTTAACTCTGTTGGGCACCAAGGAAATACCATTGCTGCTACAACAGAGTGTAACAAAGAAGAAAAATATGACACAATTAAAGTTACAAGTGAAAAATTCAAGGCTGCAATAAGTAGGCTAGATGCTAACAAATCCTGTGGTTTTGATGGTATATATGCTGAACATTTGAAGTACTCCTCCACTCTCCTCTTGGAGAAACTCAGCAGTTGCTTTACCAGCTTTCTAATCCATGGTTTCCTACCAGAATCTATGAAGTCCGTTACCTTGATACCAGTAATTAAAGACAAGGCTGGCAAAATTACATCAAAAGACAACTATAGACCTATTGCCCTTGCCAGTATTGTAAGTAAGATACTAGAGTTAATAATTTTAGGCAGAATCTCAGTGTATATCTCAACTAATAGTAATCAATTTGGTTTTAAAAAGAATCATGGTACGGACCAGTGCATCTACACTCTGAAGGAGCTAGTGGATGGGTACATCAAAATGAACAGCTCTATTTTTGCATGCTTTCTTGATGCTAGTAAGGCATTTGACAGAGTCTGCCACAATATCCTGTTTGATAAATTAGCAACAAGGGGAGTGCCATCCTATATACTGAGAATCTTGAAGTACTGGTACGCCAATCAAACATTTAATGTAAGATGGGGTAACATTATTTCGGATTCCTTTACAGTAACCAATGGAGTGAGACAGGGTAGTATTCTCTCACCTTACTTATTCAATGTATATATGGATGAATTAAGTGATAAATTGAATAAAGAGCAGATTGGATGTTATGGTGGGAATAAAATCATCAACCATCTCATGTATGCTGATGATCTGGTCATTATTGCACCGTCTTCTGCGGGTCTGAGCAAACTTCTTGATATATGTGAATCTTTTGGTAGTAAACATTGTGTTAAATTCAACCCACTGAAAAGTGCTGTTCTTATATTTAGATCAAAATTACTGTATAAAAGTAAACTGCCAAATTTCTCACTCAATAATCAAATTATTCAAGAAGTAAACAAAATAAAATACCTGGGACACATTATCTCAAACGATTGCTCAGATGATGCAGATATCGGCCGTCAGCGCAGACAGCTATATTTACGTGGTAACACCATCTTGAGAAAATTCCACATGTGTAATTGGGAAACTAAAGTCACTTTGTTCCGGACATATTGTTCCTCTATGTACACGGCCCA
Organism: Paralithodes platypus; assembly: GCA_032716605.1. Taxonomy (NCBI): domain Eukaryota; kingdom Metazoa; phylum Arthropoda; class Malacostraca; order Decapoda; family Lithodidae; genus Paralithodes; species Paralithodes platypus. The sequence continues at coordinate 40,528,950 of CM064521.1, forward strand.
TTTGTGGTGGAAGTATAAGAGAGCCACCATAAATGGTCTGTGTACATCCTATCATAATATACTCAAGATGTTCATTGGTCTCTCTAAATATGAAAGCACTAGTATGGTGTGCACACTGTTGGATGTGCAGTGCTGTCGGGCTGTCATCAGGAGACTGGTGTACAGCTTTTCGCAGCGACTGCAATCCTCCAGTAACACGCTGATTGTAGCTCTTTGGTCTAGTGATCATATCTATGAATCCCGTATTATATCTCACTGGCAGAAGCTGCTGCACACATAGTATGTACTGTAATGTAATATATAGGTCTAATTGAACTATGAGCAATGATCTGTACAATAGGTGTTAACCAACATTGAGCAATAGCCTTAGTTAGCCTATCTGTGTTATATTGTGACAAAATGTGATATGTGCTCTATTCTGTAAATAGGCCTACTGTATTTTTTATTTTATTGTGTCTTTATTAATATATCTTTGTGTATAATTATTATCTGTGCTCTGACGAGAAGTGTATGTGATATGGACCATTAGGTCGTACTGTATTTATACTGTATCTATCTTATGTGTCTGGAATAAAGAATTATTATTATTATTATTATTATTATTATAAGCTACTGTACATAGGCTACATAAAATAAAAAGAAATTAAATAATACCCAGCTTGCTATCATGTAGTTCACAGCACTGCCTCAACCAAAAACAGTGGTCATCAAACTACTGTGTTACCAAAACCACTGTCCTAATTGTGTACAGTACCATGCCTCACATCATTTAGCTTCCGGTACAGTATGTTGCTACAGTACAGTATAGGAATATCGGTACTGTACTGCACTATGAGGATCAGTACCGGTATGCTAATTCTGTAGAGTAGCAGACCTGAAATCATTACTTAAGGTTAAATATAGAGCAACTTCCTCCAGTGTGCCTGGATCCTGGAGGTGTACACTATGCTTGGAGTTTGTAGCATTTTAATGATCCTGTTCTCAGAAGTGTTAAGGCGCTGAATGAATTTATATGTTAGCTTTCTAATGAGTGATTGGTAACAGTGTAAGTTCATATAGGCACATAGCGTACTTGTACTCTCATATTTTGAGAGCCCCAGAAACATTTTCATGATATTGTGATATGAGATACTTAGTCTATTCACTGTCATTTTCTTATAGTTCCACCATAGTTGTGCTGTATACATTGGTGAGCAGTAGGAGTTGAACAATGTTATTTTTGTATCCCATGTGCACATATGAAATTTTCTTAATATTGAATTTCCCTGCATGTAAAGTTGCCTTCGCTGACGACCCATATCCTCATCATCTGAGCGATCACATGAAATATAGTGTCCTAGATACTTTACTTTACTTACTTCTTCTATAATTTCTTCATACAAATGGAATTTAGGTAGCTTTGATTTCAATAGAAGGTTAGATTTAAATATTATGATATTGCTCTTTATAGGATTAAATTTGACTGAATGTTCGATTCCAAATTTTTCACATACTCTTAATAATTTATCCAGTCCTGCTCCAGAGGGCGCGATTAAGGCTAGGTCATCAGCATACATGAGATGATTTACAATGGTGCTGCCAATACAGCACCCAGTGCGAGTCTTGTTCAGCTCCAGACTAAGATCATCCATGTAGACGTTGAAAAGATACGGAGACAATATCCCCCCCTGCCTAACACCATTGGTTACAGCGAAAGAGCCTGACAGGATGTTGCCCCATCTTACACACATTTTTTGATTAGCATACCAGAAAATAAGTATCCTAACAATATAGCTAGGCACTCCCCTGTTAACTAATTTTTCAAATAAGGTTTTGTGACACACCCTATCAAAAGCCTTACTTGCATCAAGAAAACAAGAGAAAATTGAGCTATTTAGTTTGTTGTATGTATCAATCACTTCTTTCAGCACATATATGCATTGGTCTGTGCCGTGATTTTTCTTAAAGCCAAACTGATTGCTGCTGGTGACAATATATGCAGACATTCTTTCTAGCATTATCATTTCAACTACCTTACTCACCACACTAGCAAGTGCTACTGGGCGGTAGTTGTCTTTTGCTGTAATTTTACCTGATTTATCTTTAATGACAGGAACAAGTATTACGGATATCATAGACTCCGGCAGGACACCATGCGTAAATAGACTGGTGATGCAAGAACTAAGTTTATCTATTAACAACTTATCTGCATATTTAAGATGTTCTGCATATATACCATCCAGCCCACAAGCTAATACAAGCTAATACTAATTAAGAATTCAGCACTGTTGAGGTATCTTCTGGTTATCTTGAGGCACGACGTTAGGGGTTAAGGAAGAGATATGTGCAGCATGTGAGGAGGTATGTGGAGTAAGGAGAAGAGGGAGGGGATTGAAGGGTACAGCATGGTGGACTGAAGAGGTAAAAATAGTTGTTGACAAGAAGAAAGCGTATAGTGAGTGGTTGGGTAGTAGAGGGAACGATCAAAGATTTGGAGAGACAGAAAAGAGAGAGCTACTTGCCCGGTAAGCTGTTTAAGAAAGAGTTCCTTATGTTAACCCTGTGGAGCCTGTCTGTAAGCGAGCAAGTTCTTCATCCACTCCAGGGTGTACCCTCCTATGCCCATTGCCTCAAGTTTGGTTCTCAGTCTACGATAGGGAACTCTGTCAAAGGCCTTTTCACAGTCCAGATAGTAAATATGTATACAGTGACCGTCGTCCACACCATTCACCAGGTTATCTAGTCCGGCGGCCAGGGGGTGGAACCTTGAAATTTGTGGTGCATATTGTTCTCTGCGTATTTTGATCACTGAGTGTGCCAATAATAAGAATCCGTCAGGTGCAATTATGGCACCCTTGAGCATTTTGAGAAATTCAAGATGGCGGCTAATATCCATAAAACACCAACTTAGTAATGGTGTTCTATTGATAACTTCCTTAATATTTTACTTAGAGCAGTCATTTTGGTGTCTAACCATAGGTTTGTTTGGTCGAGGAATCCAAAACCACCAATGAAATTACGGTACACACCTTTATTTATACGTATTCCAAGATGGCAGGCATTTCATGCATAACATTAATACTTTATAAATGTTTGACACAAGTCATTTTGGTGTCTAATCACATGTGTTTGAGGTCAATGAATCAGATTTCACTAAGAAAATTACAATAAACGTATTAATTCATGCCAATTCCAGTATGGCCGCCATGATGGTAGATATGCCTACACAAGGAACGCTTTAACGTCACTCACGTTTGATACAGGAGAGTCATCTAGGTATCTAACTATCTGATTTTAAGAATAATAAAAGACGGTCTGGTTAAACTAATAATAAATATAAAAATAAGATCAAAGAATCCAATTAGACCGGGGGAAGTACAATGAAAATATTCCTGAATACCCAATCTAAGATGGCCGCCAAAATGGGTATCGTATACATTAACATATTTACAGAGAATAATCAGCTTTGTATCCAATCCCATGGGTTTCCACTCAAAGATATTATATCTGTAGGCCTATGCATAGTAAATTTCACCAGAATTTCATGAATCAAAGGGATTGACCACATCTACTCCCACTAGAACAAAACAGAAAAGACAGTATCTTAGAGACGAGGCCTATTGCAGTAATGTCCAATGACAAATCATTCATGTATACAAACATCAGTCATCACTGTCATCCTCATCATTACTTTCATCTCCATCCGAGTCATTGGCATCCTCTATTAGTTGTTTCAGCAATGTCCAGCGATTCCGACATGTTCCTATTTCTGCTTGACAGCGACAAAAAGGAGAACAAGACATTTGGCCAGCCACACATCCACACCTCTCAGTTGAGCATGGAGTTTCGCTTGAGCAGCCACACTGGATCAGCTTCATAACAGCTGTTTGAGCAATTTCCGTTTGTGGTGGGAGGGTCACTGGCATTAACCCACCGAAATCGTCATCAGATACCCAGCCGTTCTCCAGGGGGTCCACATCTAATGCCTCGCCAGTCAGTGCTGACCTCCAAATGCATGCTTGAAAATGTGCCCTTTCCAATGTCTGTATCGGATATCTGACATGCTGTCGTCTGGTCCAACTTTCTCTCCATATCATGCTGCAATGAACTGGGTTGCTTCTCGAATGACAGTCTCCTGTTGGGCTTCAGGTTGTCCTATGCTGTCCAGCTTATATCCCACCTTTAGGACTTTTACTGCTTTGACTTTTTCCAACTCCATAATAGCAACCAACTGTGTCGCATCCTGTCAACGCATGTGCTGCCAGCAGCTGTGGGACAATGGCCTGGTGTTTTTTTACTGTGTCTCCAATGTTCAACAAAGTCCTTTCAGGAGAAGTCGGTTCCATGACAAGGGATACAGAGAGTTGACAGTGCTGGTAGTAATGTGCAAGAAATACAAACACATCGGTGTCATCTGAGATCACTTTAAGAGTCTTTCTGGTGTTGGAAGCAAGCTGGACAACCTGGTGTGTAATGATGACGTCTGCTTCCTCATGGTTGGCTCGCAAATCTGATCTCTCCACTCGTACACCTATTGCCAGACTTCAACAGGGGTATCAGTGTTATGCCCTGATTTTATACAGGATTAACTTGGTATAGGTGAGTTCTGCAAGACTGGATTATTGGGTTTCTTGCAAAATACATAAAAAGAATCAACAGAGGACATAGATAATCTCGGATAAATGGTTTGTAATACATCTTTATTCTAAATAACACTCAGGTAGAAGGTACGTAATAGAATTCCACGAACAATAGATGTTGGAGCACTCAGGTAGGTTATTGGACTTATTACAATCTCCCAGCACTTATTGCGGATTTGGATAGAGACAATGAGACATACTTCCCACTTCCAACGTTCAGGCATTATTCTTCTGATCACATTGCTTTATGATACGTAGGGTACATGAATCACACAGGTTAGGTATTTCGCTTTGTTAACTCTCTCTGGTAATATGACTCTTAATCAAGGATGAAAGTATAAGTAATGTGGTTATTGCCCAAGAATTAACGTAAAGGGATAACTGTAACTAGTTGCACTGGTCTAGGATGTTCACTTGTCTAGGTGATACTTCGGACCGAAAATATCAGTGAGGGCGAATCAGGTTAAACCTGATGGCAAGAATAATTACGGGAGTCAGTTCGCCTAAGCTAAATTTCACTGATATATATTAACACATACTAGCATAAGTGCTAGATCTGTGCAGCATGTGAGGAGGTGTGTGGAGTGAAGAGAAGAGGGAGGGGAGTGAAAGGTACAGCATGGTGGACAGAAGAGGTAAGAATAGCTGTGGAAGAAAAGAAGAAAGCATATAGAGAGTGGTTGGGTAGTAGAGGGAATGAAGATTCCGAGAGACAGAAACGAGCGAGGTACGTGGAGAGTAAGAGGGTGGTGAAGAGAGTAGTGAAGGAAAGTAAGAGAAGAGTAGATGAGGAATTTGGAAGGAATCTGAGTGTAAAATGGAGGGAGAGTAAGAAACTGTTCTGGAAAGAAGTCAAGAAAGTTAGGGAAGGTAGCAAGGGAAACAGTAAGGGTGTGAAAGATAAGAATGGGAGAATGCTAGCCGAGAAGCAAGAGAGAGTCGAAAGATGGAGGGAGTACTTCAGTGAGTTGCTAAATGAAAGGAATGAAGAGCCAGCAAACATAGCTGGATATGGTATGGGAGGGAGTGTGTGGGGAAATGTTGAGGTATGGTGGTGAGATAGTGGTAGAATGGGTATGGAAAATGTGCAAACTAGCATGGGAGAAGGGGAGTGCACCCGATGACTGGAAGACTGGCATAATAGTCCCCTATATAAGGGCAAAGGGGAAAGAGGAGTGTGTGGTAACCACCGAGGAATATGTCTTCTAAGCGTAGTAGGGAAGGTATACAGTAGGGTAGTGATTGAGAGAGTGAGAGTGAGAACGGAGAAATGGATAGGCGACGAGCAGGGAGGTTTTAGGAAGGGAAGAGGATGTGTAGATCAGATTTTTACCCTGAATTGTGTTGTGGAGAAGTATCTGGAGAAGAAACAAAAGGTGTATGTTGCCTTTATGGACTTGGAGAAGGCCTATGACAGAGTGGATAGAGAAGGTTTGTGGAAAGTACTTAGAATATACGGAGTAGAGGGCAAGTTGCTGAAAGCAGTGAAGAGCATGTATGAGGGTGCAAAGGCGGCAGTACGTATGGAGAGTGAGCAGAGCGAGTTCTTTGACCTGAATGTTGGTTTGAAACAGGGGTGTGTGATGTCCCCGTGGTTGTTTACTGTATATATGGATGGAGTTATGAAAGAAATACTATCAAGAGCAGTGGATGTTGGTGTATCGCTGAAAAGGGAGGGAATTGAGTGGAAGCTACCTATACTGCTGTTTGCGGATGATTCAGTTCTGATGAGTGATAATGAATGGGAGTTGCAGGGTCTGGTAAATGAGTTTGGAACAGTGTGCGAAAAACGGAATTTGAAGGTAAATACGGGGAAGAGCAAGGTTATGGTCTTCGAAAGGGGTGAAGTCACAGAGTGTGAGGTGAAGCTGAACGGTCAGGCTATGGAGATCGTCAACTCTTTTAAGTATCTGGGCAGTGTGTTGAGTAAAGATGGGACTATGGATGAAGAGGTGCGGGAGAGGGTACAACAGGGGAAGAGGGTTGTAGGAACGCTAAAAGCAGTAACAAGAAATAGGGTGGTCAGTCTTGCATGACAGTGTGGTAATCCCGACACTGACTTACGGAAGCGAAGCATGGACGTTGGTTGAGAGACTCAGACCAAGAGTGAGAGCAGTGGAAATGAATTACTTAAGGAGTGCGTGCGGAGTTACATGGAGGGATAGACAGACTAATGAGGAAGTAAGAAGGAGGTGTGGTGTGGAGGTAGATGTGCTGGAAAGTGTGAAAAGGAACAACTTGAGATGGTTCGGCCATATGGAACGTATGGAAAGCGAGAGAATGACTAAGAGGGTGTAGGAGAGGTAGACCGAATATGAGGTGGAAGGATGGAGTGAGGAACTACATGAACGAAGGCGGTGCTGGTTGGGGGGAGGGGCGTCGACTGACTGGGGACAGAGGTGCATGGGGGCGGTTCGTTCGTGGCCACCCCTTCGGGGATCACGGCATCAGGCAATAGATAGATAGATAGATACTAGCATAATAATCACTTGTTTCCTAACATCAGAGAAAGTTGAGACATAATCGAATACACTGGATGGTTGAGTTAATAGCACCGTAACACTGGTACTTTGTGAAGTAACACTGTGATAGAGTTTTCCTGGTTATCTTGCGTTAGTGATGTTGGGGGTTAACAGTAGCTCTGGGGGCCGTCCAAGCTGTCCGGTAGTGTAGAGAAGGTTTTGCAGATGGGCTGCTTGCGGGCGGTTTTGCACCTTTTTGGCAACAAATGCTGATGGGGTAAGACAGTCGATTGTTGCCAAGGAGTTATTCTTTCAGAGTCCTCACTCAAGAGTTTCTCGCATAATCCCTTCTAACATAACAAGATCTTTCTGCCTTAGATCAGTTATGAGTTATGACCGTTCGTAACTCAAGTAGCGGATGGTGCACTATCAGAAGTTAATGAAACAATCAATAATTTGTGAATTTGTTGTCTACCAATATAATATTACTGCCGGTAGTCCCGATCGCAAGAAAACATTCGTAAAGGGTTAATTCACTTCCTCACAGAGTTGCACAGATTACGGAACGCCGAATTATCGTGAATCTTGAGGGGGGGAGGGGGTACTAGAAGCCACCGCAGTGTGGCCAGCCGTTGCTTTGGGCTCTAATATTCAACTGCCCGACTGTTGTCTCTGTGTCTTATTTATAGGCAGGTCAAGGAAGCTTCAGGAATGTTCTAGAAGTATTGGATGTCAGTGCTATGAAAGTAGTTAATTTATTCTGGTGAACTTAGGGGGTTAGGGAGGGGGGTCTTTAATGTGGCGGTAAGTAACTTGTTATCTGATTTATTATCGTGGATATCTTAACCCTAGTATGAGGTACTAGTAGAGTTGTTTAGGCGGATTTGGTGAAGGGTTTTACGTACTACTTTGTTGGCGTCCTACGTGACTAGGCTGGGAGGTATTATTTATCAATTCACCTAAGTATCCTTCTCTGGTCTAGCTGACATGCTATTCGTAATCTAGGATGGGATAAGGAAGATTTTGGTTTTGGTTAAGGATGGGATAGGATGGTATTTGGATAGGTATTTAGATGTGTAGGTCATAACCTGTTGGAAACTCACCTGTTGTCTGGCAAGAATTTGCTGGCTTGCGCGGGTCAGGGTAATTCTCCGCGGGGGTCGGTGGGGTCCCCGTGGGGTCGGGGGGGGGGGGGGCAGGCCGCACCCTGAATATGGTTATCGAGAGTTCTTACGTTAATTGGGTTGAGATATGAGTTCAGGTTGTCAGGAGGTATCTTCCTAGTTAGGGTTGATCACTACATCTAGTTTTCATGTACAAGGATCACTCGTGGGTGTTAAGAATAGTGGTTTTGTGAAAATGCAAGTCAGGGGGAAATTTACATTTTTAAGGGGGGACGAGAGGGGGTCGTCCTAGCCTCGCGCCGGCTATTGTTCTGGTTCAGGTTGTGAGTGGGGCTAGGGAGTTAGAGGATAGTTAAGGGGGGTACAAGGATAGGTCCTTACCTTCCATTTGTTGAGGTTAGTGAACGAACTGAGTCGGCATGTTATAACGTTCTTATGGCGTCTTTACAGGGGGAGGGTTGTGAATTGTAAAGGGGGTGGTTTGAGGTTAGGCACCGCGCCGCTCGTGACCTAGGGTAGTGACCCTTAATGCGCTGGACATAGGGGTGGCATTTCCCTACGATCGAACAGGTAGGGTGGTGTGTGCAGTGGGGCGTGAAAGGACAGGATGACCCAATTACCACTGAGCATGGGGTCACGAAGCAAAACAGAGTAATGTGGATTGTGGATAAGGAGGAGGTGATTGGAAGACGTATAACAATTGTGGAAAAGTAAATGGAAGAGAGGAACACAATGGCGGATAAAAGATAATTAACCTAAGGATTGAATACATGCATAAATGACGACATTATAGCCGTCGTCCTAATAAGATGATGAAACTGGGTTGGTATAATAATATGCACGTGGTATGCACGTGGCACAATACGACACTAGGACAGTGTCGTATCAATATCGGTGGGCATACTCCGGTTAATATTATATATATACTTAGTTACTAGAAGAACAAGACAAGGGGCAACTGAGCACGGGGCTACATATCTATATACTTAGTTACTACAAAAAAAAGGAACAGCTGAGCATGGGGTTGGTATGTGGTGTAACTGAGCAGGGGGGCTGCATATATCTATTCTAGTAATGGAGAGAGATACTAGGTAGCTTTCCTGCATTCCTCTTGAGATGATCGTATGCAGATTGATCATAATTAAACATATATAAATCAACAGATATGAATCAATACAATAACTGGCAGAGGGTTAGTATTGCGGGTTAGAGGTTAGGTCAGAGGACGGAGGGGGATCATAATTAATTATAGGGCTGACATAATCATGATCGGATTCGTTGTGGACTGGAAAACGAAGGTGTCCTGAGATCGCCTTCGCACCTACACAATGAAAATACTATAACTCACAAGGTGGTTATCTAATTAAATACATACTTAGTTGGTAGGCTACATCAAGAATGTCCAGGAGGAAAGTCATGTGGTTTGTATTAAAGAAGGCTGGGTTTGTTTAAGAGGCGTGTAACATGCGGAGTTAAGTGGAAAAGAGAAAACATCGTGGATAACAGATAGTTACCCTAAGGAGTGAATACATGCATAAACGACGGCATTATAGACGTCGTCCTAATAAGATGATGAAAACCGGTTTGGTATGCACGTGGCACAATACGACACTAGGACAGTGCCGCTATGTCGTATCAATACCAGTGGCATACTCCGATTAATATTATATATACACTTAGTTACTAGAAGAACAAGGCAAGGGGGCAACTGAGCACGGGGGTACATATATCTATACTCGTCATGGAGAGAGAGATACGAGGTAGCTTTCCTGCATCTCTCCTGATAATCGTCTGCAGATTGGTCATAGTGAGTTTATCCGAATTAACAGGCCTAAATCAATACAATAACTGGCATAGGGTTATCGGGTGTATAGAGTCGTGGTTAAAGGTTGTACATAACTCGTAATTAACTTATCTAAATCAACAGGCATAAATCAATACAAGAACTGGCAAGGGACACAAATTGCCAGACGAACAATGCAACGTGAGGTTATGTATAGCTAACTGCTAAAAATGGGGGAACGAAGATAGGTGTCTTCCCTTTTTACAAGTTCCCTAAATTATGTTAACATTAGGGAGTTGGTACATCAATAAAATAGCAATGTGGATCTCAGTGAGTTATGGGGCTGTCTAGTGTAATTTCATAATTAATCTCGGAATTACTCCTAGGTATTTTGTCTAGGGAAATGGAGGTTGTATTGGGAAGGTTGGGAATATATATAGTTAGCGGATAAAACAAACGGGAGGTTAGAGACATAGAATTGCTAGAATTGGGGGGAGACTATGATTGTTATATAACTAAATACAGGGCTGACGTAATCACGATCTGATTTGGTGTGAAATGGAAGCTAAGGTGTCTTTTAGATCGCCTCGAACCTACACAATGAAAGTATTATAGCCTGTATGGTGGTTACGTAATTAAATACATACTTAGGTGGTACATCAAGAATATCAGTGAGTAAAGTATTGTGGTTTGTATATTGGAAGACTGTGATTGAGAGACGTATAATATGTGGAATGAATTGGGAGAGAGAGAGAGACCAAATCGATGTGGAAGAAAGGAAGATGTGGGTTTGCTTCAAGGAGATGTGGAGGGCATGAAGGTATGGTCTGAGCATTGGTTAATGCCTTTTCATCCAAAAAAATGCAAGTACATGCGGATTGGGACAAGCAAGATAGACAAGGTAGGATACAGTATGTATGAAGCGATGGAGGAAGTGAATGCAGAAAAGGATATAGGAGTAGTGATAGACAATAAGTTAAATTTCTCAGAACATTTAGAGGAAAAGATAAACAAAGCCAATAGAATTGTAGGGCTGATAAGGAGGACATTTGTGTCACTTGACGAAGAAATCTTCAGGAATCTCTATACAGCGCTGGTTAGGCCGCACCTGGAATATGCGAACCAGGTGTGGGCTCCATATATGGTAAAGGATATAGAAGCAGTGGAGAAAGTGCAGAGGAGAGCTAGCAAGCTGGTACCAACGTTGAAGAACGCGGGCTATGAGCAGAGGTTGAGGACACTGGGGCTTCCGACACTGGCATATAGGAGAAAGAGAGGGGATATGATGGAGACTTTTAAGATAGTGTCAGGAAAGTACGATGAGGATGTGTGTGAAGGTATCTTCTTGATGCAGGAGGGAACAAGAACGAGAGGACACTCTAAGAAAATTTACAAAGAAAGAAATAGGCTTGAGAAGGCAAAGAACTCATTTTGTGATAGAGTGGTAAATGAGTGGAACGCACTGCCCCAGTATGTAGTCGATTCCGAATCAATAAAGGAGTTTGAAAGTAATCTTGATAAAGCATGGGGAAGACAAGATTTGAAGTTTGATTATAAAACAAAAATACAGAATAGTAAAAATGTTGCGTCTGCTACCGCCGCCGCCAACACCATGAACGACCGCAGCAGTGCAAGTACTGGTACTGAGCTGGATACACAGGCCTAGTTTGCCTTTTTCCCGAGGATCTACTGTAAGAAACTGTAAGAAATCGGGGATGGAAAAGGGACCGGGGATCTCGTTGGGAATGGGGGTTTCGCTCTCAGGATTTTCGTTCCTGTGGTATTTTAATCAGCTTTCCCTGTGACAACAAGGCTGTTTGGCAACCGGAGTCCTTGCGTTCTATCTAGGAGTTCCTCAGTGATCGTCTCAATGAGCTGCTCCTTGTTGTGTGCCACATTGAGAACAACATCTCGGGAGGGAATTGGCATTGCCAGTGTAATGACATGTTTCTTGTAATGCTGCACTCCAGCAGATCGTGCAGCCTTTGTACTGCTCTTGATGCTTTTCTCGTGGTATTTGTCAAATATTACAAATATGTTGCTCGAAACGGTCATCTTGGAGAGCACATAATCTACAAAGGCATTCACATAATCCTTAACGACTCCCTTCGCCGGCCAGTGAAATATCCACATTGCTGCACATCCATCCAGGAATATTGCATGTGGGTGGCTTGTGAATGTCCGGGAGGAATGTTCCACTTGAAGAGTCTTCCTGAGCGTAGCTTTGGCTTTAGCTATTCTCATTTCAGGTTGGTCCTTTGTGCCATCAAAGAGCGACGTTGAAAGAGGTGCCAGCTCATATCCCATGACTGAATTCACATAAATGTCTCGATACTGTACTAATATCATCAGCCTTGAGAAGATCAGTTCACAGTCCATCTGTCCCTTTTTATCAGTGGCATGTCTTCTCTTGGCTTGATTCCCGACCATGGTTTTGACTCGGTTTACAATCAGCTTGTGGAATCCTTCCGGCCAATATGATTCAAACTCTTGTCTTTGCCGGATTCCAATGGTCTGGGAATTTTACACATTCACTGTCTCTGGATTAATCCTTCCGGTTACAATGTTGACAAGTCCCTGAGAATGTTCGTCAGGCTTTAGTGGATGAATGCACAACTTCAGCTTTTCACGCACTGTCGTCCTGTTCTTTTCATCATATGCCATTCGGGATGGCATCTCCTCCTTGTGCCTCTGGTCATCTTTGTAGTTCCTGTTCTTCATGTCTGCTATGTCTTTCAGTAACCAGCTGCATGTATGTAAGCTAAGAGCCCAACGACTAACAGCAGACTGGTTCATGGTTAAGCCTGTGAGACCGCGTGGCCCATGTCCATATCGCATAAATGTCGTCTCTATATACAGATCAGTCCACATGCCATTCCAGATTCCCTTTGTATGACGTTGGACATGCTCGCCTTTCATGAACCTATCCAGGACTTCTCCGTTCATTTTCTCCATGGATCTGAAATAGACTAACCCATATCTTGCATAATGAATGTGTCCTGATGCGAAGAAGTAAGGGATAATTTCATTCACAACCCATAAATGTAGAGCCCAATCACCCTCCCGTTCAGCCCGTACGAAGATCATCATGAGAAAGACTGGCAAGATCAGATTGTTCACCCAGTGCTTTGCTGTGCGACTAGCTTCTGCTTTCATAGACAGTTCGTCAAGAAGTTCTTGGTATGAACTGACCGAGCTAAGTGTGTCCCGAAGGATTTCCTCTACCACGAGATGTAGGGCCCTAGTGTTCTGTGGATATTTCTTGCCAGTCAGCATCTTGGTACCACCCTCAAAAACTGCCTTCATGATATATTCTAGACCACTGGTACTCATGAGAGAACCAACGGCCCCAACGAAACTCATGAGGAAGTGCATGCCACCAAGCCTGTTGATGAAATCATCACCAAAAAGTGTGGGATAAACCCACGTCTGCACGTTCAATGCAATGCGATATGAGTTGAAGTTAGCCCGTTAGGAGATGCTCTCTCCGCATCAAAGTTATCGGCGATAGTTTGAATAAGGCCATCATCTGCTGAACCGATTGGGCTTGGATCACTAGATACAGAGGCAGCAGCTGATCCTTTGAACAGACGGACCTCATCATAAGTACAAGGAACCCCCAAGCCACTGAATTCTTCAATCAACTTCTTGCGGCTTAACGTGACTCCTAGTGTAATTTGCAGAGGGGTAGGACAACCACACACAATGCCAGTGACTATATTTCCTATCATAACTGATGCATTGCCCGCCTGAAAATTGTCAGACACGTTTTCCAACAGAGCAAATAGGGTGGGACTGACATACCTCAAGAATGACCTAGGGTTGACACGGACATCATATGTCGACCTATCTGGTGCTAACTACTGAGATTCTTTGCCATTGCGCTTACCTACATAAATATATTTTTCTATGAAAGGTAACTGCAGGTGTCACCTTGTATGTCGACAAGAAGTGGAGCCCTAAATGTGCACACTTTCATGACTTTGCGCCTTACTTTTTTGTAGGCTATCATCTCCTATTCATTGAATCATAAAAGAGCCTTATGACATAATTAGCATATTACCTTTAGATTCATAAGCAAACATTCAACAAGTTGTGTGGCCGTTTTCATTTTTTGTACACACAGTAGGACAAAGTCAGCTCGTCGAATTACGTTTTCCCGCCAAAAATTGTGACCTTTTGACCTCTAATGACCTTATTGTTGACCAAATTCACATTTCATTGGATTAAGGTGATAGATCTAATCAATACGAACATTTTGGTAGTAAAAACATTGTAAAAGGTATATCCATGCGTGATCTACGCCCGTTTATATTACCCCTAACCCAAATTTTCAGTCCCAAAAAGTGATCCCATTCCTATCTTCAGTCATCATTTTTGCAAAATGCTCAAGGATGCAAAAGTTGCACCCGACGGATTCCAAAACTAGAGGTTCCAGGCTATCAAAATCCGTAAAGAACAATTATGCACCACAAATTTCAACGTTCGGCCCAAAAATGGTGTTTGGCCACCGGACTAATCCATAGGTAACAGAGCATATTTGTGAGGCAGTTTCTGTTATTCCTGATATGCTGTGATTCGCTGATAAGGTTGTTTCCTGTCAGGTTCTTAACAACTTCCTGTTTGCTGATGCCTTCCAGTACCTTAGACATATATGTCTGTTAAATATTTAACTACATTCATAATTCATCATAATAGGTTAATAAATGTTGACTTACATGAATTATATAGCTAATATTTCATCCACAATATACAGTATAGTGAACCTTCAATTTTTTTTAACTTTAACTCATTCAGTACGATGCCGTAAGTTTCGTCTGATTCTGATTACCATTAGCCGATTTTCTTTAGCTTATAATCTACCTCTACGGCAGAAAGGGGTAAAAACGATCGCAATATACCCTCTGAAAAATATAGAGCTGTAGTAAGCCTATATTTAGGAGAAATTGGCCTTTGGCAGGGACATTTTTTTAACGAAATATGTAGGCTACATATTTATCTTAGCTGGCGTTTTTTATTACTCCTACAGTCGGCAAAATATATATAGGCTACATTGGTCGAAAATGGTAGGATAAATATAATTAAAATGCCCCAGAACGAGAAGCCCACCACAGAAGCCATGAACGAACACCACACAGAAACACCAAAGGAAAGGTCCACAGAACGAAAGGACCAGCCGACCGAGCCAGCCATTTCAGCCAGGCCCAAGCCCGCAGGGCTAAACAGCTCCAGGACACACCCATTTACCTTTTCTAAAACTGACCATTTTCCACATCTCACGTACACTAACCCCCTCGTGTCCTACACTTCTAACTACAAAGATGATGAACAGGAATATACATTCATATTAAAAACACCCATGCCTGTCCCGACGTTGAGCCAATGCCAACACATCAGACAGCCATAATTATATCTATGTATGTTCTTGCATCCGAGAAGGAGATGTTATATCTTAGAAGTTAAAACACCCACGCTGTCCCTAGACCTCGTATATCATTTTCCATGACGAGTATAGATATATGTAACCCGTGCCCAGTCGCCCCTTGCACTGTTCCTCTAGTAACTAAGTATTAATATTAACATTCCCTAACATCTTGTCTTGCCAGACTAAGCTTCTGAAGACCCATCGCCCCATAAATCTATGTATGCAATCCTTAGGTTAAGTATTTTTTATCCGCCATTGTGTTCACCTTTTTCCATTTACTTTCCACAATTGTCATACGTCTTCCCCTTGCCTCCTTCGTATCCACAGCCCACACTACGCCAATTTATTTCGTGTCTTACACCTCTTACCCCAACCAGAGATTGTATAAGATAACCTGGTTATCAGTATCTGTCATAAGTACCCCGAAACAATAACTAAGTACCCCTACGAACTGCTGCTGTGGGTGGTATTTTATATTTAATAGAAAACGCAGTTCCCAGGGCCAACTAATAGTATCCATAACCCTCTGACTGATCACATAACTCTATCTTTCCAGACTCATATACCACCCCATAGTTGCATTCCCCGGTAGCATTTGGCTAACGTATTCTACTGCCTTTTCAAACTTCCATATAATTTTAGCCTAATGCCACCCCCACGCCCAGGGACCTTAGGGGCAAAATTTCCCTGTAGCCCTTGAACTCTCCCCCCCCCTCTCATTAGGACACCCGCGCTTCTCGACTCTTGTCCGACCTAGCCTCTCTCTCATACCTCTTGAAGATCCTTGAATTGTCCGTTACTAACGCTCTCCAACCTTTTATATATATACTCCTATCCAGCCTACCTTCACTTAGTAGGCCAGAACAACATTAGAACTTTACTAGCCCCTTGCATGCCATCTATTCTCTTACAACACATTCACAACCCTGCACCCAATGGTCGTCGGTGCGAGGCTAGCCGCCCCGCCAGTAACTAACTTCTATTGTCATACTTCCAGATAAATGTGGCAGAGTTAGCAACCCAGTCTCCACCATATCCAGCAAACCCTACAATTAACAACCAGCCGAGTAAAACCAGCTAGCTAAGGCACCTTCGGTTTTGGTATTAAAGACACTCACATCTGTCTCATACACAGAGGGTTATTACAAACACTGGTGATATGGCAAGCCCCTAGCCACAGCCGCCGGACGAATATATCAGAGAGAGGGCGCCCAGCTCCCCCTTTTTGCCCACCCGAGGAGGGAGACCCCCACCCCCGCGGAGGTATACCTGGCCCCTGTTTTTGACTTTCGAGTCATTGCCAGGTAGCACAGGAATTCTTCCTATCAATGAACTAACCATGAATGACTAACACCTTTACTAACCGCTATTAACTCACAATAAACCATTTACCTTTCTTGCATGCTCTGATCACTAAATTAGCACCTCAGCTATACCATAGAATGAAGATTGAACAATCTAGAGAGACGCTCCTATCACAGCTGTCCCCATCCTCCTCGCAAAGTAGATCCAGTCTCTCTCCCCTAAATACGTCCAGTATAGCCAAAATAGTACCTCTTACTAAGGCTCAGTTATATGAAAATATAAAGGCTTCCTATCGCCCTGTGCCACAACAGTAAATACCATCTTACCTAGTCCCCATATCTATTGAGAGCTCAATTAAGTCCATAAGACTCGAGATCCCTACTGTCTACAGGGTCCAGAACCGAGCCTATAAATCTAACTCCCGCCCCCAGTCAAATCAGTTGAAAGCTAGACACCAACCAGGGGTCACTACCCTGCAGTTAATTTCTAGCTCTGCCCTTGTGTTGTTCCGGAGTGAGATCCCAGAACCGGCAGACTCCGTGGCAGATTTGGATAGAAGGACCTGCCCACGTATTGAAGAACTTCACACATATGGCCCCCCTGGACGGCCGCGGAACCAGTCGTTAGCCCCCAACATCATGGACGCAAGATAACCAGGACCAGACCCATCAGATACTACCCAAGATTCCCTTTAGCAGTACTACATATTACTGTGCTGTTTTAGATTCACTAATTAATATTTCTACGAAGTGGCTAAGACCTTGCCCAGTGTAATTCATACTTAACCATTCCATTTGGGACGTACTAAGCGATCAGTGCTCTTTAATTAACAGGCGACCTTGACTCTCGTAATTACCTTATTCAGATATTAAAACTCTAGTGATATCTAACGTTCGCCCACTGATTTGCGTTCTATGTATTTCTGAGACAAGGATATAAAACTTAGATCAGTACCCCCTGAGGTTACTAGAATTCCCGTGCTCTAAAAATGCGTGTCTAATCTAGTCTGTGAACTACTACTTGTGCACCAGAGCTACCAGTAATAAATCTAACAGTGAATATGAATCTATAAGTAACATTGATGGTCTTCGGTATATAAACCTGTGAAATCAAAGCCAGTGATCAGAAGATTAATACCTGAACGTTGGAAGTGGGAGACTAGGCTCCATCCAGATCCACTTATGCTAGTGTTGTTCAATTCTATTATATTGTCTTACACAAGTATTCTGCAGTGGTATATCAATAAACGTGATCATGTAACTTGCTACCATGTGTTTCTTTGTGTTCTCTATTCCTCATATCTTGTATTGTGCATGCAGCCTTATATACCCAGTCAATTTAGAACTCACATTACCCAAGTTAAACCTGTAGAAAAACAGGGCATAACAATAATCCTCAATAATAATTAAGCAAAATAACATAACCCCAAAACGTTGCACAGGATAGTGTTAAATATCTTTCGATCCAATTATCGAATTTACAGGCTAAAAAGGGCATAGTGAGGCTACAGTAGGCTATGTCTGGCGGAAACACGTGGAACAGCGAGAAACCTAGGGGAACACAACCCTATAATGAGGAGGGCACGTAGTCCCCCATCACCCCTATGACTCCCCCCACCCCACCCCTAAAGTAACTGGGATAATGACATTATCATACTAAATTACAGATACGCAGAAAGTAATTTAGTTACCGGTGAAACTTCAATTTTCTTCTACGCTTATTTAAGAAAACGAATATGGGTAATAATAATAATAATAATAATAGTTCTTAAAGCTAGCGCATGCATATCTAAGCTAATATCTAATATCTAAGCTATCTGAGCTAAGGATAGCTCAATAAGGACGATTAGGCGTATTTCCATTGGGGTCCTGTACTACTACCCCATCCCTTTGCTCATGAGGGATGGTAACGACTCAGTGCTTGTGAAAAACCTTTAATGCGCCGAGCGTGGGCGCGAACCCGGGCCTTCTGGGTGGAAGTCCGAGACGCTAGTCACTACACCAAGCGAGCCGCTACGATTTTAGTTACTGGACACCTATTTGATAGGTACCGCCAACGATTTAATACATATTTTTTTCCGGTTTTCACGACTCCAACAGAAAGCTACACCTTTTTCTGGTCCTCAAATAGTATTGAAACAAATATAATAACTGTTTAAATGTGGTTTTCGACGAGAATAAAACGGCGCGTTTGTGCCAAAAATCGGGAGCCCGTCGTCGCTTCGGATCGTCGGTTTGTTTACACAAGACGGTCGAGGTTACGTCCCTTCTACATTACCCGTTCTGTTGCCGAGTAGGCTATATTTTCATGCGTTTTTTTTTTTTTTTTTTTTTTTTTTATGCTTGTAACCATTATAAGGTGCGGAAATATACATAAATAATCCATATTCCCCAACAATAATACGGGACCCTTTGGGAATAGGGGGTTTTGGGTGGGGGAAGCACATTCAGGCATAAATCATATAAATACCTCTACCTAAACTTCTAGTTCTACTTGTGGTTGCCATTACATACAGTACGTGGGATACAGGACGTAAAATTATAATAATCGTCATATATGTTGACAGTAGAGGGTCTAATTATCCCATGGCCAGCTGTTACTTGCCCCCTGCTGGCAACATATATGACGATTATTATAATTTTACGGGGGGGGGCAGAGCCCCCCCTCAACCCGTTCTGTATCCAACGGCCTATAACACAAGTCTTTATCAAAAAATGTAGGCTACCCAACAATTAACTGGTTACCTTAGCTTAGGTTCACTCACCTTAATATTTTGGAGGATATACCTCTGCTGCATAGGTTACAAATTGGTGGAATCTTTCACCTTGCTTGGGGTATGCACGTTTGAATATGCACTCACATAAATAACTAGAATATTGCTCTTTACACACTCCACCTCTTGGGATTTTAGCTCTGAGTTCTCTCCACTGCCTCTCAATCGATTGGGTGTGAGCACCAGTTAATGGGTCTACAAAGTTGGTAGAGTGGTTGACTGTCTTGTGCTGAAAGTCATGGTCGTCCAGGTGATTATATGCCTTCCAACAGTCTGTGAAGATTGTGGTACCAGGACGAACGTGTTCTACTAGTTTGTCTGTCAATGTTTTTTCGTCTCTTGTTTCCACTACACAATAGAACACATTGCGGGTTCCACGCTCAAATCCTCCCAGAACCCACTGTCCGTTCAACACCCGTCCTTTGTGGAATTTCCTTTTGCCGAATTTAGCCTCGTCCACCTCCACCACTGTTCCAGGACCACCGATCTGTGCACTGTTGTCTTCACACCACAGTTCGCATACTTCCCGGCAAAAACTTAGCCAGTCTACTGCGCTTGTACTGCTAATTCGCAATTCTTCACTTATGTCAGTAACCCTCACAAAGTTCTTTGACCACATTTTCGTTATCAGCAATATGGTTCTCACTGATAAACTGCTGGAACTGAACCAACTTCCCAACCGAGCTGATCTCTTCAAGTTGCATTTTTTTACAAGCGTTTTCTTGTTTTTACATAGACTAACACTTTCCACTCTGTTGCAGCGAAATGTCAAGTTACTGTTAACCTTAAGCTCTGAATCACATTTCGGACATTTAATAGTTGCTTTGATGAGTCCATGCTCAATACAAAATTGTATTTGTCTTTCAATGGTTGCTAAGTGTAAAGTTAATTCAATCATGGTGAGATGCGGTCTCAGGATGATAAGACCGCATCTCTAGCTGCCACTAAACCTGCAGCCAACCCTACTCCTGCACATGCCATTTCTCATCCACTTCCTCTCCCACCAGGAAGTGATCACCCCCATCTTATAACAGAATTTGCCCGGGGGCATCTAGCTACAAGGTACAGCCAGAGTCCAGGCACGCCACCCCCAGAGCTACAAGGACATAACCACCACGTGCCAAACGCCTTTGATCCTCTCAAGCCGGGCGCCTTAAGTAGGGGCAAGAAGATTGCCTTATACTCACCCAGCCTGGACATCAGTAACTAAGCTTGCCATTTGGTATTATTTAGTTCAGGGTAAGAACAGCCAGAGATAGCTGGTGTTCAACTTGTCAGTTGTGTGCTGTGATCGAAGATCTACCAGGTCGGGTTCCCCCCATCAGGAAGAGGACTAGCTTGGGCAACCCACTTTGGGCTCCCCCTTTCTGGCCTTCGATGCAGTGCACAAACCAAGTACCAAAGGATTCCTACCTTGTTTTGTTCAGGGGATTATGAGGATAGTGTAGTAACTTGAGATCTACCAGATCGGGTTCCCCCCATCAGGAAGAGGACTAATTTTGGGCAACCCACTTTGGGCAACCCACTTTGGGCTCCCCTTTCTGGATTCTCTTTTTGCTACATGGTTCTGATAGTTCCACGAACTAGCAAGGAAGGAAGACACTTACCTTGACCCCCCTTAGACTACCTATAATGTCACTATCTAGACTGCTTGCCACTCTAGGTAGATTATTATACTAGTCACCCTAACCCCCCAAACCTTGTAGCAGAACTCCAGCATATCCTTTGGGGATCACTGCACTGTGGGAGTGCAAGAGGAACCCGGTTGTCCCGTGGTAGGCGCCAAGGTCTAAGGAATCATCTTGTGACTCACCCTGGACCAGTAGCTGGAGTCATCACGCCCAGCGCCCCCCCCCCCCCCCCCCCCCCCCCCCCCCCAACTTCCGGTCATCATCAGCCCCGCCCTCCGGACTACTGGAACCTCCCTCGATCTATGTGCCCTCCTCTTCACTACAGCTCTCCTTTAAGTGCTTTTGTACCGTTTATGGGTATAGAGTTGACTCAGGGTTGTGGTAGAAGTTATCTTCAGGGGTTCATAACATTACGTCTTGCGAGAGGTCTTTCTTCTCCCTACTTAAATTGACGTTAATTAGCCCACTTGCCGGGACCCATTATACATACCTATCAGGGGATCCTTATATATGCACCTTCCCGGGTTATTGGTCTCCCATAGCCCGACAGAGGGGGCGTGCCTATATAAAACCCATAGCACCAAACACAAACACATATTTACACGTAATCTAGTCCCTTTGTATAACTTCTAGCCTAATTCATTTAACATTCTGTCAGGTTCATAACTCGAATAGATTTCACTCTATCTCAGCTCCCGACGATTGTTGCCTCAGCCTTCAGCACCTTGCTAGTACACAATTAGAGTTAAGGATTAATCTTTGCCAGGTGAGATCTAGCACACCTATAGTATTAATATCATTTGTGAGCCTTTCCGAGCCCACTTCATTGTTGATGACCACTTGGCCATTATTGCTTTAGAGTAAGTTAACGTTATTATATGCCGGGGACATCATTGCATGATCCAGACGGCATTTGCCATTACTGCACTCTTGTCTTTTGTTGAGATCCTCTCTGAGATCTATTTGGGTAGGAGGTGTACCTCCACCATTTTGGATACCTTATAATTGTATCCTAGGAGTATTATTATTACCTTGAGTCCGGACCCATTGTCCGACTCCTATTGCTCACTTGATAACCTGATTATTGTATGTCTTAATTATTCTCATTGTTGTTGATGATCTCCAGGTTACAGGTATAAAATATATGTCTTGCTCCTCCATGAACCAGGTGTTAAACTGAATAAAACCCATGTTAACTTGTTACCTGTGTGCTTACTATCCTGCCGTGTTGTCTCTTTATTTAAAGTTTAAGGTATACCTATCCAGTTAGAGAGCTGCTCATTGTACAAAGAATATCTCGCATTCCAATTTGGACCGCCATTTTAAGTCGACCGCCAAGGCGGGAAGTCACTCCGAGCGTAAAGTAAACAAAGCGACGCTCGAACGCAGACAGAGTTGTCTTTATATTTCCTCTCATATTATCATTATTAAAGTGTCCCCATTGTTTTTTTAGTGTTCCATACACCAGAAAAAGGTGTAGCTTTGTGTTGGATGCGTGAACACAGAACAAAAATATGTATTAAATCGTTGGCGGTACCTGTCAAATAGGTGTCTAGTAACTAAAATCGTACCCGAATATGTTTAAATGGCTAACTGAACGATAATAAATACATGTCCTTAATATTATAATTTACGTAGTTTATTCCGAGTAAATGCAAGTAAAACCAGCTAATTTATGTTATTTATTTATCAGAATGAATTTATATACAATAAAGTAGAAGTGCCGCTTTGCTCAAAATAAAAAACGGCATACCCAACTCTGCGATGGGTTACCATCATCACTACTATTACCCCCATTATAACTACTACTATCACCATCATCACTACTCTTATCATCACTACAACTGTCACCATCATCATTACAACTGTCACTATCATCACTAAAGCAGTCACCAACACCATCGTCACTATCATCATCACTACTTTGATCATTATCAATACACCTATCACCATCATCACTACTATTATCACCATCTTACAATCATCATTACTACTGTCACCATTATCACTACTACTATACCCATTAAAATGCCCCAGAACGAGAAGCCCACCACAGAAGCCATGAACGAACACCACACAGAAACACCAAAGGAAAGGTCCACAGAACGAAAGGACCAGCTGACCGAGCCCGCCATTCCAGACAGGCCCAAGCCCGCAGGGCTAAACAGCTCCAGGACACACCCATTTACCTTTTCTAAACTGACCATTTTCCACACCTCACGTACACTAACCCCCTCGTGTCCTACACTCCTAACTACAAAGATGATGAACAGGAATATACATTCATATTAAAAACACCCATGCCTGTCCCGACGTTGAGCCAATGCCAACACATCAGACAGCCATAATTATATCTATGCATGTTCTTGCATCCGAGAAGTAGATGTTATATATCTTAGAAGTTAAAACACCCACGCTGTCCCTAGACCTCGTATATAATTTTCCATGACGAGTATAGATATGTGTAACCCGTGCTCAGTCGCCCCTTGCATTGTTCCTCTAGTAACTAAGTATTAATATTAACATTCCCTAACATCTTGTCTTGCCAGACTAAGCTTCTGAAGACCCATCGCCCCATAAATCTATGTATGCAATTCTTAGGTTAAGTATTTCTATCCGCCATTGTGTTCACCTTTTTCCATTTACTTTCCACAATTGTCATACGTCTTCCCCTTGCCTCCTTCGTATCCACAGCCCACACTACGCCAATTTACTTCGTGTCTTACACCTCTTACCCCAACCAGAGATTGTATAAGATAACCTGGTTACCAGTATCTGTCATAAGTACCCCGAAACAATAACTAAGTACCCCTACGAACTGCCGCTGTGGTTGGTATTTTATATTTAATAGAAAACGCAGTTCCCAGGGCCAACTAATAGTATCCATAACCCTCTGACTGATCACATAACTCTATCTTTTCCAGACTCATATACCACCCCATAGTTGCATTCCCCGGTAGCATTTGGCTAACGTATTCTACTGCCTTTTCAAACTTCCATATCAATTGTAGCCTAATGCCACCCCCACGCCCAGGGACCTTAGGGGCAAAATTTCCCTGTAGCCCTTGAACTTTTCCCCCCCCTCTCATTAAGACACCCGCGCTTCTCGACTCTTGTCCGACCTAGCCTCTCTCTCATACATCTTGAAGATCCTTGAATTGTCCGTTGCTAACGCTCTCCAACCTTTTATATATATACTCCTATCCAGCCTACCTTCACTTAGTAGGCCAGAACAACATTAGAACTTTACTAGCCCCTTGCATGCCATCTATTCTCTTACAACACATTCACAACCCTGCACCCAATGGTCGTCGGTGCGAGGCTAGCCGCCCCGCCAGTAACTAACTTCTATTGCCATACTTCCAGATAAATGTGGCAGAGTTAGCAACCCAGTCTCCACCATATCCAGCAAACCCTACAATTAACAATCAGCCGAGTAAAACCAGCTAGCTAAGGCACCTTCGGTTTTGGTATTAAAGACACCCACATCTGTCTCATACATAGAGGGTTATTACAAACACTGGTGATATGGCAAGCCCCTAGCCACAGCCGCCGGACGACTATCACAGAAGAGAGGGCGCCCAGCTCCCCCTTTTTGCCCACCCGAGGAGGGAGACCCCCACCCCCGCGGAGGTATACCTGGCCCCTGTTTTGACTTTCGAGTCATTGCCAGGTAGCACAGGAATTCTTCCTATCGATGAACTAACCATGAATGACTAACACCTTTACTAACCTCTATTAACTCACAATAAACCATTTACCTTTCTTGCATGCTCTGATCACTAAATTAGCACCTCAGCTATACCATAGAATGAAGATTGAACAATCTAGAGAGACGCTCCTATCACAGCTGTCCCCATCCTCCTCGCAAAGTAGATCCAGTCTCTCTCCCCTAAATACGTCCAGTATAGCCAAAATAGTACCTCTTACTAAGGCTCAGTTATATGAAAATATAAAGGCTTCCTATCGCCCTGTGCCACAACAGTAAAAATACCTAGTCCCCATATCTATTGAGAGCTCAATTAAGTCCATAAGACTCGAGATCCCTACTGTCTACAGGGTCCAGAACCGAGCCTATAAATCTAACTCCCGCCCCCAGTCAAATCAGTTGAAAGCTAGACACCAACCAGGGGTCACTACCCTGCAGTTAATTTCTAGCTCTGCCCTTGTGTTGTTCCGGAGTGAGATCCCAGAACCGGCAGACTCCGTGGCAGATTTGGATAGAAGGACCTGCCCACGTATTGAAGAACTTCACACATATGGCCCCCCTGGACGGCCGCGGAACCAGTCATTAGCCCCCAACATCATGGACGCAAGATAACCAGGACCAGACCCATCAGATACTACCCAAGATTCCCTTTAGCAGTACTACATATTACTGTGCTGTTTAGAGATTCACTAATTAATATTTCTACGAAGTGGCTAAGACCTTGCCCAGTGTAACTCATACTTAACCATTCCATTTGGGACGTACTAAGCGATCAGTGCTCTTTAATTAACAGGCGACCTTGACTCTCGTAATTACCTTATTCAGATATTAAAACTCTAGTGATATCTAACGTTCGCCCACTGATTTGCGTTCTATGTATTTCTGAGACAAGGATATAAAACTTAGATCAGTACCCCCTGAGGTTACTAGAATTCCCGTGCTCTAAAATACGCGTGTCTAATCTAGTCTGTGAACTACTACTTGTGCACCAGAGCTACCAGTAATAAATCTAACAGTGAATATGAATCTATAAGTAACATTGATGGTCTTCGGTATATAAACCTGTGAAATCAAAGCCAGTGATCAGAAGATTAATACCTGAACGTTGGAAGTGGTAGACTAGGCTCCATCCAGATCCACTTATGCTAGTGTTGTTCAATTCTATTATATTGTCTTACACAAGTATTCTGCAGTGGTATATCAATAAACGTGATCATGTAACTTGCTACCATGTGTTTCTTTGTGTTCTCTATTCCTCATATCTTGTATTGTGCATGCAGCCTTATATACCCAGTCAATTTAGAACTCACATTACCCAAGTTAAACCTGTAGAAAAACAGGGCATAACACCCATCATCACTACTACTAGTACTAACACCATCATCACTACTACTAGTAGCCTACTGTCATCATCATCACTACTACTGTCACCATCGTTGCTACCATCATCATCACTACTGTCATCATTATCACTACAAGTATCACCATCATCATTACTATTATCAACATCATCATTGCTATCACCATCATCCCTGCTGTTACTATATCTGCTTCTGTCATCATCAGCACTATCACCATCATCATTACAACTATCACCATCATCACAAATAATATCATCAAGAATACTGGAGGATTCGCCCCCGACGGTGGGCGAACGCATTGGCCAACCGAATTTGCCTGTAAAATTGGGTGAACACACATTAACCTGTTCAGTACCAGTTCTGTCTTTTTCATTATATACTGGATACTAATAGACAATTTTATTCAGCCTTATTAGCAGGCTTTTAACTATCCTAATTAACCCTTTTTCCACCACAGATCCTTCTGAAGCTCCACAACATCAACTAATTATAGCTAGAATATGATAAAAAAGACGTCGCCAGTACAGAAAGGGCTAAACAGCCTAGGAAAAGTTTGGGAAAAATTATTAACACTCTTTTGATCTTTGACCTTAACCCGTACTGTACCGGTGACGTCCTTTTCATTACATTCTGGAGACGATTAGGCAATATTATTCAGCTTAGGAAATACATACAGTACATACATAACATTTTAAGACTGAGTGTTCCACACATACGTGCAGTTTCAGTCTCTTGTCCTAATGGCGGCATTCCAGGCAACCCTGTTAAGGACTGCTTCACTTGTTAAGTTCTTGGATTTGATATCGGCACGTATAGTCCGATCCCAGGTCTTCCTCGGTCCACCCCTTGGTGCAGCTCCCTCCACAATCACAGACCTGCATTTTTTCACCCAATTTTGTTCATCCATTCTCTCCACATGTCCATACCATCCCAGTCTACTTGTACGCATCACCTCGCTAATACTATTTATACCTAAACGTCTCCTCAGCTCAACATTTGTTATTCTATCCTGTAGCCTGGCCCCACACATCCATCTCACCATTCTCATCTCATTACACTCCATTCTGTTGACATCCTCTACTTTAACGGCCCATGTTTCTGAGGCATGTCATTGCACTTCTAACACATGAGGCATACACCTTTCCCTTAGGGGGAGAGGCATTCTTTTCATAGTCAGGATTGGCATCAGTTCTCTGAACTTCCCCCAGCCACACCTAATTCTAGCAACAGTGGCAGCCTCGGCCCCACCACCGGCAGAGATGGTATAATAATAATAATAATACTTTATTTCAGACTCTCACAGTACAGAGGGGACCATACTGGGGTCCATAGCCTATATACCTTACAGTAACATAAATATATATAAGCTACTGTACATAGGCTACATAAAATAAAAAGAAATTAAATAATACCCAGCTTGCTATCATGTAGTTCACAGCACTGCCTCAACCAAAAACAGTGGTCATCAACTACTGTGTTACCAAAACCACTGTCCTAAATTGTGTACAGTACCATGCCTCACATCATTTAGCTTCCGGTACAGTATGTTGCTACAGTACAGTATAGGAATATCGGTACTGTACTTCACTATGAGGTTCAGTACCGGTATGCTAATTCTGTAGAGTAGCAGACCTGAAATCATTACTTAAGGTTAAATATAGAGCAACTTCCTCCAGTGTGCCTGGATCCTAGAGGTGTACACTATGCTTGAAGTTTGTAGCATTTTAATGATACTGTTCTCAGAAGTGTTAAGGCGCTAAATGAATTTAAATGTTAGCTTTCTAATGAGTGATTGGTAACAGTGTAAGTTCATATAGACACATAGCGTACTAACTTGTACTCTCATATTTTGAGAGCCCAAGAAACATTTTCATGATATTGTGATATGAGATACTTAGTCTATTTACTGTAATTTTCTTATAGTTCCACCATAGTTGTGCTGTATACATTGGTGAACAGTAGGAGTTGAACAATGTTATTTTTGTATCCCATGTGCACATATGAAATTTTCTTAATATTGAATTTCCCTGCATGTAAAGTTGCCTTCGCTGACGACCCATATCCTCATCATCTGAGCGATCACTTGAAATATAGTGTCCTAGATACTTTACTTTACTTACTTCTTCTATAATATCTTCATACAAATGGAATTTAGCTAGCTTTGATTTCAATAGGTTAGATTTAAATATTATGATATTGCTCTTTATAGGATTAAATTTGACTGAATGTTCGATTCCAAATTTTTCACATACTCTTAATAATTTATCCAGTCCTGCTCCAGAGGGCGCGATTAAGGCTAGGTCATCAGCATACATGAGATAATTTACAATGGTGCTGCCAATGCAGCACCCAGTGCGAGTCTTGTTCAGCTCCAGACTAAGATCATCCATGTAGACGTTGAAAAGATACAGAGACAATATCCCCCCCTGCCTAACACCATTGGTTACAGCGAAAGAGCCTGACAGGATGTTGCCCCATCTTACACACATTTTTTGATTAGCATACCAGAAAATAAGTATCCTAACAATATAGCTAGGCACTCCCTTGTTAACTAATTTTTCAAATAAGGTTTTGTGACACACCCTATCAAAAGCCTTACTTGCATCAAGAAAACAAGAGAAAATTGAGCTATTTAGCTTGTATGTAGCAATCACTTCTTTCAGCACATATATGCCTGGCAGTGAGGATGCCATTACCTGTGAAGACCCCAATTGTGTTAATGCTAGTCATCGAGAAGAAGTCAGCAAGCTGTACAATAATATTATATCTTGTCTTACTAAGGCTAGTGACATAGTATTTCACAAGCATAACAAAAATTACTCTTTTAACAAACCTGGGTGGAATGACCATGTTTCAGAACTATACCAGGCATCCCGAGATGCTCGTAGTGTATGGCTGGATCATAACAAACCGAGACAGGGACCCATTTTTGACATGTTCACCAGACTAAAGGCTAGATGCAAGTATGCAATCAGATATATAAAAAACAATGAAAATGTATTAAGAAGAGAAGCATTGGCCAAAAACTTTGCTAGCAAAGACACATTGGCCTTCTGGAAGGATATTAAAAAAATGCATAATAGCTGCACACCTCTACCCGTTAGTGTAGATGGGATCTCTGGTACTAATAACATAGCCAATCTTTGGAAAACACATTACCAAACTTTGTTTAACTCTGTTGAGCACCAAGGAAATACCATTGCTGCTACAACAGAGTGTAACAAAGAAGAAAAATATGACACAATTAAAGTTACAAGTGAAAAAATCAAGGCTGCAATAAGTAGGCTAGATGCTAACAAATCCTGTGGTTTTGATGGTATATATGCTGAACATTTGAAGTACTCCTCCACTCTCCTCTTGGAGAAACTCAGCAGTTGCTTTACCAGCTTTCTAATCCATGGTTTCCTACCAGAATCTATGATGTCCGTTACCTTGATACCAGTAATTAAAGACAAGGCTGGCAAAATTACATCAAAAGACAACTATAGACCTATTGCCCTTGCCAGTATTGTAAGTAAGATACTAGAGTTAATCATTTTAGACAGAATCTCAGTGTATATCTCAACTAATAGTAATCAATTTGGTTTTAAAAAGAATCATGGTACGGACCAGTGCATCTACACTCTGAAGGAGCTAGTGGATGGGTACATCAAAATGAACAGCTCTATTTTTGCATGCTTTCTTGATGCTAGTAAGGCATTTGACAGAGTCTGCCACAATATCCTGTTTGATAAATTAGCAACAAGGGGAGTGCCATCCTATATACTGAGAATCTTGAAGTACTGGTACGCCAATCAAACATTTAATGTAAGATGGGGTAACATTATTTCGGATTCCTTTACAGTAACCAATGGAGTGAGACAGGGTAGTATTCTCTCACCTTACTTATTCAATGTATATATGGATGAATTAAGTGATAAATTGAATAAAGAGCAGATTGGATGTTATGGTGGGAATAAAATCATCAACCATCTCATGTATGCTGATGATCTGGTCATTATTGCACCGTCTTCTGCGGGTCTGAGCAAACTTCTTGATATATGTGAATCTTTTGGTAGTAAACATTGTGTTAAATTCAACCCACTGAAAAGTGCTGTTCTTATATTTAGATCAAAATTACTGTATAAAAGTAAACTGCCAAATTTCTCACTCAATAATCAAATTATTCAAGAAGTAAACAAAATAAAATACCTGGGACACATTATCTCAAACGATTGCTCAGATGATGCAGATATCGGCCGTCAGCGCAGACAGCTATATTTACGTGGTAACACCATCTTGAGAAAATTCCACATGTGTAATTGGGAAACTAAAGTCACTTTGTTCCGGACATATTGTTCCTCTATGTACACGGCCCATTTGTGGTGGAAGTATAAGAGAGCCACCATAAATGGTCTGTGTACATCCTATCATAATATACTCAAGATGTTCATTGGTCTCTCTAAATATGAAAGCACTAGTATGGTGTGCACACTGTTGGATGTGCAGTGCTGTCGGGCTGTCATCAGGAGACTGGTGTACAGCTTTTCGCAGCGACTGCAATCCTCCAGTAACACGCTGATTGTAGCTCTTTGGTCTAGTGATCATATCTATGAATCCCGTATTATATCTCACTGGCAGAAGCTGCTGCACACATAGTATGTACTGTAATGTAATATATAGGTCTAATTGAACTATGAGCAATGATCTGTGCAATAGGTGTTAACCAACATTGAGCAATAGCCTAAGTTAGCCTATCTGTGTTATATTGTGACAAAATGTGATATGTGCTCTATTCTGTAAATAGGCCTACTGTATTTTTTATTTTATTGTGTCTTTATTAATATATCTTTGTGTATAATTATTATCTGTGCTCTGACGAGAAGTGTCTGTGATATGGACCATTAGGTCGTACTGTATTTATACTGTATCTATCTTATGTGTCTGGAATAAAGAATTATTATTATTATTATTATTATTATTATTATTATATGCATTGGTCTGTGCCGTGATTTTTCTTAAAGCCAAACTGATTGCTGCTGGTGACAATATATGCAGACATTCTTTCTAGCAATATCATTTCAACTACCTTACTCACCACACTAGCAAGTGCTACTGGGCGGTAGTTGTCTTTAGCTATAATTTTACCTGATTTATCTTTAATGACAGGAACAAGTATTATGGATATCATAGACTCCGGCAGGACACCATGCGTAAATAGACTGGTGATGCAAGAACTAAGTTTATCTATTAACAACTTATCTACATATTATTTAAGATGTTCTGCATATATACCATCCAGCCCACAAGCTTTGTTTAGGTTAAGTTTTCTTATGGCATTCTCAAGATCACTTTCAGTCACTTTAATGTCTTCATAATTACTGTCTTTCACATATTGAATTGCACCATTAGTAGACCTTTGGTTTACACTGTTAAGTAGTTCCTTAAAATGAGTTTTCCATAAGTCAGCAATGTTCTCTTCACCCGTAACCCCCTCAACACTGACAGGTAATGGTGTGTTACAATTTTGCATGGATCTGATGTCCTTCCAAAAACAGTTAGTATCCTTTTCTGCCAGACTCTTTGCAAGGGCTTCCTTCTTTAATTGGTTTTAATTTTGCTTAATAAATCTAATGGCATATTTGGTCCTAGCCTTTGCTCTTTTGTGAAGTTCAAATATAGGCCCCTGTCTGGGCTGACCTACCTCAAGCCAATGAGACCTAGCATCTCTGGAGGCCTGATACAGGTCAGCCACATAGTCTTGCCAACCTGGCTTATTGAATGAGGACTTATATTTATGGCTATTAAAAATACTTTCCCCCGCTTTTGATAAAGAATCTATTATACTATTGTAAAATTTAATAATGTCCTTTCTGTGTTGTGCATCACTACATTTTGGATCCCTGCATTGTGCTACACAATACCACCATATTGCACCCTATTTAATAAGTCTTTGGTTTTATCACAGTACATTTGGCACTCTTCATTTGAGATTACATTCCATGGAACTTTTGCCTTGATGCTATTGCTAGTTTCTGTATTTTCCGGTGCCTTATTAATTTGGATTGTTAATTCTATAGGTATGTGGTCGTCATCCGTAATGTCGTATCTTATGGCCATTTCTGAGATAGAGTCATGAAAGTCAGAGCTAGAGATTGCATGATCAAGCCACGACCTGGTCTCCCATGCTTCACTAACATATGTATAGCTATTTTCTGGAAGCAGGTTTTTGGAGGACAAAATTAAACCTTGCTCCTCACAAAACCTTAACATATGTTTAGCAAACATGGAACCACCCAACTCGTGAGGGGTAGCATTCCAATCACCTACCACTGAGTAACACGTTCTCTCTAATTCAAAAATTAGGCCACCAAGCTCCCCTAACTTTTCCAAATAAAGTTCTTCATTTTCTGCACACTGACACGGTAAGTAAACACAAAATATTGCAAATTTTCTGTGTCCCACTTCCAGCTGTATTCCCGCACACCAGCTTAAATTTGTCTCAATGGTTTTAATTACACTATCTAGGCACGATCTCCACATTATTGCAACTCCCCCTGGGGGGTGACCTGCCACAATACCATCACGTGTGTCCGTAGTGGAGACCCCGTACCCATAGAAATCTTTATCTAATATGTTCAAATTACCTAAGTCCTGTTTTATGTATCAGGTTTCATGAAGGCAGACTATGTCACTGGTCCTTAATGTAGATACGATGTCAGGTCGCAGGTATCTCCTAGGTAACAAAACTTGTTCACCAGCTCCAAAGACTCATTTCCAAAATTCACAGCCACAGGATCATCACTTAACACAAGCTCGCTTTTGCACACTACACACTCAAATTTCTCTATTTCTGACTTATCCTTCGGCAGGGGTCCCTTTATTCTACTACAGCACTTACTCCCATGGTGTACCCAACATCGACAGATGCTACATTGAATTGAGTTAACGCCCACTCCCTTTCCACACACTGCAGATGGGTATGCACCGCTCTTTTCCACATTGCCTCGTCTCAATCTACAATGCATAACCTTGGTTTTGTTAATGTTGACTCTTAACCCGTACAGCCCCAGCGACGCGTTTGACGCGTCGGCGATGTATGTAACGCACAGCCCCAGAGACGCGCCTGGCGCGTCACCCTAATTGCGCCGACCATAACCTCAGGTGTAGCCACTCAAGAGGGCTCAGATTTGTATGAGAACTGTGTACGTATCCCACGCAACTGTGCCGATGGTTGAAAACTCTCAAAGTCCACGTGCGAGCGCGTGAGCGCGCAATAACCTGGATTTTTGGGGTAATTGCCTTCAATTTTGTACTCTTGTAAAATACGTTTTCGTATTTCAAGGTCTCTGTAGGACCATTCTTTAAGCTTTTTGAGCGGTTTTTCGTGGTTTTTCCTTCATTCCTAACCCATTCGCTATTGTTTCTGGAATAAACCATTTTTTGAAAACCGGCCGGGTTCTGGTGAACAAACATTACAAAACTAGCCGGGGCTCCACGGGTTAAACCCTTGCTCGCCATGCCCTCTCTCCATTCTCTGAATTTGGCCTCAGCATCTTGCATACTGTCAGCTATTAGGACTAAATCGTCTGCATAAAACAGTTCCAACGGGAGTCCGCCTCTAAAAACTCTGGACAGTGCCTCCAAGACCATAATAAAGAGGAGGGGGCTTAACACTGAACCCTGATGGACTCCAACACGGACTGCGAACTCATCACTCAGTACACCCTTCACCCTCACCGCACTTCGCGAATCCTCATACATCTTCATTATCACACGCACCAGCCACTCTTCCACACCAAGTTTCCTCATAGCCCACTGCACAACATCTCTAGGCACCCTATCAAAGGCCTTTTCCAGGTCTACACACACAAAGTAAAGATCCCTGCCTTTTAGTAAGTATCTTTCCTGTATCTGCCTGACTATGAAGATAGTATCGGTTGTACCCCGTCCTGGCATAAAACCAAACTGCATATCATCAATAGAGATGCTTTGCCTGATCAAACCCTCAAGGACTCTCTCACAGACCTTCATGATTTGGTCAAGCATTTTCAGGCCCCTATAATTTCCTCTATCTAGCGCATCCCCTTTTCCTTTGTATATATTTACTATTACACTTTTGAGCCAATCCTCTAGGATTTTCTCATCTTTAATAATAGTGTTTATCAACTCAGTGACTAAGTTTACACCAGTCTCCCCTGAGGCTTTTATCATCTCAGCGACAATATCGGAGCAACCTGGAGCTTTACCGTCCTTCATTTTATTGATTGCATCGCTCATTACAGCTGGTGCTATCAAAGGAGGGGGCCCAGATATTGGTTTTTCGATACTAAGCTGTTCCTTATCCCATTCAAACTCTACATTTAGCAATCGTTTATTTATTAATGGCCCCTCCATCATTGACGAACATGCCTATTACATAAGGCATCCTGTTCAAACACTAATCCGCCGTAGTTTGAATCTACCGCACAGAGCATTTAAAATCTGAGGAGCCTTCATCATGAGCGCACGCGACCTCACTCATGGCTTCAGTCATTATGAATTGGGTTCTCACTACGAAAAAACTTCGTTAAAAATAAAAAATAAAAAGAAAATAAGAATAACTATCCAATAAGCTTTCCATCATATCGTGGATGTACTTGTGTGGATCTTTGACCAGACGCTGATTCAGGCGTCATTCTTCCTTCTCTGCTCTGCGGTCAGCCGGCCCGGACGTGTCTCTCCACGCTCCGCTGGTTCCGCATTTGCTGCGTCCCTAGTGAGTTTTTTCTCATTTGTTTACTCCGGGATGTATCGAGTAAGGTTAGGATATGCGTAGCAGGAGTGTCCTGGGCTGGTTGCCCGCAGTGCAGTGTATTTTGGGTCGTGTGTTTGGGGCATCTATTTCGGATGTACCCTCATGGTCCGGTTGTGGACAGGTGAACTTTTTCACAGTTAGCTAGCTTTGTGATGCAGGCGGCTTTCATTACGCGTTATTGCTTCCTTTTATCTTTCTGATGAGGTAGCGTATTTTTGCTGACGTTCCCAGCGTATTTTTCTTCACTTAGTGAAGCTTTTCTGGGTCCCGAGTCAGTTCTTCCCTTTGCCGGAAGTATTTGCTACAGTGGTGTGTTGGCGGTGGTTCCTGTTGTGATATAATTCAGTGCTTTTTGTTTATATTCCGACATGTTAATGTTATCCGTCTGCCTAGGCCTAGCCAGCCTCTCGTAGCTTTACCACATATACAAGTGTTATTGATTTATTTTCTAAATATGTACTACTGTGTCATGTGTGTCCTGGTTTAGTTGTGTATTGGCTAATTCCACGGACTATTTATGTGTCCTGGGTTAGTTGTGTATTGGCTAATTCCACGGACTATGTTGGGCCCGGCGTTAGTTGTGTTTTGGCTACGCCTCGGTCCTGTGTTGCGTTCAGATGGTATCTGGACGGGGTGGGTTATTTCCGGCGGGTTTTTCTCGGTTACACCATGAAAAAACCAGGCTGGTTGCCGTGTTTTGGCCACGCGTGGTTTAAAAACACGCTTGTTTCCCCGGCGAGTGGGTGTCTGTGGCTCCCCAGGACTGCGTCTCTGGGGTGCCTGTTTCAGGCTCCTGATTCCCAGCGGGTTGGCTGTACCCATCTAACAGTGTTCATACGGACACGTGTTGTTTGTAGTTTTTTCGGTTTTGCAAAGCCAATATAAAACTATGCTGTTGTTCTATTTTCTCCCCGGCGATCTTTTACAAAGATGTGGGGTTAGGAACAATTGGGGTTAACTTTTAAACTTTAAATCACCCAGCGGGTGCAACCTGGTAGGGCGGGATTACCGAGTTTGCAAAATTCAGTTTAGTTGACCAGACAATTGAGGGATGCATTGTGTATCGCCTCCTTCAACATACGGCAATTTAAGGCACAATTGGGGTTAACGTTTGTTAAACTAATATTCACACCCGGCGGGTGCTCCCTGGAAGGGTGGGAATAACGAATTTACAATTCAGTTAGTTAACCAGACAATTGAGGGATACGTTTTGTATCGCCGCCTTCAACATACGGCGATCTAAAAAGATACTTCGGGAGAAGTTAGATCTCGTATATTTGTCAGGCTTCCCAGTTTTTGATCTACGAGATAATTCGGGGGCCGGCGTCTTTTTTATTTTTATTTTTTTCCAAAATTGAATCTTGAAACAAACACCACCGGAAAGACTTCATCAGTTATAAACGCCATGCTGGTCTTTATATATTATGTCAGAGGGTATTCATAAATCTTTTGGACAAATTAAGATATTCTGAAATCTTTTACTTAGGAAACCCCACCGCGTAGCGAGCTGTAGTCGTTGAGTATTACGTCTCGTTACCCGGCGGGTTATTTAACACTTGTGTGCGAACATGTTTGGGTTAACCTTATGAGCATTAATTCCTGGAAATTTTCTTTTTTTCCAGAGCTGGGTATCCCACCAGTCTCTGTCATGGCTACCTTTGCCCCGGTTTTTGCTTTATGCATTACGCCCTCCTGTTCAGGTATCCCTATTTTTGCGCACACCCTTTGTATAAAATGTGTTAGAATGTCTCGTTTGGTGTGGGTTACCTTTCCGGCGTTTTTTCTCGTTGCTCCGAGAACACCGTTTTTGTTTACCGAGTTTTAGTCAGGATGGCTCAAAATAGGTAAGTTACCCCAACGAGTTTGGTCGCTTGAGGGCTCATAAGAAACTGCGTTTTTTGTGGTCGAGCCTGGGATCAGGCTTCCTGTGTTATTCATTGCTTTATACATTACGCCCTCCTGTAATGTATAGTTTAGTGTGGGTTACCTTTCCGGCGTTTTTCTCGTTGCTCCAAGAACACCGTTTTTGTTTACCGAGTTTTAGTCAGGATGGCTAAAATAGGTAAGTTACCCCGACGAGTTTGGTCGCTTGAGGGCTCATCAGAAACTGCGTTTTCTATGGTCGAGCCTGGGATCAGGCTTCCTGGTTTATTCCCGTCGAGGGGGGCTCCACACAGTTTTCTAGGTGATCAGGCTGACACCTGTTGGACTTGGTTTTCTCTGCTTTTCAAAGCCATTGAAACAATGCTGTCTGTTTGTTTGGTCTTTACCTCCCGGCGACCTTTTTACAAAGAGGTCTGGGGCAGGTATAATTGGTTTGACATTGCATATAAAACCCGGCGGTTGTATCTTCGGGTGGTTATATTAACGGATTTGCGATTCGAGATAATTTGCCAAACAATTGATTGATACAATAGGGTATCACAGCCTTCAAGACGGCGATCTCTAAGGGCTTCTGGGAGAAGCCGGATTAGAGATTATGATAGGCTTAGACTTTTTATGGGATAAAAAGATGCCTGAATCTTACTAGTGTCTCAAGTGTAAAGGGATACTTGAAAGACTTCATCTTTAATAAAGATATGCTTCATCTTTATGAGGATTAAGAAGTTCTTCTTAATTCTTTTGGACAGGTGAAAGATATGCTGAAATCTTTAATAAGCCATTGAAACAATGCCGTTTGTTTGTTTAGTCTTTCCCTCCCGGCGACCTTTTTACAAAGAGGTCTGGGGCAGGTACAATTGGTTTGACATTGCATATAAAACCCGGCGGTTGTACCTTTGGGTGGTTATGTTGACTGATTTGCAATTCGCGATCTTTGTATTTCCTCCCCGGCGATCTTTTACAAAGAAGTGGGGTTAGGAACATTTGGGGTTAACTTTTAAACTTTAAATCACCCGGCGGGTGCAACCTGGAAGGGTGGGATGCCCGACTTTGCAAAATTCAGTTTAGTTGACCAGACAATTGAGGAATGCATTGTGTATCGCCTCCTTCAACATACGGCGCTTTAGGGCACAATTGGGGTTAACGTTTTTTTAAAACTAATATTCACACCCGGCGGGTGCTCCTGGGAGGGATGGGAATAACGAATTTATGATTCAGTTAGTTAACCAGACAATTGAGGGATACGTTTTGTATCGCCGCCTTCAACATACGGCGATCTAAAAAGATACTTCGGGAGAAGTTAGATCTCGTATATTTGTCAGGCTTCCCAGTTTTTGATCTACGAGATAATTCGGGGGCCGGCGTCTTTTTTAGTTTTTTTTTTCTCCAAAATTGAATCTTGAAACAAACACCACCGGAAAGACTTCATCAGTTATAAACGCCATGCTGGTCTTTATATATTATGTTAGAGGGTATTCATAAATCTTTTGGACAAATTAAGATATTCTGAAATCTTTTACTTAGGAAACCCCACCGCGTAGCGAGCTGTAGTCGTTGAGTATTACGTCTCGTTACCCGGCGGGTTATTTAACACTTGTGTGCGAACATGATTGGGTTAACCTTATGAGCATTAATTCCTGTAAATTTTCTTTTTTTCCAGAGCTGGGTCCCGGCGGGTCTATGCAGAACCTGGAGTAATTATCCCACCAGTCTCTGTCATGGCTACCTTTGCCCCGGTTTTTGCTTTATGCATTACGCCCCCCTGTTCAGGTATCCCTATTTTTGCGCACACCCTTTGTATGAAATGTGTTAAAATGTCTCGTTTGGTGTAGGTTACCTTTCCGGCGTTTTTTCTCGTTGCTCCGAGAACACCGTTTTTGTTTACCGAGTTTTAGTCAGGATGGCTCAAAATAGGTAAGTTACCCCGACGAGTTTGGTCGCTTGAGGGCTCATAAGAAACTGCGTTTTCTGTGGTCGAGCCTGGGAGCAGGCTTCCTGTGTTATTCATTGTGTTATGCATTACGCCCTCCTGTAATGTATAGTTTAGTGTGGGTTACCTTTCCGGCGTTTTTCTCGTTGCTCTGAGAACACCGTTTTGGTTTACCGAGTTTTAGTCAGGATGGCTAAAATAGGTAAGTTACCCCGACGAGTTTGGTCGCTTGAGGGCTCATCAGAAACTGCGTTTTCTATGGTCGAGCCTGGGATCAGGCTTCCTGAGTTATTCCCGTCGAGGGGGGCTCCACTCGGTTTTCTAGGTGATCAGACCTGTTGGCCTTGATTTTCTCTGCTATTCAGAGCCATTGAAACAATGCTGTCTGTTTGTTTGGTCTTTACCTCCCGGCGACCTTCTTACAAAGAGGTCTGGGGCAGGTATAATTGGTTTGACATTAATAATAATAATAATAATAATAATAATAATAATAATAATAATATTTATTCAGTTAGCAATTTACAGAGTTGGTACCACATAGTATGTTATAAATATGACATGTACCAGCCTTGCATAATTCCAACTAAGGATAGCCCAATAAGGCCGTTAGGCGTATTTCCAATGGGGTCCTTGTATATAAAACCCGGCGGTTGTACCTTCGGGTGGTTATATTAACGGATTTGCGATTCGAGATAATTTGCCAAACAATTGATTGATACAATAGGGTATCACGGCCTTCGCGACGGCGATCTATGAGGGCTTCTGGGAGAAGCCGGATTAGAGATTAAGATAGGCTTAGACTTTTTATGGGATAAAAAGATGCCTGAATCTTACTAGTGTTTCAAGTGTAAAGGGTTACTTGAAAGACTTCATCTTTAATAAGGATATGCTTCATCTTTATGAGGATTAAGAAGTTATGCTTAATTCTTTTGGACAGATAAAAGATATGCTGAAATCTTTAATAAGCCATTGAAACAATGCCGTTTGTTTGTTTAGTCTTTCCCTCCCGGCAACCTTTTTACAAAGAGGTCTGGGGCAGGTACAATTGGTTTGACATTACATATAAAACCCGACGGTTGTACCTTTGGGTGGTTATATTAACTGATTTGCAATTCGCGATAATTTGCCAAACAATTGATTGATACAATAGGGTATCACGGCCTTCAAGATGGCGATCTATGAGGGCTTCTGGGTGATGCCAGATTAGAGATTAAGATAGGCTTAGACTTTTTATGGGATAAAAAGATGCCGAAATCTTACTAGTGTTTCAAGTGTAAAGGGATACTTGAAAGACTTCATCTTTAATAAAGATATGCTTCATCTTTATGAGGATTCAGAAGATATGCTTAAATCTTCTGGACAGGTAAAAATATGCTGAAATCTTTAATATGATACTAAAGGACAACGAAAAGTAGTGGTGGAGTGCTACGGTTCGTTGACCGGCGGTTTTGAGGCACATATTTTGTACCATTTTTTGGTGTAACCCTATGAGCATTAATCCCCGGAAAATTCTCTTTCCAGGGCAGATTACCGGTGTTGCACCAGGTGACCAGGTAGTTCCCGGGGGCGGGGTAGTTTTCCCCCAGTCTCTGTCGTGTCGGCACTTGAACCTCTCATTGCTGTATGTTCAACGCCGTTAAGCTCAGGTAGCCCTATCTTATTTTTATTTGTTAATGAAATAATTTAATAGCTGAATCATAATAAACATATATTTTCTATGATTATATTATGATAATATTGTGTTTATTTATAGTAATTTATTTTAATGCAATTAAATATAAATTAAATTAATTAGTATACTTTATGATTTTGCTCACCAGCTCTGCTTTCAATGTGTTAATGAGCTATGGGAGCTTTTAATTATCATAAACCTTTACGGGACTCGGACGAGGGCTCCCGTTCAGGGAGTATACCGAGCTCGCAAGCGAGGGACAGCCACAGCCAAGGTATATGGCGATACTCACAGTCGTACCTCACCCGCCGGACGATAACGCTGGCGGGCGGACCTGACGCTCTGATGACGGATGAGAACAGGTTGAGTTCCATTTATCTCTTTTCCGCCGCCAGACGCGTCTCTAATGTGCCACGTAGTCAACAA
Organism: Paralithodes platypus; assembly: GCA_032716605.1. Classification (NCBI taxonomy): domain Eukaryota; kingdom Metazoa; phylum Arthropoda; class Malacostraca; order Decapoda; family Lithodidae; genus Paralithodes; species Paralithodes platypus. The sequence goes on from CM064521.1 coordinate 40,569,827, forward strand.
ACTACAGGATTAGCGAGGCGTAGTCTCGCTAATCGCGCCCCTGTGGCCGGCGCAGTGTGGTACCAGCATTTGAACACATGGTGCCCGCACCCAGTGTCCCTCCTGGTCGGGTTGTTCCACTTAGAACACAATTGGCAACCTAGAAACCTCGCGGACTTGTTCATTTTGGACATTCAGAAGGCCAAGTGGCTAGCACCTTATGGTAGCGACGTGACCAAGATATTCACGAATCAATATACCCAGTCTACAAAGCGACAGTTTCAATCGCATTGGAAAGCTTTTACGTCTCGGATTCTTAGAACAAAACAAACTGGTTGGTGGCGTTGGTTGTTTATTATTTAATTTATCTGTTCATGCAGAAACATTTATCTGAAAGTGATTTATGTGGGCAGGTTTTAAACTCCGCCCACCTCCCCGTCAGCTCAGGCCTACATGGTCTCTGGACAAAGCATCGTCGTTATTCTCGTTCCCGTATGCACCAAAGACTGCAGATTTTACAATAGGGCAGTATTCCTTATGGCTTTGGCTACCGGGAACAGAGTATCTGAGCTGGCGGCGATGAGCAACGCACCTAATTGCCTCAGGTTTGATAGGCTTCATGAGTGTATTCACATTGCACCTTCCCCAGGATTCATAGCCGAGATTGAGCACAGTGAACACGTGTTTTCAGAGTTCACGGTGCCGGCGTTTAACAGGGGAAAGGTGCACCATCTTTTTTTGCCCAGTGCAAGCTCTAATCAAATATTTAAGAGTGGCACCTCTAAATCACCAGGGTGCTTTATGGGTCGCAAGTCCGGGTGAACGATTGATGGAGCGTACACTGGCTTCTCTCTTGGTCGAGGACTTTAAAGAGAAGCATCCCGGCGTTGTGGGTAAGACCCACGATTTACGCAAGGGGACAGCCTCTTTACGTTTCCTTAATAATCTTTCGGTGGAAGTTATTACGTCCACACAGTTGTGGGCCTCTAATCAGGTGTTTTTGCCTCGATACCTTTTAGTAGCTCTGGACAAACCTTCCTTGCCATGTATAGCTTTACGGCAGAGGGTCTAGGTGGCCCTTTTAGTCACGTTTTGTTTAATTTCAAGAAAAAGGGGGGGGGGGGGGGGGTGCAGTCAGTGTGACATAGGACACCCTAGACCCCTCCGGAGTATGTGTTCGGAACATACGAGCTGTGATACTGGTTGTAGGCATTGTATTATAAAATTTCTCTGTAGTATTCATTGCAGGAAATTGTGCTAAAGGCCAATAGTAGTGTTACGACAATTCTTGTTGTAAGTAGCTTTGGCTGTGAAGCAAATAGATTTTTGAGAAATCTCGGTAGTGGCAACTACGACTTTTACTTTTGCAGTAATTACTTCTGCATAAGTACACGAGTTCAGTACTTCTACGAATGTACAAGAATTCATTTATGTTTGGTTATATTTTTAGGAATATATCCACTAGTTAATGGGGTTTATATGTGCACATGTAAACTTATAAGTTTTTAGTTTTCACCACTTACTTTAAGTGGGGTGCCTTCTTAACTAGCAGATCTGTGCACAGAGTCTCAGAGTTAACCCTTTTTCAAGCAGGCTTCTTTGAAGCACGCTCCTGCTTGTACCCCTTTTTGAAGATTTAGGCTGTATAAAGTTTATGCACCCGAATATCTCTTTTTTACAAAAAGTAAGAATACTATGTGGTTGTTTGATTATCTGCTTTTCTAGAGTTATGATATGATTACGAATGTCCCCCTCCAGTCTTAGAAATCAGGCATGTTCGTCAATGATGGAGGGGCCACTAATAAATTATAGGTTTGACTCCTGTAAGGAGATAAAGAAAACCTAATATTTAGTAGTGGCCCCGTAATCATTGACAACTGGGGCCCTCCCGACCATCCCCTTCCCATTCGTCGATGTATTAAGGATTTTGGTTTACTTGATATGTCAGTGAAGGAAGAATGACGCCTGAATCAGCGTCTGGTCAAAGATCCACACAAGTACATCCACAATATGATGGAAAGCTTATTGGATAGTTATTCTTATTTTCTTTTTGTTTTTTATTTTTTACGAAGTTTTTTCGTAGTGAGAACCCAATTCATAATGACTGAAGCCATGAGTGAGGTCGCGTGCACTCATAATGAAGGCTCCTCAGATTTTAAATGCTCTGCGCGGTAGATTCAAACTACGGCGGATTAGTGTTTGAAGAGGATGCCTTATGTAATAGGCATGTTCATCAATGATTACGGGGCCACTACTAAATACTAGGTTTTCTTTATCTCCTTACAGGAGTCAAACCTATAATAGTGTGCCTTCCATGCTTCTCTGATTTCATTTTCTGCATACACAATCTTCCCATTATCGTTTCTAACACACTGTTCACCTATAATATCCCTACTGTCATTTTTAACTCGCCTAGCTAGGTTGAAGATCCCATTGGGATTGTCAGTGTTACACACTTGTTCGAGGACCAGGTCCTTAATGCCATTTTTAGCATTGTAAATAACTTTTGGCAGTTCGTTTAGCTGCCTGGTATTTCTCCTTGCTGCTTCCCTTCTTCCATGCTTTGAAGCATCTCCTTTTCTCTTTCACAGCATGTTCTACCTCATCGTTCCACCACCAGCAGGTCTTATTCCTGGGGTGACCCTTTGTTTTCCCACAGACTTTGTCAGTGGCAGCGATAAGGCTATGCTTAAGAAAGTTCCATTGACTATTTACATCGCTAGGCCTAGCTTCCTTATTTCTATTAATTTCCTCCAGTTCACTATGAAACCTATCCCTAACTTCCTTGTTCTTCAGCAGCCACACTTTCCTTTTGGGTATGTATACCTTCTTGCTCTTAGGATCTCTGTATAAGCTCATGTCGCACACATGTAGCTTATGCTGGGGGATACATTCTTCGCTGGGGATGACCTTTACATCTTGAACTAGTTTCCAGTCTTTCCTGTTAACCAAGAAGTAATCTATCTGGCTACTGGAGACCTCAGAGTTATATGTGATCAGATGGCTCTGTCTTTTCTTGAACTTTGTGTTACACACAGCCATGTTGAGTGCAACGCAGGACTCCAATATATATTCGCCTTCCAGATTTCTCCTTCCGTAACCATTTCCTCCATGTACCCCCTTGTATCCATCTGCAGATGCTCCCACGTGACCATTCAGGTCCCCCCCCCACGATTGTTATTTCATTCTCCGAGAGGCCTGAAATGACACTGACGGTGTCATTCCAGAAGTCCTCTTTTATCTCTTTCTGTAGACCAGCCTGTGGGGCATATGCAGATATCACATTCAGAATTCTTTCACCAACTTTCAACTTCAGAACAATCAACCTTTCGCTAACTCTCGTAATCTGAAGCACACTTTCCGCCAGCTCTTCAGCCACCAGAACACCCACTCCTCCTTTCGCTTTATCAGTCTCCACTCCCATCCAGTATATCCTATATATTTTTTTTTTCCGACAATCCACTGTACCCCATGTGTCTTTCAGAGTGCTTCCTGGGTACAGCAGACGTCCACTCGCCTCCTCTCACACATCTCAGCCACTTCATTTGCCCGCAGATTCATATATACTACCAATATTCACACTAGCAAGTCTGAGATTGTGGGGGGCATTTGTCCTTGTCCTGTGCGGTTTTGATTCATCGGACTTACGTTTATTTTTAGGTTGTTTAGTCATAAGTTGGGTATTTTGGCTGGCAAATGAGCATCACCCCCCCCCCCCCCCCAGAACTCTGGTTCCAGTCTACCCCGGGACCATTCCCAGTACCTTCCCCCAAGATTACAAGGGGGTAGGATCCAGTGGCCTCGGTGCTCCCCACCAGAACCAGCCGCAGGGACGCACCCCGTGCGCGTACACGGCACTACGACTGGCCTGGTATTTTTCGCCCAATGACAGGGCAACCTCCTGGAGCGCTACCACCAGGTTCGGGCCCCTATACTATTGGGCGGAAAGTTCCAGTCCGGGGAAACACTACGTACTGTACCTTCTGGATCCATTTCGACCAGGTTGGGCCCAGGGCGCCAGATCCGGGTCCAGAGGGAGCGACACCACCGCCAGTGTGCCGCCATTAGGCAACTTGGAGCAAGTACAATGAAAGACCTCAAGTAATAATAAAGCTTCAAACTATCTCAACCAACCCTTTCAACTACCACAGATCGTTCCTAAGCTGCATACTATCGCATAAATATAGCTAGAATGAATTATAACACACGTCGCTGGTACTCAAAGGGTTAAGTATTAGAATGTTTATATGAAATTGATATACTGTATATGTTATTTCTGTAAAATGCAACTAACAGCTTATCAAAATTGGAGTATGTTTTATGATAAAGGTTGACTTATGACTTTGACCTGTGACCTTGACCTTTATGTAGGATTGTATTTTTTGCTTGCATTGATCTAACCAAGGGAAATCAAATATGCGTGCCAAATTTCATTAAAGATCATCAACTAGTTCCAGAGGTATTAAAGGAATATATGCTGATCTTTACCTTTGGCCTTCATCTTGACCTTCATGATGTCTGAAAATTTAACATTTAATTTTCATTTAAAGCACAACTTCCTCAACTAATTTTGTGAAGTTTACATGAATAGTAAAGAAATTAGCATATTGACCTTATATTTGACCTTGACCTATCAAATGGAATTATGTTTATTCATGTATGACCATGGCCTAGTGAGATTCTTACATTCAATTGGAAATACTAGTGACAAATTTATTTTGACCTTTAACCTTGACCTTCGACCTTTAAAATTCTTATCGAGGATTTAGTTAGCTTAACACTAATTTTTGTATTAACTAATGTAGTACTTATTTTCGTATTCTAAATATACTACTAGGGTGGGGAATAATTCGACAGTCATTTAGAAGTTCGTATACTTTATTTAACAAACTTACTACTAGCTTTATGCTAACCTAGTAACTATTTCTCTGTTCTGGCCGAAATTAGTTCAATACACAGATTGAATATTTCGTCGACCCACCATAGGTTGTACATTGAACTCGAGAGCTCCCGTTACCACCTATTTGGATTCCCGCTATTCAGGTATTGACTCACTTCGACTTCGATCCAAAGGCACGTTACTAGTCTCCAAAATAATATAGTTTTACCGGGCCCTACTGTGTCTACTCAAGAGACCAGGGCATTAATAAATCTGACCTTTATTTCCTTATCTAGAATAATAGATATATTCTTATCTAAACTCCAAAATAATATAAACTTACCGGGCCCTAATATGTCTACTCAAGAGACCAGGGCGTTACTACATATGACCTCTATCTCCCTATCTAGAACACTCTTATATGATATATTCTCTTAACCCTATATGATATATCTACTCAAGAGACTAGGGCGTTACTACACATGACCTCTATCTCCCTATCTAGAACACTCTTATATTATATATTCTCTTAACCCTATTACCAATAAGTCCGTATGCCACGTATACCACCTATTCCAATAATATATCTCAACAAATGGCTTGATATGAGCAGTATCTCAAAACACCTACATGAACAATATTCACCGCTTAATCCTCTACATATATTTTATGATTACAATATTATCCTTGACTTAATACTCGTAACACTTACCACGGAACCGACGGAATATTCTCTTAAACAATATGATTGACAATGTTTCCTTTATAACAAAAAGATATAGTTGATTATACGGACTAGTGTCCTCCTATCTATTTCTCAAACTAAAGCTGATCTAATTGCAACTATTCTTTATTCCCCTGAGCCCTACAGTTGCTTATCTATTTATGGATCATCCCCTCTTACTTTAATGTTAATGTCTTTTGCTGCCCTATAAGATCCTATACTATTGATAGCTAAATGGCATGGAGCCTTCTCTGTCAAGAATAACTATTATTCTCTTAACACATCATAATTTTATTTATTTACATAAGTCTAGCATCTTTCTCTTTATTTTGTCCTTTAAGAACACATCAATTATTATTGGTTGGAACCACTGGGTTTGTCAAGCATTTTTTCTCTTTCTTGAAATCTGGTTCGGGCCCAATATGGGTCCTTTAAAAATATAAGACAGTCTTAGGTATCTACTGGAACAACTTCACCACCACAGAGCCGGCCAATACCTCAACTGGAAATCTTCGCTCCCATCTACTATTTGTCATCCCTCTTGAATCGCTTGGCTGTAGGTGTGCAAGCCAGCGATGTGACGACAGGCGGCCGGATACTGAAGGTGTATCCGCCTAGTAGGGGAGAGTGATGCCAGGCCCGAGGTGGACTTTGCTGGAACTAGTGGAGTGGGCTGGAAGGCTGAAACAAGTGGATCCAAGTTTCCATGGGTGCCCAAGCGAGGGAGAGAATGGGGGTTGCAAGAAGTTAGCCCAGTGGAGACTGAGAGGTGAATGAACTCTGCAGCTTCCCCGACCCCCTTGATATTTTATTTATATTTTTTTTTCTATGTGAGTGAGGGAGGCAAAAGGCAGAACTGCCTATAGCGAGTGCCTCCCCCAAAGTTGAAAGTGACAGGGCCAAAATCAAGGGACGTTCGAGCCAAAATGCCTGGACACACGGAGTTTGAAGCAATTTAAGTCATAGGAAGAGGGAAAGACTGATTCTGGGAGAGAGTTCCAGAGCTCAGCTGTTGAATAGAAGAAAGACTGAGAGTAACGTATCACTCTTGGGTTGGAGAGTTGCACAGAGTAGGGGTGGGATTGTGTTGCAAGACGGGTACCACGTGCCCTACGGAAAGGAGGTGGTATACACTGGGAAAGCTCTGAGGAACACTGATTATTATAGTAGCGATAGAATAGCGAGAGAGATGCAACATTGCGGCGAAGAGAGAGAGATTGCAGAGAGTTGGTGAGTGGACGGGAGCTAATGATACGAAAGGCCTTCCTTTTAATTTTGTCTATGAGAGCGGTGTGAGAGGAACCTCCCCACACATGTGAACAATACTCAATATAGCCCCGCCTCCCGCTTACCGGCGCTGTGATTGGCTGCTTTGGCCGCGCGGCTTGAATATTTCCTTCCTTCTCTTCAACTTTTTTCTCTCCATAATAAGTTCCTGGAAGCTGGTTGCAAATGTCTTTTAGTGGCTTACGGGAGTATAGGGCTGGCACTGATGCATTAGACCTATTGCAACCAGAGGAAACGGCCTGTGGAGAAAGCGAGAGCGAGTTTAAACGTGAAGCTGTACACGTAGCTGTCGGCTCCGAAAACGGAGGCTTCTGATTGGTCGGCCGGGAAGGTGTGGCATGTTTACAGCCAGAGTCCAGAGTGTCAAACTCAGCTGGTTTAAAGGGAAGGTTGAAGGGAGGGCGTTGATTGGCTGGCGACCTTTTTACCTTATCACTCCCTACTAAATTAAGGCGAGCTCCCGATCGCCGTAATACCGTTCCTTTGAAATACCTGCCATCACGCTGCCAATCCACCAGTCCACTATGTTCACAAATACATTTGTGCAACTGTAGTGCTGGATTCTGATTCCCAATTGTAGTTTTAGCTAATAGGACTTGCCCCGGTTGACTGAGGAGTTGCTTAAATGCTCGGGTAGTTTGCACTCTCTGTCCCTTTCCGTCGACAATGGCTATTAGGCGACGGAGCCGGTACTGAGGATCAGTTGGGAGAGGCATGGTGCCTTTCAACTGACAGGCACGCACCTCGGGGGTCCTATTTATAACCTCGTCCGGATACCTGATTGGTGGACGGCTAATTCTACCACTGCGTGTAATTGTTTCTGCGGGACCCATTGGCTTAGAAGACTTTGCTGGACTCTTACCCGGGAAGTTGGTCGTTCGGTTCTCCTGTGACTTATTTAATTTAGTTGAAGGAGAGCCAAGTGGGTTTTTATCCTCAGGAAATACTTCTTTTTCCCTCATTTCTGCTCGGAAACACTCTTCCTCACTACTTAAGGTCTTATTGAAATCTCTCGGGAAATCTGAAACTTTGCTTTCGGGGACCGTAGACTTATCATCATTGGTACGTTCACAGTATTTTCTCTCCCCACTCGTCGTAGCTTCCTCGGCTCCCCCATCCTCCTCTTGCCCGGACTCATAAAGACTCTCGTTTGGCTTGCTATTGATAGACCACCAGAACGGAGAGTCCTCAGTATAATTCCTTCTCAGATTGGGACCTTCAGTGTTGCGTCGAGCTGAGGATGTATTAGGGTGATCGGCCCCGAATTCTATCTCCTCCTCACTTTCTTCCTCGCTACTCCACTCACTCAGGTCTGGGGATAAAATACCCTCATACCGTTTGGTATGGTGGATATGTGTAGCCGACACAATACCTCCATGATGCAAATACAACACTTGGTATGGTCCGTTTATCTCCACAACCCGGAAGGGACCCTCATGTTTCTCTTCCAGCTTACCAGCTCGGGTGGGATCATGTCTCTTTACCAGAATATATTCCCCCCGGTAATATGGATTATTTAGGGTAAGTTTCTTGGGCTGTTGCTGCGTAACATGGTTATGAACTTGTTGCCGTCGCTCCCCTTGCTCTCTCAGATAATGTTCTGGTTGGGAGTATTTGGCAGAATGAATGGGATAGGGTAATAATCATTCCTGAGGCAGTTTCGGAGTGATTCCAAAAATAATCTCATAGGGAGAATACTCAGTAGTTCTACAAACAGTGGTATTTATCCCCCAGACAATTTCTGGCAGAAGTTCCGGCCAGCCTCGGAATATTTCTTCCCCTTGTGAGCTCAGACTAGCCCGTATACAATTTGCTAGCACCCTATGGTTCCTTTCACATACAGCATTCCCCTGGGGATAATACGGGGAAGTGTGTTGAATCTGGTAGCCCAAGATATCTCCCAAGTGTTGCCAGATTTCGTTATTAAATTCTTTTCCCCTATCAGTCAGAATACATCTAGGGGTGCCATATACAAAATTAACCTTCTCCAAAATAACCCTAGCCACGGTTTCAGATTTCTTGTCCGGAATGGCACAAGCAACCGTATATTTTGAAAAGACGTCAGCACAGGTTAAAATGTACCTTTTGTTCGTCTGTCTGGGTAGAGGTCCCATAATGTCCACAGATAACTTTTCCCACGGTGTACCTGCCATAATGTGTCCAGGCGACTGTTTAGGTCCCCGTCCATCTTTCCCCCTTTGACATCCCAAACAACTTTGGATAACTTCCTTAACAATTTTGTCGGCTCGCGAGGTCCAGTAACTTTCGTTAAATTGTTTCAACGCTCTAGACTGACCCAAATGAGCCCCCCTTCCCTCTTGTCCGTGGAGGATTTGTATCATGTGTTTAGCCTCCAGATAATCTAATGCCACCCGGTCCTTAGAATCTCTCCAGGCTCCCTCAGAAAATGTTACTTTGTCTCCATACATAGGATCATTCTGTTCCTTGTTAGGTTGAGTGTGTTGGACGGTGTTACCGGTAATCTAGATAGACCATCGGCATTGGTGTGTAATTTACCCGGTCTATGTCTAACTTCAAAGGAGTATTCCTCCAGGATCCCCTTCCACCTAACAAACAACCCGTCTTCAGTTTTCATCTTTCTGAGCCATTGCAAACTATGCATTCCTTTTTAGTTACACTGTAATTCTTTTCGCCCTTATTCAGCGTCTGGCTGGCGCACGCCAATATGCCTTCTTTCCCATCCACTTTCTGGGCCAATACGGCCCCTAGCCCTTCATCGGAAGCATCGGTGTATAGTTGGAACGGCGTGGTAAAATCAGGATGACAGACTATGGGGTTAGAAGTTAATTTTTGATTCAGTTGATCAAAAGCTATCTGGCAACTCTGATCCCAGTCAAACGTCCTCCCTTTTTCCAGTTTCTTAGTCATGGGTTGAGCGATTTTTGAGAAGTTTGGTATGAACCTCCGATAATAGGAAGCCATTCCCAGAAACGCTCGGATCCCTTTGACAGTGGTAGGGGGTAAGATCTCTGCAATAGCTTTCACTTTAAGGGGGTCAGGTTGGATACCTTTACTTGAAACTATATGCCCTAGGTATGCCACCTCGCGTGCCCCTAATTGGCATTTTGAAGGCTTTAATTTAAGTCCCGCCCTCCTGATTCTCTCTAATACTTCTTGTAGTCGATTGATATGTTCCTCCCAACTGTTTGAAAAAATTATAATATCATCCAGGTAAGCTAAGCAAGTTCTCCATGTTAATCCCCTCAGTACTTCATCCATGACTCTAGTAAAACTGGCTGGTCCATTACAAACTCCGAAGGGCAAGACCGTGAACTGATAGAGTTTGCCTTCGCTCGTGGCAAATGCGGCTTTCTGCTGGTCCTCTGACCTAACTGGTACTTGCCAGTATCCACTTTGTAGGTCTAGGGTAGAAAACCATGTTGACCCATTTAGTGATTCTAGCGAGTCATCAATACGAGGTAGGGCTTGCGCATCTTTGATGGTGACATAATTCAATTTTCTATAGTCTACACAGAACCGAGTGGACCGATCTTTTTTTTTTACCAGGACTACTGGAGATGACCACGGACTGTAGGATTTCACTACTATCCCCTGCTTAATCATCTCCTCTACTTGTTCCTTTTCCTTTTGTCTCATAATGGGATTTTGTCGCCTATAAGGTTGTCTAATAGGGGGCCCTTGAGTATGTATCTCGTGAGTGTGTCGGGTTCGGGCCGATTCGTGGTCCCCTTCATCTTGAGCAAACACGTCTCCGTAAGTCCAGAGCAATTCATGTAAGGTAGTGGCTTGATCTGACGTTAATTGTTTCGGGATCTCAGGTAAGTTAACTGGTCCGTTAGTTCCAACAGTGGTGGGTTGTGCAGGTGTAACTTGTTCTAACAGTTTTCCCTTTTGATAATTGATCGTGTCATCGCCAAAGTTAGCCAGAACTAATTTCCTCTGGTCGGTAGTAATAAAGGTGGGAGATATTCTCACTTTATTCTGTGCATCGGGTTCAAAAATCCCGGCAGTCATTCCCTGGGATTTAAGAATTTCTATCATTCTCCAAGATCTAGGGGGAATAGAGAGTTTCCCCATGGTAGCTACTATTTGAGGTCGTAGGGTGGTCGTCGTGTCTTTCGGCCCGCACTGTATAGTTACCCCCAACTGACTCATGAGATCTATTCCCAGATATCCATCGACTCCGCTATTAGATTTTCCTGATAGAACACAAAAATTTGTGGTGAATTTAATTCCCTTCCATTGTACCACCACCGTATTAGTTCTCCCTAGAATCGTCAATGGTTGACCCCCGGCTCCTGGCAACTGAATACTAGTTTGATTTAATGGCCCTATTTCTTTCTGACTATTCCTCACAAAATTCTCCAAAAGACAACTTATGTTTGCCCCTGTATTAATTAACATGTTCGCGGCTTTCCCATTTATTACTATGGTTTCACAAGGCGTTTGTCTCTCCAATATATTGACCTCACTATATCGTCCTTCTATGTGAGGTTTAAGGACAAATTTTCTCCCCCTTCCGGCATTATGATTTTTGGCTGGGTTTCTGTCTCTCTGTACTCTACTGGAAGCATTCCTCCCTGGTTTGGATCTGTCACCCTTGGTAGGGGTCGATCATTTGGAGGTGTGGGCCTTGAGTTAAATCTAGGTGTTGGGGTTTGGGGACGGTTGGAACAGTTCCTAGCTAGGTGTCCGGTTTGTCTGCATATAAAGCATCGGATCATTGTTCTCTGATACCCTTTGTTTGGGTTCTCCTCCTCCCCTTTCTTTTTCTCCTCTCTTAACTCTCTGGCTTCCATTATTTTCTTAATCACCTCTATGAGTTCCTTAGTGGTAGTCACTTCATGGATGATGCAGTGCCTTCTAACTTCCACAGGACATGCTTGCATCATAATCTCTCTGATTTCTATTTCCTGGCTCTCTTGTTCCATGTGGGGGTATGCACGTTTGACATTTTTCGTGATCTCCCTCCTCAGGGTTCTCACATTTTAGCCGTCTAGTTTCATACTCTTTAGTTTGTCTCTGGCCATCCTTGTGGAGGTTTCTCGGCCAAATTCTTCAATTAGAGCACTCCTAACTTCTGCCCATGACACTAGTGATAGTCCTTCTAGACGTACTCTTACATCGTTCAGGGCCTTGTCTAAGTGTGCCTTTCCATAGGCGATCTTCTTTCCATCTTCTCCTACATCAAGTAGCGTGAATTGACATTATAATTGTTCAATCCATAACTCGATTTCTTCTTTCCCCTCTTCCCATAATCTGAACGGTAATACTGCCGTCATTATGTCTGATCTGTTAGATAAATATGCTCAATCTAAACAATTTGTCGAATCCCACCGCTTGCCACCAAAATGTAGTACTTATTTTCTTATTCTAAATATACTACTAGGGTGGGGAATAATTTGACAGTCATTTAGAAGTTCGTATACTTTATTTAACAAACTTACTACTAGCTTTATGCTAACCTAGTAACTATTTCTCTGTTCTGGCCGAAATTAGTTCAATACACAGATTGAATATTTCGTCGACCCACCGTAGGTTGTACATTGAACTCGAGAGCTCCCGTTACCACCTATTTGGATTCCCGCTATTCAGGTATTGACTCACTTCGACTTCGATCCAAAGGTACGTTACTAGTCTCCAAAATAATATAGTTTTACCGGGCCCTACTGTGTCTACTCAAGAGACCAGGGCATTAATAAATCTGACCTTTATTTCCTTATCTAGAATAATAGATATATTCTTATCTAAACTCCAAAATAATATAAACTTACCGGGCCCTAATATGTCTACTCAAGAGACCAGGGCGTTACTACATATGACCTCTATCTCCCTATCTAGAACACTCTTATATGATATATTCTCTTAACCCTATATAATATATCTACTCAAGAGACTAGGGCGTTACTACACATGACCTCTATCTCCCTATCTAGAACACTCTTATACTATATATTCTCTTAACCCTATTACCAATTAGTCCGTATGCCACGTATACCACCTATTCCAATAATATATCTCAACAAATGGCTTGATATGAGCAGTATCTCAAAACACCTACATGAACAATATTCACCGCTTAATCCTCTACATATATTTTATGATTACAATATTATCCTTGACTTAATACTCGTAACGCTCAAACTAAAGCTGATCTAATTGCAACTATTTGTTATTCCCCTGAGTCCTACATTTGCTTATCTAATTGCTGCCCTATTTGCCTTATTTGCCCTATTTGCTGCCCTACAAGATCCTATACTATTGATAGCTAAATGGCATGGAGCCTTCTCTGTCAAGAATAACTATTATTCTCTTAACACATCATAACTTTATTTATTTACATAAGTCTAGTATCTTTCTCTGTATTTTGTCCTTTAAGAACACATCAATTATTATTGGTTGGAACCACTGGGTTTGTCAAGCATTTCCTCTCTTTCTCGAAATCTGGTTCGGGCCCCATATGGGTCGTTTAAAAATATAAGACAGTCTTAGGTATCTACTGGAACAGCTTCACCACCTCAGAGCCGGCCAATAGCTCAACTGGAAATCTTCGCTCCCATCTACTATTTGTCGTCCATCTTGAATCGCTTGGCTGTAGGTGTGCAAGCCAGCGATGTGATGACAGGCGGCCGGATACTAAAAGTGTATCCGCCTAGTAGGGGAGAGTGATGCCAGGCCCGAAGTGGACTTTGATGGAACTAGTGGAGTGGGCTGGAAGGCTGAAACAAGTGGATCCAAGTTTCCATGGGTGCCCAAGCGAGGGAGAGAATGTGGGTTGCAAGAAGTTAGCAGAGTGGAGTCCGAGAGGTGAATGAACTCTGCAGCTTCCCCCACCCCCTTGATATAGCCCCACCTCCCGCTTTCCGGCACTGTGATTGGCTGAGCCGCCCGCTCGGCCAGTCGTTGCTTTGGCCGTGCGGCTTGAATATTTCCTTCCTTTGCTTCAACTCTTTTCTCTCCATAATAAGTTCCTGTAAGCTGGTTGCGAATGTCTTTTAGTGGCTTACGGGAGTATAAGGCTGGCACTGATGCATTAGACCTATTGCAACAGGAGGAAACGGCCTGTGGAGAGAGCGAGACGAGTTTAAACGTGAAGCTGTACACGTAGCTGTCGGCTCCGAAAACGGAGGCTTCTGATTGGTCGGCCGGGAAGGTGTGGCATGTTTACAGCCAGAGTCCAGAGTGTCAAACTCAGCTGGTTTAAAGGGAAGGTTGAAGGGAGCGCATTGATTGGCTGGCGGCCTTTTTACCTTATCACTCCCTACTAAATTAAGACGAGCTCCCGATCGCCGTAATACCGTTCCTTTGAAATCCCTGCCATCACTCTGCCAATCCACCAGTTCACTATGTTCACAAATACATTTGTGCAACTGTAGTGCTGGATTCTGATTCCCAATTGTAGTTTTAGCTAATAGGACTTGCCCCGGTTGACTGAGGAGTTGCTTAAATGGTCGGGTAGTTTGCACTCTCTGTCGATTTCCGTCGACAATGGCTATTAGGCGACGGAGCCGGTACTGAGGGTCAGTTGGGAGAGGCATGGTGCCTTTCAACTGACAGGCATGCACCTCGGGGGTCCTATTTATAACCTCGTCCGGATACCTGATTGGTGGATGGCTAATCCTACCACTGCGTGTAATTGTTTCTGCGGGGCCCATTGGCTTAGAAGACTTTGCTGGACTCTTACCCGGGAAGTTGGTCGTTCGGTTCTCCTGTGACTTATTTAATTTAGTTGAAGGAGAGCCAAGTGGGTTTTTATCCTCAGGAAATACTTCTTTTTCCCTCATTTCTGCTCGGAAACACTCTTCCTCACTACTTAAGGTCTTATTGAAATCTCTCGGGAAATCTGAAACTTTGCTTTCGGGGACCGTAGACTTATCATCATTGGTACGTTCACAGTATTTTCTCTCCCCACTCGTCGTAGCTTCCTCGGCTCCCCCATCCTCCTCTTGCCCGGACTCATAAAGACTCTCGTTTGGCTTGCTATTGAAAGACCACCAGAACGGAGAGTCCTCAGTATAATTCCTTCTCAGATTGGGACCTTCAGTGTTGCGTCGAGCTGAGGATGTATTAGGGTGATCGGCCCCGAATTCTATCTCCTCCTCACTTTCTTCCTCGCTACTCCACTCGCTCAGGTCTGGGGATAAAATATCCTCATACCGTTTGGTATGGTGGATATGTGTAGCCGACACAATACCTCCATGAGGTTTTTATCCTCAGGAAATACTTCTTTTTCCCTCATTTCTGCTCGGAAACACTCTTCCTCACTACTTAAGGTCTTATTGAAATCTCTCGGGAAATCTGAAACTTTGCTTTCGGGGACCGTAGACTTATCATCATTGGTACGTTCACAGTATTTTCTCTCCCCACTCGTCGTAGCTTCCTCGGCTCCCCCATCCTCCTCTTGCCCGGACTCATAAAGACTCTCGTTTGGCTTGCTATTGAAAGACCACCAGAACGGAGAGTCCTCAGTATAATTCCTTCTCAGATTGGGACCTTCAGTGTTGCGTCGAGCTGAGGATGTATTAGGGTGATCGGCCCCGAATTCTATCTCCTCCTCACTTTCTTCCTCGCTACTCCACTCGCTCAGGTCTGGGGATAAAATACCCTCATACCGTTTGGTATGGTGGATATGTGTAGCCGACACAATATCTCCATGATGCAAATACAACACTTGGTATGGTCCGTTTATCTCCACAACCCGGAAGGGACCCTCATGTTTCTCTTCCAGCTTACCAGCTCGGGTGGGATCATGTCTCTTTACCAGAATATATTCCCCCGGTAATATGGATTATTTAGGGTAAGTTTCTTGGGCTGTTGCTGCGTAACATGGTTATGAACTTGTTGCCGTCGCTCCCCTTGCTCTCTCAGATAATGTTCTGGTTGGGAGTATTTGGCAGAATGAATGGGATAGGGTAATAATCATTCCTGAGGCAGTTTCGGAGTGATTCCAAAAATAATCTCATAGGGAGAATACTCAGTAGTTCTACAAACAGTGGTATTTATCCCCCAGACAATTTCTGGCAGAAGTTCCGGGCCAGCCTCGGAATATTTCTTCCCCTTGTGAGCTCAGACTAGCCCGTACATAATTCGCTAGCACCCTATGGTTCCTTTCACATACAGCATTCCCCTGGGGATAATACGGGGAAGTGTGTTGAATCTGGTAGCCCAAGATATCTCCCAAGTGTTGCCAGATTTCGTTATTAAATTCTTTTCCCCTGTCAGTCAGAATACATCTAGGGGTGCCTTATACAAAAATAACCTTCTCCAAAATAACCCTAGCCACGGTTTCAGTTTCTTGTCCGGAATGGCACAAGCAACCGTATATTTTGAAAAGACGTCAGCACAGGTTAAAATGTACCTTTTGTTCGTCTGTCTGGGTAGAGGTCCCATAATGTCCACAGATAACTTTTCCCATGGTTTACCTGCCATAATGTGTCCAGGCGACTGTTTAGGTCCCCGTCCATCTTTCCCCCTTTGACATCCCAAACAACTTTGGATAACTTCCTTAACAATTTTGTCGGCTCGCGAGGTCTGTACCTTTCGTTAAATTGTTTCAACGCTCTAGACTGACCCAAATGAGCCCCCCTTCCCTCTTGTCCGTGGAGGATTTGGATCATGTGTTTAGCCTCCAGATAATCTAATACCACCCGGTCCTTAGAATCCCTTCAGGCTCCCTCAGAAAATATTACTTTGTCTCCATACATAGGATCATTCTGTTCCTTGTTAGGTTGAGTGTGTTGGACGGTGTTACCGGTAATCTAGATTGACCATCGGCATTGGTGTGTAATTTACCCGTCTATATCTAACTTCAAAGGAGTATTCCTCCAGGATCCCCTTCCACCTAACAAACAACCCGTCTTCAGTTTCATCTTTCTGAGCAATTGCAAACTATGCATTCCTTTTTAGTTACGCTGTAATTCTTTTCGCCCTTATTCAGCGTCCGGCTGGCACACACGCCAATATGCCTTTTTTCCCATCCACTTTCTGGGCCAATACGGCTCCTAGCCCTTCATCAGAAGCATCGGTGTATAGTTGGAACGGCTTGGTAAAATCAGGATGACAGACTATGGGGTTAGAGGTTAATTTTGGTTTCAGTTGATCAAAAGCTATCTGGCAACTCTGATCCCAGTCAAACGTCCTCCCTCTTTCCAGTTTCTTAGTCATGGGTCGAGCGATTTTTGAGAAGTTTGGTATGAACCTCCGATAATAGGAAGCCATTCCCAGAAACGCTCGGATCCCTTTGACAGTGGTAGGGGGTAAGATCTCTGCAATAGCTTTCACTTTAAGGGGGTCAGGTTGGATACCTTTACTTGAAACTACATGCCCTAGGTATGCCACCTCGCGTGCCCCTAATTGGCATTTTGAAGGCTTTAATTTAAGTCCCGCCCTCCTGATTCTCTCTAATACTTCTTGTAGTCGATTGATATGTTCCTCCCAACTGTTTGAAAAAATTATAATATCATCCAGGTAAGCTAAGCAAGTTCTCCATGTTAATCCCCTCAGTACTTCATCCATGACTCTAGTAAAACTGGCTGGTCCATTACAAACTCCGAAGGGCAAGACCGTGAACTGATAGAGTTTGCCTTCGCTCGTGGCAAATGCGGCTTTCTCCTGGTCCTCTGACCTAACTGGTACTTGCCAGTATCCACTTTGTAGGTCTAGGGTAGAAAACCATGTTGACCCATTTAGTGATTCTAGCGAGTCATCAATACGAGGTAGGGCTTGCGCATCTTTGATGGTGGCATCATTCAATTTTCTATAGTCTACACAGAACCGAGTGGACCGATCTTTTTTTTTTACCAGGACTACTGGAGATGACCACGGACTGTAGGATTTCACTACTATCCCCTGCTTAATCATCTCCTCTAATTGTTCCTTTTCCTTTTGTCTCATAATGGGATTTTGTCGCCTATAAGGTTGTTTAATAGGGGGCCCTTGAGTATGTATCTCGTGAGTGTGTCGGGTTCGGGCCGATTCGTGGTCCCCTTCATCTTGAGCAAACACGTCTCTGTAAGTCCAGAGCAATTCATGTAAGGTAGTGGCTTGATCTGACGTTAATTGTTTCGGGATCTCAGGTAAGTTAACTGGTCCGTTAGTTCCAACAGTGGTGGGTTGCGCGGGTGTAACTTGTCCTAACAGTTTTCCCTTTTGATAATTGATCGTGTCATCGCCAAAGTTAGCCAGAACTAATTTCCTCTGGTCGGTAGTAATAAAGGTGGGAGATATTCTCACTTTATTCTGTGCATCGGGTTCAAAAATCCCGGCAGTCATTCCCTGGGATTTAAGAATTTCTATCATTCTCCAAGATCTAGGGGGAATAGAGAGTTTCCCCATGGTAGCTACTATTTGAGGTCGTAGGGTGGTCGTCGTGTCTTTCGGCCCGCACTGTATAGTTACCCCCAACTGACTCATGAGATCTATTCCCAGATATCCATCGACTCCGCTATTAGATTTTCCTGATAGAACACAAAAATTTGTGGTGAATTTAATTCCCTTCCATTGTACCACCACCGTATTAGTTCTCCCTAGAATCGTCAATGGTTGACCCCCGGCTCCTGGCAACTGAATACTAGTTTGATTTAATGGCCCTATTTCTTTCTGACTATTCCTCACAAAATTCTCCAAAAGACAACTTATGTTTGCCCCTGTATTAATTAACATGTTCGCGGCTTTCCCATTTATTACTATGGTTTCACAAGGCGTTTGTCTCTCCAATATATTGACCTCACTATATCGTCCTTCTATGTGAGGTTTAAGGACAAATTTTCTCCCCCTTCCGGCATTATGATTTTTGGCTGGGTTTCTGTCTCTCTGTACTCTACTGGAAGCATTCCTCCCTGGTTTGGATCTGTCACCCTTGGTAGGGGTCGATCATTTGGAGGTGTGGGCCTTGAGTTAAATCTAGGTGTTGGGGTTTGGGGACGGTTGGAACAGTTCCTAGCTAGGTGTCCGGTTTGTCTGCATATAAAGCATCGGATCATTGTTCTCTGATACCCTTTGTTTGGGTTCTCCTCCTCCCCTTTCTTTTTCTCCTCTCTTAACTCTCTGGCTTCCATTATTTTCTTAATCACCTCTATGAGTTCCTTAGTGGTAGTCACTTCATGGATGATGCAGTGCCTTCTAACTTCCACAGGACATGCTTGCATCATAATCTCTCTGATTTCTATTTCCTGGCTCTCTTGTTCCATGTGGGGGTATGCACGTTTGACATTTTTCGTGATCTCCCTCCTCAGGGTTCTCACATTTTAGCCGTCTAGTTTCATACTCTTTAGTTTGTCTCTGGCCATCCTTGTGGAGGTTTCTCGGCCAAATTCTTCAATTAGAGCACTCCTAACTTCTGCCCATGACACTAGTGATAGTCCTTCTAGACGTACTCTTACATCGTTCAGGGCCTTGTCTAAGTGTGCCTTTCCATAGGCGATCTTCTTTCCATCTTCTCCTACATCAAGTAGCGTGAATTGACATTATAATTGTTCAATCCATAACTCGATTTCTTCTTTCCCCTCTTCCCATAATCTGAACGGTAATACTGCCGTCATTATGTCTGATCTGTTAGATAAATATGCTCAATCTAAACAATTTGTCGAATCCCACCGCTTGCCACCAAAATGTAGTACTTATTTTCTTATTCTAAATATACTACTAGGGTGGGGAATAATTTGACAGTCATTTAGAAGTTCGTATACTTTATTTAACAAACTTACTACTAGCTTTATGCTAACCTAGTAACTATTTCTCTGTTCTGGCCGAAATTAGTTCAATACACAGATTGAATATTTCGTCGACCCACCATAGGTTGTACATTGAACTCGAGAGCTCCCGTTACCACCTATTTGGATTCCCGCTATTCAGGTATTGACTCACTTCGACTTCGATCCAAAGGTACGTTACTAGTCTCCAAAATAATATAGTTTTACCGGGCCCTACTGTGTCTACTCAAGAGACCAGGGCATTAATAAATCTGACCTTTATTTCCTTATCTAGAATAATAGATATATTCTTATCTAAACTCCAAAATAATATAACTTTACCGGGCCCTAATATGTCTACTCAAGAGACCAGGGCGTTACTACATATGACCTCTATCTCCCTATCTAGAACACTCTTATACCATATATTCTCTTAACCCTATTACCAGTTAGTCCGTTTGCCACGTATACCACCTATTCCAATAATATATCTCAACAAATGGCTTGATATGAGCAGTATCTCAAAACACCTACATGAACAATATTCACCGCTTAATCCTCTACATATATTTTATGATTACAATATTATCCTTGACTTAATACTCGTAACGCTCAAACTAAAGCTGATCTAATTGCAACTATTTGTTATTCCCCTGAGTCCTACATATGCTTATCTAATTGTGCCCTATTTGCCTTATTTGCCCTATTTGCTGCCCTACAAGATCCTATACTATTGATAGCTAAATGGCATGGAGCCTTCTCTGTCAAGAATAACTATTATTCTCTTAACACATCATAACTTATTTATTTACATAAGTCTAGTATCTTTCTCTGTATTTTGTCCTTAAGAACACATCAATTATTATTGGTTGGAACCACTGGGTTTGTCAAGCATTTCCTCTCTTTCTCGAAATCTGGTTCGGGCCCCATATGGGTCGTTTAAAATATAAGACAGTCTTAGGTATCTACTGGAACAGCTTCACCACCTCAGAGCCGGCCAATAGCTCAACTGGAAATCTTCGCTCCCATCTACTATTTGTCGTCCATCTTGAATCGCTTGGCTGTAGGTGTGCAAGCCAGCGATGTGATGACAGGCGGCCGGATACTAAAAGTGTATCCGCCTAGTAGGGGAGAGTGATGCCAGGCCCGAAGTGGACTTTGATGGAACTAGTGGAGTGGGCTGGAAGGCTGAAACAAGTGGATCCAAGTTTCCATGGGTGCCCAAGCGAGGGAGAGAATGTGGGTTGCAAGAAGTTAGCAGAGTGGAGTCCGAGAGATGAATGAACTCTGCAGCTTCCCCCACCCCCTTGATATAGCCCCACCTCCCGCTTTCCGGCACTGTGATTGGCTGAGCCGCCCGCTCGGCCAGTCGTTGCTTTGGCCGTGCGGCTTGAATATTTCCTTCCTTTGCTTCAACTCTTTTCTCTCCATAATAAGTTCCTGTAAGCTGGTTGCGAATGTCTTTTAGTGGCTTACGGGAGTATAGGGCTGGCACTGATGCATTAGACCTATTGCAACAGGAGGAAACGGCCTGTGGAGAGAGCGAGACGAGTTTAAACGTGAAGCTGTACACGTAGCTGTCGGCTCCGAAAACGGAGGCTTCTGATTGGTCGGCCGGGAAGGTGTGGCATGTTTACAGCCAGAGTCCAGAGTGTCAAACTCAGCTGGTTTAAAGGGAAGGTTGAAGGGAGCGCATTGATTGGCTGGCGGCCTTTTTACCTTATCACTCCCTACTAAATTAAGACGAGCTCCCGATCGCCGTAATACCGTTCCTTTGAAATCCCTGCCATCACTCTGCCAATCCACCAGTTCACTATGTTCACAAATACATTTGTGCAACTGTAGTGCTGGATTCTGATTCCCAATTGTAGTTTTAGCTAATAGGACTTGCCCCGGTTGACTGAGGAGTTGCTTAAATGGTCGGGTAGTTTGCACTCTCTGTCGATTTCCGTCGACAATGGCTATTAGGCGACGGAGCCGGTACTGAGGGTCAGTTGGGAGAGGCATGGTGCCTTTCAACTGACAGGCATGCACCTCGGGGGTCCTATTTATAACCTCGTCCGGATACCTGATTGGTGGATGGCTAATCCTACCACTGCGTGTAATTGTTTCTGCGGGGCCCATTGGCTTAGAAGACTTTGCTGGACTCTTACCCGGGAAGTTGGTCGTTCGGTTCTCCTGTGACTTATTTAATTTAGTTGAAGGAGAGCCAAGTGGGTTTTTATCCTCAGGAAATACTTCTTTTTCCCTCATTTCTGCTCGGAAACACTCTTCCTCACTACTTAAGGTCTTATTGAAATCTCTCGGGAAATCTGAAACTTTGCTTTCGGGGACCGTAGACTTATCATCATTGGTACGTTCACAGTATTTTCTCTCCCCACTCGTCGTAGCTTCCTCGGCTCCCCCATCCTCCTCTTGCCCGGACTCATAAAGACTCTCGTTTGGCTTGCTATTGAAAGACCACCAGAACGGAGAGTCCTCAGTATAATTCCTTCTCAGATTGGGACCTTCAGTGTTGCGTCGAGCTGAGGATGTATTAGGGTGATCGGCCCCGAATTCTATCTCCTCCTCACTTTCTTCCTCGCTACTCCACTCGCTCAGGTCTGGGGATAAAATACCCTCATACCGTTTGGTATGGTGGATATGTGTAGCCGACACAATACCTCCATGATGCAAATACAACACTTGGTATGGTCCGTTTATCTCCACAACCCGGAAGGGACCCTCATGTTTCTCTTCCAGCTTACCAGCTCGGGTGGGATCATGTCTCTTTACCAGAATATATTCCCCCGGTAATATGGATTATTTAGGGTAAGTTTCTTGGGCTGTTGCTGCTGCGTAACATGGTTATGAACTTGTTGCCGTCGCTCCCCTTGCTCTCTCAGATAATGTTCTGGTTGGGAGTATTTGGCAGAATGAATGGGATAGGGTAATAATCATTCCTGAGGCAGTTTCGGAGTGATTCCAAAAATAATCTCATAGGGAGAATACTCAGTAGTTCTACAAACAGTGGTATTTATCCCCCAGACAATTTCTGGCAGAAGTTCCGGGCCAGCCTCGGAATATTTCTTCCCCTTGTGAGCTCAGACTAGCCCGTACATAATTCGCTAGCACCCTATGGTTCCTTTCACATACAGCATTCCCCTGGGGATAATACGGGGAAGTGTGTTGAATCTGGTAGCCCAAGATATCTCCCAAGTGTTGCCAGATTTCGTTATTAAATTCTTTTCCCCTGTCAGTCAGAATGCATCTAGGGGTGCCTTATACAAAAATAACCTTCTCCAAAATAACCCTAGCCACGGTTTCAGATTTCTTGTCCGGAATGGCACAAGCAACCGTATATTTTGAAAAGACGTCAGCACAGGTTAAAATGTACCTTTTGTTCGTCTGTCTGGGTAGAGGTCCCATAATGTCCACAGATAACTTTTCCCATGGTTTACCTGCCATAATGTGTCCAGGCGACTGTTTAGGTCCCCGTCCATCTTTCCCCCTTTGACATCCCAAACAACTTTGGATAACTTCCTTAACAATTTTGTCGGCTCGCGAGGTCTGTACCTTTCGTTAAATTGTTTCAACGCTCTAGACTGACCCAAATGAGCCCCCCTTCCCTCTTGTCCGTGGAGGATTTGGATCATGTGTTTAGCCTCCAGATAATCTAATACCACCCGGTCCTTAGAATCCCTTCAGGCTCCCTCAGAAAATATTACTTTGTCTCCATACATAGGATCATTCTGTTCCTTGTTAGGTTGAGTGTGTTGGACGGTGTTACCGGTAATCTAGATTGACCATCGGCATTGGTGTGTAATTTACCCGTCTATATCTAACTTCAAAGGAGTATTCCTCCAGGATCCCCTTCCACCTAACAAACAACCCGTCTTCAGTTTCATCTTTCTGAGCAATTGCAAACTATGCATTCCTTTTTAGTTACGCTGTAATTCTTTTCGCCCTTATTCAGCGTCCGGCTGGCACACGCCAATATGCCTTTTTTCCCATCCACTTTCTGGGCCAATACGGCTCCTAGCCCTTCATCAGAAGCATCGGTGTATAGTTGGAACGGCTTGGTAAAATCAGGATGACAGACTATGGGGTTAGAGGTTAATTTTGGTTTCAGTTGATCAAAAGCTATCTGGCAACTCTGATCCCAGTCAAACGTCCTCCCTCTTTCCAGTTTCTTAGTCATGGGTCGAGCGATTTTTGAGAAGTTTGGTATGAACCTCCGATAATAGGAAGCCATTCCCAGAAACGCTCGGATCCCTTTGACAGTGGTAGGGGGTAAGATCTCTGCAATAGCTTTCACTTTAAGGGGGTCAGGTTGGATACCTTTACTTGAAACTACATGCCCTAGGTATGCCACCTCGCGTGCCCCTAATTGGCATTTTGAAGGCTTAATTTAAGTCCCGCCCTCCTGATTCTCTCTAATACTTCTTGTAGTCGATTGATATGTTCCTCCCAACTGTTTGAAAAAATTATAATATCATCCAGGTAAGCTAAGCAAGTTCTCCATGTTAATCCCCTCAGTACTTCATCCATGACTCTAGTAAAACTGGCTGGTCCATTACAAACTCCGAAGGGCAAGACCGTGAACTGATAGAGTTTGCCTTCGCTCGTGGCAAATGCGGCTTTCTCCTGGTCCTCTGACCTAACTGGTACTTGCCAGTATCCACTTTGTAGGTCTAGGGTAGAAAACCATGTTGACCCATTTAGTGATTCTAGCGAGTCATCAATACGAGGTAGGGCTTGCGCATCTTTGATGGTGGCATCATTCAATTTTCTATAGTCTACACAGAACCGAGTGGACCGATCTTTTTTTTTTACCAGGACTACTGGAGATGACCACGGACTGTAGGATTTCACTACTATCCCCTGCTTAATCATCTCCTCTACTTGTTCCTTTTCCTTTTGTCTCATAATGGGATTTTGTCGCCTATAAGGTTGTTTAATAGGGGGCCCTTGAGTATGTATCTCGTGAGTGTGTCGGGTTCGGGCCGATTCGTGGTCCCCTTCATCTTGAGCAAACACGTCTCTGTAAGTCCAGAGCAATTCATGTAAGGTAGTGGCTTGATCTGACGTTAATTGTTTCGGGATCTCAGGTAAGTTAACTGGTCCGTTAGTTCCAACAGTGGTGGGTTGCGCGGGTGTAACTTGTCCTAACAGTTTTCCCTTTTGATAATTGATCGTGTCATCGCCAAAGTTAGCCAGAACTAATTTCCTCTGGTCGGTAGTAATAAAGGTGGGAGATATTCTCACTTTATTCTGTGCATCGGGTTCAAAAATCCCGGCAGTCATTCCCTGGGATTTAAGAATTTCTATCATTCTCCAAGATCTAGGGGGAATA
Organism: Paralithodes platypus; assembly: GCA_032716605.1. Classification (NCBI taxonomy): domain Eukaryota; kingdom Metazoa; phylum Arthropoda; class Malacostraca; order Decapoda; family Lithodidae; genus Paralithodes; species Paralithodes platypus. The sequence goes on from CM064521.1 coordinate 40,594,702, forward strand.
GAGAGTTTCCCCATGGTAGCTACTATTTGAGGTCGTAGGGTGGTCGTCGTGTCTTTCGGCCCGCACTGTATAGTTACCCCCAACTGACTCATGAGATCTATTCCCAGATATCCATCGACTCCGCTATTAGATTTTCCTGATAGAACACAAAAATTTGTGGTGAATTTAATTCCCTTCCATTGTACCACCACCGTATTAGTTCTCCCTAGAATCGTCAATGGTTGACCCCCGGCTCCTGGCAACTGAATACTAGTTTGATTTAATGGCCCTATTTCTTTCTGACTATTCCTCACAAAATTCTCCAAAAGACAACTTATGTTTGCCCCTGTATTAATTAACATGTTCGCGGCTTTCCCATTTATTACTATGGTTTCACAAGGCGTTTGTCTCTCCAATATATTGACCTCACTATATCGTCCTTCTATGTGAGGTTTAAGGACAAATTTTCTCCCCCTTCCGGCATTATGATTTTTGGCTGGGTTTCTGTCTCTCTGTACTCTACTGGAAGCATTCCTCCCTGGTTTGGATCTGTCACCCTTGGTAGGGGTCGATCATTTGGAGGTGTGGGCCTTGAGTTAAATCTAGGTGTTGGGGTTTGGGGACGGTTGGAACAGTTCCTAGCTAGGTGTCCGGTTTGTCTGCATATAAAGCATCGGATCATTGTTCTCTGATACCCTTTGTTTGGGTTCTCCTCCTCCCCTTTCTTTTTCTCCTCTCTTAACTCTCTGGCTTCCATTATTTTCTTAATCACCTCTATGAGTTCCTTAGTGGTAGTCACTTCATGGATGATGCAGTGCCTTCTAACTTCCACAGGACATGCTTGCATCATAATCTCTCTGATTTCTATTTCCTGGCTCTCTTGTTCCATGTGGGGGTATGCACGTTTGACATTTTAAGTGATCTCCCTCCTCAGGGTTCTCACATTTTAGCCGTCTAGTTTCATACTCTTTAGTTTGTCTCTGGCCATCCTTGTGGAGGTTTCTCGGCCAAATTCTTCAATTAGAGCACTCCTAACTTCTGCCCATGACACTAGTGATAGTCCTTCTAGACGTACTCTTACATCGTTCAGGGCCTTGTCTAAGTGTGCCTTTCCATAGGCGATCTTCTTTCCATCTTCTCCTACATCAAGTAGCGTGAATTGACATTATAATTGTTCAATCCATAACTCGATTTCTTCTTTCCCCTCTTCCCATAATCTGAACGGTAATACTGCCGTAATTATGTCTGATCTGTTAGATAAATATGCTCAATCTAAACAATTTGTTGAATCCCACCGCTTGCCACCAAAATGTAGTACTTATTTTCTTATTCTAAATTATAGGTTTGACTCCTGTAAGGAGATAAAGAAAACCTAATATTTAGTAGTGGCCCCGTAATCATTGACGAACATGCCTATTACATAAGGCATCCTCTTCAAACACTAATTCGCCGTAGTTTGAATCTACCGCGCAGAGCATTTAAAATCTGAGGAGCCTTCATCATGAGCGCACGCGACCTCACTCATGGCTTCAGTCATTATGAATTGGGTTCTCACTACGAAAAAACTTCGTAAACAATAAAAAGAAAAAGAAAATAAGAATAACTGTCCAATAAGCTTTCCATCATATCGTGGATGTACTTGTGTGGATCTTTGACCAGACGCTGATTCAGGCGTCATTCTTCCTTCACTGACATATCAAGTAAACCAAAATCCTTAATACATCAACGAATGGGAAGGGGATGGTCGGGAGGGCCCCAGTCGTCAATGATTACGGGGCCACTACTAAATATTAGGTTTTCTTTATCTCCTTACAGGAGTCAAACCTATAATTTATTAGTGGCCCCTCCATCATTGACGAACATGCCTGATTTCTAAGACTGGAGGGGGACATTCGTAATCATATCATAACTCTAGAAAAGCAGATAATCAAACAACCACATAGTATTCTTACTTCGAAAATATATTTAAACATGGCGCAGCCCATATATATACAAAAAAGGGGTTCAAGCAGGTGCGTGCTTCAAAGAAGCCTGCTTGATAAAAAAGGGTAACTCTGGAGATTCTGTGAACAGATCTGTAGTTACAAAGGCACCCCACTCAACGAGTGGTGACCAAAATAATAAGTTATAAGTTTACATGTGCACATAATAAACCCCATAATATTCGTGGAAATGTTTTACAAACGATCTCCACTGTTTAAACTAAATTGCTTTCACAGCTAAAACTACTATAACAACACTGTTGTTTGTACTAACAATGTACTAGCAAAATTTCTCGCCCTGAATAGAACAGAGAAATATTCATATCACATTATCCATAATTTGTCTCACAGCTCTTACATTCCGGCGGGGTCTAGGGTGTCCTATGTTACACTGACTGCACCCCCCCCCCCCCCTCCTTTTCCCTTTGAAAGTAAACAAAAGTGACTGAAGGGCCACCTAGACCCTCTGCCTTAAAGCTATACATGGTAAGGAAGGTTTGTCTAGAGCAACTGACAAGTATCTAGTCAAAAACGTATGATTAGACGCCCACAACTGTGTGGACGAAATATCTTCAACTGAAAAGTTCTTCAAGAAACGTAAAGAGGCTGCCCATTTGCGTAAATCGTGGGCCCTACCCACAACGCCGGGATTACTCTCTTTAATGACTTCGACCAGAAGAGAAGCTAACCTCCGTTTCAGTAAGCGTTTGCCCGTACTCGCTACCCATAAAGCACCTTGGGGGTTTAGAGGAGCTACTCTCAAATATTTGGTTAGAGCTTGCACTGGACATAGATTATGGTGCACCTTTCCCCTTTTTAACGCCGGCACAGTGAACTCAGAAAACACGTGTGCACTGTGCTCATTCTTGGCTACAAATCCCGGGGAAGGTGCAATGTGAATACATTCATTAAGTCTACCAAACCTAAGGCAATTAGGTGTGTTGCTCATCGCCGCCAGCTCAGACACTCTGTTCCCGGTGGCCAAAGCCAAAAGGAATACAGCCTTTTTTAAAAGTAACGCAAAATCTGCAGTATTTTGGTACAGACGAGAGTGAAGTAAAGCCAATGCCTTGTCCAGAGACCAAGTAGGCATGAGCTGACGGGGAGGTGGGCGGAGTTTAAAACATGCTCTCATAAAACCTGTTTCCTCCGCCACCAGTATGGAGAGACCTGTAAGGTCTAAAAAGGGCACTCTAATCGCAGTTAAGTGATTTTTTAACGTTACCACAGATAAACGTTTCTGCTCAAACAGATAATTCAAATAATTAAATACTAACGCCACTGAGGGCACAGTCTGTTCTGTTCTAACGATCCAAGAAGTAAAGGCTTGCCAATGTGATTGATACTGTCGTTTCGTAGACTGAGTATATTGATTGATTAATTTATTGGTCACATCTCTACCATACGGTGCTAGCTACTTGGCCTCCTGAATGTCCACAATGCAAAAGTCAGCGAGGTCGCTAGGTTGCCAATCGTGTCTAAGTGGAAATACTCGACCGGGAGCGACACCGGGTCCGAGCACCACGTCTTCAATTGCTGGTACCATAACTGCGCCGGCCACAGGGGCGCGATTAGCGAGACTAAGCCTCGATAATCTCGTAGTTTGTTCACTACGTGGCACATTAGTGACGCGTCTGGCGGCGGAAACAGATAGATGGAGCTTCATCTGTTCCAGTCTGTCACTAGGGCGTCCGGCCCCCCTGCCAGCGTTTCCGTCCGGCGGGTGAGGTATAGAGGGAGTTTGTGAGTCCCCTCGGACGCAAACAGATCCACTTGTGGATGGTAGAGCTCTGCAATCATTAGGTTGAAAATGGGTTGCTTGAGCTCCCATTCTACTGTCGTGCTCTGTCTCCGGGACAGAGCGTCTGCCCAGACGTTTGCTACACCTGGGAGATAAGATGCGTGAAGATAAATGTCTAGCCTGTTGGCTAGAGTAAAAATCTCTTCCGACACGGTTAGCAACTTCCTTAATCTCGTTGACCCCTGTTTCTGAATACAGTGAACTGCATTCAGATTGTCCATTCTGAAGGCCACCGACTTGCCCCGTAAAGTAGAGCCGTGAGCCTGAAGGAAATACAAGGGGACTAGTAATTCTTTGACATTGATGTGGGAGATTTCTAAGTGGGACCAAAGCCCCTGACCCTGGTGCCCCTGGTTTGACTGAAATCCCCAACCTATCGTGCCTGACGCATCCGTGTCTACCCATACCGTTGGCGGAGGAGAGGTCCATGACATTACTGAGTGCAGCGTTTCCCTCTTCGCCCAGACCGCCAGTAAGGTGTGGATTAATTTTGGGATGGGCCATAATTTTCCCGCCGGTAAGAGTGGGAAATATTTGTTGCCCTCCAATATTAACCGTTTTACTTTCAACCGGCCCAACATTACAGTTAGTTGAATCCAGTTGAGAGAGCCGACCAGAGACTCCCAGACCCTCCGTGTCGTAGTCAGACTGTGAAGAAACATGAACAGTTTCCTGCGAAACCTGTTGCGATTGTCCACACTCTGACTCAGAGTGAGAGCCGCTGTGTCCCAAACCAGCCCTATCCACTGAATCACTCGTGAGGGGACAAGGTTTGACTTTACCAGATTTACCTTGAACCCTAGAGCTGCGACATGAGTTAAAAGTATGTTGACATGTTTGATGCATAATTGCTCTGTCTCTGCCACCACCAGCCAGTCGTCTAGGTACCACAGAACTCTGATTCCTTGCTTTAACAACGGCATCAGGGCTTGCCGGACTAATTTCGTGAATAGTCGAGGTGCCAGGTTCAAACCGAATGGCATCCTCTGAAAAACAAAATTTTGGTGCCTGATCCGTAAGGCCAGAAACCTTTGAAATCTTTTGTTGACCGATATGTGCCAATAAGCATCTGTCAGGTCTAGGGAACACATCCAACCTCCCGGCGGAAGTGTTAGCCTGATTTGGTGTACTGTTAACATTCGGAATGACTCGTTGTGAATGTGAAGGTTCAGATAAGACAGGTCGACGACCGGTCTCATCTGAACACTGTCCCGTTTGGGAACCAAAAAGAGCTTGGACGTGAATACAGGGTAATTTGGGGGGACCGGGATGATGACATTCTTGGCAATCATTTCCTGGACCAGTGACTCCACCTCTAAAGAAACAAAATTCGCCGTTGTCGGCTGACGTAAGCGAGGTCGCCGGAGCCACTGCCAAGTGATGCCCTTGCGTGCCACCATCCGTGCCCAAGTGTTTACCGGCCATTCTTTGTGACACGTTCGGAACGACCCAGTTAGCAGACCAGGGTTCGCCGGCTGTACTACCCTCGGATCCGCCGGCCTTACTACTGGCACCGGGAGTGAGAGAGACTTTAGTTTTTTGACGGTGGTGGAGTTGGCGGTGGTGGACGCTTCGCCGGCCGGCTGGCGTTGGCAGAAGACGGGCCCTGACCTGGCTTATTATAGCCGCGTCCTTTCTGACCTGAAAACCTACCCTGTCTATGCCTGAACTGACCTTGAGTGGAGGAGGACTTAGGTGGAAGAAAGGGCTTAGATCCCCCCGGCTGAGCTTTAGCGACTGGCCTGGGTTTGGGGAAGTTAAAGGCAGGTTTCTTAGAAAGGGTGGGACTGTGTTTAACGGCCTGAGCCATATTAAAAACCGTTCGCCACACTTCAGGGGACATTAAAGAGGGAGTGAGCACTGGTGACATGACCACCTGATTCGCAATGCGATCAGGCAGTTTGCGGACTAAGGATATTCTAAGATCTTGTCTCGCTCGTACCGCCTCAAGCAAGGCAGTGCGTACGTCACCTAATGATTGGATTGACGACTGAAGAAGCAGTCGCCGGGACAATTCAACCGAACGTCTGGCATCTGCGTCTGCGATTGCCTGAGTGGACCGGAGCAAAGACTTAGCTACCTGTTGAGACACTATGTATTGAGAGAACAGGCGAAAAGCTTTCCCCCGTAGCCTAAATTCACGGTCTAGGTGAGTTGGGGTAGGGGTAGTGAAAGGGTCTTTTAGCTCACAAAGATTAATTTTAGGGGCAGCTAAGAAAGCAAACAAAGCCGAAGGGACTCCGCCGGCAAAACACACTGGCATGGAGAACCAAGAATGAGTATCTTGAGGGATCTGGTTGGAAGTTTTGGAAGTAAATGTGGTCGCAAAGTTTTGAGCCTCTGTCTCCCATTCCAACCAAGGTCCTGGGCCCAACTGCCCCACCTTCAAGACTGGATTAGCCGCCGCGTCTGTGACGGTTTGCAAATCGAGTTCTGGAGTGAGAGCTGACAGTGTCTTAATGTCATTAAACCCATCATGCTTAGACCAGTCAGAAAACAATCTTGAAGCTGAGGCAGGGGGTAAAGCAGGCTTAGCAGTATAAACAAAATAGTCCTGGTGATAATAACTAGGTATAGCCTTGATGTTGACATCTAGCACCTTCCCCAAAGTATCCAAGGCCCTTAATTTCTTAGATTTATTGCCCTGGATAACCCACTCACGCGGCACTGGGAGCTCCCCTGACAAGGTAGGTTGGGCTAGCTCTGGTTTAGTGGGGGTCAAAAGGACCCATGACTCGTCTGGTCCGTAAAGCAAGGGCATAGCCACCTTTTTGAGAGGCGCTCTGTCTAGAGGGGGCGGATTGACATCCGTTATAACCCTTACATTCGAAGTGGTCAATGCCGCCGTAGCAGGCCTAGTAACCACCGATGGTGACATAGAGGGGGGGTGAGGGATCTGAGGCAAAGCAATAGAAGTCATCAGAGGCCGTACCGTAGAGCTTGTCGTGGGAGCTCCCAAGTCCACTGTGGGAGTTTCCTGCTGTTGGCCAAAAAATCTAGATAAAGTATTATCAAGTAGCCCATCAATTTCCTGTGCAGTGACAAATTGATTTGATGATGTGCTCACTGATGAATCATTAAGACCTTGTGCGGCATCGAAGCCTGAACCTGACTCTTGCCCTTCCATATCCGATATCATCGAAACCTCGTCTTTGTCATCCTGTTCCTCCTGAGAAGATCCCGCCGAAGCTGGGGTACCATCTTGTTGCCAAGATAAGTTAGGAGTAGAGGAAGGGATCGCCGCGTCCCGATGGACGTCAGCCACTGTGTGAATAGTTTGAGCCGGAAGTGGGTGGTCAGGCCCCGGACGAGAATATCGCCAAACACCTAGGCCTTGGCCTCTACTCCCGTGGGAGTCTGAAACACTCTCAACCACTGAGTCCTCTGAACCCTCCAACTCCAGGGTTAAAATGTTAATGGGTAAATCATCTTTAGGTACAGGTACTACACTGGACCCTTGAGACCGAACACCAACTCTGTCTTGGGTAGAGGTATGACGAGAAGCACTAGAAACAGGTGAGTGTCGGTAGGCCTTTCTATCCTGGGAATCCTTTTTTGAAGATTTATGGCTGCGGTGTGACCGTGAACTACTCTTTGATTTGGAGGATTTATCGCCGTGACCCCTGGTGGAACTTTCTGTCTTACTCCTCTTACTCGATGGTGAAGAGGCAAGACTGGCTGGCTGGTGTCTAAGGGGTGACCTAGACCTAGACCTCGCCGGAGATGAGGAGACTGCCGCCGAGGGTGTAGGCTCACGGTGGCGTTTCGAAGTAGCAGGGGCAGGAGATGACACAGAACCCTGTCCAGTCTCCACCGGCTTATGACAAGTTACTCGAGAGGAACGTTTATTAGGGGGAGGGTGCTCAAGAAGAAGCTTATCCCAAAGAGGGACGTTGTCACATTGAAGTGACTTATGAGCCACAATCGTAGTATACGCTGACATTTGTTGCCGAACTTCTCGTAAGGCGACCGCTGCGGTCTTATCATTATCTTGGAGGACTTTGACACATAGTTGGGAGCAAAAGGAACAGTTGCGCATCACCCACAGACCTCTTGAACGGTCTAGACATTTAACACACCTGATACAAAGAGTGTGCGCAAAAAGAGGGATACCGGCACAGGTTGGATTAATGCATAAAGCAAAAACCGGGGCAAAGGTAGCCATGACAGAGACTGGTGGGGACTTACTGCAGGGTCTGTATTGGTCCGCCGGGGCCCAGCCCTGGAAAAAAAAGGAAAATTTCCAGGAATTAATGCTCATAAGGTTAACCCAAAATGATCGCATACAAGTGTTCATAACCCGCCGGATAACGAGGCGTAATCTCACAATGATTACAGCTCGTTATGCGGCGTTTTTTTTATAAAGATATCCGAATATCTAGACATGTCTTTAAGAAAGTTTTAAGAATACCCTCTGACATAATATAAAAGACCAGTATGGCGTTTATAAAGTCTTTCTGGCGGTGACTGTTACAATTCAATTTTGAAAACAACACCCCACAAAGATGCCGGCCCCTGAAGTATCTAGCAGATTAACACAGGGCAGGCTGATACGAGACCTGACTTCTAATGAATTGTCACATAGATGGCCGTATGGTGAAGGCGGCGATACAGAGCCGTATCTCTCAATTAATTGGGTAACTAGCTTGAATTGTAAATTCCGTATTTCCCCCTCCCAGGAGCACCCGCCGGGTGTGGCCAACTTATGAAAAAATACGTTAACCCTAATTGAGCCTTCGATCGCCGTAAGAGTGAGGGCGGCGATACATATAGTATCACTAAAATGGACCGGTTAACTAAACTGAATTACCAATGCGTTCATCCCACCTTAACAAGGTACACCCGCCGGGTGAGATCTGATGTCTTAAACGTTAACCCCATAAGTTCCTATCCCCACTTCTTTGTAAAAGATCGCCAGGGAGGAAAGCCCACAACAACAGCTAGGGTTTTCCCTTTGGTTTGTAAAACCGGGTAGAAAAACTACATAACATATGTCCGCATGAACAATGTTAGATGGGTACCACCAATCCGCCGGGAATCATAGGGAGCCTGAAACAGGCACCAACACAGAGACGCAGTCTTGGAGAGCCACAGACACCAACTCGCCGGGGACACCCGCCTGATTTGAAACCACGCATGGCCAAACACGGCTCACGGCCGGAGTTTTCATGGTGAAACCGAGAAAACCCCGCCGGAAAGTAACCCACCCCGAACGGACACCATCTGAACGCACATAGGACCCGAGAGATAGCCAAGCACGACTAACCTAGGGACCACAAATATAATCCGTGGAATTAGCCAATACACAACTAACCCAGGAAACAAACATAGTCCGTGGAATTAGCCAATACACAACTAAACCCGGATACACATGACACAGTAGGACATATTTATAAAATAAATCAATAACACTTGTACATGTGGTAAAGCTACGAGCGGCTGGCTAGGCCTAAGCAAACGGCACAAGAACTGTTGAGATATAAACAAAAAACACTGGAAATATAACAACAGGAACCACCGCCAACACACCACTGTAGCAAAAACTTCCGACCAAGGGAAGACCGACTCGGGACCCAGAAAAAACTTCACTAAGTAAAGAAAAATACACTGGGAACGTCACCAAAGCAACGCTACCTCATCAGAAAGATAAAAGGCAGCAGAATTAATCGCGTAATGAAAGCCGCCTGCATCACAAGCTAACTCAACTATGAAAAAACAAAAAATTCACCTGTCCACAACAGGACCACGAGGGTACATCCGAAATAGATGCCCCAAACACACGACCCAAAATACACTGCACTGCGGGCAACCAGCCCAGGACACTCCTGCTACGCATATCCTAACCTTACTCAATACATCCCGGAGTAAACAAATGAGAAAAAACTCACTAGGGACGCAGCAAATGCGGAACCAGCGGGGCGTGGAGAGACACGTCCGGGCCGGCTGATCGCAGAGCAGAGAAGGAAGAATGAAGCCTGAATCAGCGTCTGGTCAAAGATCCACACAAGTACATCCACGATATGATGGAAAGCTTATTGGACAGTTATTCATATTTTGTTTTTGTTTTTATTGTTTACGAAGTTTTTTCGTAGTGAGAACCCAATTCATAATGACTGAAGCCATGAGTGAGGTCGCGTACACTCATGATGAAGGCTCCTCAGATTTTAAATGCTCTGCTCGGTAGATTCAAACTACGGCGAATTAGTGTTTGAAGAGGATGCCTTATGTAATAGGCATGTTCGTCAATGATGGAGGGGCCACTAATAAATATACTACTAGGGTGGGGAATAATTTGACAGTCATTTAGAAGTTTGTATACTTTATTTAACAAACTTACTACTAGCTTTATGCTAACCTAGTAACTATTTCTCTGTTCGGGCCGAAATGAGTTCAATACACAGATTGAATATTTCGTCGACCCACCATAGGTTGTACATTGAACTCGAGAGCTCCCGTTACCACCTATTTGGATTCCCGCTATTCAGGTATTGACTCACTTCGACTTCAATCCAAAGGCATGTTACTAGTCTCCAAAATAATATAGTTTTACCGGGCCCTACTGTGTCTACTCAAGAGACCATGGCATTAATAAATCTGACCTTTATTTCCTTATCTAGAATAATAGATATATTCTTATCTAAACTCCAAAATAATATAAACTTACCGGGCCCTAATATGTCTACTCAAGAGACCAGGGCGTTACTACATATGACCTCTATCTCCCTATCTAGAACACTCTTATATGATATATTCTCTTAACCCTATATAATATATCTACTCAAGAGACTAGGGCGTTACTACACATGACCTCTATCTCCCTATCTAGAACACTCTTATATTATATATTCTCTTAACCCTATTACCAATAAGTCCGTATGCCACGTATACCACCTATTCCAATAATATATCTCAACAAATGGCTTGATATGAGCAGTATCTCAAAACACCTACATGAACAATATTCACCGCTTAATCCTCTACATATATTTTATTATTACAATATTATCCTTGACTTAATACTCGTAACGCTCAAACTAAAGCTGATCTAATTGCAACTATTGTTTATTCCCCTGAGTCCTACATTTGCTTATCTATTTGCTGCCCTATTTGCCTTATTTGCCCTATTTGCTGCCCTACAAGATCCTATACTCTTGATAGCTAAATGGCATGGAGCCTTCTCTGTCAAGAATAACTATTATTCTCTTAACACATCATAATTTTATTTATTTACATAAGTCTAGTATCTTTCTCTGTATTTTGTCCTTTAAGAACACATCAATTATTATTGGTTGGAACCACTGGGTTTGTCAAGCATTTCCTCTCTTTCTCAAAATCTGGTTCGGGCCCCATTTGGGTCATTTAAAAATATAAGACAGTCTTAGGTATCTACTGGAACAGCTTCACCACCTCAGAGCCGGCCAATAGCTCAACTGGAAATCTTCGCTCCCATCTACTATTTGTCGTCCCTCTTGAATCGCTTGGCTGTAGGTGTGCAAGCCAGCGATGTGACGACAGGCGGTCGGATACTAAAAGTGTATCCGCCTAGTAGGGGAGAGTGATGCCAGGCCCGAGGTGGACTTTGCTGGAACTAGTGGAGTGGGCTGGCAGGCTGAAACAAGTGGATCCAAGTTTCCATGGGTGCCCAAGCGAGGGAGAGAATGGGGGTTGCAAGAAGTTAGCACAGTGGAGTCCGAGAGGTGAATGAACTCTGCAGCTTCCCCCACCCCTTTGATATAGCCCCGCCTCCCGCTTTCCGGCACTGTGATTGGCTGAGCCGCCCGCTCGGCCAGTCGTTGCTTTGGCTGCGCGGCTTGAATATTTCCTTCCTTCGCTTCAACTCTTTTCTCTCTATAATAAGTTCCTGGAAGCTGGTTGCGAATGTCTTTTAGTGGCTTACGGGAGTATAGGGATGGCACTGATGCATTAGACCTATTGCAACCAGAGGAAACAGCCTGTGGAGAGAGCCAGAGCGAATTTAAAAGTGAAGCTGTACACGTAGCTGTCGGCTCCGAAAACGGAGGCTTCTGATTGGTCGGCCGGGAAGGTGTGGCATGTTTACAGCCAGAGTCCAGAGTGTCAAACTCAGCTGGTTTAAAGGGAAGGTTAAAGGGAGCGTGTTGATTGGCTGGCATCTTTTTTACCTTAACTAGTAATATGAATATGGTGTAATTCGTATATAAATGTATAGATTACAAATAGTGTTCATTACTGTGACTTTGACCTTTGACCTTTGACTAAAAATAAAATACATACTGTATATGTGGATGGTCGTCGCATTGACCAACTGAATTTGCCTGTACAATTTGGTGACAATACATTAAACAGTCCAGGACGAGTTTAGGGAAAAATTTAATGAAAAACACTTGTTTTGACCTGAACCTTTGACCTTACTGTTACAATATTTATGTGCAATTTGATATATACTGTATGTTATTTAACCCTTAACCAACGGCGCACGACATATGTCGAGTTAAATAAATATGGACTATGTGGCGGTGCACCACATATGTCGAGTGCCATTTTCAGCACGTAATCTTGCTCCGAGAGAGAGCTGAGCAGTGGGACGAGCGTAGTAAGCTCATGACCGCTCCCCACCACCGCCGTGGGTGTACTGAGCTGTATTCCACCCTCCTCCACCTCCTCTCACTCACTACATAGGGAATTATGTAAGGAAATTACCTTTTTTTAGGGTTTTTGCACTCGTGTTGCACGATCGTTGCAAGAGAACCAGTGGTCGTACAAGGATGGTTCGGGTGTCATTGGAAAGCTCTGTTTACGCCCTTTCAGGGATAGATACTTGTTTTACGCTCTGGGTCTTGTTTATGCATGAAAATGAGCACGGAAACAACCCTATTTAGGGTAAAAAAAAAACGCTGGCCGGCACAGTGTAAAATACCCTACCACCCGCTCTTTGTGTGTTAAGTAATAAGCAACTAATTCAGCCAGTTTTCGTAAATTTGAGTAATCTTTATTAATTAATAATAAAAGTTGACCTTTGACCATGACCTGTGACCTTGACCTATATTTAAGAGTACCTTTTTTTTGCATTGACATTGCCCGTGAAAATCAAATAAGCATGCCGAATTTCATTTAAACCCATCAGTTACTTTCATATGTATTAATAGAATAGTTGACCTTGACCTTTAACCTTTATCTTGGTGTTTATGATGTGTGTCAAAATTTATTATATTCCTTTTAATTTAACCCTTAAAAAGCGGCTCACCACTTAAGTCGAGTTAAATAAAGCTGGACTATGTGGCGGCGCTCGACATAGGTCGAGTGGCAATTTCAGCACGTAATGTGGCTGAGAGAGAGAGACAAGTGGTGGCAGGAGACTAGCGAGCGTATGACTGCTCCAGACCACCGCGGCGAACCTACTGACACAAATCTCAGCTCCCTCCTCCCTCTCTCACTCGCTACATACTCAATTATGTACCGAAAGTACCGAATTACCTGCTTTTTGCACTCGCGTTGCACGGTTATTGCAAGAAAACTATCCATCATACAAGGATCGTTATGGTGTCATTCGAAAGCTCTGTTTATGCCCTTTCAGGGATAGGTACTTGTTTTACGTTCTGGGTCTTATTTAGGCATGAAAATGATCACGTAAACAACCCTATTTTGGCTAAAAACACCCCGCTGGGCGGTACACATAAATAAACCACATAGGCCGCTAAAGAAGGGTTAAAGTGCGACTATCCCACCAAATTTTGTGAAGTTTGCATGAAAAGTAAAGAAAATAGCATATTGACCATTTATTTGACCTTGACCTGTGACCTTGACCTTTCATATGGAATTGTATAGTTTCTTGTAAAACTTTGGCCTAGGTATTCCGAATATACATGGTAAGCCTAGTAAGAATCTAACAGTTAGTATAAGAAATACTAGTACAAAACTTATTTTGACCTTTGACCTTTAATTTAACCTTACCCTTTAGAATATTTATCTAAAATTTGGGCAATACAATATCAAGGTCACCAGTAACTTGCATAGTGAAAATTAAGACATTTGAGTAAAAACTAGAAATAAATAGTAAGAGTTCACCTTTGACCTTGACCTTTATGTAAGAGTAAATTTTCTTTTTCACTGACATTGCCCAAGAAAATAAAATAATCCTGCCTAATTTCATTAAAACCCATCACTTAGTTTCATATATATTAGTAGAATAATTGACTGTGACCTTTGACCTTTATGATATGTGTGTCAAATTTTATTATTTTCCTATTCATTTATAGTGCAGCTATCTCACCAAATTGTGCGAAGTTTGCATGAAAAGTAAAGAAAATAGCATATTGACCTTTTATTTGACCTTGACCTGTGACCTTGACCTTGCATGTGGAATTGTATAGTTTCTTTGGCCTAGGTATTCCGAATATAAATGGTAAGCCTAGTGAAAATCTAACAGTTAGTATAAGAAATACTAGTACAAAACTTATTTTGACCTTTGACCTTGACCTTTGACCTTACCCTTTAGAATATTTATCTGAAATTTGGTTAATAAGATAGCATGTTTTTTTTTGTTTTTTTTTCCTATGTGATTGAGGGAGGCAAAAGGCATAACTGCCTATAGCGAGTGCCTCCCCCATAGTTGAAAGAGTGACAGAGCCAAAATCAAGGGACGTTCGAGCCAAAATGCCTGGACACACAGAGTTTGAAGCAATTTAAGTCATAGGAAGAGGGAAAGACTGATTCTGGGAGAGAGTTCCAGAGCTCAGCTGTTGAGTAGATGAAAGACTGAGAGTAACGTTTCACTCTCGGGTTGGAGAGTTGCACAGAGTAGGGGTGGGATTGAGTTGCAAGTCGGGTACCACGTGCCCTACGTAAAGGAGGTGGTATACACTGGGAAAGCTCTGAGGAACACTGATTATTATAGTAGCGATAGAATAGCGAGAGAGAAGCAACATTGCGGCGGAGAGAGAGAGATTGCAGAGAGTTGGTGAGTGGACGGGAGTTAATGATACGAAAGGCCTTCCTTTCAACTTTGTCTAGGAGAGCGGTGTGAGAGGAACCTCCCCACACATGTGAAAAATACTCAATACAAGGACGCTCTATGCCCCTGTACAGAGCAAGAAGCTGTGCAGGGGAAAAGAACCCCCTAAGGCGGTTGAGCACACCCAGCTTCTGGGAGGCTGCCTTAGCAAGACTGGTAATATGGTCCTTCCAACTGAGAGCAGAAGAAAAAGAGACACCAAGAATATTGAGAGAAGATGAAGGATTGATTTTTGTATTGTTGAAGAATAAGGGATAGTCCGCTGGGAGTTCCTTACGGGTAGATTGATGGAGAAATTGGATTTTGGAAGCATTAAAGGTAACAAGGTTTTCTCTGCCCCAATTGGAGATAGTATTTAGATCAGAATTTAAGAGTTCTATGGCTTCATTACGTTTGTCGTTGAGGGATTGCTGGCAGGGGCGTTCTGAAAAACTAATGGAGTAATGTAAGGTTGAGTCGTCTGTGTATGAATGGATGGGAATTGAGGTACAGTTGAGGAGATCATTTATAAAAATTAGAAAGAGAATAGGAGATAGGACAGAGCCCTGAGGAACACCGGAGTTTATAGGGTGAGGAAGTGAACAATGGCCGTCCACAACCGCGGCTATGGAACGGCCGGAAAGGAAATTAGAGACAAAGGCACAGATGGAGGGATGGAAACCGAAGGAGCGTAGTTTAGAAATTAAAAATTTGTGCCAGACTCTATCGAAGGCCTTCGATATGTCTAGTGCAATAGAAAAAGTCTCACCGAAGTCCCGAAAGGAGGATGACCAAGAGTTAGTAAGATATGAAAGAAGATCACCAGTAGAGCGACCCTTAACCTAAGAAGTGCGCAGGGGGGGTACTGAACACCACACCGTGGTGCGCAGGTATTTAGGCTGTTTTCTTCACTCAAATCGTCATCGTACCATAAATATCATTAATACTTATCCATATGCGCCTATTTTATGTTGATTATAAAGGTATTAACCTGTTACAGCAATAAAACAAGTGGAAACAGCGTTTGGATGGTCAAAATCAGCGATAGAGGCCGGGAGTTACATAACTTATGGCTGAGGCAGCCTGTCAGCCAGCCATCCGTCACGACGGCTGGAGAGACACTGTTGCGTGGTAGTCTCTCTCTTGCTCTTTCCCACGCTTGGTAACACAGATGACCACGCCCTGCTCGCAACTCGCTAATGTTAGCACAAAAATATACCTAAGAATAAGGGAATAACGGGGAGAATAGGTGATAATTGAAGGGGGGGAAGGAGGGGATGTGGAGGAGTGATATTTGCCATGGCCAAGGGGCAATAAAAAAAATAAAAATAAAAATTGATACTGGGCTGGTTTAAATGTTTTTTTTTTAGGCCTTGGATTATATAAGGCTTCCCACAGCCCACCGGTAGGCCTTATATAAGTCTTGCCGCACTTGCTGGGTTAAGGAAGCCATACCTGGCGATCTGAGAGCAGATTATGAGAAGAGAAATGCTTAAGAAATTTGGAAGCAAGAATAGTTTCAAAAACTTTAGAAAGACATGAGATGACAGCAATTGGACAATAATTGGAGGGTTGAGAGCGGTCACCCTTCTTTGGGACAGGTTGAATGTGAGCAAAATTCCAGCATGAAGGGAAGACGTTAGAGGATAGACAGAGACGAAAGAGTTTGCCTAGGCAGGGAGTCAGCACGGAAGCACAGTTTTTGAGAACAACAGGAGGAACACCGTCCGGACCGTACGCCTTATTAGTATTAAGCCCAGAGAGGGTAGAAAGTACATCTTTAGAAGAGATTAGGATATTAGGCATAAGTAAGAGAGAGGAGGGTGGAGAGGGAGGAATAGCACCGGAATCATCCAAGGTGGAGTTTCTAGCAAAAGTTTGAGCGAAGAGTTTAGCTTTGTCAGAGGAAGAAGTAATGGTTGTGCCATCAGAATGGGAAAGGGGAGGGAAAGACGAGGAAGAGAAATTGTTGGAGAGGTTTTTGGCTAGATGCCAGAAAGCTTGGGAAGAGCTAGAGTTGGATAGTTCAGTGCATTTATTATTGATGAAAGATTGTTTGGCAAGTTGAAGAACAGATTTGGCTTGATTCTGGGCAGAAACATAGGAAGAATGAGAGTCTTGAGTTTTAAAGCGTCGGTACCGTTTGAATGCTTCCTCCTTATTGCGGACAGCAGTAGAACAGGCGTTAGCAAACCAAGATTTTTTAGCATTAGTCTGAGAGAAAGAGAATGGAATGTATGCTTCCATGCCCGATAGGATTACCTCGGTAATGCGTTCAGCACTCTCCGAGGGTCCCCGGCCACGGAAGCAGAAATCATTCCATGGGAAATCAAAGAAGTACTGCCAGAGAGCCTCCCAGTTGGCAGCGCCAAAGTGACACAAGCGCCGCCGGCTAGGAGGATCGGGTGGCCGTACTTACCAGTAACTTGCATAGTGAAAATTAAGACATTTGAGTAAAAACTAAAAATTATGAAATATTGACCTTATTTTTAACCTTGACCTTTGACCTTAACCTTTAAGTTAAATTGAATATTTTGTTTTGACTGACCATCGCATTGACCAACTAGATATACCTGTCAAATTTGGTGAAAATCCATCGAACGGTCTAGGAGGAGTTTCCGGACGGACGACGGACGACGGACAAGCTGACTGGTGGTGCACAGTATACGGGCGGGATCTGTGTGTGCGATACCACTCTGCTTCGCAGAGTTGATAAACAACGTTAAGTATTGACCAACATAGGAACAATGTTGATAATTTGATTCAAAGTATCTGATCGCTCCAGAAAGAGGGCTCATAATTGTTCTGTGGGTTGATTCAATAGCAGCGCATCGCATCGAAGCAGCTCTAGTTCCCGCCCGAAGGGGACTTTACAGCTCATCGTCGTCCTGGTAAGTGTAATAGTAGTGGTAGTGGTAATATTAATATTATTATTTGTAGAAGGCCAGTTATAGCATATACGTATTAGTATTAGTGTAAAGGCCCCTCTGGTTCCTGCAGTGTCATTCCAGCTAATCGCCGTCCTGGTTCTTGAATAGGCCACTTTGATTCCTGTAGGGGCCTTTCCGGCACATCGCCATCCTGATAACTGTAGTAGTGGTAGTAATAATAAAGTAGTAGTGGTGTAAAGGCCCCTCTGGTTCCAGTAGTGTCCTTCCGGCTAATCGCCGTCCTGGTTCTTGTATAGGCCACTTTGGTTCCTGTAGGGGCCTTTTCGGCACATTACCGTCCTGATAATTGCAGCAGTAGTAGTAGTAGCAGTAGCCTATAGAAGTAGTAGTAGTATAAAAGTAGTGGCTGTGTAGAGGCCCCTCTGGTTCCTGTAGTGTCTTTCCGGCTAATCGCCGTCCTGCCAGGAGCGCGTTCAGTCTACCCTATCAGGCAATCCTGTTTCTGTTTGAGTAATCCTGTTTATGATCGCACAGACTGAACGACATTGATAGGCAAACATTGATTCTCGTCGCTGATTGGTCAGTGGCTATGAGCACGAAATTCAAATCTTGTTGGCGATGTCTGCGAAGGTTTTAGGCCTGTAACATATGCTTTTTCGGTCTATTAATTTCAATCAATACATTTTATTATTGGATATTATTATCCATCAATGTAGACTATTGGCTAAGGTAGTCACACTGTTAGCTACAGTCAGCAGCCTTGTTCAAGCTCAAGACAGACGGTAGGCTAGGCTACCATCAGGCTATTATATCTTATAATCTTATTAGGAAATGTTGACAAAGTTATTACGGTTCTTATCTGGCAAAGGTAGCTCTTTATTCCCCGTGTAATTTTCAAATAATTCTCCGTTAGTCTATTGGGGAAATAAAAAGTAGACGTTCTTTTCCTGGCGATGTAGGACTATGAATAGGCTAAATTATATAGTTTATATATATTGTTCTTTCCCTGGCGATGTAGCCAGGCTGAATTAAATAGTAGCCTATATATATTATCTCTTCCTGGCGATGTATGTATAGGCATACTTTCTTTTCCTGACGATCTATGTGTATATAGGCTATTTGCAAGCTTATATTTGTGGAAGGTTCATTAATATTATTTTTTAACCATTAGATTACCTTTGAAAATTTAACTATAGCGTGGATAAGCTACCTTACTAAACATAGACAATAAGTTAAATTTCTCAGAACATTTAGCGGAAAAGATAAACAAAGCCAATAGAATTGTAGGGCTGATAAGGAGGACATTTGTGTCACTTGACGAAGAAATCTTCAGGAATCTCTATACAGCGCTGGTTAGGCCGCACCTGGAATATGCGAACCAGGTGTGGGCTCCATATATGGTAAAGGATATAGAAGCAGTGGAGAAAGTGCAGAGGAGAGCTAGCAAGCTGGTACCAACGTTGAAGAACGCGGGCTATGAGCAGAGGTTGAGGACACTGGGGCTTCCGACACTGGCATATAGGAGAAAGAGAGGGGATATGATAGAGACTTTTAAGATAGTGTCAGGAAAGTACGATGAGGATGTGTGTGAAGGTATCTTCTTGATGCGGGAGGGAACAAGAACGAGAGGACACTCTAAGAAAATTTACAAAGAATGAAATAGGCTTGAGAAGGCAAAAAACTCATTTTGTGATAGAGTGGTAAATGAGTGGAATGCACTGCCCCAGTATGTAGTCGATTCCGAATCAATAAGGGAGTTTGAAAGTAATCTTGATAAAGCATGGGGAAGACAAGATTTGAAGTTTGATTATAAAACAAAAATACAGAATAGTAAAAATGTTGCGTCTGCTACCGCCGCCGCCAACACCGTGAACGACCGCAGAAGTGCAAGTACTGGTACTGAGCTGGATACACAGGCATAGTTTGCCTTTTTCCAGAGGATCTACTGTAAGAAACTGTAAGAATAGCTTAACTGACCTATCATACTTCGATGCAATTATGCCTCAGAAATTGTTTTTAAGAAATGTAAATAGAGTAATCGATCAATAATAGACAAGCGCCGAAAAACCTGTACAGCAAGCTAGGCTATAACCCGTTAAAATATAGGCTATCATTCAATTGGCATAGCAACAACTGTAACATTACCGATATATAACTATAACAATGAAATACAAACCGCATAAAAAACATAATGATCAATCAATAATATAGACAAACGCTCAAAAACCTGTACAGCAAGTTATAACCCATTACAATACATCATTGGCATAGTAACATTACCAATATATAACGATACAAATTAAATAATAACTGCAAAAAAAAAAAAAAAAAATAGCTCATCGAGCCTCGAACCCTTGCGAGTAGGCTTACGGATTTAAAAGCGAAGTCGTTACCAACTAGGCTACGCTTGCTTACCGCACTGAAGCCCTGACGAAGTAGCTGTGAGACTTGTGCTCCAAGCTGCTTGTTTTATGTTATATATAGCAAAATGGTCACGATAACTATGATTGTTATAGGTGTGCCACCTTATAATAGAGATTGCGACACATAAATAACATGGAGGGAGGCTAATTCAGCTTAATTATGATAATATAATGTAGAGGTGAGATTTAGGCCTACTGTTATGATAGCTTCGCTAGTCACCTCCAGGGAGTGTTAGCGTGATCGCCGTCTGATTGCAAACTAAAATGCCCCAGAACGAGAAGCCCACCACGGAAGCCACGAGCGAGCACCACCAGGAAACGGGAACAGAAACACCCGAAGGAAAGGCCCACAGAACGAAAGGACCAGGTGACCAAGCCAACCAGTTAAGACAGGCCGAAGCCCGCAGGGCTAAGCAGCTCCAAACCACACCTGCCTATCACTTCTAACCACTGACCCTTCCCCCACCTCGCGTATACACTACCCCTCGTGTCCTACACCTCTACCTACATAATGATGAACATGAATACACCTTAATGTAATACACCCATGCCCTGTCCCTAGGTTGAGCCAATGCCAACCAGTTCAGACAGGCCTAAATCTATGTATGTTTTTCCATCCAAGAAGTAATATGTTAACCCCTGTCTTGCCAGACTAAGTTTCTGAAGACCAACCGCCCCCATAAATCTATGTATGTTCTTCCATCCGAGAAGTAATATGTTAACCCCCTAAAATACCTTGTCTTGCCAGACTAAGTTTCTGAAGACCAACCGCCCCCATAAATCTATGTATGTTCTTCCATCCGAGAAGTAATCTGTTAAAACTCCATGTCATAATTGATAAGAAACTATGATACCCACGGGTACACCAGTGTATATATAACCATTATTCCTGTAAGACCTAGACAGAAATGACTGCAGATGTTAGCCACCATGCAGTAACTCTAATTCTTACCCCAACCAGAGATTGTATACACCACCCTCTTTTACCATTGTCTCGACGCCTTTCCACCACGAAACAATACCGAAGCTACCCCTACGAACTGCCGCTTTCTTTGATATATATGTCATAGAAAACGCAGTTTCCAGGAACAACTAGAATCAGCAAGAAATAGTGTCAGAGTAACAGTGTCCATAACCATCGTATTGACGAGTAATAATACACCATGTTTTTCTCTACTTTTATCCACAGTCAAGCACACACTTACAGTTAACCTCCTCTTCCCCACAGCCCACAGTCCACATGATTCTATCATTTCCAAACTCATATACCACCACTTATTGCTCATCCCCCGGTAGCGCTTGGCTAACGTACCTTCCCTGTCATTAACCCCCAAGCTACGATACCAACTGTACCCTAATGCCACCCCTCCGCCCAGAGACCTTAGGGTCAAACTTCCACGTAACCCCCCTTAACCCTCTCCCTCTCGTTAACCCCCACGCTCCTCAACTCCCTTCCGACCTAGCCTCTCCAGCATACCCCCTGAATATCCTTAACTTTTCCGTTACTAACCTTCTCAAACCTTTTGTATATATACTCCTATCCAGCCTACCTTCCCCCAGTAGGAAGGAACACCATTATAACTTTACTAACCCTTTGCATGCCATCTATTCCCTCACAACCCATTCACAACCCTGTACCAAATGATCGTCCGTGCGAGGCTAGCTGCCTCACCAGTGACTAACTTCTATTGCCATACTTCCAGATCAATGTGGCAGAGTTAGCAACCCAGTCTCCACCACATCCAACCACCCATGCAATTAACAACCTAACCAAGTAAACCAGCTGATCAAGGCACCTTCGGTTTTGGTATTACGAACACCCACATCTGTCTCATAAACAGAGGGTTATTACAAACCCTTGTGATATGGCAAGCCCTCAGCCACAGCCGCCCCGACGACCATCACAGAGAAGGGACGCGCACCTACCCGAGAAGGGAGACCCCTACCCCTGCGGAGGTATACCTGACCCCTGTTTTGACTTCCGGGTCGTTGCCAGGTAGCACAGGAATTCTTCCTATCAATGAACTAACCATGTATGACTAACACCCTTACTAACCTCTATTAACCCACAATAAACCATTAACCTTCCTTGCATACTCCGATAACCAAATTAGCACCTCAGCTATACCCTAGAATGAAGACTGAGCAATTTAAGAGAGACGCTCCTAGCACAGCTGTCCCAAACCTCCTCGCAAAGTAGATCCGGTCTTTCTCCCCTAAATACTTCCAGTATAGCCAAAATAGTACCTCTTACTAAGGCTCAGTTATATTACAGTATGAAGGCTCCATACAGCCATGTGCCACAACAGTAATCACCCCCTGACCTAGTTCCTGTATCAATTGAGAGCTCAAATAAGTCCATCAAAACTCGAGATCCCTATGGCCGACAGGGTCCAAAACCACACCTATAAATCAAGCTCCAGCCCCCAGTAAAATCAGTTGAAAGATAGACACCAACCAGTGGCTGGTCCCTTAAGTTGACCTCTAGCTCTGCCCTTGTTTTGTTCCTGAGAATTGAGTTCCAGAGCCGGCAGACTCCGTGGCAGATTGAGATAGAAGAATCTGTCCACGTAAAAGAAATCTACGTGCACCTTATAACCTTCACATAAACCAGTGGGGATATAAGAGTGTAGCCAGCAACGATCGCCAAGAGATCTGTCTTGAGAACTTCTACATATGGACCATCTGGACGGCCGCGGAACCAGTCGCTAGCCCCCAACCTCACGGACGCAAGATAACCAGGACCAGACCAAATCAAATACGACCCAAGATTCACTCTATCAGCACTACAGTGTTACAGTGCTATGTAGAGACTCACTTATTAATATTTCTACGAAGTGGCTATATCTTTGTCCCAGTATAATTCATATATGACCATTCCATTAGGAAGTGCTAAGCGTATCAGTGTTTATTAATTAACAGGCGATATTAACTCTTGTAATTACTCATATATCCAGATACTAATACTACATAACCGTGAAACCCTAGTGATATCTGATGTTCGCCCACTGATTTGCGTTCTATGTGTTTCTGATACAAGAATATAAAACTTAGATCAGTACCCCCCTGAGGTTACTAGAATTCCCGTGCTCTAAAATACGCGTGTCTAATCTAGTCTATGAATTACTCCTTGGCACCAGAGCTACTAGTGATCAATATAACATTGAATAGGAATCTAGAAGTAATATTTATGGTCTCCAATATATAAACTTGTGAATAAAGCCAGTGATCAGAAGATTAATACCTGAACGTTGGAAGAGGGAGACTAGGCTCCATCCAGATCCACTTAATGTTAGTTTGTTAAATTCTATCAATTGTCTTGTCCGAATATTCATATCTTCTTATGCGTCAGATTAATCATCATCAAACAACATACAGAAGTGTGTCCCTCAATAAAAGTGATCGTGTGTCTTGTTACCGTGTGTTTATTTTGTGTTCTCTGTTCCTCATACCTTGTATTGTGCATGCAGCCTTCTATACCCAGTCAGTTAGAACTCACATTACCCAAGTTAATCCTGTAGAAAAACAGGGCATAACACAAACAATCACAAACGTGATTTGTTGAATCAGAGGCGATCACGTTCAGTAGGGCTATCCTGTTTGCGTGTTTGGGTAGACTGAACGCGCTCCAGGTTCCTGTATAGACCACTCTGGTTCCTGTAGGGGCCTTTGTGGCACATCGCCGTCCTGATAACCATAGTAGTAGTGGTAGTAGTAGTATTTTTTGTAGTAGTTTTTGGTTGAGGCAGTGCTGTGAACTACATGATAGCAAGTTGGGTATTATTTAATTTATTTTTATTTTATGTAGCCTATGTACAGTAGCTTATATATATATATTTATGTTACTGTAAGGTATATATGGACCCCAGTATGGTCCCCTCTGTACTGTGTGAGTCTGAAATAAAGTATTATTATTGTATTATTATTATAGTAGTAGTAGAAGTAGTAGTAGTGTAGAGGCACTTCTGGTTCCAGTGTGTCCTTCCGGCTAATTGCCGTCCTGGTTCCTGTATAGGCCACTCTGGCTCATCACCGTCCAGATTACTGTAATAGTAGTAGTAGTACTGAAGTAGTATACAGAAGTAGTAGTAATAGTAGTAGTGTAGAGGCCCCTCTGGTTCCTGTAGTGTCCTTCCGGCTAATTGCCGTCCTGGTTCCTGTATAGGCCACTCTGGCTCATCACCGTCCAGATTACTGTAATAGTAGTAGTAGTACTGAAGTAGTATACAGAAGTAGTAGTAATAGTAGTAGTGTAGAGGCCCCTCTGGTTCCTGTAGTGTCCTTCCGGCTAATTGCCGTCCTGGTTCCTACATAGGCTACTCTGGTTCCTGTAGGGGCTTTTCCAGCACATTGCTGTCCTGATAACTAGTAGTAGTATAGTAGTAAAATGGCCACTCAAGATTGTCAACACTTGGAGGCCTACACAGCTTGTCGTCTAATACCATTGGACAAGAATCCAGGGTGCAGACCTGTAGGGGTGGGTGAAGTGTTGAGAAGAATCATCGGAAAATGCATAATGGAGGTGGTGAAGGACGATGTGCGGTCAGCGGCTGGAAATCTCCAAGTGTGTGCTGGCCACCAAGCAGGGGGAGAGGCAGCAATTCATGCAATAAGAGAAATATATGAGCAAGAAGAATGTGAAGCCATGCTGTTAGTGGATGCATCAAATGCCTTTAACACCATCAACAGAAAGACAGCAATTCACAACATCAAGGTAAAATGCCCCAGCTTAGCCACCTATGTAGAGAATACCTATAAACAGCCTGCAGACCTCTTCATAGTAAACAACCAAAACTCACGACGTGGAACAGCACTGAAATCAATGGAAGGAACCACACAAGGGGACCCAGTAGCAATGGCGATGTACGCATTAGGTCTCTCGGTGTTGCTATCATTAACAAGACATGAGACGACACATGTTAAGCAGGCGGCCTATGCAGATGATCTCACTGGAGCAGGGAAAGTCAATGATCTCAAGAGCTGGTGGGAGCAAGTATCACAAGTGGGACCAGAAATAGGTTACTTTCCAAATGCTAGTAAGTCTATACTGATAGTAAAAGCAGAACATTACGAAAATGCCTTAGAAGCTTTCAACGGTAGTGAAGTGGTCGTAACAAAGGACGGACAGCGTCATCTAGGGGCAGTGATTGGCACAGAAGAGTTCAAGAAAAAGCAATACATGGAAGAGAAGGTCAGAGAGTGGGTAAACGAAATAGAAATACTAGCCAAAATTGCAAAGACGGAACCACAGGCTGCATATTCGGCATTCACATATGGGGTCAAACACCGCTGGACCTACTTGATGCGTACCATTCCAAACGTGGGTCCACAACTTCAACCGCTAGAAGATGCCATCAGAGACAAACTCATCCCAGCTTGGATGAAGTCCCACACCCCAAATGCTACAGAGAGGGAGTTGCTCGCACTTCCTCCTAGGTTAGGAGGGCTTGGAATCATCAATCCGGTGAGGAGGGCGACAATGGAACACGAGAACTCAGTAAAGATAACAGAATCTCTCACTGAACGCATCGTAGCGCAAGATCCTGACGGCGAAGTGGACCAGGCGGACATCTACAATATCAGAAAGACCATCACGTCAGAGAGGCAAAACTCACAGAAAAATGACCTGGCACAATTGATGCGACAACTTTCCCCCCGACTAACAAGAAAAGTACAAATAGCACAAGAAACGGGTGCTTCAAATTGGCTGACAACACTACCAATCAAGGCAAAAGGCTTCAATCTAAACAAACAAGAATTTAATGATGCTATTGCACTGAGGTATGATTGGCCGATTGAAGGACTGCCCGATCGATGCGTTTGTGGAATCAACAACGATGCAGACCACAGCATGATATGTAAGAAGGGAGGATTCATCAGCATCAGGCACGATGAAGTAAGAGATGTAACGGCGAACATGCTCAGGGAGGTGTGTCGAGATGTGGTGCGCGAACCATCACTCATTCCCTTGGAGGGAGAGATCTTGCAGCACAAGACGGCCAACACATCCAACGAAGCACGAGTGGACGTTAGTGCAAGAAGTTTTTGGACAAGAGCACAGCGAGCATTCTTTGACGTAAGAATATTCGACCCAATGGCCCATAGCTACAGCGGGCTGTCTCTGGAGGCTGCACACAAGAGGAATTAACAAGAGAAGGTCAGGGCATATGGGGAAAGGATCTTAAATATCGAACATGGCAGCTTTACCCCACTAGTCTTCACCACATCTGGAGGGATGGGACCTAGGGCCCAGTGCTTCTATTCAAGGCTTGCAGAGATCATCGCAGAGAAGAAGAAACAGCCCAGGAGCCACGTTGTAGCCTGGATGAGGTGCCGTCTATCTTTCTCGTTGCTCAGATCAGCACTACTATGCCTGCGGGGAACAAGACTGTCTGCACCACAACCAGCGACGGTGGCAGAAGTGGACTACGAGGCAGCAGTGGCAGAGGGTCGCATAGGAAGGAGACTGGATTGAAGTTGCATGGTGTTGAATAGTAATATCTGATGCTTGTAAAATAAAATGTATGAACAATATTAAATAAAAACCAATGTAGTAGTAGTAATCCACGATGATGAGTCTGAGTGCTGACCCCGGAATAGTAAGTAGCTGAATGACTACCAAGTCGGACACTTTGATGACTGTTCTGACCTGGTTTAGGGTCCAAAGAGGGGATGCACAGGCTGAGTGGTTTAAAATGTTGATAATAAAAAAAAAAAAAAAAAAAGTAGTATAGTAGTAGTAGTAGTTTCAGCGAGAATTTAAATCCTGATTTAAAGAGGACTTGAACAATAAATTAAGCTAATATTTCTAGTAGGCTACACTGTAGAATTGAACATTTAATTGTAACAACAACGGTAAACATAAACAGTGTGTTAATATGAATTGATAAACAAAGATCACTGCAAATGTGTCCCATTTTTTTTTTTTACAATTAAGTGTTAAATTTTTTACAGTACAGGTAATAATAATAATAATAATAATATTTATTCAGTCAGCAATTTACAGAGTTGGTACCACATAGTTTGTTACAAATATGACATGTACCAGCCTTGCATAATTCCAACTAAGGATAGCCCAATAAGGCCGTTAGGCGTATTTCCATTGGGGTCCTTGTGGGATTAGGTTAGCTGGGGTGTTGACATTTATAGCCCTTTTGCTCCTACCTTCCCTGAGTTACAACTGGCTAAGGGTCACAATTTCTTGACTGCTCATAATGAATAGACTATAGTAGTTTGTTGACTTATCCGGTGTATATATTACCGTTAACCCTTTCAGGACCATGACGCCTTGTTACCTGCGATTTTGGCTAACATTAAATCAATATTTAATTTAATTAAGTATCAAATCAAATCAAATAATTGTGCTGAAGTAAGAAATCCTGAATAGCATACTTACATATGAGGCTTTAATGGACCGGCTTCAACTGCCTCAATATAAAGGGCGAAGAGTGCGATACAAGGTCTGCTATAGTCCATTCATTATAAGTAGGCCAGAAATATTGACCCCTAACCTCTGTAACTAAAATAGGGCTAGAACAAATAAGCTATAAATTACCACACCTATTCTCTGGCTGATTCTTCCCAGAAGGTCTATCTATCTATCTATTGCCGGACGCCAAGATACCCGAAGGGGTAGCCACGAACAAAATGCCCCCATGCACCTCTGTCCGCAGTCAGTTGACGCCCCTCCTCCCATCCAGAACCGCTTTCACGCATATACTTCTTAACTCCATCCTTCCACTTCTCTCTCGGTCTACCTCTCCCATTCTGTCCTTCCACCTCACTCTCGTAGGCCAGAAAGCGATTCTGTATCCCGGGTGGCGGCGTGGATGACGTCGTTGCTGCTGCGGATGAGGTGACCAGGCTGGCCCCCACAAACACAACCTGTCATACATGTCAGATCAAATGACGTCCATTGCACACGATCAGAAAAACTCTTGAACAAATACAAGCAGCTTATCAAGATGTACCAGGAAAAATCTAGTAGGATTATCATCTCAGGCATCATTCCCCGGATTAACGCAAAGAATCTCTTCTGGTCCACAGCCACCAATATAAATCGTCAACTCGCCAACATCTGCAGGGAAGAGAACATCGGCTTCATCAACACTTGGGATAATTTCTACCACGATCAACATTTGTTCTCAAGAGACGGTGTCCCCCTAAACCCGGTAGGAGCTGCCCGCCAATTTGGCCGTCTGCTGAATGATGCCGTAAAGAACCTTCATTAAAAAACGGGGCCAACAGTCATCAGAATGGGAGGACAACTTAAATCTCAGAAGAAATACAAACCCAAGACAAGCAAAATCACCAAATACATGTGGCGAGCATCAAATTATATCAAGAACCACATCTCTAAAGGTTTTCTACGTGAACGCTCGAAGTATACGCAATACATTTTGATGTAGGCCTAATCGACATAACAGAATCTTGGCTAAATACGGAAGACAGAGACTTTTTAGCATAGTTTTCACTTCCCAGCTATATAACGTTTGAGAAAAGCAGCGTTAATAAAAATGGAGGCGAGCGTAATATTTTTCATCAAATAAAGTCTTAAATGCCCAATTCTCTTGTCAAAACCTCAAATAGTAAATATGGATTCATCTTATCTATCTATCTATCTATCTATTGCCTGACGCCGTGATCCCCGAAGGGGTGGCCACGAACGAACCGCCCCCATGCACCTCTGTCCCCAGTCAGTCGACGCCCCTCCCCCCAACCAGCACCGCCTTCGTTCATGTACTTCCTCACTCATCTTATGTGCTAATAAAAAACAATAGAGGAACAAAAATAATCCTAGCATTAATATACAGGCCTCCAGCCCAATCAGTGCAAACCGACCAAAATATTTACGAGCAATTTGCAGAAATAAGTAACATACACGATACTATAATTTTTGGCAACTTTAATTTACCAGTGACCAAGTGGGGTGACACTCTTACTTCACACTCCGGACACGATCTGTATGCCAACCTAAAAGAAAGTTCCCTTCATCAATTTGTTCAATCTCCAACCCGTCGGGTAATAATGTTCTTGACCTTGTTCTTGCAACAAAAGAAGACTTGATCGATAATGTGACTGTTGGTAATGAATTCTGCAATAGTGACCACCGTACGATCACTTTCAGTATACAATTTAATAGCAATAAACTCAATACCAGCAATGAGAAAGTTCCAAATTTCAAGCGAGCAAATTACTATAAACTCGGAACAAAATTTAAAGAAGCCAATTGGAGTTTTCTAAACAATAATGAGATAAACCAATCATGGAAAAGTTTCACAGAAATTTACACGAACGCAGTACGCGAGTGCATACCATAAAAAAACAGAGGATCTGCACATAATAACAAACCTAAATGGTGGAATAGAGAAATAAATGAATGTCTACTCGCTAAAAAGAATGCTCATGAGAGATTACAAAACTCCGATAACGATGAAAATAGACAGGCCTTCAGAGATCTACGACGTAAATCCAAAAGGTTAATTAAGCAAAATAAAAACACTTTGGAGTTACATGTTGCTAATCAAAGCAAGGCTAACCCAAAATAATTCTACAGTTACATCAGGAAGAAGAAAGTGGTGACTTCAACGATTGGACCATTGATAGATGAAAAAGGAGATTTTACCAATGAAGATGCCAAAATGAGTAATACTCTCAACAACTTCTTTGCATCAGTCTTTACATCAGAAGACCTAAGTGACATACCTATTGTACCGCCAGTACAGACAAACAATTTGGAAGTTCTTAGAAATATCAGCATTACTGAGGCAGAGTTATTGAGATGTTTAGATAACCTCAATGAAAGCAAATCACCTGGACCTGTTACAATTTCTCCTAGAGTTCTAAAAGAAGCTAAATGCGAGCTCTCCAAACACCTGACACTGATCTTTAATAAATCCTTGGAAACCGGCAAAATACCTGATGAGTGGAAGCTTGTGAACGTAACACCAATTTTTAAAAAAGGTAGCAAATCTTTGCCTAGCAATTATCGTCCAATCAGCTTGACCTCAGTAGTATGCAAAATACTAGAAACAATAATAAGAAACAGACTCGTTAATCACTTGGAGGAAAATAATATACTAAAAGACACACAACATGGATTTTGCAAAAAAACATTCCTGCTTAACAAACCTTTTAGACTTCTTCCATGACATCCTAAATCTATATGACGAAAGTAAAGCTGTAGATATTATATACTTAGATTTCCAGAAAGCATTTGATAAAGTTCCACACAAACGGTTAGTGATGAAATTAAAGGCACATGGAATACAAGGCGGCGTTCTACAGTGGGTAGAAAATTGGCTTAGTGAAAGGAAACAAAGAGTAGTTATTAATGGGGAAGCATCAACGTGGACCAATGTAACTATAGGTAGCACCAACGAACTTGACAATTATCTCGATCCCTGACCTCTTCGTAACTCAAAAGGACCTTGAGCAAACTGGCTGTAAATCTCCACACCTATTTCCTGGTGGACTCTTCCCAAATGATAAAATTTCAGCCTGATTGCTTTCATTTATTTTGAGTTATAAGAAGTTAAGGGGTCCAGATTATTGTCAAGTTCGTTGGCGCTACCTATAGTGGTGTACCTTAAGGATCAGTGCTGGGGCCAGTCCTTTTTCTAATTTACATTAACGACATAGATGAGGGTCTCACCTGTACAATCTCAAAGTGTGCAGATGACACAAAAATCACAAATACCGTACTGACAAATAAACGTGTTGAAGATATGCACAACAATCTAAACAAGCTTTCAGAATGGGTTAAAATCTGGCAGATGTGCTTCAATGAAGATAAGTGTAAAGTACTTCATATCGGATACCGCAATGAAAAAGTAGACTACTTGATGAATGGCACCCAGCTAAAGAGTTTAAACAGAGAAAATTATTTAGGAGTAACAATATCCAGTAACTTAAAACCAAGTCAACATTGTGCTGAAGTTGTTAAGAAGGCAAACAAATTTATAGGTTTCATGGGTAGATCATTTGAACATAAATCAAAAGACATTATCCTCACCCTTTACAATTCATTAGTCCGCCCACTTTTGGAATATTGCGTTCAGTTCTGGTGCCCTTACTATCAAAAAGATATAGACAAATTGGAACGAGTTCAACGTAGAGTTACCAAGATGATACCCTGTCTTCGG
>CM064521.1:40625990-40838912 GCA_032716605.1 Paralithodes platypus
AATGTACACTCGGATACCATAGTCTCTAGCTCACTCATTAACACAAGTAGTAACTCGGATACCATAGTCTCTAGCTCACTCATTAACAAGTAATGTACACTCGGATACCATAGTCTCTAGCTCACTCATTAACACAAGTAATGTACACTCGGATACCATAGTCTCTAGCTCACTCATTAACACAAGTAATGTACACTCGGATACCATAGTCTCTAGCTCACTCATTAACACAAGTAATGTACACTCGGATACCATAGTCTCTAGCTCACTCATTAACACAAGTAATGTACACTCGGATACCATAGTCTCTAGCTCACTCATTAACACAAGTAATGTACACTCGGATACCATAGTCTCTAGCTCACTCATTAACACAAGTAATGTACACTCGGATACCATAGTCTCTAGCTCACTCATTAACACAAGTAATGTACACTCGGATACCATAGTCTCTAGCTCACTCATTAACACAAGTAATGTACACTCGGATACCATAGTCTCTAGCTCACTCATTAACACAAGTAATGTACACTCGGATACCATAGTCTCTAGCTCACTCATTAACACAAGTAATGTACACTCGGATACCATAGTCTCTAGCTCACTCATTAACACAAGTAATGTACACTCGGATACCATAGTCTCTAGCTCACTCATTAACACAAGTAATGTACACTCGGATACCATAGTCTCTAGCTCACTCATTAACACAAGTAATGTACACTCGGATACCATAGTCTCTAGCTCATTAACACAAGTAATGTACACTCGGATACCATAGTCTCTAGCTCACTCATTAACACAAGTAATGTACACTCGGATACCATAGTCTCTAGCTCACTCATTAACACAAGTAATGTACACTCGGATACCATAGTCTCTAGCTCACTCATTAACACAAGTAATGTACACTCGGATACCATAGTCTCTAGCTCACTCATTAACACAAGTAATGTACACTCGGATACCATAGTCTCTAGCTCACTCATTAACACAAGTAATGTACACTCGGATACCATAGTCTCTAGCTCACTCATTAACACAAGTAATGTACACTCGGATACCATAGTCTCTAGCTCACTCATTAACACAAGTAATGTACACTCGGATACCATAGTCTCTAGCTCACTCATTAACACAAGTAATGTACACTCGGATACCATAGTCTCTAGCTCACTCATTAACAAGTAATGTACACTCGGATACCATAGTCTCTAGCTCACTCATTAACACAAGTAATGTACACTCGGATACCATAGTCTCTAGCCCACTCATTAACACAAGTAATGTACACTCGGATACCATAGTCTCTAGCTCACTCATTAACACAAGTAATGTACACTCGGATACCATAGTCTCTAGCTCACTCATTAACACAAGTAATGTACACTCGGATACCATAGTCTCTAGCCCACTCATTAACACAAGTAATGTACACTCGGATACCATAGTCTCTAGCCCACTCATTAACACAAGTAATGTACACTCGGATACCATAGTCTCTAGCTCACTCATTAACACAAGTAATGTACACTCGGATACCATAGTCTCTAGCTAACTCATTAACACAAGTAATGTACACTCGGATACCATAGTCTCTAGCTCACTCATTAACACAAGTAATGTACACTCGGATACCATAGTCTCTAGCTCACTCATTAACACAAGTAATGTACACTCGGATACCATAGTCTCTAGCTCGCTCATTAACACAAGTAATGTACACTCGGATACCATAGTCTCTAGCTCACTCATTAACACAAGTAATGTACACTCGGATACCATAGTCTCTAGCTAGCCCACTCATTAACACAAGTAATGTACACTCGGATACCATAGTCTCTAGCTCACTCATTTACACAAGTAAAGTACACTCGGATACCATAGTCTCTAGCTCACTCATTAACACAAGTAATGTACACTCGGATACCATAGTCTAGCTAATCATTACACAAGTAATGTACACTCGGATACCTAGCTCACTCATTAACACAAGTAATGTACACTCGGATACCATAGTCTCTAGCTCACTCATTAACACAAGTAATGTACACTCGGATACCATAGTCACTCATTAACACAAGTAATGTACACTCGGATACCATAGTCTCTAGCTCACTCATTAACACAAGTAATGTACACTCGCGTACCATAGTCTCTACCTCACTCATTAACACAAGTAATGTACACTCGCATACCATAGTCTCTAGCCCACTCATTAACACAAGTAATCTACACTCGGATACCATAGTCTCTAGCTCACTCATTAACACAAGTAATGTACACTCGGATACCATAGCCTCTAGCTCACTCATTAACACAAGTAATGTACACTCGGATACCATAGTCTCTAGCCCACTCATTAACACAAGTAATGTACACTCGGATACCATAGTCTCTAGCTCACTCATTAACACAAGTAATGTACACTCGGATACCATAGTCTCTAGCTCACTCATTAACACAAGTAATGTACACTCGGATACCATAGTCTCTAGCTCACTCATTAACACAAGTAATGTACACTCGGATACCATAGTCTCTAGCTCACTCATTAACACAAGTAATGTACACTCGGATACCATAGTCTCTAGCTCACTCATTAACACAAGTAATGTACACTCGGATACCATAGTCTCTAGCTCACTCATTAACACAAGTAATGTACACTCGGATACCATAGTCTCTAGCTCACTCATTAACACAAGTAATGTACACTCGGATACCATAGTCTCTAGCTCACTCATTAACACAAGTAATGTACACTCGGATACCATAGTCTCTAGCTCACTCATTAACACAAGTAATGTACACTCGGATACCATAGTCTCTAGCTCACTCATTAACACAAGTAATGTACACTCGGATACCATAGTCTCTAGCTCACTCATTAACACAAGTAATGTACACTCGGATACCATAGTCTCTAGCTCACTCATTAACACAAGTAATGTACACTCGGATACCATAGTCTCTAGCTCACTCATTAACACAAGTAATGTACACTCGGATACCATAGTCTCTAGCTCACTCATTAACACAAGTAATGTACACTCGGATACCATAGTCTCTAGCTCACTCATTAACACAAGTAATGTACACTCGGATACCATAGTCTCTAGCTCACTCATTAACACAAGTAATGTACACTCGGATACCATAGTCTCTAGCCCACTCATTAACACAAGTAATGTACACTCGGATACCATAGTCTCTAGCTCACTCATTAACACAAGTAATGTACACTCGGATACCATAGTCTCTAGCTCACTCATTAACACAAGTAATGTACACTCGGATACCATAGTCTCTAGCTCACTCATTAACACAAGTAATGTACACTCGGATACCATAGTCTCTAGCTCACTCATTAACACAAGTAATGTACACTCGGATACCATAGTCTCTAGCTCACTCATTAACACAAGTAATGTACACTCGGATACCATAGTCTCTAGCTCACTCATTAACACAAGTAATGTACACTCGGATACCATAGTCTCTAGCTCACTCATTAACACAAGTAATGTACACTCGGATACCATAGTCTCTAGCTCACTCATTAACACAAGTAATGTACACTCGGATACCATAGTCTCTAGCTCACTCATTAACACAAGTAATGTACACTCGGATACCATAGTCTCTAGCTCACTCATTAACACAAGTAATGTACACTCGGATACCATAGTCTCTAGCTCACTCATTAACACAAGTAATGTACACTCGGATACCATAGTCTCTAGCTCACTCATTAACACAAGTAATGTACACTCGGATACCATAGTCTCTAGCTCACTCATTAACACAAGTAATGTACACTCGGATACCATAGTCTCTAGCTCACTCATTAACACAAGTAATGTACACTCGGATACCATAGTCTCTAGCCCACTCATTAACACAAGTAATGTACACTCGGATACCATAGTCTCTAGCTCACTCATTAACACAAGTAATGTACACTCGGATACCATAGTCTCTAGCTCACTCATTAACACAAGTAATGTACACTCGGATACCATAGTCTCTAGCTCACTCATTAACACAAGTAATGTACACTCGGATACCATAGTCTCTAGCTCACTCATTAACACAAGTAATGTACACTCGGATACCATAGTCTCTAGCTCACTCATTAACACAAGTAATGTACACTCGGATACCATAGTCTCTAGCCCACTCATTAACACAAGTAATGTACACTCGGATACCATAGTCTCTAGCTCACTCATTAACACAAGTAATGTACACTCGGATACCATAGTCTCTAGCTCACTCATTAACACAAGTAATGTACACTCGGATACCATAGTCTCTAGCTCACTCATTAACACAAGTAATGTACACTCGGATACCATAGTCTCTAGCTCACTCATTAACACAAGTAATGTACACTCGGATACCATAGTCTCTAGCTCACTCATTAACACAAGTAATGTACACTCGGATACCATAGTCTCTAGCTCACTCATTAACACAAGTAATGTACACTCGGATACCATAGTCTCTAGCTCACTCATTAACACAAGTAATGTACACTCGGATACCATAGTCTCTAGCTCACTCATTAACACAAGTAATGTACACTCGGATACCATAGTCTCTAGCTCACTCATTAACACAAGTAATGTACACTCGGATACCATAGTCTCTAGCTCACTCATTAACACAAGTAATGTACACTCGGATACCATAGTCTCTAGCTCACTCATTAACACAAGTAATGTACACTCGGATACCATAGTCTCTAGCCCACTCATTAACACAAGTAATGTACACTCGGATACCATAGTCTCTAGCTCACTCATTAACACAAGTAATGTACACTCGGATACCATAGTCTCTAGCTCACTCATTAACACAAGTAATGTACACTCGGATACCATAGTCTCTAGCTCACTCATTAACACAAGTAATGTACACTCGGATACCATAGTCTCTAGCTCACTCATTAACACAAGTAATGTACACTCGGATACCATAGTCTCTAGCTCACTCATTAACACAAGTAATGTACACTCGGATACCATAGTCTCTAGCTCACTCATTAACACAAGTAATGTACACTCGGATACCATAGTCTCTAGCTCACTCATTAACACAAGTAATGTACACTCGGATACCATAGTCTCTAGCCCACTCATTAACACAAGTAATGTACACTCGGATACCATAGTCTCTAGCTCACTCATTAACACAAGTAATGTACACTCGGATACCATAGTCTCTAGCTCACTCATTAACACAAGTAATGTACACTCGGATACCATAGTCTCTAGCTCACTCATTAACACAAGTAATGTACACTCGGATACCATAGTCTCTAGCTCACTCATTAACACAAGTAATGTACACTCGGATACCATAGTCTCTAGCTCACTCATTAACACAAGTAATGTACACTCGGATACCATAGTCTCTAGCTCACTCATTAACACAAGTAATGTACACTCGGATACCATAGTCTCTAGCTCACTCATTAACACAAGTAATGTACACTCGGATACCATAGTCTCTAGCTCACTCATTAACACAAGTAATGTACACTCGGATACCATAGTCTCTAGCTCACTCATTAACACAAGTAATGTACACTCGGATACCATAGTCTCTAGCTCACTCATTAACACAAGTAATGTACACTCGGATACCATAGTCTCTAGCTCACTCATTAACACAAGTAATGTACACTCGGATACCATAGTCTCTAGCTCACTCATTAACACAAGTAATGTACACTCGGATACCATAGTCTCTAGCTCACTCATTAACACAAGTAATGTACACTCGGATACCATAGTCTCTAGCTCACTCATTAACACAAGTAATGTACACTCGGATACCATAGTCTCTAGCTCACTCATTAACACAAGTAATGTACACTCGGATACCATAGTCTCTAGCTCACTCATTAACACAAGTAATGTACACTCGGATACCATAGTCTCTAGCCCACTCATTAACACAAGTAATGTACACTCGGATACCATAGTCTCTAGCTCACTCATTAACACAAGTAATGTACACTCGGATACCATAGTCTCTAGCTCACTCATTAACACAAGTAATGTACACTCGGATACCATAGTCTCTAGCTCACTCATTAACACAAGTAATGTACACTCGGATACCATAGTCTCTAGCTCACTCATTAACACAAGTAATGTACACTCGGATACCATAGTCTCTAGCTCACTCATTAACACAAGTAATGTACACTCGGATACCATAGTCTCTAGCCCACTCATTAACACAAGTAATGTACACTCGGATACCATAGTCTCTAGCTCACTCATTAACACACTATAGTCTCTAGCTCACTCATTAACACAAGTAATGTACACTCGGATACCATAGTCTCTAGCTCACTCATTAACACAAGTAATGTACACTCGGATACCATAGTCTCTAGCTCACTCATTAACACAAGTAATGTACACTCGGATACCATAGTCTCTAGCTCACTCATTAACACAAGTAATGTACACTCGGATACCATAGTCTCTAGCTCACTCATTAACACAAGTAATGTACACTCGGATACCATAGTCTCTAGCCCACTCATTAACACAAGTAATGTACACTCGGATACCATAGTCTCTAGCTCACTCATTAACACAAGTAATGTACACTCGGATACCATAGTCTCTAGCTCACTCATTAACACAAGTAATGTACACTCGGATACCATAGTCTCTAGCTCACTCATTAACACAAGTAATGTACACTCGGATACCATAGTCTCTAGCTCCCTCATTAACACAAGTAATGTACACTCGGATACCATAGTCTCTAGCTCACTCATTAACACAAGTAATGTACACTCGGATACCATAGTCTCTAGCTCACTCATTAACACAAGTAATGTACACTCGGATACCATAGTCTCTAGCTCACTCATTAACACAAGTAATGTACACTCGGATACCATAGTCTCTAGCTCACTCATTAACACAAGTAATGTACACTCGGATACCATAGTCTCTAGCTCACTCATTAACACAAGTAATGTACACTCGGATACCATAGTCTCTAGCTCACTCATTAACACAAGTAATGTACACTCGGATACCATAGTCTCTAGCTCACTCATTAACACAAGTAATGTACACTCGGATACCATAGTCTCTAGCCCACTCACTCATTAACACAAGTAATGTACACTCGGATACCATAGTCTCTAGCTCACTCATTAACACAAGTAATGTACACTCGGATACCATAGTCTCTAGCTCACTCATTAACACAAGTAATGTACACTCGGATACCATAGTCTCTAGCTCACTCATTAACACAAGTAATGTACACTCGGATACCATAGTCTCTAGCTCACTCATTAACACAAGTAATGTACACTCGGATACCATAGTCTCTAGCTCACTCATTAACACAAGTAATGTACACTCGGATACCATAGTCTCTAGCCCACTCATTAACACAAGTAATGTACACTCGGATACCATAGTCTCTAGCTCACTCATTAACACAAGTAATGTACACTCGGATACCATAGTCTCTAGCTCACTCATTAACACAAGTAATGTACACTCGGATACCATAGTCTCTAGCTCACTCATTAACACAAGTAATGTACACTCGGATACCATAGTCTCTAGCCCACTCATTAACACAAGTAATGTACACTCGGATACCATAGTCTCTAGCTCACTCATTAACACAAGTAATGTACACTCGGATACCATAGTCTCTAGCTCACTCATTAACACAAGTAATGTACACTCGGATACCATAGTCTCTAGCTCATTAACACAAGTAATGTACACTCGGATACCATAGTCTCTAGCTCACTCATTAACACAAGTAATGTACACTCGGATACCATAGTCTCTAGCTCACTCATTAACACAAGTAATGTACACTCGGATACCATAGTCTCTAGCTCACTCATTAACACAAGTAATGTACACTCGGATACCATAGTCTCTAGCTCACTCATTAACACAAGTAATGTACACTCGGATACCATAGTCTCTAGCCCCCTCATTAACACAAGTAATGTACACTCGGATACCATAGTCTCTAGCTCACTCATTAACACAAGGTATGTACACTCGGATACCATAGTCTCTAGCTCACTCATTAACACAAGTAATGTACACTCGGATACCATAGTCTCTAGCTCACTCATTAACACAAGTAATGTACACTCGGATACCATAGTCTCTAGCTCACTCATTAACACAAGTAATGTACACTCGGATACCATAGTCTCTAGCTCACTCATTAACACAAGTAATGTACACTCGGATACCATAGTCTCTAGCTCACTCATTAACACAAGTAATGTACACTCGGATACCATAGTCTCTAGCTCACTCATTAACACAAGTAATGTACACTCGGATACCATAGTCTCTAGCTCACTCATTAACACAAGTAATGTACACTCGGATACCATAGTCTCTAGCTCACTCATTAACACAAGTAATGTACACTCGGATACCATAGTCTCTAGCTCACTCATTAACACAAGTAATGTACACTCGGATACCATAGTCTCTAGCTCACTCATTAACACAAGTAATGTACACTCGGATACCATAGTCTCTAGCTCACTCATTAACACAAGTAATGTACACTCGGATACCATAGTCTCTAGCTATCTAGCTCACTCATTAACACAAGTAATGTACACTCGGATACCTTAGTCTACCATAGTCTCTAGCTCACTCATTAACACAAGTAATGTACACTCGGATACCATAGTCTCTAGCTCACTCATTAACACAAGTAATGTACACTCGGATACCATAGTCTCTAGCTCACTCATTAACACAAGTAATGTACACTCGGATACCATAGTCTCTAGCTCACTCATTAACACAAGTAATGTACACTCGGATACCATAGTCTCTAGCTCACTCATTAACACAAGTAATGTACACTCGGATACCATAGTCTCTAGCTCACTCATTAACACAAGTAATGTACACTCGGATACCATAGTCTCTAGCTCACTCATTAACACAAGTAATGTACACTCGGATACCATAGTCTCTAGCTCACTCATTAACACAAGTAATGTACACTCGGATACCATAGTCTCTAGCTCACTCATTAACACAAGTAATGTACACTCGGATACCATAGTCTCTAGCTCACTCATTAACACAAGTAATGTACACTCGGATACCATAGTCTCTAGCTCACTCATTAACACAAGTAATGTACACTCGGATACCATAGTCTCTCGCTCATTAATAGTCATTAACACAAGTAATGTACACTCGGATACCATAGTCTCTACCTCACTCATTAACACAAGTAATGTACACTCGGATACCATAGTCTCTAGCTCACTCATTAACACAAGTAATGTACACTCGGATACCATAGTCTCTAGCTCACTCATTAACACAAGTAATGTACACTCGGATACCATAGTCTCTAGCTCACTCATTAACACAAGTAATGTACACTCGGATACCATAGTCTCTAGCTCACTCATTAACACAAGTAATGTACACTCGGATACCATAGTCTCTAGCTCACTCATTAACACAAGTAATGTACACTCGGATACCATAGTCTCTAGCTCACTCATTAACACAAGTAATGTACACTCGGATACCATAGTCTCTAGCCCACTCATTAACACAAGTAATGTACACTCGGATACCATAGTCTCTAGCTCACTCATTAACACAAGTAATGTACACTCGGATACCAAGGTCTCTAGCTCACTCATTAACACAAGTAATGTACACTCGGATACCATAGTCTCTAGCTCACTCATTAACACAAGTAATGTACACTCGGATACCATAGTCTCTAGCCCACTCATTAACACAAGTAATGTACACTCGGATACCATAGTCTCTAGCTCACTCATTAACACAAGTAATGTACACTCGGATACCATAGTCTCTAGCTCACTCATTAACACAAGTAATGTACACTCGGATACCATAGTCTCTAGCTCACTCATTAACACAAGTAATGTACACTCGGATACCATAGTCTCTAGCTCACTCATTAACACAAGTAATGTACACTCGGATACCATAGTCTCTAGCTCACTCATTAACACAAGTAATGTACACTCGGATACCATAGTCTCTAGCTCACTCATTAACACAAGTAATGTACACTCGGATACCATAGTCTCTAGCTCACTCATTAACACAAGTAATGTACACTCGGATACCATAGTAAAAAGTACACTCCGGATACCATAGTCTCTAGCACTCATTAACACAAGTAATGTACACTCGGATACCATAGTCTCTAGCTCACTCATTAACACAAGTAATGTACACTCGGATACCATAGTCTCTAGCTCACTCATTAACACAAGTAATGTACACTCGGATACCATAGTCTCTAGCCCACTCATTAACACAAGTAATGTACACTCGGATACCATAGTCTCTAGCTCACTCATTAACACAAGTAATGTACACTCGGATACCATAGTCTCTAGCTCACTCATTAACACAAGTAATGTACACTCGGATACCATAGTCTCTAGCTCACTCATTAACACAAGTAATGTACACTCGGATACCATAGTCTCTAGCTCACTCATTAACACAAGTAATGTACACTCGGATACCATAGTCTCTAGCTCACTCATTAACACAAGTAATGTACACTCGGATACCATAGTCTCTAGCTCACTCATTAACACAAGTAATGTACACTCGGATACCATAGTCTCTAGCCCACTCATTAACACAAGTAATGTACACTCGGATACCATAGTCTCTAGCTCACTCATTAACACAAGTAATGTACACTCGGATACCATAGTCTCTAGCCCACTCATTAACACAAGTAATGTACACTCGGATACCATAGTCTCTAGCTCACTCATTAACACAAGTAATGTACACTCGGATACCATAGTCTCTAGCTCACTCATTAACACAAGTAATGTACACTCGGATACCATAGTCTCTAGCTCACTCATTAACACAAGTAATGTACACTCGGATACCATAGTCTCTAGCTCACTCATTAACACAAGTAATGTACACTCGGATACCATAGTCTCTAGCTCACTCATTAACACAAGTAATGTACACTCGGATACCATAGTCTCTAGCTCACTCATTAACACAAGTAATGTACACTCGGATACCATAGTCTCTAGCTCACTCATTAACACAAGTAATGTACACTCGGATACCATAGTCTCTAGCTCACTCATTAACACAAGTAATGTACACTCGGATACCATAGTCTCTAGCTCACTCATTAACACAAGTAATGTACACTCGGATACCATAGTCTCTAGCTCACTCATTAACACAAGTAATGTACACTCGGATACCATAGTCTCTAGCTCACTCATTAACACAAGTAATGTACACTCGGATACCATAGTCTCTAGCTCACTCATTAACACAAGTAATGTACACTCGGATACCATAGTCTCTAGCTCACTCATTAACACAAGTAATGTACACTCGGATACCATAGTCTCTAGCTCACTCATTAACACAAGTAATGTACACTCGGATACCATAGTCTCTAGCTCACTCATTAACACAAGTAATGTACACTCGGATACCATCGTCTAGCTCACTCATTAACACACGGATACCATAGTCTCTAGCCCACTCATTAACACAAGTAATGTACACTCGGATACCATAGTCTCTAGCTCACTCATTAACACAAGTAATGTACACTCGGATACCATAGTCTCTAGCTCACTCATTAACACAAGTAATGTACACTCGGATACCATAGTCTCTAGCTCACTCATTAACACAAGTAATGTACACTCGGATACCATAGTCTCTAGCTCACTCATTAACACAAGTAATGTACACTCGGATACCATAGTCTCTAGCTCACTCATTAACACACAAGTAATGTACACTCGGATACCATAGTCTCTAGCTCACTCATTAACACAAGTAATGTACACTCGGATACCATAGTCTCTAGCTCACTCATTAACACAAGTAATGTACACTCGGATACCATAGTCTCTAGCTCACTCATTAACACAAGTAATGTACACTCGGATACCATAGTCTCTAGCCCACTCATTAACACAAGTAATGTACACTCGGATACCATAGTCTCTAGCCCACTCATTAACACAAGTAATGTACACTCGGATACCATAGTCTCTAGCTCACTCATTAACACAAGTAATGTACACTCGGATACCATAGTCTCTAGCTCACTCATTAACACAAGTAATGTACACTCGGATACCATAGTCTCTAGCTCACTCATTAACACAAGTAATGTACACTCGGATACCATAGTCTCTAGCTCACTCATTAACACAAGTAATGTACACTCGGATACCATAGTCTCTAGCTCACTCATTAACACAAGTAATGTACACTCGGATACCATAGTCTCTAGCTCACTCATTAACACAAGTAATGTACACTCGGATACCATAGTCTCTAGCTCACTCATTAACACAAGTAATGTACACTCGGATACCATAGTCTCTAGCTCACTCATTAACACAAGTAATGTACACTCGGATACCATAGTCTCTAGCTCACTCATTAACACAAGTAATGTACACTCGGATACCATAGT
This sequence comes from Paralithodes platypus, assembly GCA_032716605.1. Lineage (NCBI taxonomy): Eukaryota > Metazoa > Arthropoda > Malacostraca > Decapoda > Lithodidae > Paralithodes > Paralithodes platypus. The sequence goes on from CM064521.1 coordinate 40,638,531, forward strand.
CTCTAGCTCACTCATTAACACAAGTAAGTACATGTACAATAGTCTAGCTCACTCATTAACACAAGTAATGTACACTCGGATACCATAGTCTCTAGCTCACTCATTAACACAAGTAATGTACACTCGGATACCATAGTCTCTAGCACTCATTAACACAAGTAATGTACACTCGGATACCATAGTCTCTAGCTCACTCATTAACACAAGTAATGTACACTCGGATACCATAGTCTCTAGCTCACTCATTAACACAAGTAATGTACACTCGGATACCATAGTCTCTAGCTCACTCATTAACACAAGTAATGTACACTCGGATACCATAGTCTCTAGCTCACTCATTAACACAAGTAATGTACACTCGGATACCATAGTCTCTAGCTCACTCATTAACACAAGTAATGTACACTCGGATACCATAGTCTCTAGCTCACTCATTAACACAAGTAATGTACACTCGGATACCGTCTCTAGCCATAGTCTACACTCTCCAGCTCACTCATTAACACAAGTAATGTACACTCGGATACCATAGTCTCTAGCTCACTCATTAACACAAGTAATGTACACTCGGATACCATAGTCTCTAGCTCACTCATTAACACAAGTAATGTACACTCGGATACCATAGTCTCTAGCTCACTCATTAACACAAGTAATGTACACTCGGATACCATAGTCTCTAGCTCACTCATTAACACAAGTAATGTACACTCGGATACCATAGTCTCTAGCTCACTCATTAACACAAGTAATGTACACTCGGATACCATAGTCTCTAGCTCACTCATTAACACAAGTAATGTACACTCGGATACCATAGTCTCTAGCTCACTCATTAACACAAGTAATGTACACTCGGATACCATAGTCTCTAGCTCACTCATTAACACAAGTAATGTACACTCGGATACCATAGTCTCTAGCTCACTCATTAACACAAGTAATGTACACTCGGATACCATAGTCTCTAGCTCACTCATTAACACAAGTAATGTACACTCGGATACCATAGTCTCTAGCTCACTCATTAACACAAGTAATGTACACTCGGATACCATAGTCTCTAGCTCACTCATTAACACAAGTAATGTACACTCGGATACCATAGTCTCTAGCTCACTCATTAACACAAGTAATGTACACTCGGATACCATAGTCTCTAGCTCACTCATTAACACAAGTAATGTACACTCGGATACCATAGTCTCTAGCTCACTCATTAACACAAGTAATGTACACTCGGATACCATAGTCTCTAGCTCACTCATTAACACAAGTAATGTACACTCGGATACCATAGTCTCTAGCTCACTCATTAACACAAGTAATGTACACTCGGATACCATAGTCTCTAGCTCACTCATTAACACAAGTAATGTACACTCGGATACCATAGTCTCTAGCTCACTCATTAACACAAGTAATGTACACTCGGATACCATAGTCTCTAGCTCACTCATTAACACAAGTAATGTACACTCGGATACCATAGTCTCTAGCTCACTCATTAACACAAGTAATGTACACTCGGATACCATAGTCTCTAGCTCACTCATTAACACAAGTAATGTACACTCGGATACCATAGTCTCTAGCTCACTCATTAACACAAGTAATGTACACTCGGATACCATAGTCTCTAGCTCACTCATTAACACAAGTAATGTACACTCGGATACCATAGTCTCTAGCTCACTCATTAACACAAGTAATGTACACTCGGATACCATAGTCTCTAGCTCACTCATTAACACAAGTAATGTACACTCGGATACCATAGTCTCTAGCTCACTCATTAACACAAGTAATGTACACTCGGATACCATAGTCTCTAGCTCACTCATTAACACAAGTAATGTACACTCGGATACCATAGTCTCTAGCTCACTCATTAACACAAGTAATGTACACTCGGATACCATAGTCTCTAGCTCACTCATTAACACAAGTAATGTACACTCGGATACCATAGTCTCTAGCTCACTCATTAACACAAGTAATGTACACTCGGATACCATAGTCTCTAGCTCACTCATTAACACAAGTAATGTACACTCGGATACCATAGTCTCTAGCTCACTCATTAACACAAGTAATGTACACTCGGATACCATAGTCTCTAGCTCACTCATTAACACAAGTAATGTACACTCGGATACCATAGTCTCTAGCTCACTCATTAACACAAGTAATGTACACTCGGATACCATAGTCTCTAGCTCACTCATTAACACAAGTAATGTACACTCGGATACCATAGTCTCTAGCTCACTCATTAACACAAGTAATGTACACTCGGATACCATAGTCTCTAGCTCACTCATTAACACAAGTAATGTACACTCGGATACCATAGTCTCTAGCTCACTCATTAACACAAGTAATGTACACTCGGATACCATAGTCTCTAGCTCACTCATTAACACAAGTAATGTACACTCGGATACCATAGTCTCTAGCTCACTCATTAACACAAGTAATGTACACTCGGATACCATAGTCTCTAGCTCACTCATTAACACAAGTAATGTACACTCGGATACCATAGTCTCTAGCTCACTCATTAACACAAGTAATGTACACTCGGATACCATAGTCTCTAGCTCACTCATTAACACAAGTAATGTACACTCGGATACCATAGTCTCTAGCCCACTCATTAACACAAGTAATGTACACTCGGATACCATAGTCTCTAGCTCACTCATTAACACAAGTAATGTACACTCGGATACCATAGTCTCTAGCTCACTCATTAACACAAGTAATGTACACTCGGATACCATAGTCTCTAGCTCACTCATTAACACAAGTAATGTACACTCGGATACCATAGTCTCTAGCTCACTCATTAACACAAGTAATGTACACTCGGATACCATAGTCTCTAGCTCACTCATTAACACAAGTAATGTACACTCGGATACCATAGTCTCTAGCTCACTCATTAACACAAGTAATGTACACTCGGATACCATAGTCTCTAGCTCACTCATTAACACAAGTAATGTACACTCGGATACCATAGTCTCTAGCTCACTCATTAACACAAGTAATGTACACTCGGATACCATAGTCTCTAGCTCACTCATTAACACAAGTAATGTACACTCGGATACCATAGTCTCTAGCTCACTCATTAACACAAGTAATGTACACTCGGATACCATAGTCTCTAGCTCACTCATTAACACAAGTAATGTACACTCGGATACCATAGTCTCTAGCTCACTCATTAACACAAGTAATGTACACTCGGATACCATAGTCTCTAGCTCACTCATTAACACAAGTAATGTACACTCGGATACCATAGTCTCTAGCTCACTCATTAACACAAGTAATGTACACTCGGATACCATAGTCTCTAGCTCACTCATTAACACAAGTAATGTACACTCGGATACCATAGTCTCTAGCTCACTCATTAACACAAGTAATGTACACTCGGATACCATAGTCTCTAGCTCACTCATTAACACAAGTAATGTACACTCGGATACCATAGTCTCTAGCTCACTCATTAACACAAGTAGTAATGTACACTCGGATACCATAGTCTCTAGCTCACTCATTAACACAAGTAATGTACACTCGGATACCATAGTCTCTAGCTCACTCATTAACACAAGTAATGTACACTCGGATACCATAGTCTCTAGCTCACTCATTAACACAAGTAATGTACACTCGGATACCATAGTCTCTAGCTCACTCATTAACACAAGTAATGTACACTCGGATACCATAGTCTCTAGCTCACTCATTAACACAAGTAATGTACACTCGGATACCATAGTCTCTAGCCCACTCATTAACACAAGTAATGTACAACCGGATACCATAGTCTCTAGCTCACTCATTAACACAAGTAATGTACACTCGGATACCATAGTCTCTAGCTCACTCATTAACACAAGTAATGTACACTCGGATACCATAGTCTCTAGCTCACTCATTAACACAAGTAATGTACACTCGGATACCATAGTCTCTAGCTCACTCATTAACACAAGTAATGTACACTCGGATACCATAGTCTCTAGCTCACTCATTAACACAAGTAATGTACACTCGGATACCATAGTCTCTAGCTCACTCATTAACACAAGTAATGTACACTCGGATACCATAGTCTCTAGCCTCACTCATTAACACAAGTAATGTACACTCGGATACCATAGTCTCTAGCTCACTCATTAACACAAGTAATGTACACTCGGATACCATAGTCTCTAGCCCACTCATTAACACAAGTAATGTACACTCGGATACCATAGTCTCTAGCTCACTCATTAACACAAGTAATGTACACTCGGATACCATAGTCTCTAGCTCACTCATTAACACAAGTAATGTACACTCGGATACCATAGTCTCTAGCTCACTCATTAACACAAGTAATGTACACTCGGATACCATAGTCTCTAGCTCACTCATTAACACAAGTAATGTACACTCGGATACCATAGTCTCTAGCTCACTCATTAACACAAGTAATGTACACTCGGATACCATAGTCTCTAGCTCACTCATTAACACAAGTAATGTACACTCGGATACCATAGTCTCTAGCTCACTCATTAACACAAGTAATGTACACTCGGATACCATAGTCTCTAGCTCACTCATTAACACAAGTAATGTACACTCGGATACCATAGTCTCTAGCTCACTCATTAACACAAGTAATGTACACTCGGATACCATAGTCTCTAGCTCACTCATTAACACAAGTAATGTACACTCGGATACCATAGTCTCTAGCTCACTCATTAACACAAGTAATGTACACTCGGATACCATAGTCTCTAGCTCACTCATTAACACAAGTAATGTACACTCGGATACCATAGTCTCTAGCTCACTCATTAACACAAGTAATGTACACTCGGATACCATAGTCTCTAGCTCACTCATTAACACAAGTAATGTACACTCGGATACCATAGTCTCTAGCTCACTCATTAACACAAGTAATGTACACTCGGATACCATAGTCTCTAGCTCACTCATTAACACAAGTAATGTACACTCGGATACCATAGTCTCTAGCTCACTCATTAACACAAGTAATGTACACTCGGATACCATAGTCTCTAGCTCACTCATTAACACAAGTAATGTACACTCGGATACCATAGTCTCTAGCCCACTCATTAACACAAGTAATGTACACTCGGATACCATAGTCTCTAGCCCACTCATTAACACAAGTAATGTAGCTCACTCATTAACACAAGTAATGTACACTCGGATACCATAGTCTCTAGCTCACTCATTAACACAAGTAATGTACACTCGGATACCATAGTCTCTAGCTCACTCATTAACACAAGTAATGTACACTCGGATACCATAGTCTCTAGCTCACTCATTAACACAAGTAATGTACACTCGGATACCATAGTCTCTAGCTCACTCATTAACACAAGTAATGTACACTCGGATACCATAGTCTCTAGCTCACTCATTAACACAAGTAATGTACACTCGGATACCATAGTCTCTAGCTCACTCATTAACACAAGTAATGTACACTCGGATACCATAGTCTCTAGCTCACTCATTAACACAAGTAATGTACACTCGGATACCATAGTCTCTAGCCCACTCATTAACACAAGTAATGTACACTCGGATACCATAGTCTCTAGCTCACTCATTAACACAAGTAATGTACACTCGGATACCATAGTCTCTAGCTCACTCATTAACACAAGTAATGTACACTCGGATACCATAGTCTCTAGCTCACTCATTAACACAAGTAATGTACACTCGGATACCATAGTCTCTAGCTCACTCATTAACACAAGTAATGTACACTCGGATACCATAGTCTCTAGCTCACTCATTAACACAAGTAATGTACACTCGGATACCATAGTCTCTAGCTCACTCATTAACACAAGTAATGTACACTCGGATACCATAGTCTCTAGCTCACTCATTAACACAAGTAATGTACACTCGGATACCATAGTCTCTAGCTCACTCATTAACACAAGTAATGTACACTCGGATACCATAGTCTCTAGCTCACTCATTAACACAAGTAATGTACACTCGGATACCATAGTCTCTAGCTCACTCATTAACACAAGTAATGTACACTCGGATACCATAGTCTCTAGCTCACTCATTAACACAAGTAATGTACACTCGGATACCATAGTCTCTAGCTCACTCATTAACACAAGTAATGTACACTCGGATACCATAGTCTCTAGCTCACTCATTAACACAAGTAATGTACACTCGGATACCATAGTCTCTAGCTCACTCATTAACACAAGTAATGTACACTCGGATACCATAGTCTCTAGCTCACTCATTAACACAAGTAATGTACACTCGGATACCATAGTCTCTAGCTCACTCATTAACACAAGTAATGTACACTCGGATACCATAGTCTCTAGCTCACTCATTAACACAAGTAATGTACACTCGGATACCATAGTCTCTAGCTCACTCATTAACACAAGTAATGTACACTCGGATACCATAGTCTCTAGCTCACTCATTAACACAAGTAATGTACACTCGGATACCATAGTCTCTAGCTCACTCATTAACACAAGTAATGTACACTCGGATACCATAGTCTCTAGCTCACTCATTAACACAAGTAATGTACACTCGGATACCATAGTCTCTAGCTCACTCATTAACACAAGTAATGTACACTCGGATACCATAGTCTCTAGCTCACTCATTAACACAAGTAATGTACACTCGGATACCATAGTCTCTAGCTCACTCATTAACACAAGTAATGTACACTCGGATACCATAGTCTCTAGCTCACTCATTAACACAAGTAATGTACACTCGGATACCATAGTCTCTAGCTCACTCATTAACACAAGTAATGTACACTCGGATACCATAGTCTCTAGCTCACTCATTAACACAAGTAATGTACACTCGGATACCATAGTCTCTAGCTCACTCATTAACACAAGTAATGTACACTCGGATACCATAGTCTCTAGCTCACTCATTAACACAAGTAATGTACACTCGGATACCATAGTCTCTAGCTCACTCATTAACACAAGTAATGTACACTCGGATACCATAGTCTCTAGCTCACTCATTAACACAAGTAATGTACACTCGGATACCATAGTCTCTAGCTCACTCATTAACACAAGTAATGTACACTCGGATACCATAGTCTCTAGCTCACTCATTAACACAAGTAATGTACACTCGGATACCATAGTCTCTAGCTCACTCATTAACACAAGTAATGTACACTCGGATACCATAGTCTCTAGCTCACTCATTAACACAAGTAATGTACACTCGGATACCATAGTCTCTAGCTCACTCATTAACACAAGTAATGTACACTCGGATACCATAGTCTCTAGCTCACTCATTAACACAAGTAATGTACACTCGGATACCATAGTCTCTAGCTCACTCATTAACACAAGTAATGTACCATAGTCTCTAGCTCACTCATTAACACAAGTAATGTACACTCGGATACCATAGTCTCTAGCTCACTCATTAACACAAGTAATGTACACTCGGATACCATAGTCTCTAGCTCACTCATTAACACAAGTAATGTACACTCGGATACCATAGTCTCTAGCTCACTCATTAACACAAGTAATGTACACTCGGATACCATAGTCTCTAGCTCACTCATTAACACAAGTAATGTACACTCGGATACCATAGTCTCTAGCTCACTCATTAACACAAGTAATGTACACTCGGATACCATAGTCTCTAGCTCACTCATTAACACAAGTAATGTACACTCGGATACCATAGTCTCTAGCTCTAATGTACACTCGGATACATAGTCTCTAGCCCACTCATTAACACAAGTAATGTACACTCGGATACCATAGTCTCTAGCTCACTCATTAACACAAGTAATGTACACTCGGATACCATACTGTCTAGCCCACTCATTAACCACAGTACTCGGATACCATAGCTCACTCATCAACACAAGTAATGTACACTCGCATACCATAGTCTCTCGATCACTCATTAGCACATCTAATGCACACTCGGATACCATAGTCTCTAGCCATCGGATAACACAAGTAATGTACACTCGGATACCATAGTCTCTAGCTCACTCATTAACACAAGTAATGTACACTCGGATACCATAGTCTCTAGCTCACTCATTAACACAAGTAATGTACACTCGGATACCATAGTCTCTAGCTCACTCATTAACACAAGTAATGTACACTCGGATACCATAGTCTCTAGCTCACTCATTAACACAAGTAATGTACACTCGGATACCATAGTCTCTAGCTCACTCATTAACACAAGTAATGTACACTCGGATACCATAGTCTCTAGCTCACTCATTAACACAAGTAATGTACACTCGGATACCATAGTCTCTAGCTCACTCATTAACACAAGTAATGTACACTCGGATACCATAGTCTCTAGCTCACTCATTAACACAAGTAATGTACACTCGGATACCATAGTCTCTAGCTCACTCATTAACACAAGTAATGTACACTCGGATACCATAGTCTCTAGCTCACTCATTAACACAAGTAATGTACACTCGGATACCATAGTCTCTAGCTCACTCATTAACACAAGTAATGTACACTCGGATACCATAGTCTCTAGCTCACTCATTAACACAAGTAATGTACACTCGGATACCATAGTCTCTAGCTCACTCATTAACACAAGTAATGTACACTCGGATACCATAGTCTCTAGCTCACTCATTAACACAAGTAATGTACACTCGGATACCATAGTCTCTAGCTCACTCATTAACACAAGTAATGTACACTCGGATACCATAGTCTCTAGCTCACTCATTAACACAAGTAATGTACACTCGGATACCATAGTCTCTAGCTCACTCATTAACACAAGTAATGTACACTCGGATACCATAGTCTCTAGCTCACTCATTAACACAAGTAATGTACACTCGGATACCATAGTCTCTAGCTCACTCATTAACACAAGTAATGTACACTCGGATACCATAGTCTCTAGCTCACTCATTAACACAAGTAATGTACACTCGGATACCATAGTCTCTAGCTCACTCATTAACACAAGTAATGTACACTCGGATACCATAGTCTCTAGCTCACTCATTAACACAAGTAATGTACACTCGGATACCATAGTCTCTAGCTCACTCATTAACACAAGTAATGTACACTCGGATACCATAGTCTCTAGCTCACTCATTAACACAAGTAATGTACACTCGGATACCATAGTCTCTAGCTCACTCATTAACACACAAGTAATGTACACTCGGATACCATAGTCTCTAGCTCACTCATTAACACAAGTAATGTACACTCGGATACCATAGTCTCTAGCTCACTCATTAACACAAGTAATGTACACTCGGATACCATAGTCTCTAGCTCACTCATTAACACAAGTAATGTACACTCGGATACCATAGTCTCTAGCTCACTCATTAACACAAGTAATGTACACTCGGATACCATAGTCTCTAGCTCACTCATTAACACAAGTAATGTACACTCGGATACCATAGTCTCTAGCTCACTCATTAACACAAGTAATGTACACTCGGATACCATAGTCTCTAGCTCACTCATTAACACAAGTAATGTACACTCGGATACCATAGTCTCTAGCTCACTCATTAACACAAGTAATGTACACTCGGATACCATAGTCTCTAGCCCACTCATTAACACAAGTAATGTACACTCGGATACCATAGTCTCTAGCTCACTCATTAACACAAGTAATGTACACTCGGATACCATAGTCTCTAGCTCACTCATTAACACAAGTAATGTACACTCGGATACCATAGTCTCTAGCTCACTCATTAACACAAGTAATGTACACTCGGATACCATAGTCTCTAGCTCACTCATTAACACAAGTAATGATTAACACAAGTAATGTACACTCGGATACCATAGTCTCTAGCTCACTCATTAACACAAGTAATGTACACTCGGATACCATAGTCTCTAGCCCACTCATTAACACAAGTAATGTACACTCGGATACCATAGTCTCTAGCTCACTCATTAACACAAGTAATGTACACTCGGATACCATAGTCTCTAGCTCACTCATTAACACAAGTAATGTACACTCGGATACCATAGTCTCTAGCTCACTCATTAACACAAGTAATGTACACTCGGATACCATAGTCTCTAGCTCACTCATTAACACAAGTAATGTACACTCGGATACCATAGTCTCTAGCTCACTCATTAACACAAGTAATGTACACTCGGATACCATAGTCTCTAGCTCACTCATTAACACAAGTAATGTACACTCGGATACCATAGTCTCTAGCTCACTCATTAACACAAGTAATGTACACTCGGATACCATAGTCTCTAGCTCACTCATTAACACAAGTAATGTACACTCGGATACCATAGTCTCTAGCTCACTCATTAACACAAGTAATGTACACTCGGATACCATAGTCTCTAGCTCACTCATTAACGTTCGTGGATCATCCTTAATAAAGATTTCCAATTGAGCGAGTTTTTTCTTGACTCCTTTCTCCCTCATGTTTAGCCCCATTGCTTTTCTAATTTTAAGACGTTCGCCCCATTATTTTGATGATTTTAAGAACTTTCAACCTATTTCTGTCAATTTTAAGACCTTTCGTACAATTTAGGTGTCGATTTTATCCTGGCGAGCGATAGCGAGCCTGTAATTTAAGAGGAACCGGCTTTCAGCCGGGACATTTTTCTGCCGAAAAATGTACAAATTTATCTTGAAAGGTGCTCAAGGGGGTGTAATCTTAAGCTTGATGGATATCTAGAGACCAAACTAAAAACTTCCCCTTAAGTTGTTCTGTTTGCAATTATTACTCTTTGGAATGAGTTTTTTATATACTAACCTTTCAATAATTCGCATATTATAGTTTTATCATTGATGTATAGACACCTATAGTCATAAATTCGTTTCCAGAGATATACTTCCATAAATAGAAATAGGTGAAGTGCCCTAATATTTATGAGTGGCCTAGAGACTATGGTATCCGACTGTACATTAGGGTTATACAATTATGGATTGATGTGTCTTGATAATTAAGCAAATGTATATTAAAATCAGACATAGTGTAGCATGGACTATTATTGCTGGTCATTATCTCTATTACTAACTCACTGAAGGAGTCATGACATAGAGCGAATTGTGAATTGACCACTTGCGAGTTTCAGGCTATAAGGAAGTTAGAGCCGTAAACATGGATATTAAACAGAAATACAATAATATAGTAGATGTCTAATGGATAAAACCTATGTACAATTTTGTTGTATGTATTTTAGCTGATAATTGTGCTAAATATCAATGTAAAAAACGCCAACTTCCTTATAGCCTGAAACTCGCAAGTGGTCAATTGGAGGGTCGGTAGATCATACCAACAACAAACCTTCTATTATTACTATGAACCTCTACGAAAATGGTTTCGACGTTTACCCCCATCCAGGTGTCAATATTTTCCTGGCGAGTGGTAACGAGCCAGCATATACTGTATATATTTTTGTTTTGACAGCAAGCTAAATGTGTACATTTTTCGATAGAAAAATGTCTTCGGCGAAGCCGGATTTCTCCATACAATGCTGGCTCGCTATCGCTCGCCAGGAAGAAATCGACACCTGGATGGGTATAAACGTCTTAAAACAGCTGGCTGAATGGGGCCGAATGGATACAAGCCAGGGAAAGAAAGAAAAGGAGAAAAAGATAAAAAAAAAAGCCGGTGACCCCCCTTAATATGATAGATATCAGATATATTATCGTTTACTCGGGTTTCAAATAGACCAATAATATTATTAATACAAGGGTCACCGTTTTTGTTTTTGTTTTTTCCTCTCCTCTTTTCTCTTTCCCTGGCTTGTATCCATTCGGCCCCAGTCAGCCAACTGTTTTAAGAAGTTTATCCCCATCCAGGTGTCGATTTCTTCCTGGCGAGCGAAAGCGAGCCAGCATTGAATGGAGATATCCGGTTTCGCCGGAGAAATTTTTCTATCGAAAAATGTACAAATTTAGCTTGCTGTCAAAACAAAAATATATATATGCTGGCTCGCAACCGCTCGCCAGGAAAATATTGACACCTGAATCGGGGTAAACGTTTTAAAACAGTAGGCTGAATGGGGCAGAATGGATACAAGCCAAAGAGAGTGGGAGAGATAAAGAAAAAAAGTGAGGTGGGCTCCCTTAAGACACTGATCCGTGAAAGCATCTACAAGTAATGGTAGACTCCGAATATTGAATGATAAAAGCTTGAGGTTTCTTGGTAGTGTTTCATTTCGTTCATCACTTAAGAATATATAACAACACTTACTGTAGGTTCATTTAGGATTTGAGGCATTAATTCTGATTCATTATTGTCACAGTCTCGGAGATTATCATTATTTAAAAGAAAGGGGTTAAATTTCAGGTTACGTAATACATGTAATGAGTATTTATGAAAGTTGTTATTAACCCCTTCTATACCGATGTCGTCTTTTGTGTTATATTTCAGCTACATTTAGACGATTTTATTAAGCTTAGGAAGGATATATGGATTAATTGAGATAGCCTGCAGCCTTTAAATGAGTAGACGTCCATCCTAAGCTGAATATAATCGTCTAATAGTTGCCAGAATATAATGAAAAAGACGTCGCCGGTACAGAAGGGGTTAAGAAAATTATTATTTAAATGATCTCGTAGTGTATTGCACATTGGGACCGTGAGACCGAAGCATCGCACCATGAACATCGGGATGAATTGCACAGGATATCTTCATCTTTACGGTTATATATATGTTTATCTGTCTTGTTATAAACAAAATATAATTAAGGTGGCGTCTATGTGAATTTGTGTTCTAAACTGTCCTTGCTTTGAATTTTAATTGGTGTGGAATAAATTGGTACTGACGGCACCCCGGTGTTGCATACACTTCCCAGGATGTATGGCGAAATCACACCACCGATTATTCATGAAAATTAGGTTTAGTAATCTCTCTCTCTCTCTCTCTCTAGTGGTATTCATATTGATTTTCTGAGCAAGTTGCAAATTGAATGCAGTGGCGTTTTCCGTTTTGTGTCAGTGTGTTTAGAAAGTGTCCCCTGGCCCCGTTGACAAGGTTTGACAAATCATTAACCTTGCACTTTCTCGCGGAATATGCACTGCCTTGTATTCAGTGCGTAAAACGAGGCCCCAACAGTCTCACGGCTTAAGGGGAGACAGACCTGTTTTTTGGCCTATAAATTCATTCATTCATAAATTCTTAGTTTCCTCGCTAGACATCCCTCAAACTTAGAAAAAAAACATCCCATAGACACCCCCTCAAGATGAATTTGTAAATTTTTCGGTAGAAAAATATCCCTCTTCCAATTACAGGCTCGCTATCGCTCGCCAGGAAAAAATCGACACCTAAATGGCACGAAGGGTCCTAATATTGACAAAGAAATGGGGTGAAAGGTCATAAAATCCCCAAACTAATGGAACCAACGTCTTAAAATCTCAAAACTAGTGGGGCTAAACATTAGGGAGAAGGGGGTCCAGAAAAATGGTCTTCCTCCCCTTAATGGCAAGCAGGGAGGGGATCATATATATGCGTGCCGTACACCCATTTATAATGGAAAGTCGGCGCTAACTGGTTTACATTAGTCTACGAATGACTTGCGTCGTAGATCGTTGCATATTGAAAGTCATGGATATATTTTTGTGTTTATGCTCTGTCATACTTGTTCACTGCAACATATACCACACTGTATTATCTATAATGCAGGGAAGTATATTAAACGGAACAACACGTGGAGTATGTAAAGATGTCATAACTAACTCTAGTGTGCCGTAGCCAATCCGTTCTTGCATGAATTACGGTATAGGGAGGGATGTGTTATTATTCTTGATAAAGGAAACTTTGGTGATAATTGAGTGACAGTTTTATATGGGTGTCACACTTTGTGTAATGGCATCATTATATGTTATTAAACACACACACATATCCTCCTCTCACGCACATCCTCCACACACACACACACACACACACAAGCATACGTACAATCTCTACACACACATCGTCTCTCTACGGCACACACACAGCCTCTCTCCAGAAATACACAAGCATATTACAACACACACAAACGTACAACCTCTACACACACATAGTCTCTCTACACACACAGCTTATCTCCATAAATACACAAGCTTAAACAACATAATAAATAAACACAAACACACACACATACAACCTCTACATACACATAGTCTCTCAATACACACAGCCACTCTCCATAAAAACACAAGCATCACACTCGGATAGGCAGTTTCCTCACACATACAAATAGACACACAAACATACACATACATTCACGTACAGCCTCCACCCCTTCTCCCCTCCAATACACACATACACATACACACAAACACACAGCTTCATCACTCACACAGCTTCATCACTCACACAGCTTCATCACTCACACAGCTTCATCACACACACAGCTTCATCATTCACACAGCTTCATCACTCACACAGCTTCATCACACAAACAGCTTCATCACTCACACAGCTTCATCACTCACACAGCATCATCACTCACACAGCTTCATCATTCACACAGCTTCATCACACACACAGCTTCATCACACACACAGCTTCATATCACTCACACAGCTTCATCACTCACACAGCTTCATCACTCACACAGCTTCATCATTCACACAGCTTCATCACTCACACAGCTTCATCACTCACACAGCTTCATCATTCACACAGCTTCATCACTCACACAACTTCATCACTCACACAGCTTCATCATTCACACAGCTTCATCACACACACAACTTCATCACACACACAGCTTCATATCACTCACACAGCTTCATCATTCACACAGCTTCATCACTCACACAGCTTCATCACTCACACAGCTTCATCCCTCACACAGCTTCATCACTCACACAGATTCATCACTCACACAGCTTCATCACACACAGCTTCATCACTCACACAGCTTCATCACACACACAACTTCATCACTCAAACAGCTTCATCACTCACACAGCTTCATCACTCACACAGCTTCATCACACACACAGCTTCATCACTCACACATCTTCATCATTCACACAGCTTCATCACTCACACAGCTTCATCACTCACACAGCTTCATCACTCACACAGCTTCATCACATAAACAGCTTCATCACTCACACAGCTTCATCACTCACACAGCATCATCACTCACACAGCTTCATCATTCACACAGCTTCATCACTCACACAGCTTCATCACACACACAGCTTCATATCACTCACACAGCTTCATCACTCACACAGCTTCATCACTCACACAGATTCATCATTCACACAGCTTAATCACTCACACAACTTCATCACTCACACAGCTTCATCATTCACACAGCTTCATCACTCACACAACTTCATCACACACACAGCTTCATATCACTCACACAGCTTCATCACTCACACAGCTTCATCATTCACACAGTTTCATCACTCACACAGCTTCATCACTCACACAGCTTCATCACTCACACAGCTTCATCACTCACACAGCTTCATCA
The DNA here is from genome assembly GCA_032716605.1 of Paralithodes platypus. Classification (NCBI taxonomy): domain Eukaryota; kingdom Metazoa; phylum Arthropoda; class Malacostraca; order Decapoda; family Lithodidae; genus Paralithodes; species Paralithodes platypus. Next base: position 40,654,109 of record CM064521.1, read on the forward strand.
CTCACACATCTTCATCACACACACAGCTTCATCACACACACAGCTTCATATCACTCACACAGCTTCATCACTCACACAGCTTCATCACTCACACAGCTTCATCATTCACACAGCTTCATCACTCACACAGCTTCATCACTCACACAGCTTCTTCATTCACACAGCTTCATCACTCACACAACTTCATCACTCACACAGCTTCATCATTCACACAGCTTCATCACACACACAACTTCATCACACACACAGCTTCATATCACTCACACAGCTTCATCATTCACACAGCTTCATCACTCACACAGCTTCATCACTCACACAGCTTCATCCCTCACACAGCTTCATCACTCACACAGATTCATCACTCACACAGCTTCATCACACACAGCTTCATCACTCACACAGCTTCATCACACACACAACTTCATCACTCACACAGCTTCATCACTCACACAGCTTCATCACTCACACAGCTTCATCACACACACAGCTTCATCACTCACACATCTTCATCATTCACACAGCTTCATCACTCACACAGCTTCATCACTCACACAGCTTCATCACTCACACAGCTTCATCACATAAACAGCTTCATCACTCACACAGCTTCATCACTCACACAGCATCATCACTCACACAGCTTCATCATTCACACAGCTTCATCACTCACACAGCTTCATCACACACACAGCTTCATATCACTCACACAGCTTCATCACTCACACAGCTTCATCACTCACACAGATTCATCATTCACACAGCTTCATCACTCACACAACTTCATCACTCACACAGCTTCATCATTCACACAGCTTCATCACTCACACAACTTCATCACACACACAGCTTCATCACACACACAGCTTCATCACTCACACAGATTCATCACTCACACAGCTTCATCATTCACACAGTTTCATCACTCACACAGCTTCATCACTCACACAGCTTCATCACTCACACAGCTTCATCACTCACACAGCTTCATCACTCACCCAGCTTCATCACACACACAGCTTCATCACTCACACACCTTCATCACTCACACAGCTTCATCACTCACACAGCTTCATCACTCACACGGATTCATCACTCACACAGATTCATCACTCATACAGCTTCATCACTCACACAGCTCACTCATCACAGGCTTCATAGCTCACCATTACACACACAGCTTCATCACTCACACAGCTTCATCCCTCACACAGCTTCATCACTCACACAGCTTCATCACTCACATAGCTTCATCACACACAGCTTCATCACACACACAGCTTCATCACTCACACAGCTTCATCATTCACACAGCTTCATCACTCACACAGCTTCATCACTCACACAGCTTCATCACACACACAGCTTCATCACTCACACAGCTTCATCACTCACACAGCACCATCACTCACACAGCTTCATCATTTACACAGCTTCATCACTCACACAGCTTCATCACACACACAGCTTCATATCACTCACACAGCTTCATCACTCACACAGCTTCATCACTCACACAGCTTCATCATTCACACAGCTTCATCACTCACACAAATTCATCACTCACACAGCTACATCAATCACACAGCTTCATCACTCACACAGCTTAATCACACACACAACTTCATCACTCACACAGCTTCATCATTCGCACAGCTTCATCACACACACAGCTTCATCACTCACACAGCTTCATCACTCACACAGCTTCATCACTCACACAGCTTCATCACACATACAGCTTCATCATTCACACAGCTTCATCACACATACAGCTTCATCATTCACACAGCTTCATCACTCACACAGCTTCATCACTCACACAGCTTCATCACACACACAGCTTAATCATTCAAACAGCTTCATCATTCACACAGCTTCATCACACACACATCTTCATCACTCACACACCTTCATCACTCACACAGCTTCATCAAACACACAGCTTCATCACACACACAGCCTCATCACTCACACAACAGCAGCCCACTCATCCACACAAGTTCACTCACAGCATAGTCACAAGCTCATCACTCACACAGCTCATCACACACACAGCTTCATCACTCACACAGCTTCATCACTCACACAGCTTCATCACACACACAGCACATTCACACAAGATCACACTCATCATTCACACAGCTTCATCACTCACACAGCTTCATCATTCACACAGCTTCATCACTCACACAAATTCATCACTCCCACAGCTTCATCATTCACACAGCTTCATCACTCACACAGCTTAATCACACACACAACTTCATCACTCACACAGTTTCACCACACACACAGCTTCATCACACACACAGCTTCATCACATACACAGCTTCATCACTCACACAGCTTCATCATTCACACAGCTTCATCACTCACACAGCTTCACAGCGCTCACACAGCTTCATCACTCACACAGCTTCATCACACCAGCACACTCACTCACACAATCATCACTCACACAGCTTCATCACTCATACAGCTTCATCACTCACACAGCTTAATCACACACACAGCTTCATCACTCACACAGCTTCATCACTCACACAGCTTCATCACTCACACAGCTTCATCACACACACAGCTTCATCACTCACACACCTTCATCACTCACACAGCTTCATCACTCACACAGCTTCATCACTCACACAGCTTCATGACTCATACAATTTCATCACTCACACAGCTTCATCACAAACACAGCTTCATCACTCGCACAGCTTTATCACTCACACAGCTTCATCACTCACACAGCTTCATCAATCACACAGCTTCATCACACACACAGTTCATACCTCACTCATTCACACAACTCATCACACAGCTTCATCACTCACACAGCTTCATCACTCACACAGCTTCATCACTCACACAGCTTCATCACACACACAGCTTCATCACTCACACATCTTCATCACTCACACAGCTTCATCACTCACACAGCTTCATCACTCACACAGCTTCATCACTCACACAACTTCATCACTCACACAGCTTCATCACTCACACAGCTTCATCACACACAGCTTCATCACTCACACAGCTTCATCACTCACACATCATCATCACTCACACAGCTTCATCATTCACACAGCTTCATCACTCACACAGCTTCATCACACACTCAGCTTCATCACTCACACATCTTCATCACTAAAACAGCTTCATCACTCACACAACTTCATCACTCACACAGCTTCATCACTCACACAGCTTCATCACTCACACAGCTTCATCACTCACACAGCTTCATCACTCACACAGCTTCATCACTCACACAGCTTCATCACACACACAGCTTCATCACTCACACAGCTTCATCACTCACACAGCTTCATCACTCACACAGCTTCAACACAGCTTCATCACTCACCATAATCACTAGCTTCACTCATCAACACAAGCTCACTCACACAGCTTCATCACTCACACAGCTTCATCACCACAGTCACTAACCCACACAGCTTCATCACTCACACAGCTTCATCACTCACACAGCTTCATCACACACAGCTTCACTCATTCACACAATCATCACTCCCAGCTTACTCATTCACACAGCTTCATCACACCACAAGCTTCATCACACACACAACTCACACACTTCATCACTCACACAGCTTTCACTCACACCACAGCTTCATCACCCATCACTCACACAAGCTTCATCACTCACACATTGTCACACATCCTTCATCACACACATCATCACACACTCAGCTTCATCACTCACACATCTTCATCACTCACAAACTAAACAGTCACAGCTCACTCACTCACACAACTCATCACACACAGCTTCATCACTCACACAGCTCACTCATCACACAACTTCATCACTAGTCCAGCTCACTCATACAGCTCATCACTCACACAGCTTCATCACTCACACAAGCTTCATCACTCACACTCACAGCATCATCACAACTTCACATCATTCACACACAGCTTCATCAACACAGCTCATCTACACACAGCTTCATATCACTCACACAGCTTCATCACTCACACAGCTTCATCATTCACACAGCTTCATCACTCACACAGCTTAATCACACACACAACTTCATCATTCACACAGCTTCATCATTCACACAGCTTCATCACACACACAGCTTCATCACTCACACAGCTTCATCATTCACACAGCTTCATCACTCACACAGCTTCATCACACACACAGCATCATCATTCACACAGTTTCATCACACACAGCTTCATCATTCACACAGCTTCATCACTCACACAGCTTCATCACTCACACAGCTTCATCACACACACAGCTTTATCATTCACACAGCTTCATCATTCACACAGCTTCATCACACACACATCTTCATCACTCACACAGCTTCATCACTCACACAGCTTCAACAAACACACAGCTTCATCACACACACAGCCTCATCACTCACACAGCTTCATCATTCACACAGCTTTATCACTCACACAGCTTTATCACACACACAGCTTCATCACTCTCACAGCTTCATCACTCACACAGCCTCATCACACACACAGCTCCATCATTCACACAACTTCATCACTCACACAGCTTCATCATTCACACAGCTTCATCATTCACACAGCTTCATCACTCACACAGCTTCATCACTCACACAGCTTCATCATTCACACAACTTCATCACTCACACAGCCTCATCACTCACACGGCTTCATCATTCACACAGCTTCATCACTCACACAGCTTCATCACACACACAGCTTCATCACACACACAGCTCCATCACTCACACAGCTTCATCACACACACAGCTTCATCACTCACACAGCTTCATCATTCACACAGCTTCATCACTGACACAGCTTCATCATTCACACAACTTCATCACTCACACAGCTTCATCACTCACACAGCTTCATCACTCATACAGCTTCATCACTCACACAGCTTCATCACATACACAGCTTCATCACTCACACAGCTTCATCACTCACCATCGTACGATAACTTTCACTTTAAACTTTACTAGTAACGAACCAAATAGTAGCATCGAAAAAGTCCCTAATTTCAAGAAAGCAAACTTTCATAAACTTAGAGCTATGTTTAAAGAAACTGACTGGAGCTTTTTAATTAACAATAACGACATAAATACATCTTGGAAGTTATTCGAAACCACTTACCTAAAAGCAGTGCAAGACTGCATACCATCGAAAATACGGCGTCCAGGCCATAATAATAAGCCCAAATGGTGGAATAAAGATATTTCAAACTGCCTGCTTGCTAAAAAAAATGTGCTAATGATAGATTAAAATCCTCACAAAATGACGAAGAACGGGTGAAATTTGTAGAGCTACGACGCAAAGCCAAAAAGTAAATTAAGCAAAGTAAAAAGACTCTAGAGTTACATATTGCGAAGAGAAACAAACCCGAAAGAATTCTATAGTTATATCAGAAAGAAAAAAGTAGTTACTTCAACTGTTGGACCGTTAGTCGATGAAAATGGAGAATACACCAAAGACGAAGTACAAATGAGTAATGCCCTCAATACCTTCTTTGCATCAGTTTTTACAACAGAAGACCTCAGTGATATCCCTACACCATCGCCGATTCAGATTGATAATTCAGATGTTCTAAGCAATATCACCGTTACAGAGAGAGAATTATTGAATTGTTTAGATAAACTCAAGGTAAATAAAACGCCTGGACCTGATACAATCTCGCCTAGAGTTCTAAAGGAAGCTAAGGATGAGCTCTCCAAACCACTGACATTACTATTCAATAAATCCTTGCAGTCTGGAAATATGCCTGATCAGTGGAAGATAGCCAACGTAACACCGATATTCAAAAAAGGCAGCAAATCCCTACCCTGTAACTATCGTCCAATTAGCTTAACCTCAGTTGTATGTAAAATGCTAGAAATGGTCATAAGAGACAGACTCGTAAATCACTTAGAGGAAAATAACATACTTAAAGATACTCAACACGGCTTTCGTAAAAAACGTTCCTGTTTAACAAACCTCTTAGACTTCTTCCATGATATCCTCAACCTCTACGATGAGAGTAAAGCTGTAGATATTATATACCTTGATTTTCAAAAGGCCTTTGACAAAGTTCCCCACAAACGTTTACTGCTAAAACTAAAAGCGCATGGAATACAAGACGGTCTGTTGAAATGGATAGAAAATTGGCTCAGCGACAGAAAGCAAAGAGTAGTCATAAACGGTAAGGCATCTAAATGGACCAATGTAAGTAGCGGGGTACCCCAGGGATCGGTACTAGGACCAATTCTCTTTCTAATTTACATCAACGACATAGATGAGGGTCTCACCTGTACAATCTCAAAATTTGCTGACGATACAAAAATTGCAAATAGCGTACTCTCAAAAGATCAAGTTGACGATATGCAACACAATCTAGATAAATTGTCACATTGGGCCCAAATTTGGCAAATGAGTTTCAATGCGGATAAATGTAAAGTACTACATATCGGATACCTAAATGAGAAAGCAAACTATTCGATGAATGGCACTCAGCTTAAGAATGTAAACAGAGAAACCGATCTGGGAGTAACAATATCGAGTAACCTAAAACCGAGTCAACAATGTTCAGAAGTTGTTAAGAAGGCAAACAAAATAATTGGTTTTATAGGCAGGTCATTTGAGCATAAATCCAAAGACGTTATCCTAACCCTTTACAATTCCTTAGTCCGCCCTCTTCTGGAATACTGCGTTCAATGCTGGTGCCCTTATTACCAAAAAGACATAAACAAGCTAGAACGAGTTCAACGTAGAGTTACCAAAATGATACCTAGCCTAAAGAACAAACCATACGAAGAGCGTCTTAGAGAATTAAATCTATTTCCTTTAACCCAGCGCAGATTAAGAGGTGACTTAATTCAAGTGTTCAAAATCATCAAAGGCATCGACAATATGAACTGTAGTAAGTACTTCACTATCGACCAATCTAATTACACGTGGGGAAACGGTTGCAAAATTATTGGTAAATCTTTTAACTCACACGAATCTAAGAATTTCTTCTTCAATCGAGTTGTCAACTTGTGGAATGGGCTTCCCCGAGACGTTATAGACTGCAGCACCGTTGATTCATTTAAACTGCACCTAGACAAATATCTCGCATCAAACCCGCGACGGACTGCGTTTGTAAATGAATAACTTTTTTTATCCTCCCCTCAGTTACTAACCCATATGTCCCCTACTAACTTCCTAGTCCTGCCACGGACATTAGTTCCAGGGCAGTAGTTCCCTTTCCAATGTTCCCTTACCCACTCTAAACCACTGTTTAGACACTTGATCCTCAGTGTTTTGGAGGACAAGCAGCCTAGAAGGGTCACTAGACCTGTTGTTGCTTGATTTCCTTTGTACTCCTTTGTACTCCTTTGTACTCACACAGCTTCATCACTCACACAGCTTCATCACACACACAGCTTCATCACTCACACAGCTTCATCACTCACACGACTACGGCACACTGGTGAATGCTGTCCACTACAAGCGGTACTCCATGTCGCTCATATTATCACTTTTGGAAGTTTTTTAGATGCAGTTTTCGGCCGCATTCTTATACCATGCATTTTGCAGTATTATAATATTTCATTATTATCTCTCTGATAACTGTAGGGGGTATTTGTTAAACTATTTTTTAGTTGTATTGATTATTTGCTTGTGAAGAAACTAACAGATTTAGAGAAATTAGGTATACGCAGACAATATATTTTGGGTTTAAAGTTTTCAGGCCGACCGCAAATAATACATACCGTATGTATATAAATACAAATACTGTAGGTATGTATGTATGTATGAATATACTCAGGCACATATCCCACTAGGGGTGGCCGACTCGACATAGAGCCCCCGAACAGAAACAAAATTCAAGGGTTCTAATTCTCTGGGTCCGGGACCACTATCGCGTTCCCTCGCCCCTTTTTCTTTGTCTCAATGAGGCACAAGGTGAGGTGAGGAGGGTCCCTAGCCCACTGCCCCCAAATAATATAATAATAGTAGGCCTAGGTATATATAGGTTAAAAAATAACAAAAAAATATATATACCGGATACCATATATATAGATACTAATATATATATATATATATATACAGTATATATAATATATATATATATAATTATATATATATAATATATGTACACTGTAATTTATATATATATATATATTTTTTTCTTTTTCGAGTGCCTCCCTCAGAGTTCAAAGAATGTCAGGACCAAAATCAAGTGACGTTCGATCCAAAATGCCTGGACACAGAGTTTGAAGAAATCTAAGTTATAGGAAGAGGGAAAAACTGATTCTGGGAGAGAGTTCCAGAGCTCAGCTGTTGAAAAGAAGAAAGTCTGAGAGTAACGTTTCACTCTTGGGTTGGAGAGTTGCACAGAGTAGGGGTGGGATTGTGTTGCAAGATGGGTAGCACGTGGCCTACATAGAGGAGGTGGTATATACTGGGAGAGCTCTGAGGAACACTGATTATTATAGTAGCGATAGAATAGCGAGAGAGATGCAACATTGCGGCGGAGAAAGATAGATTACAGAGAGTTGGTGAGTGGACGGGAGTTAATGATACGAAAGGCCTTCCTTTCAACTTTGTCTAGGAGTGCTGTGTGAGAGGATCCTCCTCACACATGTGGACAAAATACTCAATACAAGGACGCACCGTGCCCCTGTATAGAGCAACACCTTCTTTGGTGTTGGTGTAGGTGGCTTCTTATTGATCATCTTCATTGCAGCTTTACTAATTTATGTTGCAGGGATGGATTGGCCTTCACAGAAGATGGCGATTTTAGGTGGCAAACTGTGTATTCTCTTCCCTGGTTACTGGTATCACAAAATATGCTATCCTGGGTGTTGGTGGTGTTGCAGATCTTATTTGGGGTGCGGTCATAACAATTTTATTTACTCAGGTTGGCTATCTTCAAATTGGTTCCCAGACAACATAAACAGTAGATCATTTCAACCAATAGATCACAACCAGACTCGATGAAACCTAGCTATAGCCACACTTAACCCAACTAATCTCACTAACCAACATTACTTACTGGTTTGTACGGGTTGATAACTACATGTTGAGTTGTCCGGTCACCCCTTAAATTAATCATAACATTATCTTGGTTTACTTACGCTTGTTCTAATGCTATCCACAATAAGGAGGAAGCATACAAACAGTACTGGTGCCTTCAAACTCATTAATCTCGAAATGTTTATGTTTTTGCCCAGAATCATGCCAAATCTGTTCTTTGACTTGCCAAAAACTCTTTCATCAACATTAAATGTAACAAACTTTCTAACTCTAGCTCTTCTCAAGATTTCTGGCATCTAGCCAAAAACCTCTCTAACAGTTTTACTTCCTTGTATTTCCATCCTCTTTTCCACACCAACTGTCACGTCTTCCTCTGACAAAGCTGAAATCTTCGCTCAAACTTTCACTAAAAACTCTACCTTGGATGATTCCGGTGCTATTCCTCCCTCTCACTTACATGTACCTAATATGTTAATCTCTTCTAAAGATGTACTTTCTACCCTCTCTGGGCTTAATACATAGGTGTAAGAACCAGATGGTGTTCTTCCTGATGTGCTAAAAAACTGTGCTTCTGTGCTGACTCCCTGCCTAGGCAAACTCTCTTCTCTGTCTTTCCTCTTACATTTTCCCTTCTTACTGGAAGTTTACTCTCCTATCTCTAGTTCTATTTCTAATATTCATTAATGATATTCTCAACTGTACCTCTAGTGACCTAGTCCTATCCACTCATATGCTGATGAATCTACCTTACACTATTAAACTAGTTTTCTACAACGTCCCTCCACGTAATCACTCCAAAATTCACTTGATGAGCTCATAGCACGCCTATCTTCTGATCTGTCAACTATTACCGATTGGGGCAGATAAAATCTTGTTACTTTCAATGCTTCTAAAACCCAATTTCTCCATCGATCCACCCATCATAATCTTCCACACGACCATTCCTCACTCTCCAACAACACACAGATCAACCCTTCATCTTCTATCTATATTCTAGGTGTCTCTTTTTCTTCTGATCTTTCTTGGAAATTCCATATCACCACTCTTACTAAAACAGCTTCCCAGAAGTTAGGTGTGTTCAACCGTCTACATGGGTTCTTCAACACCTCTCGCACAGCTTCTTGCTCTGTACAGGTGCACAATGCAATTATGTGTTGAGTATTGTTCACATGTGTGGAAAGGTTCCACCCATACTGCACTTCTCGAAAGGGTAGAGTCAAAAGTAATTTGTCTCATCAACTCACCTTCTCTTACTAATTCCCTACAATCTCTCACTATATGCCACAATGTTGCATCTCTTTCACTTTTCTACCGCTGTTACAAAAATCAAGGTTCTTCAGAGCTCTCTCAGTGTATACCTGCTCCCTCATGGAGAGTGGGTGGCCCCGCCTTTCAACACATTCCCACCTCTATTCAGTTCAACTCTCTAACCCAAGAGTGAACCAATTTTCCCAGCCTTTCTTCAACTCAACAAGTAAACTCTAGAACTTTCTCCCTCAATCTATCATTCCCTCATCCTGTGACTTAAACTACTTCAAGCTCCGTGTGTCTAGACATTTTGACTCTAACGTACCTTGAATTTGGTTTCCTGATTTTTGTATGCCTCGCTATCGTGTTCTTCCACTAATTAATCCCCCTAGATGACCATACAATTATTTATAAACATAGGCATGAACTTGTATTTGAAGTGCTAATATATTAAGGCGTTTATCAGGGGTACTTGGCTGGGAAAAAAAAAAAAGAGCATCAACAATATACACAAAATATAGTTTATTAATACAGCCATGAACATGTACAATTAACAAACAATTACAACCAAAACACACAGAATATATTATACTGTATAGTAGAAACATACACAACAATGTCTTAGTTTGGTAGTTGGGCTGGAGGAGTCTTTGGGGCGCATACTGTTAGCTGTAATAGTCCCACTGGGACCTCAGCACCAAGCTGGTAGCGTGAGGGGGAAGGGGTGTATGGGTGGCTTGGGACTTTGGTGTGCTGCTTCCTGCATCAGGGAGGGGTCAGTAACAAGGGGATAGGGGCGGTGGTCGAAGTCATGGAGACTCGGCATTAGCTACTGCTCCCGGAGTTACTGCTACTTCAGAAACAAGTTGTGTGGTAAGGAACAAAGGAACAAGGGTAGCCGAAGTTGTGGCGACCCTCAGTGTCCGCTACAATTTCAGAAAATACTGCTACTTTAGGATCAAGTGGTGGGGTCAGGAACAAGGAGACGGGGGCAGTGGCTGAAGTCATGGTGACTCTCGGCATCGGCTATTGCTGCAGGAATTATTGTTACTTCAGGAACAGCTACTTCAGGTATTACTGGTACTTCAGGAACAAAGAGCTTCAGGGATTGCTTCTATTTCAGAAACAAACTGCTTCAGGGATTATTGCTTCTTCATGAACAGGGCGGCCACTACCAGAGCTCGGACTCGGTCTAGGAGTCCGATACTAATGTACCTTCTCGCCAGTCTTGAAGGGCTCAGGGCAGCTCCTCTTTCCACTCTTGGCTGAGCTGCTCAAGGTAGTCGTCAGACTCGTCAGGGGTAATCAGTGTTTTTAGTGCACTTAGATTCAGGCACTCAGTGGGCAGTAAAGTATCTAGGGGTGGCTGTAGCAGACTAGAGGTTGTCTCCTTTACTTTTTCATAAGCAGGGTTGTCAGCCCTATGTCTGTCGTTCTTTGTTAAAAGACCTCTTAACCCCTTGAAGCTCTGACGTGTTTTAGAAGTTTATTTTGGCTATCATTAGATGATGTTATGCAGCTTAGGAAGGATCTGTGGGTATTAAAAGGGTAAATACTATCTCAATCAACCCTTTGACTTTAATATAATGTTACTAATCTGAATAAAATCGTCTAATAGTAGGCAGAAAACAGAACATAAACGCGTATTGGAGCTTGAAAGGGTTAAGTCGCCAGTGTCGTCCACCAGGCTAGAATGTTGCTGCTTAGGGAGGGGAGAGGGGCTAGTGCAAGTCCCGAAAGGAAAAGTAGACTTGTGGCAAGTCCTGAAAAATCTGAGCTTCTGTGGGCAAATCCGGGCCTAATTAGGCCCAGCCTGGGATTGAAGAGCCTTCCTGTGGTAATGGGCTGGACCAATCACAAGGCGAGACCTAATCCCCTGCTCAATGCCTTGATCTTGACTCGACCTGGTGCTGATAAAGGTTGGGAGTCTGTAGATGTTGCTTAGATTGGTCAATCATGGGTTGCAGCTTAATCTCCTGCTGATTCTCTGATCCTGGATCCGGGCTTTCCCCGGGTTGATGCTGGGGAAGGTTGGGGGTTTCCAATCTCAGCTCAATGAGGGGTATGGGAGTCGGGGAGGTGGCGGGGCGGTCGTTCTCCTGTAGGTACCTCATCAGCATCTCCTTCACTGTTGAGTTTGGTGGGACGTCAATTGTCGACCTTATCCGTGGGTGTTGTGTATCCTGGACCTGCGTGTCTTGCTTGTCGATCCGTGAGTGCTTTGTCTCCCGTGGGCGCTGTGTATCCGGGGCCTGGGTATTTTTAAGGGCTCGATCATCAGTGTTAATTACAGTCACTATCTTAATTTGGAACCTGTGTACAACCTTCCCTCAAAATAGAACAGAGAGGAGATTTTCCGTGTGTAGATGGTGAACTCAATGATATATACTTTCCAGTGTTAGGTGGGGACTTATGTCTTCGATCACTATTAGGGGAATTCACTATGGTCGGTCTCATACCACGTCCTTTAAGTTTTGTAGAGTTTGTAAGTTTTATGCGTGATATATGACTGACCAATAAATTGAAAATGTCGGGAAATTCAAATGACTGCGTGAGCTCGAGCAGTCCAATTCTTTTAAGGTTATTCATGATGGGAGTTGCTGCCACATTTTGTAACTACTAACTAAACGTTAATTGTTTTATACTACACAGCATTGTACTACATATCATTGTACGACACATGTAACTGCCATCCAGAATGTGTTAAATATTGTTAGTATGATATACTTTCTATTTACAGACAAGCAGACAGAGAAACAGGACATTAGAAAGACAGAATCATGCAGGCGATCACAGCGATCTTCTTCTTCTTCTTCCTCATTCACCTCCTCGTCCTCATCCTCGTCCTCTACCTCTTCTTCCTCCTCCTTATCCGCCACTTCCTGTTGTAGCTCCTCCACCTGGTGTTCCTCCCACGGTATGTTTCACGGCTGGCTGATCTGGGACGAGTCTTGGCACCTCTTGGATTAGAAATCACCAATTAAGAATAATGATTTTCACAATTTATCTGCAAATGTTAATAATGACAGTGTGTATGTGTGTGTGTGGGTGTGTGTGTGTATGTGTGTGTTTACTAAGAACACAGTGTACTGTATGTTGTCCGTGATAGTAGGCCTACGCCTATAAGCTTAATGGTTTTGTTTTACTGCTGTCCAATACATGCAATATGTTGATCTTTTCCTTTTTCTTCTAATTTGATGGATTTCATCTATATGTGACAGTATTCTGTAATTACTTACATTTGTGTGGCTACATGTGTGCGTGTGTCGGCATGCATATTTGTGCTTTTATGTGTGTACAATCCCATTCATAATAGGTGTTGATTACCTTGAGTATGTTTGTGTATGTGTTTGCTATATATCTGAAGGTGTGCACTAAATAGTCTATATAATTATGTGTGAAACTGCCTATGTGCTTGTATCTGGAGGATTGTCTCTATTTGCATATCAATTATTTAAGTCTATGCAATTTTATGACAGTATAATCAAGATAACGACCAGACTCTAATATTGTTCTTGGCCGCTTAAACTTATCTGTATGAGTGTGCAGTCCTTATATAACCTGGGAGACTAAGATTAAGACAGATACATAGGCTTCAGTGTATACTGTACATTTTGTGTAGTATTAGTAGAAAAGGTGATTACAATTATATACATAAATAATAATAGGAGTGCAACAATATTGAATGCATGGTTAGCCTACATATGTTGATTAATGCAAGCACTCTAAATATATATACATAAAGATAAAATCGAGTCTGTGGCAAGAGGTTTTTTGGGTTTTTCTATGTGAGTGAGGGAGACAAAAAACAGAACTGCCTGTAACTAGTACCTCCCCCAGCGTTGAAAGTGCCAGGGCCAAAATAAAGGGACGTTCGAGACAAAATGCCTGGACACATGGAGTTTGAATCAATTTAAGTCATAGGAAGAGGGAAAGACTAATTCTGGGAGAGAGTTCCAGAGCTCAGCGGTTGAATAGAAGAAGGATTGGGAGTATCATTTAACTTTTGAGTTAGAGAGTTGCACAGAGTAGGGGTGGGATTGTGTTGCAAGCTGGGTACTACCTTACCCTACGTAGAGGAGGTGGTATACTCTGGGAGAGCTCTGAGGAACACTGATTATTGTAGCAGCGATAGAATAGCGAGAGCGATGAAACATTGTGGCGAAGAGAGAAAGGTTGCAGAGAGTTGGTGAGTGGACGGGAGTTAATGATACGAAAGGCTTTCCTTTCTACTTTGTCTAGGAGTGCGGTGTGTGAGGATCCTTCCAACACATGTGAACAATACTCATTACAAGGACGTACTGTGCCCCTGTACAGAGCTAGGAAGCTATGCAGGGGTAAAGAACCCCTTGAAGCGGTTGAGCACACCCAGCTTCTGGAAGGCTGCCTTAGCAAGACTGGTAATATGGTCCTTCCATGAGAGAGCAGAAGAGAAAGAGACACCGAGAATATTGAGAGAAGATGAAGGATTGATTTTTGTATTGTTGAAGTATAAGGGATAGTCCTCTGGGAGTTCCCGACGGGTAGTAAGATGGAGAAATTGGATTTTGGAAGCATTAAAGGCAATAAGGTTTCTCTGCCCCAATTGGATATGGTAGTTAGATCAGAAGATAAATGTTGTATGGCTTCATTACGTTTGGCTGGTGGAAAAATAAATGAGTAGTGTAAGGTAGAGTCGTCTGCGTATCAATGGATGGGACTGGAGGTATAGTTGGGAAGATAATTTATGAAAATTAGAAAGAGAATGGGAGATAGGACAGAACCCTGAGGAACACCGGAGTTGATAGGATGAGGAAGTGAGCGATGTCCATCCACAACCGCAGCTATGGTACAGCCAGAAAGGAAATTAGAGACAAAGGCACAGATGGAAGGATAAAAACCGAAGCAGGGTAGTTTAAAAATTAAAGATTTGTGCCAGACTCTTTCGAAGGCCTTCGATATGTCTAGTGCAATAGAAAGGTCTCACCAAAGTCCCGAATGGAGAATGACCAAGAGTTAGTAAGATATGAAAGAAGATCACCAGTAGAGCGATCCTTAAGGAAGCCATACTGGCGATCTGAGAGTAGATTATGAGAAGAGAAATTTGGAAGTAAGAATAGTTTAAAAAACTTTAGAGATACAAGAGATGAGAGCAATTGGACGATAGTTGGAGGGTTGAGAGCGGTCACCCTTCTTTGGGACAGGTTTAATGAGAGCAATCATCCAGCAAGAAGGGAAGATGTTAGAGGAGAGACAGAGACGAAAGAGTTTGCCTGGGCAGGGAGTTAGCACAAAACCACAGTTTTTGAGTACAACAGGAGGAACACTGTCCGGACTGTACGCCTTCTTAGTGGGTAGAGAGGGAGGAATAGCACAGGAATCCTCCAAGGTGGAGTTTTTAGCAAAAGTTTGAGTAAAAAGTTCAGCTTTGTCAGAGGAAGAAGTGATGGTTGTGCCATCGGAGTGGAAAAGGGGAGGAAAAGACGAGGAAGAAAAATTGTTGGAGAAGTTTTTGGCTAGATGCCAGAAAGCTTGGGAAGAGGTAGAGTTGGATAATTTAGTGCATTCATTTATTATTGATGAAAAAGTGTTTGGCAAGTCAAAGAACATATTTGGCTTGATTCCGGGCAGCAACATAGGAAGAATGAGTTTTAAGGCATCGGTACCGTTTGAATGCTTTCTCCTTGTTGCGGAAACCAGTAGAACAAGCGTGAGTAAACCAAGATTATTTTGCATTAGACTGAGAGTAAGAAAATGGAATGTATGCTTCCATGCTCGAAAGGATTACCTCGATAATGCGTTCAACACTCTCTGAGGGTCCCCGGCCACGGAAGCAAAAGTCATTCCATGGGAAATCAAAGAAATACTGCTGAAGAGCCTCCCAGTCGGCAGCGCCAAAGTGCCAAAAGCGCCGCCGGCTGGGAGGATCGGGTGGCCGTACTGGAGAGATAGGGCAGGTGACATATATTAGTTAATGGTCAAAGGAGCCCAAAGGAGAGAAAAGATTTACAGTATAAGCAGAAGGGTTAGAGGTTAGAAATAAGTCAAGAATGTTGGGCCGATCTCCAAAGCGATCCGAGATACGGGTGGGTTGCTGGACTAAATGCTCTAGGTCGTTTAAGATAGAAAAGATGTAGGCTTGTTCACCAGGTTGGTCAGTGGTGGTGGTGAACATTGAAATCTCCTAAGATGGAAATTTCTGCAAAAGGAGAGATGGATAGAATGTGTTCCACTTCAGAAGTTAGATAGTCAAAAGGTTTTGGATAGTCAGTAGAATTAGGGGAGAGATAAACAGCACAGAAATATTTAGTTTGAGAGTGACAAGAAAGCTTTAGTCAGAGAGTTGAGAATTCAGAAGAATCTAAGTTGGGAACACGAGAGAAAGCAAGATTGTTGCGTACATAGACGCAACATCCACCTTTGGCTCAAAACTGAGGATAGAGATAGTAGGAGGATATAGAGAAGGGTTTGCTGTCAGTAGTCCCAGACAACTGTGTCTCGGTGAGGAAGAGAAGGTCAGGGTTGGCAGAGGATAGGTGGTGTTCCACAGAGTGGAAGTTAGAGGAAAGGCCACCAATATTACAGAAATTAATAGTAAGAGTAGAAGGTGGTGGTCCAGAGCATTTTGGCGAGTCGTTTCCAAGTCATTTCCAGGGGCCAGACTGATGGGGGCATCCCCCCCCCTCCCCCTGGGGAGTCTGAGGCGCATCGAGATTTTGTTATTACGTATTTTTTTTTTTTTTTTAGAAAGCTAGTGTAGTATAATGTATTGATAGAAGAAGTTTTGTTTGGAGGGCAGGCTGGGGTTGCCCTCAATATTGATGAGGCACTGAAAGAATCAGATTGAGAGGCCAGGTGGTGAAACAGGAGTTCCAGATGTCCTTATCAGCCACCTAGCACTCCCCAGGAGTACCGCCCTGTTCGGCTGGTGCCTACAACCTCCTCCTAACAATTCTGGAGGTGGGATTCCCGGTTAATAAGTATGTGTGATACTTTAAAAGTAAATAAGGTCAAGTATAAATACAAGTGATGTTTAACAGCGGATGTTGTAAGGCAAAAAGTTGAGAATCAAAGATACTAAAGATATAGCAATCAGAGACATTTACTAACTTCTAATATCAGTTAATTTCACAGGTAGGTTAAGGTAGTGTGTAATTTTATGTGTAGGCTTTGATATGCAAGTAGGGACTCCGATAGACAGAGACAATTTCACTAATTGTACAAGGTATCTTTCTCCAATATTTTTCCCAGGTGTATCAAGGAGGTCAAGGAGGTCAAGGTCTGGTTTCGTCTTCTTCCTCTTATCATCGGGCGTCTTCACTGGGGACCTCAGCTTGTTGTATCCTGCTGATGCTTCTTCTTCATCTTCTTCTTGTTAAGATTCTTGGGGTTAATTGTGCAGGGGTTGCCAAACACACTAGGAGAGCAGGGGTTGCTGAACTCTCTAGTTACCTCACAGGAGTTGCCGAATGAGGGTGCAACCACACAAGGGTTGCTGAGTGTGGTCGCAGGATTTGTGTCTGTGCAGGGGTTGTCGAACCCAGACAGAGAGCAAGGGTTGCTGAACTCATTGTGTGCCTGACAGGGGTTGCCGAATATGTTTGCAGCTGACCAAAGATTGCCGAGGTTAGTCGCTGTTACCTCCAAAGGGTTGATGTTGCTGAGGGTGGTAACTCCCGAACAACGGTTGCTGAGCTCAGAGGGAGAGTGAGCCTCTCAAACAATTTTCACTCCTGATCCTTGCACTTTTTCTTATTCTTCTTGGTCCTGGAGTTCTTTGGAGTGCAATTTGTATAAAGGGTCTTCATGGTGGTGTAAAGGTGGCTCTTGTGCCTTTGTTCCTCTGAGCCGGTGTGCTCAGGTAATTTACCTTCCCAGGTAGCAGTTGGGGTGGCAGGTAGGCAGCTAGCTGTGTGCTTGAGACAGGCGGTGCTCTGACATCATCAGCACCAAAATAATTGGCTGTACCTGTGTTAGAGAGAGGGAACAAAGAAAACTGAGGTGGAGGGGTCACTTGGTTAGCCTTCTGAAATACAGCTACATGTGTGGTGTAAGTTGGTATTATCCCTGGTGTTGGGGCTGGTGAAGTCATGGTGAGGACTTTTCGTCGGCTGTCTTCCTTTTTGAGTATCTGCACTATAATAATTGGCATGCAGATATAGTTTTTATTTATTTACTGTTATGGTCTGTGCCTGAGTGTGTTCTTCACTTACAGTCATGTGCAGGAGTCCTCAATTGTAGTGCTTTGTGTGTGTGCTAGGTGGTTGATAAGGACAGCTGGAACTCCTGTTTCACCACCTGGCCTCCCTAGCTGATCCTTTCTGTGCCTCATTGATATCGAGGGCAACCCCAGCCTGCCCCCCATAATACCCTCTCCTCCTATCAATATTATACTACAAACACCTTACATACTACACTACCTTTCTTATCAAAACAATAATGACGAATACACGACCCGCCTCGGAGTCCCCATGGGGGGGGGGGGACCAGAAATATCCCCATTCGACTGACCCTTGACAACGACTCTCGACCACTATCTTCTACTTTTGCATCACTCGTGGCCTCTCCTCTAACTGCCACTCTGTAGAACACCACCTCTCCTCTGCCAACCCTGTCCTTCTCTTTCTCACCGAAACTCAGGTGTCTAGGACTACTGAAAGCAAACCGTTCTCTGCATCCTCCTACTATCTCTATCCTCAGTTTCAAGCCAAAGGTGGATGTTGCGTAAATGTGCGCAACAATCTTGCTTTCTCTCGTGTTCCCAACTTTGACTCTTCTGAATTCTAAACTCTGGCTAAGGCTTTCTTGTCACTCTCAATGTCTGCGCTGTTCATCCCTCCACGAATTCTACTGACTATCCAAAATTCTTTGACTATCTAACTTCTAAAGTTGAACACATTCTATCCATCTCTCCCTTCGCAGAAATCTCCATCCTAGGAGATTTCAACGTTCGCCACCGCCAATGGCTCTCCTCTCTTTCCACTAACCAACCTGGTGAACAAGCCTACATCTTTTCTATTCTAAATGACCTAGAGCATTTAGTCCAGCAACCCACCCGTATCCCGGATCGCTTCGGATATCAGCCCAACATTCTTGACATATTTCTAACTTTTAACCCTTCTGCTTATACTGTAAATCTTTTCTCTCCTTTGAGCTCCTCTGACCATAAACTTATCTCTGTCACCTGTCCTATCTCTCCGGTACGGCCACCTGTTCTTCCCAGCCGGCGGTGCTTTTGGCACTTTGGCGCTGCCAACTGGGAGGATCTTCAGCAGTATTTCTTTGATTTCCCATGGAATGACTTTTGCTTCCGTGGTTGCCTGGTCGGGGACCCTCGGAGAGTGCTGAACGCATTACCGAGGTAATCCTCTCGGGCATGGAAGCATACATTCCATTTTCTTTCTCTCTGTCTAATGCAAAAAAAAAATCTTGGTTTACTCACACTTGCTCTACTGCTGTCCACAATAAGGAGGAAACATTCAAACAGTACCGTTGCCTTCAAACTAAAGAATCTCCTACTTCCTATGTTTCTGCCTGTAATCAAGCCAAATCTGTTTTTCGCCTTGCCAAACATTCTTTCATCAATAATATATGCACTGAATTATCCAACTCTAGCTCTTCCCAAGCCTTCTGGCATCTAGCCAAAAACCTGACAAAACTGAACTCTTCGCCCAAACTTTCTCTAAAACTCCACTTTGGATGATTCCGGTGCTATTCCTCTCTCTCCTCCCCCCTCTCTCCTACTTA
Organism: Paralithodes platypus; assembly: GCA_032716605.1. Taxonomy (NCBI): domain Eukaryota; kingdom Metazoa; phylum Arthropoda; class Malacostraca; order Decapoda; family Lithodidae; genus Paralithodes; species Paralithodes platypus. The sequence continues at coordinate 40,674,086 of CM064521.1, forward strand.
TGCCTAACATCATAAGCTCTTTCAAGGATGTACTTTCCACCCTCTCTGGACTTAATACTAAGAAGGTGTACGTACCGGACGGTGTTCCTCCTATTGTACTAAAAAAAATGTGCTTCCGTGCTGACTCCCTGCCTGGGCAAACTCTTCCGCCTCAGCCTATCCTCTAACGTCTTCCCTTCTTGCTGGAAGTTCACTCACATTCAACCTGTCTCAAAGAAGGATAACTGCTCTCAACCCTCCAACTATCATCCAATTACTCTCATTTCTTGCATCTCTAAAGTGTTTGAAACTGTTATTGCCTCAAAATGTCTTAAGCATTTGTCTTCCCATAACCTACTCTCAGACCGCCAGTATGGCTTCCTTTTAAGGGCCGAACTACTGGGGATTTTCTTTCTTATCTTACTAACTCTTGGCCATCCTCCATTCGGGACTTCGGTGAGACTTTTTCTGTTGCGCTAGACATATCAAAAGGCCTTCGATAGACAAATCCCTTATTTCCAAACTACCCTCCTATGGTTTCTATCCCTCCATCTGTGCCTTTGTCTGTAGTTTCCTTTCCATCCGTTCCATAGCTGCAATTGTGGACGGCCACTATTCACTTCCCCAACCTATCAACTCCGGTGTTCTTCAGGGTTCTGTTCTATCTCCAATTCCCTTCCTATTATTCATTAACAACCTTCTTAACTGCACCTCCAGCCCCATTCACTCATATGCTGATGACTCTACATTACACTGTTCAACTAGCCTTCCACAAAATTATTCACAGCAGGAACTCCAAAACTCACGTAAGGAGGCCATAAAAGACCTATCTTCTGATCTCTCTACTATCTATAATTGGGGCAGAGAAAATCTTGTTACTTTCAATGCTTCCAAAACTCGATTTCTCCATCTGTCTACTCGTCGCCCCCTTCCAGAAAACTATAACCTACTCTTCAACAACGTACAAATTAACCCTTCATCTTTTAATATTCTTGGTACCTCTTTTTCTTCTGATCTCTCTTGGAAAGATCATATTACCACTCTAGCTAAAACCTCTTTCCAAAAGCTGGGTGTGCTCAACCGCCTTCGGGTGTTCTTTACCCCTGCGCATCTTCTTGCTCTGTACAGGGGCACAGTGTTTCCACGTATTGAGTATTGATCACACGTGTGGGGAGGATCCTCTCACACAGCACAAAGTAGAAAAGAAAGCCTTCCGTCTCATTAACTCCCGTCCACTCACCAATTCTATGTAGTCTTTCTCTCTTCGACGCAATGTTGCATCTCTCTCACTAATCTACTGCTATTACAATAATCAGTGTTCCTCAGAGCTCTCTCAGTGTATACCATCCCCTCTTCATAGAGCACATAGCACCCGTCTTGCAACACAATCCCACCCCTACTCTGTGCAACTCTCCAACCCAAGAGTGAAACATTATTCTCAAACTTTCTTCTATTCAACATCTGAGCTCTGGAACTCTCTTCCAGAATCAGTCTTTCCCTCTTCCTAAGACTTAAATTGCTTCAAACTCTGTGTGTCAAGGCATTTTGGCTCAAATGTCCCTTGATTTTGGCCGTCACTCTTTCAGCTCTGGGGGAGGCACTCGCTACAGGCATTTCTGCCTTTTGTGTCCCTCATTAACATAGAAAAACAAAACAAATAGTAATCTAACAACCATTTCCAATTGGGGCAGAGCAAATCTTGTTATTTTCAATGCATCCGAAACCCAATTTCTTCATTTATCTACCCGTCGAGAACTCCCAGAGGACTATCCCTTATACTTCAAAAATCAACCCTTCATCTTCTCTCCGTATTCTCAGTGTCTCTTTCTCTTCTGATATCTCTTGGAAAGACCATAATACTCTTACTAAAACAGCTTCCCAGAAGCTGGGTGTGCTAAACCGCCTCAGGGGGTTCTTATCCCTGCACAGCTCTTTGCTCTGTACAGGGGCAGTGCGTCCTTGTATTGAGTATTGTTCTCATGTGTGGGGAGGATTCTCTCTCACAGCACTTCTAGATAAGTAAAAAAGAAAGTATTTTGTCTCATTAACTCAACTTCACTCACCGACTCTCTGTAATCTTTCTCTCTTCGCCGCAATGTTGCATCTCTCTCGCTATTCTAACGTTATTACAATAATCAGTGTTCCTCAGAGCTCTCTCAGTGTATACCACCTCCCCTACGTAGGGTACGTAGTACCTGTGTTGTTAAACAATCCCGCCCCTACTCTGTGCAACTCTCCAACCCATGAGTGAAACGATACTTCCAGTCTTTCTATTCAACAGCTGAACTCTGGAACTCTCTCCCTGCATCCATCTTCCCCTTATATTATGACTTAAATTGCTTCAAACTCCGTGTATCCAGACATTTTGGCTCGAACATTCCTTGATTTTGGCCCGGTCACTCTTTCAACTCTGGGGGAGGCACTCGTCACAGGCAGTTTTGCCTTGCGTCTCCCTCATCCACATAGAACAAATAGTGTACATTAGTACGTGTGTGTGTATGTTTGCATAAGTGTGTGTGTGCATAAGTGTGTGTGTGCATAAGTGTTTGTGTATGCATAAGTGAGTATGATTGTGTGTAAGTTTATGTTCATATAGGTGTGCGTGTAAATTAGCATACATGTGAGTGTAGTTCACTAGTAAGTGAGCCTAGGTGTGCGTTTAAGATTTGTATGTGTTTACGTGTACGGTTGTTCGTGTGTATGTGTTAAGTGAGCATTTGTGTGGGTGAGTGCACATGCAAGCGAGCCTAAGTTAGTGTGCGAGTATGTGCGGGCGTGTGTGTGAAACTTGTGGACGTCAGAAGACTTCAGTGAACGCAGCACCACCACTAGGACTGTGAGTGTAGTACAGTACGGTACGGTACCCGACGTGGTGACGCTCTTTACTCTGATCATCACCACAACACTTGTGGACGTCAGTAAGACTCCAGTGAACGCAGCACCACCACTAGGACTGTGAGTGTAGTACAGTACGGTACGGTACCCTACAGTGGTGACGCTCTTTACTCTGATCACCACCACAACACGGAACAACACCAATTGTCAAACCCTTCACTAACTATAAGTGAAATACCAAAATCATAAGCAAATTGTGTGACAATTACTGTATAAAAGGAAGTATCTATGTATTACGTTGAACATTAAAGAGTACCTGCTGGTATCAACATAATACTAACAACTAGACAAACTGTTGACATTAGTTATCACCATCGGTAATGAGGTAAAATAACGGTAGTGTGGTTGGAACAACTTGGAATCTTGGAGAACCATGGCGATTGACAACAGAACATCACATCACTGACTTCTACAACCAGGTGAGCACTAATTAAATATTACAGGGAAACATTTCAGTAACGATTATATATTCCAATTTCTCATTATAATCATTATTATACAGAATATACAGTAAATAAAATTAACAGAAAACAATTCCATACCACTGACACGAGGTTAGTTTCTCAATAGTTGGCCATTAATATTCAATAATGAATACACACACATACTGTATATTATACTTACAATAACACACGTATATATTGATTTCCATTCAATTTTGTGATATTATTACAAGCTGCATAGGTCCATGATGTATTTTTAATCAAATCAGGATCCAATTGATAAACATTCCTTTCCTAAAACTTTAGTTTGTAACTTTTATAATGAAAAATGTATACAGATGTGGTAATTGTTTGTTTAATGCTAGTCGTATTAGTATTAAAATACATTAGATATAATCACACACACCACACACATATTATATATATATATATATATATATATATATATATATATATATATATATATGTTTTTTTAATGTGTGTTATACCAGGATGTTTACTGGGTTTGAATGACAGTGTAAGTGGGCTCTCCTTAACTTGGCAATGAATGGAACTAACACAGTGTATACATATATGAATGCAGCAGTACAAGTACAACACAGAGTAACATGTAAATGGTAGTTTATTACACATAAAGAAATAAAATGGCTTCAATGCTTGGCTTGTCAGTTTATTACACATAAAGAAATAAAATGGCTTCAATGCTTGGCTAATACACTCAGAAACATTACACAGATAAATACATACAAGAATGGTGATAATCCCTTAGATAGAAAATATTAAATCAAGCACATTGGAATCACTATGAATACAGTAAGCAACAAATAAGACTTAATATAGCAATATAAATACTCCTCGCACGGACTCTTCAGTTCAAATTAGTACCACATGGACGGATCAACTGCAGGTACAAGCTCACTCGATAGAGACCGCTAATTATTACAGATGTCACTAAAGAAAGATCAAAGAAAGGGTATAAGAATTTAGAAAGGGTATCAGTTCGGCTTTATTTTACGTGTAGCACTGGTGTATGTGTGGTCTGGTTCTGTGAAATATTACCATAAATGGTTTCCTCGAAAGGAATGGTGTACAACATATTACTCAGAGCTCAGGATAGTATGTATGGATTGTGTCCTCCTTCAAAGAGGCCTCAAGCAAAGCTAACACTTTCTTCTTGGACAAGGATCTGGCATTGACGTGTGGGTTGGTGGCTTGATCTGGGCCTGGGCCTGGCCAAAATTAAATAATTTTTGGTTGAGCATACCGATTTCCCAGATTTAGGACAATAATTGTATGTAATGCCAAATAGGATAATTTATTGTATATAATAGGTAAATAAGATTTTTATTAAGATGGTCATTGGTCATGTATGTAATGGTCGCTCTATTGTAAATATAAAATGGGTTACTTAGGAACTGGAAATAGGGTTGAACCTTCCTTTATTTGTCAACGAGTATTAGAAAAAACATAACGGCTGCCAATGAAGTGTTATAGTAACATAATTTACGCGGTTATAAGCAAGGTTTTTGTCGAAACATTGATTTTGATAATAGCCTAGATGTCGCCAATTCTTTCATTATATAATGAATCAAATCAATGAGACCTCGGTATACATCTGAAGATGATGCATGCTTGCAATGTCGGCGTATGTTTTTAGGCACGTGCAAGCGAATACGCGCGTGTAAAGTGCACACATCGGTGTTCACACAACGGCAGAGGGAGAATATATAATATATATATATATACTGTATATATATATATATATATATATATATATATATATAGTATATAATATGGGGCTGTGCAAGAGTACTGTATATACATACATACTTAAATATGTATATGCATAAACAAATTCTTAATAGCTATGCCCCATGCCAATATAAATACCAGCATTGCATAATAAAATGATTACATTTGCACTAGAAGTAATAATGTAAATTAATTGGGAAATCCCTTACATTCAAACGAGTAAAAATATTTCATTTTCAACGGAGATGTTGACTTATGGAACAAATTGTCAAATAATGTAGATTGTTGCACACTTCAAACCGTAAACCAAAATAGTTACATTATTATTTCCCTCATATCCCCGACTGATTGGTATCCATGTAATACCCTTCTTCGCAGGTCACATAATGGTAATAACAAATTACAACAGGATCACACTAACATTCCCTGAACCTACCCGCCTGGAAGCTAAAACCTCACATACAGTAGATTCTTCATATGATGGGCACTACAGTACAACCGGGATGAGTCTGTAGTGTGATGTAGTGTGAGCTTTCTACCAAGTTGTGTAACCTCTCCCAAGGTGATGGATGACCCCGAGATAACCTTCACAAATGTGGTGTTCTGGGTAGGAGTCTAGAGAAACGACCAAATTGCCCCCCCCCCCCCCCCCCCCCCATAATAACAAGCATATGTCAAGCTCCATTGCCCTTGTCCTAAAGGGAGGAGGGCAATGGAGCACCCGGTGCCACACGACTTATCGTAGGTTATTCAAATTATACCAAATTATAATAATAAGTTATATACTCTGATGTCAGTAGGTCTTTAAGGAGCTATAACATTGAACATTAAGCTTCTCTCATCCATAATGACTATTGTCCACAAGACGCTACTGCATTCACCTCTTAAGGGGGTAGTGCTTGTTTTTTTTTTTATTGGCCTTTATATTTATATATTTATTTATTTTTGAGTTTCGTCGCTAGACCTCCATCAAGCTTTAAAGAAACACCCCCTAGATAAATGTGTATATTTTTCGGTAAAAAAAATTCCCGGCCTAAGGCCGGTTCCTTCTAAAATTACAGGCTCGCTATCGCTTGCCAGGGAAAAAATCAACACCTAAATGGCACGAAAGGTCTTAATATTGACAAAGAAATGGGGCGAAAGGTCTCAAAATGGCCAAACTAACGAAAATAACGTCTTAAAATCTCAAAACTTATATGCTAAACATGAGGGAGAAGGGGGTCCAGAAAAAGCGAGTACTACCCCTTTAATATCTCCATGTTCTAGTACCTCAAAACACTCCCAACCCCGTATACTGTATCAATCATCCCATTCCGTCGACGGGGAGGTGGTGTCAAGGAGAGTATTTTGGACCTTTAGACACCCTATACTTGTATTATTGTACAGCTTACATTATATATATATATATATAGGTCAACGGGAAGGTGTGGCAGTAAAGCAAGCTAATAATGTCAACGATATAAAGAGGTCAATGGTATAACTAGACCAATAGAAATAACTTTGTTATCATGGTATTTGGTTGGAAGCATCCCCGTTTCGATCCATTCACACCTTTAATATTCGTGTTATCGCATTTTAGCAAACCCAATGAAATGTGTTGGTTGAGTTCATAGACTCTATGGTTGAGTTTGACAACCCTGTGAGCGTTCGTTAGCAACCAACTCCCCCACCTGCCACTCCAGCACCAGTCATCACCAGTCACCCAACCAGTCACCGTTACCACTCATTACACACCACTCACACCCACTGTAATGGTACCTCATTATCACATAACTACCCGTCACTCACAAACCGTTAATAAGTTTGACTGATATTTCAATCTGTCTATCTATCTATCTATATACTCAGGCCCAATCCCCATTTTTACTTTTATTTTATTTTACTTTTTTTTTTGGGGGGGGGGGGCGACTCAAGACAGAGCCAGAGTAGGGACTACACAACCGAAAATAATGAACACACAGAAACAAAATACAAATTCACACACATCTGTAACTATCAACATATTCTTGTAAACCAATACGGTATATGCAGAGAATTTGCAACTGAAAATGTAATATTTACTTTGCAAGTGAGCACCAATATTTTATAATCTCAATTAACCCCTTTTGTACCGGCGACGTCTTTTATATTTTATTCTAGCTATATCTAGATGATTGTGTGCAGCTTAAAAAGAATATGCGGTAGTAAAAAGCGTTAAGTGAGATAGTTCGAAAGTTGTTAATTGCTGGAAGCCCTTTATAAATTTAGTAAAATTGTCTAATAGTAGCCAGAATAAAGTACAAAGAAAGGCGTCGGTACAGAAGGGGTTAAAAGTGAACGATTCCAAATTTAGTGATATCCTACGTACACATATTTCATTAAAACTACTAATACAAAGGCAGTATTCAATATCCACACCTACAAAGAAGAGAGAGTGAGGATATGGTAGGGTGGGTAGAGCATACATTGGTGGTGAAGTAGAGCGTTACCCAGGTAATTAAGGGGGTAGTACTCGCTTTTTAGGGACCCCCTTCTCCCTCATGTTTACCATATTAGTTTGAAGATTTTTAGACGTTAATATCGTTAGTTTGGCGATTTTGAGACCTTTCGCCTCATTTTGTTGTCAATATTAAGACCTTTCGTGCCCTTTAAGTGTCGATTTTTTCCTGACGAACGATAGCGAGCCTCTAATTTTAAAAGAAACCGGCCTTTGGCCGGGATTTTTTTTTACCGAAAAATTTACAAATTTATCTTGAAAGGGGGTCTAGGGGATGTTTTTCTAAGCTTTGTAGAGGTCTAGCGAGGAAAAAAAAAATTAATAGATAAATATATAGACCAACAACCAAACACTACCCCCTTAATTAAGGCTGGGAATACCGTTTACACCGAGAATTACAATGTCATTACCTATATTTACCAGTGTGAGTACTTTCAACCCATAGACTACTCGCTCCAGGTTTTGTTTAAGCAGACTTTAGCACAGGATGTCAAACTGGGGCATTGCTGATTTGAGACTAGATTAAGTGCGAGATGGAATAAAGGAAACTTGACGAGAAATTTCATTGTTTTCTCCATGTTATCGCTTCCAAACACAAAATATAAACTAATAAGGATAACTTTGATTTGTAATGCTAATGATATGGGACTAAAATTTAGGGCCTCTGTACATGGGCCGAGATTGGATAGCCTCTCTGTTGACCCCCTGCCAGCGATAGTATGTCGAGTAGATTAGGTTAATCTACCGGTATACAGGTTAACCAATATAGGGGCTATCATTGGTATTAGGTTAATCTACCGGTATACAGGTTAACCAATATAGGGGCTATCATTGGTATTAGGTTAATCTACCGGTATACAGGTTAACCAATATAGGGGCTATCATTGGTATTAGGTTAATCTACCGGTATACAGGTTAACCAATATAGGGGCTATCATTGGTATTAGGTTAATCTACCGGTATACAGGTTAACCAATATAGGGGCTATCATTGGTATTAGGTTAATCTACCGGTATACAGGTTAACCAATATAGGGGCAATCATTGGTATTAGGTTAATCTACCGGTATACAGGTTAACCAATATAGGGGCTATCATTGGTATTAGGTTAATCTACCGGTATACAGGTTAACCAATATAGGGGCTATCATTGGTATTAGGTTAATCTACCGGTATACAGGTTAACCAATATAGGGGCTATCATTGGTATTAGGTTAATCTACCGGTATACAGGTTAACCAATATAGGGGCTATCATTGGTATTAGGTTAATCTACCGGTATACAGGTTAACCAATATAGGGGCTATCATTGGTATTAGGTTAATCTACCGGTATACAGGTTAACCAATATAGGGGCTATCATTGGTATTAGGTTAATCTACCGGTATACAGGTTAACCAATATAGGGGCTATCATTGGTATTAGGTTAATCTACCGGTATACAGGTTAACCAATATAGGGGCTATCATTGGTATTAGGTTAATCTACCGGTATACAGGTTAACCAATATAGGGGCTATCATTGGTATTAGGTTAATCTACCGGTATACAGGTTAACCAATATAGGGGCTATCATTGGTATTAGGTTAATCTACCGGTATACAGGTTAACCAATATAGGGGCTATCATTGGTATTAGGTTAATCTACCGGTATACAGGTTAACCAATATAGGGGCTATCATTGGTATTAGGTTAATCTACCGGTATACAGGTTAACCAATATAGGGGCTATCATTGGTATTAGGTTAATCTACCGGTATACAGGTTAACCAATATAGGGGCTATCATTGGTATTAGGTTAATCTACCGGTATACAGGTTAACCAATATAGGGGCTATCATTGGTATTAGGTTAATCTACCGGTATACAGGTTAACCAATATAGGGGCTATCATTGGTATTAGGTTAATCTACCGGTATACAGGTTAACCAATATAGGGGCTATCATTGGTATTAGGTTAATCTACCGGTATACCAATATAGGGGCTATCATTGGTATTAGGTTAATCTACCGGTATACAGGTTAACCAATATAGGGGCTATCATTGGTATTAGGTTAATCTACCGGTATACAGGTTAACCAATATAGGGGCTATCATTGGTATTAGGTTAATCTACCGGTATACAGGTTAACCAATATAGGGGCTATCATTGGTATTAGGTTAATCTACCGGTATACAGGTTAACCAATATAGGGGCTATCATTGGTATTAAGGGGGGTCACCGGCTTTGTTTAACTTTCTCTCCGTTTTTCTCTTTTCCTGGCCCCATTCAGCCAACTGTTTTAAGACGTTTATCCCCTATCCCCATCCAGGTGTCGATTTATTCCTGGCGAGCGATAGTGAGCCAACATTGTATGGAGAGACATTTTTCTATCGAAAAATTTCCAAATTTAGCTTGCTGTCAAAACAAAAATATATATATGCTGGCTCGCTACCGCTCGCCGGGAAAATGTTGACACCTAGATGGGGGTAAACGTCTTAAAACAGTAGGCTGAATGAGGCCGAATGGATACAAGCCAAAAAGAGAGGGAGAGAAAGAGAAAAAAAGCGAGTTGGGCCCCCTTAAAGGCTATATTCCCTCCATACCTTCACTTGCCAAACAAAACTAGTAACCTTGACACTGCAGCCATAGACCGTACCGTGCCTGTGTCAACCTGAGTGGCCCATACTGTATATAGTTAAGTGGGTCGACCTCGGGATATTATAGGTACAGTCACGGTGGTTCTTTACTTAACCATCCACACCTTCACTCGAACAGGGCATGAATAACCTCTAGGGATACGAACTATACCATCAACTCCGACTAAGATTCTTCAAAATGGATTATAGCCTAATCGTCTAATGATAACCATAATACAATGCAGTAGAAAATGGAATATTGGTTCTGAAAGTGTTTAATAATAAGAGACTACAGAGACCAACGAACATAACGGTAGCCTTTGTACAAGTAGCTAGCACCAATAATTTATACAACTGTGTTAACGGGGGTCACCGGCTTTGTTATCTTTCTCTCCTTTTCTCTCTGTCCGTGGCTTGTATCCATTCGGCCCCATTCAGCCAACTGTTTTAAGACGTATATCCCCATCCAGCTGTCGATTTCTTCCTGGCGAGCGATAGCGAGCCAGCATTGTATGAAGAAATCCGGCTTCACCGGAGAAATTTTTCTATCGAAAAATGTACAAATTTAGCTTGCTGTCAAAACAAAAGTATATACTGTATATGCTGGCTCGCTACCGCTCGCCAGGAAAATATTGACACCTGGATGGGGATAAACGTCTTAAAACAGTAGGCTGAATGGGGCCGAATGGATACAAGCCAAAGAGAGAGGGACAGAAAGATAAAAAAAAGCGAGGTGGGCTCCCTTAAGCTATCACACACTCGTTTTTTTTCTGAAACTTTCAATCAATTCTTTAAGGGAGCCCACCTCGCTTTTTTTCTCTTTCTCTCCCTCTCTCTTTGGCTTGTATCCATTCGGCCCCATTCAGCCTACTATTTTAAGACGTTTACCCCCATCCAGGTGTCAATATTTCCCTGGCGAGCGGTACCGAGCCAGCATATACAGTATATATTTTTGTTTTGACAGCAAGCTAGATTTGTAAATTTTTCGATAGAAAAATTTCTCCAGCGAAGCCGGATTTCTTCATACAATGCTAGCTCGCTATCGCTCGCCAGGAAGAAATCGACACCTGGATGGGGATAAACGTCTTAAAACAGTTGGCTGAATGGGGTCGAATGGATACAAGCCAGGGAGAGAAAAGGAGAAAAAGATAACAAAAGTCGGTGACCCCCCTTAAGTTTCTTTTTTGGTGTAGGTCGTGATTGCGTTACGGTCGTCTGAACTGACTCGAGGCTATGATCGATGACGACAGAGTTACGCGATGCTGGTTGGGTGGCTGTTCTTGACGCGCTGCTGATTGGTTGCCAGTGCGTGACGTCAGAATTACGCGGAACATGATTGACCAAGAGAAGTTGGGCGTACCGGTGGCAGTCATGGTCTTCCATACCCGGGCGACAATTTACGATACAAAGAACACCACCTCCTAACAAACATCTTATTATAGTGAGTGTGTGTGTGTGTGTGTGTGTGTACTCACCTAATTGTAGTATACAGGATTTGAGCCTAAGCTCGTGTTGTCCTGTCTCTCTCTCTCTCTACATTTATCCAATGTTTCTTTAAAAGTTTGGATATTTCTTGCTCCCACCACCTCCCCATCCAACTTATTCCAACACTCAATGCTTCTATACGGGAAGCTGAACTTTCTTACATCAGACTTACATACAACTTTCCTCAACTTACATTCATGACCCCTGGTTCTTCCCTCGTCCCTCACCACAAAATCTCCCTTATCGATCTTCTCAAAACCTTTCACACACTTAAACATCATGATCATGTCACCTCTCTCTCTCCTCTCCCTCATCGTTGGCAGCTTTAGCCTCTCCAATCTCTCCTCATATGGCAGGTCTCTAAGGCTAGCTATCATCTTAGTGGCAACTCTCTGAACTCTTTCCAGTTTTGTATTATGTTTTATAAGGTGTGGAGACCACACCACTGCTGCATACTCCAGTCTTGGTCGTATTATTGTCCGTATTATTTTTGCTTACATCTCTTCATCTAAATAATTCAGAGCTATTCTCATGTTAGTCAACACTGCATAGGTTTCACCAGTTATTTTATTTATATGCTGTTCAGGTGACAAGCTATCTGCCATAACTACCCCTAGGTCTTTTTCTTTCCCAGCTTTACTAATTATTTCATCTCCTATTTTATATTCCCAAGAAGGTCTATATTTACTTTTTCCCATCTCAAGAACATGACACTTACTCGTGTTGAATTCCATTTTCCAAGTTTGACTCCACTCATATAATTTATCTAGGTCTCTCTGTAATTCTTCACAACTACTCCTACTTGTAATATGCTTCATTAATTTTGCATCATCAGCAAACATAGATATAGCCTATATGAGCCTATTCCCATTTGAAGGTCGTTGATGAAAACCAAAAACATGATTGGGGCCAACACCGATCCTTGAGGCACTCCGCTTTTTACCCTCCTCCATGAGGAGAACTTTCCTTTTATTACTGTTCGCATTTCCCTCCCAATTAAATAATTTTCCATCCACTTTAATAATACTCCCTCAACCCGCCCCACAGTCCTGAGCTTCCACAACAATCTCTTATGAGGCACCTTATCAAATGCCTTCTTGAAATCTAAGTAAATACAATCTACCCACCCCTCCCTCCCTTGTACAATGTCAATTACCCTATCATAGTAACTCAACAAATTTGTGGTACACGAATGACCTTTTCTGAACCCGAACTGCTTGCTTGAAATTATTTCCCTCTCCTCCAACATACCCACCCATCTTTTTCTAATAATCTTTTCACAAAGCTTGCATATAACACTCGCTAAGGATACCGGTCGATAATTTAGCGAATCTTCTTTATTTCCACTTTTATATATTGGAGTTATATTTGCTTGTTTCCATTCTAAGGGAAGTTCCCCCTTGTTTAATGAGTGTTGAACAATATTAAAAATAGGTCTCACTAGTTGTTCAGAACATTCTCTTAATACCCATCCAGCAATGTTATCTGGGCCCATAGATTTTCTCACGTCCAATTCTTCCAACAATGATTTTAGTTCATCCTGGTTGACTTCTATCGACTCTAGTCCCTGTATCTCGTTCAATTCACCACAGGTTCTACATAGTCATCCTCCTTCACAAACACGGATGTTAATGTATCATTCATAATTTCACACATACCCACTGTGTCTTCATATAACTGTGTGTGTGTGTGTGTGTAATTCACTTATGATCTTGAGGATATCTCGTCAGCTATTACCCTCCTGAAAGCGAGCTTAGAGCTCGTATTGTCCGATCTATGGGTAAGGCAGAGTGTGTGTGTGTGTGTGTGGGTGGGTGGGTGTTTGGGTGTGGGTGTGATGAACATTTTACTTTTTTGCTTGAAGCTCGCCAAACATCATACATGAAAGATGTGTCATTTTGTAATGCATATGGTGTTTTGATAGGGTGAATTTCTGAAGAACAGTATTATAGGTTTGACTCCTGTAAGGAGATAAAGAAAACCTAATATTTAGTAGTGGCCCCGTAATCATTGACGAACATGCCTATTACATAAGGTACCCTCTTCAAACACTCATCCGCCGTAGTTTTGAATCTACCGCGCAGAGCATCTAAAATATGAGGAGCCTTCATCATGAGCGTACGCGACCTCACTCATGGCTTCAGTCATTATGAATTGGGTTCTCACTACGAAAAAACTTCGTAAAATATAAAAACAAAAAGAAAATAAGAATAACTATTCAATAAGCTTTCCATAATATCGTGGATGTACTTGTGTGGATCTTTGACCAGACGCTGACTCAGGCGTCATTCTTCCTTCACTGACATATCAAGTAACCAAAATCCTTAATACATCAACGAATGGGAAGGGGATGGTCGGGAGGGCCCCAGTCGTCAATGATTACGGGGCCACTACTAAATATTAGGTTTTCTTTATCTCCTTACAGGAGTCAAACCTATAATTTATTAGTGGCCCCTCCATCATTGACGAACATGCCTGATTTCTAAGACTGGAGGGGGACATTTGTAATCATATCATAACTTTAGAAAAGCAGATAATCAAACAACCACATAGTATTCTTACTTTGAAAAATATATATTTAATGGCGCAGCACATATATACAAAAGGGGGTCAAGCAGGGGCGTGCTTCAAAGAAGCCTGCTTGATACAAAAGGTTAACTCTTGAGACTCTGCGAACAGATCTGTAAGTTAAAAAGGCACCCCACTCAACATAAGTGGTGAAAAATAAAAACTTATAAGTTTACATGTGCACATATAACCCCATAATACTCGTGGAAATATTTTGCAAAATATATCCAATGCTTAAAACTAAATTGCTTTTACATAAGAACATAAGAAAATGGGAGTCTGCAGAAAGCCGATTGGCCTAAGCAAGGCAGATCCCTGTCCCACACAACCCCAATTAAATTACAAAGCCCAATTATAGGCTTCACACTCTAATACCCTGAGGATCATCTTACCAAAACGGTTAGAGATTAACGCAGGATTATGGGGGTCTGCAGAGCGCTGATTGGCCCAACCCGGCTGATCCCCCTTCACACCCAACCCTTCTCGTCCATATGCTTATCCAATTTTATCTTAAAGCTCCCTACAGTTTTAGATCCCACTATAGCACTTGGTAGTCCATTCCACCCATCTACAACTCTGTTACCAAACCAATATGTGCCTATATCTTTTCTGAAACGAAATTTATCTAATTTGAAACCATTGCTACGAGTTCTTTCGCTATCACTGAGCTTTAGTACATTTGTCATGTCCCCTTTGTTAATCCCACTAACCCACTTGAACACCTCTATCATATCCCCTCTAACTCTGCGTCTCTCTAACGAATGTAAACCTAATTTCTTCAACCTTTCTTCATACGAAAGATTTCTAATATTATGGATCATTTTTGTCATTCTACGCTGTACTCTCTCCAATGAATCTATGTCCATTCTGTAATAAGGACACCAAAATTGGACAGCATAATCCATATGGGGTCTCACTAATGACAAGTAAAGTTTTAAGATAACATCAGCAGTTCTGTTACTCACACTCCTAGAGATGAACTCGAGAATCCTGTTTGCCTTATTACGAACGCTTATACACTGTTTTCTAGGCTTCAAATCATTGCTAACAAACACACCTAGATCTTTCTCGCAGTCTGAATTTTCTAATTCTAAATTAGCTAGTTTATATTTAACATTTGTTTGCATCTTCCCTATCTTTAATACCTTGCATTTGTCAATGTTAAACTTCATCTGCCAATTTACTGACCATTCATGTAAGGTATCTAGATCCCTTTGGAGGCACTCTATATCGCTATCTGAATCAATTGATCTCCCTATTTTAGTATCGTCTGCGAATTTACTTATCCTATTAGTTATACCTAAATCTAGGTCATTTATGTATATAAGAAACAACAGGGGACCTAATACCGATCCCTGGGGGACACCACTTTTGACTGCTCCCCATTCTGACTTGGTACCATTTATGCTGACTCTCTGCTTCCTACCAATTAGCCATGACCTAATCCATCCTAACAACGCCCCACCTATTCCATGTGCCTCAACCTTTCTCATCAATCTCTCATGAGGGACTCTGTCGAAAGCTTTACTGAAATCTAAATATATAATATCATATGACTTGTCATTATCTACTGCTTCATATACCTCTGAGAAAAAACTAAGCAAATTAGTAAGGCAAGACCGTCCCTGAGTGAATCCATGCTGAGAAGAATTGATTAAGTTAAATGTTTCTAAGTGGTTTCTCATTTTCCTAGCAATAATTGACTCTAGTAGCTTTCCTATGATTGAAGTGAGACTAATGGGACGGTAATTGGATGCTATTGATTTATCACCTTTTTTGAAGATCGGAACTACATTTGCAAGCTTCCAAGCTTCTGGAACTATACCTGTTTCTAATGACTTGTTAAATAGAAATGTTAATGGGTAACTTAACTCATCTCTGCATTATTTTAATACTCTAGCATATACCTCATCAGGACCAGGCGATTTATGAGGTTTCAGTCTGTCAATTTCCTTAAGCACATCATTTCTACTTATAGTAACCGTACTTAACCTATTATCTATACTATCGCTGTATACCTTACGGACTTCTGGAAACTGTGCCAAATTTTCATTAGTGAAAACGGAAAGAAATTGACTATTTAATGTACTGCACATTTCTAAATCATTTTCTGTCATTTCTCCTATCGAAGTTTTAAGGGGACCAATTACATCTCTAACCTTGGATTTATATAGTTGGTAAAAAGCTTTAGGATTATTTTTTGAGTCATTGGCAACCTTAGTTTCATAATTTCTTTTTTCTTTACTAATATCCTTTTTTACCTGTCGTGATAGATTCTGATAGTAAGCAAGTAGGTGAATTTCGCCTTTTTTAATTTTTCTATATATTCCTCTCTTTTTTCCTAGAAGATCTAATAGTCTATTATTCATCCATTTGGGTTGGTTCTGTGTTGATCTAAATTTTCATTTGGGGATATATTTATTTTGCGCATTGAATACTGACTTGATAAAATTATCGTATGTATCTACCAAGTTTGACGTCTCTTCCTGACTTAAGATGACAGGTGCCTGAGAAAGGATGCACTCATTTGGACACCTGGATCGACTTAATTTGTTGACCATAGGGTCAGCTAACAGGGCTTCTCTTAACCCACCATAATTGGCTTTTCTGAAGTCAGGTATTAATGTTGTATTCTCTCTGATATTACCTTTCCATTGTATATTAAAATACACAGAATTGTGATCACTATTTCCTAGGTGATCCCCGATTTCTACACTATTTATCATATGTTCATTGTTACTGAAAACTAAATCGAGAATATTATCACCTCTAGTCGGCGTATCTATGAATTGAGATAAAAAAAACTATCTTGTACTACCTCAATAAACTCCTTTGAATCAGAGTCGCCTATTTGTTGCTGCCAATCTATATTAGGGAAATTAAAATTCCCCATAATGCACACGTTGCTAAGCCTTGATGCTATTTTAATTTCCTCCCATAATTATGTTCCGTCATTTCTACTCATATTTGGCGGTCTATACATAACTCCAATAACTAAAGTCTCACTACCTTCGTTAACTTCTACCCAAACACTTTCATTTTCATTATTTACTCTAATACCTGATTTAGTACAGTTTTTTAATGAACTCCTGACAAACACTGCTATACCGCCGCCCCTCCTACTTGTTCGGTCATATTTAAACAAACTATATCCCGGTATATCAAACTCTGCTAAAAAATGCCAAAACTAATATAACAACACTGTTGTTTGTACTAACATTGTACTAGCACAATTTCCCGCCCTGAATAGAACAGAGAAATTTTCATATCACATTACTCATACTCGTATCACAGCTCTTTATACTCCGGCGGGGTCTAGGGTGTGCTATGTTACACTGACTGCACCCCCCCCCCCCCCCTTTCCTTGAAATTAAAACAAAAAGCGACTTAAGGGCCACCTAGACCCTCTGCCTTAAAGCTATACATGGCAAGGAAGGTTTGTCTAGAGCTACTGACAGGTACCGAGTCAAAAACGTATGATTAGAGGCCCACAACTGTGTGGACGTAATATCTTCCACAGAAAAATTCTTAAGGAAACGCAAAGAGGCTGCCCATTTGCGTAAATCGTGGGCCCTACCCACAACGCCGGGATTACTCTCTTTAATGACCTCGACCAAGAGAGAAGCCAATCTACGCTTCAGTAAGCGCTTACCCGTACTTGCCACCCATAAAGCACCCTGGGGGTTTAGAGGAGCTACCCTCAAATATTTGGTTAGAGCTTGCACTGGACATAAATTATGGTGCACCTTTCCCCTTTTCAACGCCGGCACAGTGAACTCAGAAAACACGTGTGCACTGTGCTCATTCTTGGCTACAAACCCTGGGGAAGGTGCAATGTGAATACATTCATTAAGCCTACCAAACCTGAGGCAATTAGGTGTGTTGCTCATCGCCGCCAGCTCTGACACTCTGTTCCCGGTGGCCAAAGCCAAAAGGAATACCGCCTTTTTTAAGAGTAATGTAAAATCTGCAGTATTTTGGTACCGACGGGAGTGAAGTAATGACAATGCTTTGTCCAGAGACCAAGTAGGCATGAGCTGACGGGGAGGTGGACGGAGTTTAAAACATGCCCTCATAAAACCTGTTTCCTCCGCAACTGGTATTGAGAGACCGGTAAGGTCCCAAAATGGTATCCTAATCGCTGTTAAGTGATTTTTTAACGTTACCACAGATAAACGTTTCTGCTCAAACAGATAATTTAAATAATTAAAAACTAACGCCACCGAGGGCACCGTTTGTTCTGTTCTAAGGATCCAAGAAGTAAAGGCTTGCCAATGCAATTGGTACTGTCGTTTTGTAGACAGAGTATATTGATTCAATAATTTATTGGTCACCTCTCTACCATACGGTGCTAGCCACTTGGCCTCCTGAATGTCCAAAATGCAAAAGTCAGCAAGGTCGCTAGGTTGCCAATCGTGTCTAAGTGGAAAAACCCGACCGGGAGCGACACCGGGTCCGGGCACCACGTTTTCAATTGCTGGTACCACAACTGCGCCGGCCACAGGGGCGCAATTATCGAGACTAAGCCCCGATAATCTCGTAGTTTGTTTACTACATGGTACATTAGAGACGCGTCTGGCGGCGGAAACAGATAGATGGAACTCCACCTGTTCCAGTCTGTCACCAGGGCGTCTGGCCCCCCTGCCGGCGTTATCGTCCGGCGGGTGAGGTATAGTGGGAGTTTGTGAGTCTCCTTGGATGCGAACAGATCCACTTGTGGATGGTAAAGCTCTGCAATCATTTGGTTGAAAATGGGTGCTTGAGCGCCCATTCTACTGTTGTGCTCTGTCTCCGAGACAGAGCGTCTGCCCAGACGTTTGCTACGCCTGGGAGATAAGATGCATGAAGATGAATGTCCAGCCTGTTGGCTTGAGTAAAAATCTCTTCTGACATGTTTAGCAACTTTCGAGATCTTGTTGACCCTTGTTTCTGAATACAGTGAACCGCATTCAGATTGTCCATTCTGAAGGCCACCGCCTTGCCCCGTAAAGTAGAGCCGTGAGCCTGAAGGAAATATAAGGGGACTAGTAATTCCTTGACATTGATGTGGGAGATTTCTAAATGGGACCAAAGCCCTTGACCCTGGTTCCCTTGGTTTGACTGAAAACCCCAACCTATCGTTCCTGACGCATCCGTGTCTACCCATACCGTCGGCGGAGGAGAGGTCCATGACATTACCGAGTGCAACATTTCCCTCTTCGCCCAGACCGCTAGTAAGTTGTGGATTAATTTTGGTATGGGCCATAATTTTTTCGCCGGCAATAGCGGAAAATATCTGTTGCCCTCCAATATTAAACGCTTTACTTTCAACCGGCCCAACATTACAGTTAGTTGAATCCAGTTGAGAGAGCCGACCAGAGACTCCCAGATTCTGTGTGTCGTAGTCAGACTGTGAAGGAACCTGAACAGTTTCCTGCGAAATCTGTTTCGATTGTCCACACTCTGACTCAGTGTGAGAGCAGCTGTGTCCCAAACTAGCCCTATCCACTGAACTACTCGTGAGGGAACAAGGTTTGACTTTACCATATTTACCTTGAACCCTAGAGTTTTGACATGTTTTAATGTTATGTTGACATGATTTATGCATACTTGCTCTGTCTCTGCCACCACCAGCCAGTCGTCTAGGTACCATAAAATCTTGATCCCTTGTTGTAACAATGGCATCAGTGCTTGCTGGACTAATTTCGTGAATAAGCGAGGTGCCAGGTTCAAACCGAATGGCATCCTCTGAAAAACATAAGTTTGATCCCTGATCCGTAAGGCCAGAAATCTTTGAAATCTTTTGTTTACCGAGACGTGCCAATAAGCGTCTGTCAGGTCTAAGGAACACATCCAACCTCCCGGCGGAAGTGTTAGCCTGATTTGGTGCACTGTTAACATCCTGAATGACTCGTTGTGAATGTGAAGGTTCAGATACGACAGGTCTACGACGGGTCTCATCTGAACACTGTCCCTTTTGGGAACCAAAAATAGCTTGGATGTGAAGACTGGGTAATTTTGAGGGACCGGGATGATGACATTCTTGGCCATCATTTCCGTGACCAGTGACTCCACCTCTAAAGAAACTAGATTCGCCGTTGTCGGCTGACGTAAACGAGGTCGCCGGAGCCACTGCCAAGTGATGCCTTTGCGTGCCACCATCCTTGCCCAAGTGTTTAACGGCCATGCTTGGTGACACGTTCAGAACAACCCAGTTAGCAGACAAGGGTTCGCCGGCTGTACTACCCTCGGATCCACCTGCCTTAAGATCGGCCCCGGGAATGAGAGAGACATTAGTTTTTTTATGATGGTGGAGGTGGTGGTGGTGGACGCTTCGCCGGCTGGCTGGCGTTGGCAGAAGACGTGCCCTGACCTGGTTTATTATAGCCTCTTCCTTTCTGACCTGTAAACTTACCCTGTTTGTACCTGTACTGACCTTGAGTGGAGGAGGACTTAGGTAGATGAAAGAGCTTAGATCGGGGGCCCGGCAGTGCTTTTGCGACTGGCTTGGGTTTGGGGAAGTTAAAGGCAGGTTTCTTAGAAGGGGCGGGACTATGTTTAAAGGCCTGAGCCATATTAAAAACGGTTCTCCACACCTCAGGGGACATTAAAGAGGGAGTGAGCACTGGTGACATGACCACCTGATTCGCAATACGATCAGGAAGCCTCCGTACTAAGGACATCCTGAGATCTTGTCGTGCTCGCACCGCCTCAAGCAAGGCTGTGCGTATGTCACCCAATGACTGAATTGACGACTGAAGGAGCAGTCGCCAAGACAGTTCAACCGATCTTCTAGCATCCGCGTCTGCGATTGCCTGAGTGGACCGGAGCATCGATTTAGCCACCTGTTGCGTCACAATGTACTGTGAGAACAGTCTAAATGCTTTCCCCCGTAGCCTAAATTCTCGGTCTAGGTGAGTAGGGGTAGGGGTAGTGAAAGGATCCTTGAGTTCACATAAATTGATTTTTGGGGCAGCTAAGAAATCAAACAAAGCCGAAGGGACTCCGCCGGCAGAACACACTGGCATTGAAAACCAAGAATGACTATCCTGAGGGATCTGGTGGGAAGTTTTTG
The DNA here is from genome assembly GCA_032716605.1 of Paralithodes platypus. Lineage (NCBI taxonomy): Eukaryota > Metazoa > Arthropoda > Malacostraca > Decapoda > Lithodidae > Paralithodes > Paralithodes platypus. The sequence goes on from CM064521.1 coordinate 40,695,356, forward strand.
AGGTGAAGGTGGTCGCAAAGTTCTGAGCCTCCGTCTCCCAATCCACCCAAGGTCCCGGACCCAACTGCCCCACCTTCAACACTGGATTAGCAGCTGAGTCTGTGACAGTTTGCAAATCAACTTCTGGTGTGAGGGTTGACAGTGTCTTTATGTCATTAAAACCATCGTGCTTGGACCAGTCAGAAAACAGTTTCGAAGCTGAGGCAGGGGGCAGGGCAGGTTTAGCAGTATAAACAAAATAGTCCTGGTGATAATAATTAGGAATGGCCTTAACATTAACATCTAGTACATTCCCCAAAGTATCCAAGGCCCTTAATTTTTTAGATTTATTGCCTTGTATTACCCACTCACGTGGTACCGGAAGTTCCCCTGACAAGGTAGGTTGAGCGACCTCTGGATTAGTGGGGATCAAGTGAACCTATGACTCATCTGGGCCGTACAGTAAGGGCATAGCTACCTTTCTCATAGGTGCTTTATCTAAAGGGGGTGGATTGACATCCGTTATAACCCTTACATTCGAAGTAGTCAGTGCCGCCATAGCAGGCCTAGTGACCACTGATGGTGATATAGAGGGAGGGTGAGGGATCTGAGTCAAAGCAATAGAAGTCATCAGAGGCCGGTCGTTAGAACCTGTCATAGGAGCTCCCAGGTCCACTGTAGGAGTCACCGGCTGTTGGGCAAAAAATTTAGTGAGAGCATTAACTAGCAGCCCATCTATTTCCTCTGCTGTGACAAATTTATTCGATGATGAACTCAAAGGTGAATCATTACGATCCTGTGCGGCGTCTAAAACTGACCCTGACTCCTGCACTTCCATGTATGAGATGATAGATACATCGTCTTTGTCATCCGGCTCACCACGAGAGGATTCCGCCGAAGCCAGAGTCTCATCTTGTTGTAAAGACAAGTCAGGAATAGATGATGGGATCGCCGCGTCCCTGTGGACATCAGCCACTGTTTGTGTAGTTCTAGCCATAGGTTGAGAAAACCGCCAAACACCCATGCCTTGGCCTGCACTCCCTTGGGAGTCAGACATACCCTCAATTATGGAGTTCCCACTTGACTCTGCCAGTGGACGATCACTGTCCACTGAACTCTCCAAATCTAGAGTTAAAATACTAAGAGGTAAACTATCTTTTGGTACTGGTACTAAATTCTCCCTATGAGATTGCACACTAGCTCTGTCGGGGGTAGAGGTATGACGAGAGGCACTAGACTCCGGTGAACGCCGGGAGGCCCTTCGATCATGTGAGTCCTTCCGGGAAGATTTGTGGCTACGGTGCGACCGCGAACTGCTCTTGGGTTTAGAGGATTTCTCGCTATATTCACTCATTGACCCCTCTGTCTTACTCTTCTTGCTCGTTGGTGAAGAAGAGAGACTCGGCGGCTGCTGCCTAAGCGGGGACCTGGACTTAGATCTCGCCCGTGACGAGGAGGCTGCCACCGGGGGCGTCGGTTCTCGCTGTCGCTTAGCTGTGTCTGGGGCTGGAGCAAGTATAGAACCCTGTCCAGTCTCTGTTGGTTTACGAACAGTTACTCTAGAGGGACGTTTAAGGGGAGGGTGCTCAATTAGTAACTTATCCCATAACTGGACGTTATCGCATTGAAGTGACTTATGAGCCACAATAGTAGTATAAGCGGTCATCTGCTGCCTGACCTCCCGTAAGGCGACCGCTGCGGCCTTGTCATTGTCTTGTAAGACTTTTAAACTGAGTTGGGAGCAAAAGGTACAGTTTCGCATCACCCACAGACCCCTTGAGCGGTCGAGACATTTAACACATTTTATACAAAGGGTGTGCGCAAAAATAGGGATACCTGAACAGGAGGGCGTAATGCATAAAGCAAAAACCAGGGCAAAGGTAGCCATGACAGAGACTGGTGGGAAACTTACTCCAGGTTCTGTATAGACCCGCCGGGACCCAGCTCTGGAAAAAAAGAAAATTTCCAGGAATTAATGCTCATAAGGTTAATCCAACATGTCCGCACACAAGTGTTAAATAACCCGCCGGGTAACGAGATGCAATCCACAACGACTACGGCTTGCTACGCGGTGGGGTTCCTAAGTAAAAGATTTCAAATTATCTTAACTTGTCCAAAAAGATTTATGAATACCCTCTGACATAATATAAAGACCCGCATGGCGTTTATAACTGATTTTAGTCTTTCCGGTGGTGTTTGTTTCCAGATTCAATTTTGGAAAAAAAAAACTAAAAAAGACGCCGGCCCCCGATTTATCTCGTGGATCAAAAACTGGGAAGCCGGACACATATACGAGACCTAACTTCTCCCGAAGTAACTTTTTAGATCGCCGTATGCTGAAGGCGGCGATACAAAACGTATCCCTCAATTGTCTGGTTAACTAACTGAATTGTAAATTCGTTATTCCCACCCTTCCAGGGAGCACCCGCCGGGCGTGAATGTTATTATTTTTATTTTTTTTAAACTGTTAACCCCAATTACGCATTAAGCTGAAGGCGGCGATACAAAACGTATCCCTCAATTGTCTGGTTAACTAACTGAATTGAAAATTCGTTATTCCCACCCTTCCAGGGAGCACCCGCCGGGTGTGAATAATAGTTTAAAAACGTTAACCCCAATTGTGCCTTAATTCGCCGTATGTTGCAGGTGATACACAATGCATCCCTCAAAGTCTGGTCAACTAAACTGAATTTCTATTGTAAATTCGTTCATCCCACCCTTCCAGGTTGCACCCGCCGGGTGATTTAAAGTTAACCCCAACCAATCCTATCCCCACTTCTTTGTAAAAGATCGCCGGGGAGGAAAAACAACAACAGCTTAGGTTTTTTATTGGCTTTGCAAAACCGAAAAAACTACAAACACGTGTCCGTATGAACACTGTTAGATGGGTACAGCCATCCCGCCGGGATTCATAAGGGGCCTGAAACAGGTACCACAGAGACGCAGTCCTGGGGAGCTACAGACACCCACTCGCCAGGGAAACAAGCCTGTTTTTAAACCACGCGTGGCTAAAACTGGGCAACCAGCCGGGTTTTTCATGGTGTAACCGAGAAAAAACCCGCCGGAAATAACCCACCCCGTCCAGATACCATCTGAACGCAACACAGGACCGAGGCGTAGCCAAAACACAACTAACGCCGGGCCCAACAAAGTCCGAGGAATTAGCCAATACACAACTAAACCAGGACACATAAATAGTCCGTGGAATTAGCCAATACACAACTAAACCAGGACACACATGACACAGTAGTACATATTTATAACATAAATCAATAACACTTGTACATGTGGCAAAGCTACGAGAGGCTGGCTAGGCCTAGGCAGACGGACATAAAAGTAAGCATGTCGTAATATAAACAAAAAGCACTGAATTATATCACAACAGGAACTACCGTCAACACACCACTGTAGCAAACACTTCCGGCAAAGGGAAGAACTGACTCGGGACCCAGAAAAAACTTCATTAAGTGAAGAAAAATATGCTGGGAACGTCAGCAAAAATAAGCTACCTCATCAGAAAGATAAAAGGAAGCAATAATAACGCGTAATGAAAGCCGCCTGCATCACAAAGCTAGCTAACAGTGAAAAAGTTCACAAGTCCACAACAGGACTACGAGGGTACATCCGAAATAGATGCCCCAAACACACGACCCAAAATACACTGCACTGCGGGCAACCAGCCCAGGACACTCCTGCTACGCATATCCTAACCTTACTCGATACATCCCGGAGTAAACAAATGAGAAAAAACTCACTAGGGACGCAACAAATGCGGAACCAGCGGAGCGTGGGGAGACACGTCCGGGCAGGCTGAGCGCAGAGCAGAGAAGGAAGAATGACGCCTGAGTCAGCGTCTGGTCAAAGATCCACACAAGTACATCCACGATATTATGGAAAGCTTATTGAATAGTTATTCTTATTTTCTATTTGTTTTTATATTTTACGAAGTTTTTTCGTAGTGAGAACCCAATTCATAATGACTGAAGCCATGAGTGAGGTCGCGTGCGCTCATGATGAAGGCTCCTCATATTTTAGATGCTCTGCGCGGTAGATTCAAAACTACAGCGGATGAGTGTTTGAAGAGGGTGCCTTATGTAATAGGCATGTTCGTCAATGATGGAGGGGCCACTAATAAATATACGATTTGCCAAGTAATGTGAGACTGTTTGTTCCGTGATAATTTTCTGATATTAATATACAGTATTCTACAAACTGATGTGGGTGGATAGAGATGTGTCACAGTTATGTTAAGTTAATACATTAATATTATTAATCACATTATTAGATGATTAAGGAAGATAATGGTAAGACATAGTGATTATTATGTTCCTATGTTTATGATGGATATAAAAGACAAAGCTGCGTGCAACAAGAGTCTCCCCATAAAGTTGAGGGATAGTTGCTATTCTAAACTTTTTTCTTTTGTTTTTCTATTTGGACAATATGTATTTTAGGTCACGTATGGGATATAATTCTCTATAATTTTTATGCTTTCTTTAGCTTTATCTTAAATTATTAGTCACGCATTACATGTCTTTACCGCTGCAAATTAAATTACTTTGCATTAGCCTTTGTGGGTTAAATAAGGGCGGAAGCAAAAAATGTGGCCATCTTGGATCAGTGGAGAACTTTTTTGTTCTCACTTTTCCACTGTACTTTAGTATTGTGTCATCCTCTATATCAATGCCAAGACCAGCGGGGGTTTGGGGGCGGCAGCCCCCAGGCTAGGTTAGGTTAATGACAAAATATGATTTTTGGGGGGCATCTCTTAACATTGCTATATAATGGGTAAAAATGCATTTGCAGAAGGAAAAATACATTTAAACTCACTAATCAATTAAAAAACTGATGAAATATAGGATAATACTTAGAAAAACCATAAGTGACCTAAAATACATAATTACCTATAGTATTGTGTGTGTGTGTGTGTGTGTACGTTTAGAGGTGACTGTAGCGTGCCATGCCGTGGTGGAGTGTGGGGGTGGAGTGGTTAAGGGGGAGGTAGTGTGGCTTTTTATAGACCCCATTCTCCCTCATGTTTAGCCCCATTAGTTTTGAAATTGTAAGACGTTCCCCCCATTATTTTATCGATTTAAGACCTTTCGTCCGATGTTTTTATCAATATCAAGACCTTTTGTGCCATTAAGGTATCCAGTTTTTCCTGGTGAGCGATAGCGAGTCTGTAGATTTGGAGGAATCGGCCGAAAAAAAAATGTACACATTTATCTCTAAGGGGGATCTTGGGGATAATTTAATATGCTTGACGGAGGTATAGGGAGGAAACTTAAACACAAATATATAAATAAATATAAGAATAATACTAAATAAACTTTACCTCCCTTAAGGGGGGTGACCTGTTTTTGTTCTGTCCTTTTCTATCTTTCTCTGGCTTGTATCCATTTGGCCCCATTCAGCCTACTGTTTTAAGACGTTTATCCCCATCCAGGTGTTAATTTGTTACTGGTGAGCGATAGCGAGCCAGAATATTTTTTATTTTTGTTTGACAGCAAGCTAAATTTGTACATTTTTAGATAGAAAAATGTCTCCGGCGAAGCCGGATTTCTTCATATAATGCTGGCTCGCAATCGACACCTAGATGGGGATAAACGTCTTAAAATAGTTGGCTGAATGGGGCCGAATGGATACAAGCCAGAGAAAGAGAGAAAATGACAGAAATAACAAAACGCAGGTGACCCCCCTTACTGACCGAGAGGTGGAGGAAGTGGCCGACACGACACGCTACAGAGAGGTGATGGTGATCGTCACGTTGTGGCCAACGACAGTTACATTTACCAACACACAACCTGGAAAAGTTTAGCTTATCTTTATATAGATTTTTCAAATTGTCATAAATATCTACATCACCCACACCTTAACTTTATTTTATAGAAAAGGTAGGCTGCTGATATTATGCAAAATTCGAACCAGTGTTAAGGGGGGTGACCTGCTTTTTGTTATTTCTGTCCTTTTCTCTTTCTCTGGCTTTTATCCATTCGGCCCCATTCAGCCAACTATTTTAAGACGTTTATCCCCATCTAAGTGTCGATTTCCTCCTGGCGAGCGATAGCGAGCCAGCATTATATGAAGAAATCCGGCTTCGCCGGAGACATTTTTCTATCGAAAAATGTAAAAATTTAGCTTGCTGTCTAACAAAAATTAAAAATATGCTGGTTCGCTACCGCTCACCAGTAAGAAATTGACACCTGGATGGGGATAAACGTCTTAAAACAGTAGGCTGAATGGGGCCAAATGGATACAAGCCAGAAAAAGATAGAAAAGGACAGAACAAAAACAGGTCACCCCCCTTAATTCCCGATATTGTATAGCCGGTTTGATTCCAGCTGGCGGTAAATTGAATCCCCCTGCAGCTGATTTATCAACACTTAATGGAAAATTAGGATGCCAAGTTTTCATAATAAACAGCATATTTCACTATAAAATCTACGTAATAGCCACGTAATCAAGAGATGGACATAGCAATTTACCGTAAGCTGGAAACAAGTATAGACTATAGGCTAATAATAGACTAAGCAGAAGACCCCGTGGTGAAGGTGGACCTTTGTTGTACTGTAGTGGACAAAGGTTCACTTCCACAAACTTTTTAAAGTCACTGACAAACAATGTAAAAGGTTGACCCTTATATATTTCCCAGAAAAGGGGCGGCGCTAACCTGGAAGCTGAGAGAGAGAGAAAGAGAGTTTGTATATATATATATGTGTGTGTGTGTGTGTGTGTGTGTGTATGCCTAAGTTGTTGTCTACATATGGGAAAGAACTTGCACTGTCTTGTATTATTTTGAACATAACAAGGTTTACGAGATAGGGAACTGTATGATGGATTTACATAAACAAACGTAGCGACCTACAGTATATCGGACATGTAAGATACACTATTCTTCACATAAACATGGACAAACAAGCTATACATAGAAATACGCATGCGCTGATGATATCTTGGCACACTTTCAGAAGGACTTGTATCGTCGTTGTATAACCCGTATACAGTATATTGTAAAGGTAATCCTTCGTAATCTTTATGGACCTGGAGAAAGCCTATGATGATGATGATGATGATGATGCAGTTTTTACCACCATACACTCCCTGCTGAATAGCAAGGAAGAGCAGTGGATGTTGGTATACCCCTGATAAGGGAAGGAAATGAGAGGCACAAATCAAGAGTGAGAGGGGTGGAAATGAGTTACTTGAGAAGTACATGTGGAGTTACATGGAGGGATAGACAAACACATGAGGAAGTACATGAGTGGTGTGGTGTGGATGTGCTGGAGAGTGTGAAAAGGAACACCTTGAGATGGTTCGGCCATGTGGAATGAATGAGAAACGAACGAATGATTAAGAGAATGATACGAGAGTGAGGTGGAAGGGCAGAAGGAGAGTGAGGTGGAAGGACAGAGGGATAGGGCAGAACGAGAGTGAGGTGGAAGGATGGAGTTGAGGGGCATATGAGTGAAAGCGGTGTTGGTTGGGAGGAGGGGCTTCGACTGATAGGGGACAGAGGTGCATGTAGGCGATTAATTCGTGGCCACCCCTTCGGGGATCATTTCGTCTGGCAATAGATAGATATAATTATAGGCATAAGTCCCTTGTTGTCAAAAGGCTATATAAACAAATATGGCGTATGATCCAATATGGCTCCATGGGTATAAACAACAGGAGTCATTTACAGACTTCCAAAAAGTTAATATACGGTAAAATGGTATGTTACCGTACTGTATATGCCTGAGCTTATAAAGTGTTGCGGTGACAAGTAATATAATCCAGCCAGTCTCCGCGGTATTGTAAAGATGTGGGTGGGTGTGTGAACTACCGGTGTCTAACTGTCTGCTTCACCTCCACCGTCACGCGCGCTAATCGTTACCACCAACATCACTACAAGGGGGAGGACCCCCTTCTCCTTCATATCAAGCATATTAGATTTCAGATTTTAAGACGTTCGTTCCGTTAGTTTGGCGCTTTTGAGACATTTCGCCCCCATTTCTTAGTCAATATTAAGACCTTTCGAGCCATTTAAGTGTCGATTTTTTTCCTGGCGAGCGACAGCTAGCCTGTAATTTTAGAAGCAACCGGCCTTCGGCCTAAACATTTTTCTACCGAAAAATGTACAAATTTATCTTGAAACGGGGTCTAGAGGGTGTTTTTGTTTTACGCTTGATGGAGGTCTAGCGAGGAAACTAAAAAATAAATAAATTAATAATTATATAGACCAAAAAGCCAGCATTACGCCCCTACCCCCTTAATATTCCCTGCAGTAATGTCCACACTTCAATATACTGTAGTTTATCCACTATGCCGCGTCTAGGATATGTGACCCCCCCCCCCCTCCCTAGGAGTATCTGTAACTCAGGAAGACTGGAACAAGCGCTCTGTAAATTACCACACTTATTCCTGGTTGACTCTTCCCATATGTTAGATATGTAAACTCGATTGTTTAAGTCCTTTTTGAGTTATGATGGCACGGAAATTGGGATATCAAGACTCGTCAAAATGACTAGACTATAATGCACCAACCTGTTCTATAAAAATACATCGTGGCTATCACTTTATCAGACACATTTTTAAATATTAGGCCTACATCAGATACTAAATGAGAGGATAAGAACATTGTGTAAAGAACAGTAGGTCAAATGAAAGGAGTGGCGGCTTTTTTATTTGTTATCATTTTGTTTTTATTATTATTGTTTGTATTTATTTTTGTTTTAGTGTTGGTAACATTAGGCGCTTATACTCCCCTTTGTCTAATAATCGAAGGAGTATATTTGATCTCCAATACCCACCTGACTCTAACAATCCTTCCAATAACATGGACACACATTATAACACATGGGATATAAGGAAGAAAACCGTCATCGTGTACTGATAGGATGAAGGGAAGATCTCTTTAGCTGTCTGGCTCGAGAATCTTACTTAGGTAACTTATTTTAGGACGATATTCTTAGCCGGTTCCATAGGGATTGGGCCCATACGGGATTGGGCCCATACCGAATATACGGAATTGGGCCCATACGGGATTGGGCCCACGGGATTGGAACCTAACCTTACCTAACCTAAGTGGGCCCAATCCCGTGGTCACCTCTTAGCCCACTGCCTGGCTCCCTTCCTAACGTAGCATCGAAATCTCCAGTAGCCTTGTCGGAAACACATACACGCTATCCGTAATTCTTTTCCTATTATAGTTATATTGTTACATGTCGGGTAATCACTAAATTACCAGGCCGCTGTATAACTAGAACAGGGAAGTCCCCCCCCCCCTCCCTTTTTTTTAGATTATGGCCAGATGTTAATTATTCAGATTACAATTTCGGACATTCTACCACTGCTCAACATATTTGACAAGACAGGTATTTTATAAGTATATGAATTCCGTCAACTATAATAGTCCTAACCTACCTTCAGTCTACCAGCCAATACCAATGCTCCAAACTAGTGTGAGCATAAAGTTAACTGTGTATAAAGTGATGAGCGGACAATTACATCAGTAGATCATATCAACCAGTGTCACAACTCTACCAATACAGTTACCTTACCTTACATTACCTTATCATACGTTACCTTAGGTTATTATGTTGGCACTGGTTAATTATCACTGCTTGATACGGCACTGGCTGATATCTACTGGATGAAATGGCATACACTATAACATAATGGGTAAGTGAAGGGTAATTATAGATACCATAAATGGCATACACTATAACATAATGGGTAAGTGAAGGGTAATTATAGATACCATAAATGGCATACACTATAACATAATGGGTAAGTGAAGGGTAATTATAGATACCATAAATGGCATACACTATAACATAATGGGTAAGTGAAGGGTAATTATAGATACCATAAATGGCATACACTATAACATAATGGGTAAGTGAAGGGTAATTATAGATACCATAAATGGCATACACTATAACATAATGGGTAAGTGAAGGGTAATTATAGATACCATAAAAATCTACCCATTTAAAGGTATATTGGTGGTAATAAGATCATCTTATACAAGGACAGAAATGTAAATCAAATTCAATATACCCAATGATCTTGTATACCTTTTTTCATACCCTTTTTATGCCATCGATTTTTGAGAATGTACTGGTTGAGTTGTTGTCCAGGAACCATTAACAGTTGGAGGAAGACTCTCCCTTGTGTGATGGTGATGCCTTTGTGTCGGATCTTGCTGACTCAGGGCTTGTAATCACTAGACCAGAGATAAATGGAAAAATGTACAACTGTAGAAGAGCCTTGAGCACCAGTGATTGATATAACAATGACATGCTTTACTACGGTACTGCAGAATATTGTAATGTCATGTTTTTTAAATTATTTAATATAGTTTTCTGAATGTGCGATGGTAGAGATAGTTTTTACCACTCAAGCTTTTTTGATACCACATCAGACATTACACCGTTCCGTCCATCTCGTTCCAAAATATCTTGGGGACCTTCCCCAGACGAAGGTTAATAACCTTAACAAAAACAATCCATCTTTGTTTCGTGTGAGCTAAAACGTAATAATAATAATAATAATATTACTGATAATAAATATGAAATAAAATTATATATATAAATTATATATATATTTTATATATTTATATATATTAAGTATGTCTCACAAATACACGTGAGCCACTAAATGTTTTACACTCTCAGTGGGGTTCGAACCGTCGACTGTCAGGACGATAGCCGACTCTTTAACAAACTCCATCACGGCAGTCTAAAAGACACTCAACCTTCTATCCTATTTATGTTAAGAAGGGAAACCCACTAGGAGAATGTAAATTCAATTCATACCTAGTCGTGGTGGAGTTGGTTAAAGCGTCGGCTATCGTCCTGACGGTCGACGGTTCGAACCCCACTGCAACATATATATATATATATATATATATATATATATATATATATATATATATATATAATTATATATACGTATACATATACAGTATATACATATATATATATATATATATATATATATATATATATATATATGTATATATATTGTCCCGAGAGTTTTGTCACATACTTCCAGAGATGAAAGATCAAGTAATTCTAATTAATAACTGTTATAATATACACATAGGCTTTGTGGGGCATTGTTTGGCAGTTATAGGCCCTTAAAGCCGGCTTTTTGGCATTTTTTGCGATTTTCAATCCCGTTTTTTCTTCAGTAAAATGAGGATAGGATAAATAACTAAGAAGCATATTATGAAGCAAGTTATCAATGCTTCAAACTTACTCCAAAAATTTCACTACCGGTATATCGTTCTTCATATTACCTTGACATTGAGTTGAATATCGTTCTTCATATTACCTTGACATTGAGTTGAATATTACAAGCAACCAATGAAACTTAATTATAAACTAATCATGGAAACCAGAAAAGAGCTTCAGAAGATTTGTTGGTATCTTTATGAAGTATTGATACCATACAGGTATACACCATCATACAGGTAATCTTCTTTCATATCTTACTAACTCTTGGTCATCCTCCTTTCGGGACTTCGGCGAGACCTTTTCTATTGCGCTAGACATATTGAAGGCCTTGATACAGTCTGGCACAAATCTCTAATTTCTAATCTACCCTCCTTCGGTTTCTATCCCTCCATCTGTGCCTTTGTCTCTAATTTCCTTTCCAGTCGTTCCATAGCTGCGGTTGTGGACAGCCATCGTTCACTTCCTCATCCTATCAACTCCGGTGTTCCTCAGGGTTCTGTCCTATCTCCAATTCTCTTTCTAATTTTCATAAATGATCTTCTCAACTGTACCTCTGGTTATGAATGGATAGGACTTATCCATTCATATGCAGACGACTCTACCTTACACTACTCAACTATAGTTTTCCAAAACGCTTCAGCAAGTAATCCCTCAAAAACAAACGTAATGAAGCCAAACAACACTTATCTTCTGATCTAAGTACCATTTCCAATTGGAACAGAGAAAACCTTGTTACCTATAATGCTCCCAAAACCCAATTTCTCCATCTATCTAACCGTCGTGAAAACAATACAAATATCAACCCTTCATCTTCTCTCAATATTCTTGGTGTCCCTTTTTATTCTGGTCTCTTGAGGAAGGACCATATCACCACTCTTGCTAAAGCGGCCTCCCAGAAGCTGGGTGTGCCCATCTGCCTCAAGGGATTCTTTACCCCTGCACAGCTTCTTGCTCTGTACAGGAACACAGTGCGTCCTTCAACTCAAGGAGTGGAACGTTACTCTTAAATTTTCTTCTATTCAATAGCTGAGCTCTGGAACTCTCTCCCTGAATCCATCTTTCCCTCATCCTATGACTTAAATTGTTTCAAACTCTGTGTGTCCAGACATTTTGGCTCGAACATTCCTCAATTTTGGCCCAGTCACTCTTTCAACTCTGGGGGAGGCACTCCTCACAGGTAGTTTTGTCTTTTGTCTCTCTCATCCATATAGGAAACAAATATGTATATAGAATTTTGAGTTATTGCTATTCATTTTATTTATATGGAAAATGGGTTAAAACTGACAAAAAACATACGAATTTCCTCCTTTTTGCATGGCAGTTTTACGTGCTTTGCATGTGTATCCTCTACTTGAAAGAAATGTATATACAACTTCATTTTTTGGAGTAAGGTGCAAATACTTCAATGAGGCATAACACACTCTTCTGTAGCTTTCTTCGTCTACCCGTGGTAATGCAGTGAATATACAATTTTGTGTTTTATTTGAAATATTCAATGCATCATGTGAAAATTAAGAAAGCTACGGAGTATTTGTTAGTGTTTCTATAAAGAATTGATACGAATACATATTATCATACACTAATTAGATTCTTCTTTATACCATTTTTATTAGAGGGAAAACTGCTATACAAATGATAAAAAACAATAATGTTAACTTTAATGGACCATAACTGCAAAACATTGCCCCCAAAAGCCTATGTGTATGGAACATTCTTTACTCAGAATGACAATCTTTCATTTCTCAAAGTATTTGACAAAACTCACGGGACACCCTGTATATATATATATATATATAATATGTATATATATATATATTATATATACATATATATTTTTTTTTTGACGGAGACAAAATGCGAAGGTGCCTGTAACAAGTGTCTCCCCAAAAGTTGATAGAGTGACAGAGCCAACATTAATCAAGGGCGGTTGGTTTTCATCTTTGTTTGTGTGTGTGTGTGTTCGCATGTGTGTGTGGGAGGAGAAGAGTCTGAAGAGATGGGTGCTTGCTTAGTGTAGTGAAATGGATAGAGGAGGGGTCTTTGAGAGCTAGCTGGTTATATATATAGCGATGTCATACAACACGGAACATAATATGCGACAAATTAAGAGAGCTATTAGACTAAAATTACTAATCACGGATTAACGGAATAAGCGTTTGCGTCACCTCACCTTTAGTGATTGAACAGTCAATTACTAAAGTTAATTAGTTTCTTCCTTTGCATTGCAGTTAAGTTTCTGAGTCTTTACTATGATATAATTGACATATTTACATATAATTTACATCTATGTGCTAAAATTTGCAACTGTGTTCACTGTATCATGCTCGAAATGTAAGCTATGTAACCATCATACCATCGGGCTCTTGAATAGGTGATCACATTCAGTATTATCACTGTGTACACATTTGTATGATAACACTTTCCCAGTTGTTGCATGGATGGTACGACAGGTAGTATAATTATAAGTACACACTCTTACCTATTTGAGTTACACGTTTGTTGTGTGTAATATGTTGTGGTGGGTATGTTGTGTTGTAACAGGTGGTACAATCAATCAATCAATCAATCAGTCTTTATTTAATAATATACATAAATTTATATATCCTACATTTGAGGGGAATCAGTCAGAATAGAGTAATAAAAATGTGGTATAATTATTTACAAATCGACTATAAAAATAATAAAAAACAATAAAAATAATACCCGCTGTATATCCGGCGGGCATTAATATCAAGCTCATTGGCACACTCGACCAAAAAACAATCCTCACACCGGCGAGCCACAACAAATCCAGTGTGAACGGAATGAATCGGGGGAAACACGTCTGTGAGGCACCACCACAAGACTTCGACCCACCTCCAGAATGTTCAGAGCGCCAGTGCAAAGACCGCTTCTCGGTCGAGTGTACATCTCTGGCACAAATTCATACTGTTCTACTATTAAACAGCAGAAGTGTAAGCATTTACAAGTTACAGAAAAATGTCATTATGCTATCACATGAACTTGGGCAAGAACATAAGAACATAAGAAAATGGGAGTCTGCACAAAGCCGATCGGCCCACACAAGGCAGATCCCTGTCACACCCAACCCCAATTACATAACAACATAAGGTCATAAAATCGCGGGAAACTGCATATGGCCATGCAGCCCACATGAAGCAGCTCCCATTCACACCCAGCCCATATCACCCATATGGGAATCCAACTTATGCTTAAAGCTTTCAACTGTTTCTGAGCTAATTACTGTTCTGGGCAGTGCATTCCACATGTTAACAACTCTATTTCCAAACCAGTGCTTTCCTATATCTTTCCTAAATCTAAACTTATCTAACTTGAAACCATTTGAGCGGGTTATGTCGCCGTTCTTTAGCTTTAATACCTCATCTATATCGCCCTTATTTAAACCTTTTATCCATTTAAATACCTCTATCATGTCTCCCCTACATCTTCGTCTCTAGTGAGTGCAGGCCTAAGACTTTCAACCTCTCCTCATACGATAAATTTCTAATATTATGTATCTTTTTGGTAATTCTTCTTTGGACTGCCTCTAAAGGGTCGATATCCATTCTATAATAAGGGCACCAAAATTGAACAGCATAGTCTAAATGGCGTCTTACTAGAGCTAAGTATAGTTTTAAGAAAACTTCAGCAGTCCTGTTGCTAACACTCTCAGATATGAATCCTAGAATTCTATGTGCCCTATTCCTAACACTTATACACTGTTTTCTGGGTTTCAGATCATTACTAATGAGCACCCCCAGATCCTTCTCCAATTCTACATTGTCTAGTTTGTATTTTGCATCTAAATTACGATTTCCAATCCTTAATACCTTACATTTGTCTACATTGAAACTCATCTGCCAATTTATGGACCACTCGTGCAAGTGATCGAGATAATTTTGAAGACATTCCCTGTCGCTAGCTGACTCTATTATCCTACCTATTTTAGTATCATCAGCAAATTTACTGATCCTACTCTTTATGCCTGAGTCAAGATCATTTATGTAGATAATAATATTTAGAACAGTACAAAGGAGTACAAAGGAAATAAAGCTACAACAGATCCAGCGACCCCTCAAGGCTGCTTGGCCTCCAAAACACTGATGGCCAAGTGCCCAAACAGTAGTTTAGAGTGGGTAAGGGAAACATGGAAAGGGAAGACTGCCCTGGGACAAATGTCCGTAGCAGGATTTGGAGATATTAGTAGGGTACAGTAAGTAATATAATAAGAGTAAATGTAACAGTAATGGGGTTAATAATCTTCATATCCCAAGAGATTGGTCGTGGAATCCACACACCCCTTCTTCTTCTGGGGTCGACCGAAGAACATTAATAACATCCTGACGACGTATACAGACTAAACACACATAACAAAGCCACTCCAACAGCTTCCTCTCTCTCCAACACCCCTTCTCCCCTCTCTACACGCTTTGGAAAAATAGGAAAAGTAGAATGTAAGAAATAAGGTGCATTTGCAAAGGCTTATCCCTCAATACTTCATCTGATCATACTACGGTACTCTGTTAATCTAGGAACCCCAACCATTCATACCGACCTGTTTTGTCTGTGTTTTATCCATTCGGCCCCATTCAGCTTTCTGTTTTAAGACGTTTCTCCCCATTCAGGTAACGATTTTTTTTGTTTATCTTACTTACACGCACATTGTAACATTTGACATGTATAGCCATGGTATTGCGCATGGATAGATCATAATATGTTAGCCCATATCAAACAATTACAAACCTGTCTACCTGATTATAATATCACTGGGATTCTTCGTTCTTCATGGTTTTGGATCCAATTTATCCTAGAAATAATAATATCTAATTCTTCAAACGCAATGCTCACATTATAATCTTCCCTCATCAATTTGAGTACATAACTATAAAAGTAACCTGTTTTTAAAAGTGGCATACTGCTTCTTATTATGTAGTTGGCAGATTTTTCAAGTCTTTTTGCGTACCGACATTGTATCAGTGTTACTTGATGGTTCAATAATAACAGGTTACATGCATTGGCTGATTCATGGCTGTTAGCATAAACAGGTGCACCCAGCATATTTTTCATGGCTTTACTATATGCAATATTAAAAGTTTTGAACATACAGGTGTAGTGTGGTGGTGTAGTCAATATATTCCTTCATACGACCTAGTAACCTGGTGTTGTGGTGGGTATGTTGTGTTGTAACAGGTGGTACAGGTGTAGTGTGGTGGTGTAGTCAATATATTCCTTCAGACAACCTAGAAACCTGGTGTTGTAGTATTCCTGGTATTGTAATGATCCCCCCACACCACCAACTAACACTGAAGGCACCACTAGGAACGCTACCTCACTCACAGCTGTCGACAGTTTAGGACGTTTCTGACAGCGTCTTAAAACGATGACCTATGAATTATTAATTTTGTGATATTTCTTGGGGATCATCATAGGTAGCCAGTGGGTAAGATAATGATTTATCGCCTTATGTGTTAAGACACAGTGCTGAAATTTGCTTTGTCGATTCCTATGACCCACCAAATCCCTTGAGCGCCAAAAATTTAATTATACCCAACCGTGAAAAACCCACAATTGTCTTTGGATCAGTAATTTGTTTGCCATTACTCATAACCCCTTCTACAGTATACCAGTGATGTACTTTTAAATTATATTCTGAAACTATTAGACGAATTTGTTCAGTTTAGGAAGGATCTCTACCCATTAAAAGGCTACATACTAACTCAATCCTTTTAGCTACCGTATATCACTCCTAAGCTTCATAAAATCGTCTAAATGTAGCTAAAATATAATTAGAAAGACGTCGCCGGTACAGAAGGGGTTAAAAATCTGTCTGACTTTTGAAAGTTATATAATACAGTATTCCATGGTAATTATAGGGAATTGGCTCGCACCCTTATTTTTCATGTTTTTTCCTCCAGATTTTGAGAAATTAGTGTTTTCATGGTTTTAGTTATAATTCCAATGTGGGATACACGATGGGTTGAGGTGGGGGGGGGGGAGCTTTGCCCCCCTCACCCCCCCATGAATTATTGAAATCGTCATCTATGTTGCCATCAGGGGGTAAATATCGATTATACTGCATAAAGAAGGCGTTTGTAAACAGTGAGGATGTCCGAAAGAGCTCTGAGATTGATTAGACAGCGTTTTTTCTATTAATATCAGGTTTTATATATGTGATCAAATTATTCTCCCACAGTGGATTATACACGAGTAGGCCTACAATATAAGGATTCCATAGACCTATATTGTCCCTAATAAATTATGTATAATAAGGCTGCTAGCCTATTCCCTATAATTATCCAAACATTATCCACCAATCTTAAGACACTAAAGCAACAAACCATATTCGCTCGCTCGCAATCACATTTCCGGCAATTTTGACTGCCATGGGATACAAAAATAAGTTGAGGGGGGGGGGCCCCCCCCCCCAATAGCTTATTGTCATCATCATATATGTTACCAGCAAGGGGCAAAAACAAAATAAAACAAAAAAACAAAAGCGAAACCGCGAGCGTATACGACCTATGTAAACATGACGACCATAGCCCGGATCCTTAGATTTTTTGTTAGTTATTTAGGGCGTATATTATAATGAATTACCGACGGTTTGGATATAATGGCAATGAAGTACATAACATAACTAATATATTTGCCTAAATAAAATATCAATAGTTTCGACCCAGTGTTAAACTGGATAAACCCAATTTTTTTTTTTTTTTTTTTTTTATACGGAAGCTGCATTGTTGAAAATATCCGTTGTTGGAGTTCTACCCACCAAAAACTGCTCACCTTCGATTACGGTATTAACAGCTAAAGCTGGGTAGAACAAATTATGAGGGACCACTAGAATATGTCTAGACTGAAACATTCGTTAAATTAAGAAAAAAAGGTAAAGTTAACATACTTGTATTGTTGAGATACTTAACGTCGAAGCAGAACGAATTTTCTTTAGTAGACTGTACTTCTGGTACCATATGACGATGCACTCCTTTGCCACCTTAAGCCATTACTGTAATAATACTGTTATAATAATACTGGCGGGTGCCCAACCCCGAAAGGGGTTTAAATAGGGGAGCTATCCCCCCGCCAAAGGCGGCTTTCTAGGGCCTTTCCTAGCCGATGCTAAGAGGATTGGGTTCTAGTCATGTGGTGATGGGCTGGTCTATCAGAGTGAGAACTGAGCGATCCCTGCTATACCCATAGCTTACTCTGACTGTTCCTTTTACTTATATATTTTCTAGATCTCAAGTGACGGCGTCTTTTCCGTGGATTGACCTCCCAATCTACCAAGATTGGAAGCCAAAGTGTCACATTTTTCCTTTGCCCCTCAACTTTCTCTTCATAATTGCTGAGGGGCACAGGGTCCTGTTTGGGGCTTTGGTTTCCCGGGCGTTTCCGCACCCTCCTCAGCTCCCCGCCATGGAGTGGCTTCGTTCACCCAGGCTTTATTGTGGTCGGCAGGGAGGGTTCTGTGGGGGCGCTCAGTTATGACCTTGGCCTTGCTCAGGGCCTTCGGGCTGCTCGGCCAGGCAGCTTGGGGAACAACAACAACAACAACTGTAATATGAACACGGCCATAATTACTAACAATATCAATGTAAAGATGTATGCCGATATATTTGAACAGTGGTAGTTATCATAATTATACGCAACGAAAGTATTTAAGGAAATAGACAAATTATATTTACCTTGGCTTTTTAGATAATATGCTGTGTAACGACACAACCCGACCACCTTTTCTCACGTATCCCTACACCATTATCTACTCAATTGGCCATCCGAGAAAGAAAGGGTAATAGGTAAACCTTATCTGTGAGACTAGTTTGATGGCCAACATTATGATTTATGACAGTTGTAGAGCGATATGTGCTTCCTACACTGTCTGTTTGTCAACTACTGACTTTCTCTTTGTAGCCACGAACATCGCCTAGTATCTTAGTCCAATCACTTCAGTTCGAAACTGGTTCAATTAATCGAGGCTTCATTGGTTACCATTTCGAGAGAGTCAACTGATTTAGTTGATGCAAGCTTCATTTAGAGTTTCGAAACATAATACACTTTCATATGAATTTCATTGTGTGATTCGAAGCATAAACTACTTCGTAATGTTAGTGAAAAATAGCTCGAGTTAACGTTATAAATGATAATTTATATAATTTTCTGTGTAGTAGTGTAGAAATCATTATTATAATTGGTTCAATTATATTACACCCTTATTGTTTATATTGGTCTTTAGGGCAACAAACAAACTCCATTTAATAGGAGTAGCATTTTCTTTACTCGTAGATGGAACTAGAAACCTCGCCCTTTTATAGGAGTAGCATTTTAGGTAGCATTCAAGGAGACTACTGCAGGACTCTTCTTCTTCTTCTTCGTACCTCTGACCGGGTATAGGCTATCCTAGTGTTTACTACCCTATACCCCTTTGAAAGGACATTAGCCTAACCTAACAACCTTACCTAACCTAACCTAGTATTATAGGTGGGGGCTGCCACCCCCACACCCCCGCTTTGACTTAGATTTTTGGTGTATTTATCTGTGAAGTGGGTATTTTTCAATTTGTTGATAACGAAAATCCTCCATGCGGACTATATGGAGAAAAATATGGCGAATCTATTGGTGCCTATTTTCCCTAATAAATTGTTTCTCATAACGTCGCACTAGTGTCCTTGAATATTATCGCATTTTATATATCCTTAATTAAACCTAAAAAACATTGTGTATATCGTTAAACCTAATAGCAAACCTTCACCAACCTGTCAGTAAATCTGAAATGCATATTCAACAATGCAAAAGTGAGGGGTACAGCATGTGAGGTTTGTCGCCATATTTATCGAGATATTGAACTGCAACCGGATAGTGATTAAGGGGACCCACCTGCTTTTTTTGTTTTATCTTTCTCGCCTTTTCTCTCTTTCTCTGACTTGTAACCATTCGGCCCCATTCAGCCAACTGTTTTAAGACGTTTATCCCCATCCAGGTGTCGATTTCATCCTGGCGAGCGATAGCGAGCCAGCATTGTATGGAGAAATCCGGCTTCGCCGGAGACATTTTTCTATCGAAAAATTTACAAATTTAGCTTGCTGTCAAAACAAAAATATATATATGCTGGCTCGCTACCGCTCGCCAGGAAAATATTGACACCTGGATGGGGGTAAACATCTTATAACAGTAGGCTGAATGGGGCCGAATGGATACAAGCCAAAGAGAGAGCGAGAGAAAGATAAAAAAAAAAATGCGAGGTGGGCTCCCTTAATTGATTGTTCAGTTTATTGGAGCTTATAGCTAAACTTTGTCCGTAGAGCAAAATAAATCCTGTTTAATACTTGCCTTATTTTCTTCTTGAGTGCATCAAAACAGAAAATAATATACCATATTGGCTGTTTGTTTTGTTATAATTATATTGTATGTATTTATGTATGTATATACTCAGGCACAATCCCCACGTTTTTTTGTTTTTTTTTTTAGTACAGATATTTAGATAATTATGATGGTGGTGATAGTGGCAATTGTACGAGGGATTGTAGTTGTGGTAGTTGTAGATATAACTGTACTTGTTGTGGTTGCAGATTTCTGAATGGTTATCATATACTGTATGTTATATTGGTTATGCTAAGCAGTGATCTGTATGGCAGTTGTATGTGTGTCACAGTATTATGTATGTGCTAGCTACAGATTTGTTAATGTGATAATTATGGTAGTTATGGGTGTTATGGTGATAATTGTGGCAGTTATGGGTGTAACAGTGATAATTGTGGAAGTTATAGGTGTTACAGTGATAGTTGTGGTAGTTATAGGTGCTACGGTGATAATTGTGGTAGCTATAGGTGTTACGGTGATAATTGTGGTAGTTATAGGTGTTACGGTGATAATTGTGGTAGTTATAGGTTACAGTGATAATTGTGGTAGTTATAGGTGTTACGGTGATAATTGTGGTAGTTATAGGTTACAGTGATAATTGTGGTAGTTATAGGTTACGGTGATAATTGTGGTAGTTATAGGTTACAGTGATAATTGTGGTAGTTATAGGTGTTACGGTGATAATTGTGGTAGTTATAGGTTACAGTGATAATTGTGGTAGTTATAGGTGTTACGGTGATAATTGTGGTAGTTATAGGTTACAGTGATAATTGTGGTAGTTATAGGTGTTACGGTGATAATTGTGGTAGTTATAGGTTACAGTGATAATTGTGGTAGTTATAGGTGTTACGGTGATAATTGTGGTAGTTTTTTTTTTTTTTTTTTCTATGTGATTGAGGGAGGCAAAAGGCATAACTGCCTATAGCGAGTGCCTCCCCCATAGTTGAAAGAGTGACAGGGCCAAAATCAAGGGACGTTCGAGCCAAAATGCCTGGACACACGGAGTTTGAAGCAATTTAAGTCATAGGAAGAGGGAAAGACTGATTCTGGAAGAGAGTTCCAGAGCTCAGCTGTTGAGTAGAAGAAAGTTTGAGAGTAACGTTTCACTCTTGGGTTGGAGAGTTGCACAGAGTAGGGGTGGGATTGAGTTGCAAGACGGGTACCACGTGCCCTACGTAAAGGAGGTGGTATGCACTGGGATAGCTCTGAGGAACACTGATTATTATAGTAGCGATAGAATAGCGAGAGAGATGCAACATTGCGGCGGAGAGAGAGAGATTGCAGAGAGTTGGTGAGTGGACGGGAGTTAATGATACGAAAGGCCTTCCTTTCAACTTTATCTAGGAGAGCGGTGTGAGAGGAACCTCCCCACACATGTGAACAATACTCAATACAAGGGCGCACTATGCCCCTGTACAGAGCAAGAAGCTGTGCAGGGGAAAAGAACCCTCTAAGGCGGTTGAGCACACCCAGCTTCTGGGAGGCTGCCTTAGCAAGACTGGTAATATGGTCCTTCCAAATGAGAGCAGAAGAAAAAGAGACACCAAGAATATTGAGAGAAGATGAAGGGTTGATTTTTGTATTGTTGAAGAATAAGGGATAGTCCGCTGGGAGATCCTGACGGGTAGATAGATGGAGAAATAGGTGTTAGTTAGGAAATAGTTATAGGTGTTACGGTGATAATTGTGGTAGTTATAGGTGTTACGGTGATAATTGTGGTAGTTATAGGTTACAGTGATAATTGTGGTAGTTATAGGTGTTACGGTGATAATTGTGGTAGTTATAAGTGTTACGGTGATAATTGTGGTAGCTATAGGTGTTACGGTGATAATTGTGGTAGTTATAGGTGTTACGGTGATAATTGTGGTAGCTATAGGTGTTACGGTGATAATTGTGGTAGTTATAGGTGTTACAGTGATAATTGTGATAGTTATAGGTGCTACAGTGATAGTTGGGGTAGTTATAGGTGCTATGGTGATAATTGTGGTAGCTATACAGGTAGGTGTTACGGTGATAATTGTGGAAGTTATAGGTTTTACAGTGAAAGTTGTGGCAGTTATAGGTGTTACGGTGATAATTGTGGTAGTTATAGGTGTTACGGTGATAATTGTGGTAGTTATAGGTGTTACGGTGATAATTGTGATAGCTATAGGTGTTACGGTGATAATTGTGGTAGTTATATGTGTTACGGTGATAATTGTGGTAGCTATAGGTGTTACAGTGATAATTGTGATAGCTATAGGTGTTACAGTGATAATTGTGATAGTTATGTGTTACGGTGATAATTGTGGTAGCTATAGGTGTTACGGTGATAATTGTGATAGCTATAGGTGTTACGGTGATAATTGTGGTAGTTATATGTGTTACGGTGATAATTGTGGTAGCTATAGGTGTTACAGTGATAATTGTGGTAGTTATAGGTGTTACAGTGATAATTGTGGTAGTTATGTGTTACGGTGATAATTGTGGTAGCTATAGGTGTTACGGTGATAATTGTGGTAGCTATAGGTGTTACGGTGATAATTGTGATAGCTATAGGTGTTACGGTGATAATTGTGGTAGTTATGGATTAATACTGGTAGTTGTAGGTATTACAGTGATAATGGTAGTAGTTGTATGTTTGACAGTGTTAGTGTCAGAAGATATATACAGTATATATGGCAGTAGTCTTTTATAAAATAATATATATATACAGTGTGTCCCGTGAATTACTTTGGATACTCCCACAAATGAAAAATCATGTCATTGTGAGTAAAAAATTACCCAAATACATATGTTTTAATATCAGCTATAGCTCCTTAAAACAGGAATGTTTGTGTTTTTCGTGGTCTTTAACCCAGTGTTTTCTCTCTAAAGGAAAGGGGTAGCTGGAAAAAGTACCGTAAGTAGTGTATGATAACGCATTGTATCAATACTTCATATCGACTTCAAAAACTCTTCCCAATCATGCATTACATTGCGGATTGAATATTACAACACACGCGCACGAGCACACTTAAAGTATTCAAGTCATCGCCACGTAAAAATGAATAAACTTTTGCCACTATGAAGTATGAAGTACTGATATATCTACTTAAGTAACAATAATATAACGTGATTTTTACTCAGAGTGACATAATGTTATTTTTGTGTAAGTCAAGTATCTATATAAACTCGCAGAACGTTAATAGTTTTATGAATATTTGTGATAGCATTGTATTTGACTATGATACATATAATACATGTTGGTTATGGTGGACAGTGGTTTATGTGGTAGTTGTAGGTGCCACGTTGATAATTATAGTGGTTGAGTTAATACCTAGCTGTAGGGTCTTAGTGGTGCCTTCTCCCGATATGAGCTAAAATCCTACGCTCACCTCTCCATTCTCTCTCTAGTCATTCTCCGCTACTCTCTTTTAAGTAGGTTTTAGTTATTTTAGTCGAGTTTAATCAATCTCGAGCCATTCTCTCTTATTAAGTTAGTTCCTGCGCTTGTGCGCTCCCATGCCCATATCCTTCAGATTCCCGTGCTCCCTCAGGTTACCCTACCAGTATGACATGGCGCATTACTTCATGTATTTTGGCTAGTAGACGACTTTACTCTGGTTTGAGAGGGTATGTGGGAATCAAAGGGTTAATTGAGATCGTGTTTACCTCTTTGATTACCAGAGATCCATCCTAAGCTTCAAAATATCATGTAATGTTAGCCAGAATACAATATAAATAGTGTACACTGAAATAGGGTTAACCTACTTCCCTAATTTTTTGTCTCTTCCACTCCTTGTCATGCTTACCCATTATATTAGGTCCTCCAGTCATTCCTCCAGCCCCTGTCACTTCTTCCCTCTCTTACAACCCCTTTTAGAACTATACCCTTATTAATCTTACCTAATAAAGTCTTTGAAATCGTAGCCCCCCTAGCGTCTAGCATCTGAGGGAGGGCTGGGGCAACCTGGCTGTGGTGGTGGTGAGTGTGGTAGTTGTAGGTGTGCTGGTAGTTTTCTAATGTTGGAAATATGACCTGAATTTCTTAAGTTATTTCTCTTCTAGTTATTAAAGGGTGGGGGTTGTTATTTTTCGTCTCGTTGTATTTAATAGACTAGTTAATAGCCATACGGTTTCCGCCGGAGGTGGCACTGAAGCTAGCTCCATTGCTAGAGTCAGAAGTGGCTGGGGAAAGTTTAGAGAGTTGTTGTCACTCCTGACGACGAGAGGGCTCCCACCCCACCTTAAAGGGAAGGTGTATACCTCATGTGTTAGGAGCGCGATGACCTATGCCTCAGAGACGTGGTCGGTTAAAGCGGAGGATGTCAATAGAATGGAACAGAATGAGAAGAGAATGGTGAGATGGATGTGTGGGGTTAATCTAAGGGACAGAGTATCGAGCAAGGAATTGAGAAGTCATCTGGGCATTAGGAGTGTCAGTGAAGTGATGCGCACGAGCCGACTTGGTTGGTTTGGACATGTGGAGAGAATGGATGATCAGAACTGGGTGAAGAAATGCCGGACTGTGAACTTGGGGGGAGCTGCGCGTAGGGGTGGACCTAGAATGACGTTAGCTCGGGTACTCCGGTCCGATCTCAAAATAAAGAACTTGACAAAAGAGGCTGCCCTTGCCAGAGCCGCCTGGAAAGCTGCCATTTAGGACGTGAGACTGTAACCACAGTCTTTGTGGACAAAACGGCCTTTAAACTTGTATGTATGTAATGTTGTATGTATCCCCCTTACCCTCTCATTCCATTAATTATATTGTAAATAGCCACCACTACAGAGCCGCCTGTGTCCTATACTATATCATAAACACGACGACAACAATACGAGGGGTGATTGATAAGTTCGTGGCCTCAAGTAGAAGGACATGACTTACAAAATTCCATCTTTTTTCACTTACAGTTCAACCTCTTTAAAGCTTGCATGCATAGTATGAAGCCTCTAACAATATTTATCTTTCAGTTACAGATAAATGAATGTCATGAATTTTGTCAATGTGTTCCTGTGTGGTGACTGTGGGAGGCCTTCCTTCACAGGGGTCATCTTCCAAGCTTTCCCTACTCTGTTTTGAATTCAGCTGTTCAATTTTAAACCATGCTGTAGGAAGGAGCATTGTACCCTAGTGTAGCCACCATATCCTAGTGGATTTCTTTAGGGGGTTAATCCTTTGATAAAGAGGTAGCGCATGAAAGCTTGGAAGATGACCCCGTGAAGGATGGCCTTCCACAGTCACCACACAGGAAAACATTGACAACATTCATGATTCATTTATCTGTGACTGAAAGACAAATATTGTTAGACTTCATAATCACCCCTCGTATGTGTTTTTTTTGTTTTATATGTCAAAAAACAAATACCTACACCATTACAAAGCAAACCATTATAGAACAATGATGGATAGCTTACAATAACCACATATCTACACTCATGCACTTCCTTCATATAGCAGTACATCACCCAAACCAACACCATCACAACTCTCACATCAATCACATCCTGCCTGCCTCACCAGCTGTATACTGTACTGACACACACACACACACACACTGATCAAAGTTCTCCAATACTAACACATATCGAAGCATCATCCATATCAACATCTCTAGACAAACTAATTTGTTAAACTTACCCAACGACACGTCATGTAAAAAAACAATACCCAACCCACCCACCCACACACACCCACCCACACACACACACACACACCATCTAATATAATCCCTATGACCAAACGTCTTAGTCAATGTTGACTAAATACAAGTATTTTCAAAAACAGAATAACAATATATTTACACATTTACTATGACAATAATAGAGTATATCTATGAACTGTTGCCAAGACAAGGAACTGGCTCACGTGCAGTGAAGGGGTAACTGGAGTTAACCCTTTCAGTACCGGTGCCGTCCTTATAACTTTATTCTGGCTACTATTAGACGATTTTATTCAGCTTAAAAAAGGGCCTCCATCTTCGAACTATCTCACTTCACCCTTCTTACTACGACAGATCCTTCTTAAACTGAACACAATCGTTTACATACAGTATAGCTATAATAAAATTGAATAGACGTCGCCAGGTCAAAAGAGGATAATTATTCCACAAAATTATTCATAGCTTGAAGGTGAATCAATGAGATTGTCCATTTATAATAAATGTTGTTATAAATCGGTAATGTCATTATTTCACATTAACCCCTTCTGTACCGCATCGTCTTTTTAATTTTTGTCTAGCTATATTTAGACGATTTTGTGCAGCTTGAGAAGGATCTGTGGTAGTAAAAAGGGTTAAGTGAGATATTTTGTAGCGTTTTAATGGGTAAACGTCCTTTCTAAGCTGAAAAAATTGCCTAATACTTGCCAGAATATAATGCAAAATACGTCACCGGTACAGAAGGGTTAATACTTTACATTGACGTGCTACGGTGGTAAATACAACCAATCATTATCAGCATTCGTATTAATTGCATGTCTTGCCAATTGTGCCTACAATGTAATAATTCAAGTATAAATTAATCAACACACTATAATTATAAATGGGTGAATATAACAGTTTGTATAGGTGGGCTAGGAATTAATTGTGTTTTATAGATATATATTTATTAATATGCTATGAAGGGCCTCCATGCCTATTGAACTTGACTGCGAGACAATAGGAAGACTCATGCTACAACAGCTACCTTAAGGGGGGTCACCGTTTTTGTTGTTATCTTTCTCTCCTTGTCTCTCTTTCTCTTACTTGTATCCATTTGGCCCCATTTAGCCAACTCTTTTAAGACGTTTATCCCTATCCAGATGTCGATTTTATCCTGGCGAGCGATAGCGAGCCAGCATTGTATGGAGAAATCCGGCTTCGGCGGAGACATTTTTCTATCGAAAAATGTACAAATTTAGCTTGCTGTCAAAACAAATATATATATATATGCTGACTTGCTACCGCTCACCAGGAAAATATTGACACCTGGATGGGGGTAAACGTCTTAAAACAGTAGGCTGAATAGGGCCGAATGGATACAAGCCAAAGAGAGAGGGAGAAAAAGAGAAACAAAGCGAGGTGGGCTCCCTTAAGACGGTGTTACACGTGCTTATATACATTTTATTCCGTCAATATTGTGTCGGTACCCTTATCCCGGTACCATGTTGGGGTATTTGGGTATGGGTATCGGACACTAGGCTGAAGGTGGATTGTTTTGACGTACAGACACTCATAAAACATCGCGGACTTCCTAAGTGTGTGTGTGCAAGTGTGTGTTTGCAAGTAGGCATTTATAGACTTAAGGGGAGACAGACCGTTTTTTTGGCCTATACATTCATTCATTCATAAATTCTTAGTTTGCTCGCTAGACATCCCTCAAACTTAGAAAAAACATCCCCTAGACCCCCCCTCAAGATGAATTTGTACATTTTTCGGTAGAAAAATGTCCCGGCCGAAGGCCGGTTCCTCTTACAATTACAGGCTCGCTATCGCTCGCTAGGAAAAAATCGACACCTAAATGGCACGAAGGGTCCTAATATTGACAAAGAAATGGGGTGAAAGGTCATAAAATCCCCAAACTAATGGAACCAACATCTTAAAATCTCAAAACTAGTGGGGCTAAACATTAGGGAGAAGGGGGTCCAGAAAAACGGTCTGTCTCCCCTTAATGTTAAAGAAATCTTGAATGCATCACCTATACATATTGAATGCATCACCTATACATATTGAATGCATCACCTATACATATTGAATGCATCACCTATACATATTGAATGCATCACCTATACATATTGAATGCATCACCTATACATATTGAATGCATCACCTATACATATTGAATGCATCACCTATACATATTGAATGCATCACCTATACATATTGAATGCATCACCTATACATATTGAATGCATCACCTATACATATTGAATGCATCACCTATACATATTGTTCTTCATTCTATTAATTAACCCCTTGAGGATTATGACGCGTTTTTGGCAGTTTATTCTGGCTATTATTAGACGATTTTATTTAGCTTAGGAATGGTTTATGGAAGTCAGAGGGTTACTTGAAACAGTCTCTTTACCATTTCAACTCCCACAGGTCCTTCCTAAGCTGTATAAGATCGTCAAATGATGGCCAAATATACTGTCAACCCGCGTCATGATCCTGATGGGGTTAATTAAGGTTCACGGTAATATTTGCATAATTAAGGGGAGATGGGCTGTTTTTCTGGTCTATATATTCAGTTATTCATATTAATTTTGGTTTCCTCGCTATACCTCCATCAAATTAAAAAAAAAAAAAATCCATTAGATCCCCCTTCTAGATTAATTTGTAAATTTTTCGGTAAAAAAATGTCTGTTCTTCCAACATTACAGGGCTCACTATCGTTCGCCAGGGAAAAAATGACACCTAAATGGCACGAAAGGTCTAAATATTGACGAAGAAATGGGGCGAAAGGTCTTATAATCGACTAACTAATGGGGCAAACATCTTAACATCTGAAAACTAATGGGGCTAAACATGAGGGAGAAGGGGGACCATAAAATCGGCCCATGTCCCCTTAACCCGGGAGCTGCGGGGAGACTCTTAAGAGTTCCCCCGGCGCACTGCGGGGAGACTCTTAAGAGTCAGAGAAAACAAAAATCAACTTTTGACATCGAAAAAAAAACAAATTTTTAAATTTTTTTTTTTTTATTTTTTTATTTTTTTTTGGCCCCTGGGCCATGCAAAATCTCAGTCCTCTACCTCCCCTCCTTCCCCACTTTCCTCCTCTCCTTCAGTTATCACCTATTTTCCCTGTTATTCCCTTATTCTGAGGTATATTTTCGTGCTAACATTAGAAATCCGATTGGAGGGTGTGGTCATCACTGATAGCAAGCGAGTGCAAGAGAGAGAGAGAGAGTATCGATCGACTGTGTCTCAGTGGCCTTGGGGGAAATTGGCGGGAAAGCAGATTGCCTCACCCATACATTATACAACTCGCGGGCTATATCTCCGATTTTGACCATCCAAACGCTGTTTTCACTCGTTTTATTGTTGTTTCAGGTTAATACCTTTATAATCAATCCATAATAGGCGCATATGGATAAGTATTAATGCTATTAATGGCACAATGAATATTTTAGTGACGGAAACACCTCAAATACGTCAGCACAGGGGGACGTTTCCAATTACCCCCATGCGCACTTCAGAGGTTAAAACATAAGAGGTGGACGAGATTTGGAGTGATTGTATAGTCGCGCGCATAAGTTATCTCCCTCTCAGTCAACCCAAGAACTGCAAAGGTCCTCAATTGAGTCTGTAGTGAGTTTTTTGTTTTGTTTTTTTGTTTTTTTTCCTATGTAAAAATAAAATTAAATTAAAATTAAATAAATCTCAGTACAGATTTAATTGAGGACCTTCGCCGTTCCTGGGTCAATGGAAATAAAAAATAGTATGCATGAATCAAGATAAGAGATTAATATAAAAGTTATTATTTCATTGACCGTATGAATTAACTATTGTATAACAAACTGCACTCGTAAGGGGAGGTTTGATTTTTCTGGACCCCTTTCTCCCGTAACATATCTGCTGCCCCACTTTCTATTGCGTAAGTTTTGTATTTTAAAATCAATATAAATATAATAACAATACTATGTAAAGATGGATTTGTATTAAGGGGAGACTGGCCGTTTGTTTGGTCTATTAATTAATTTATTCAAATATATATTTTAGTTTCCTCTCTAGACCTCCATCAAGCTTAGAAAAACACCCCCTAGACCCCCCTTCAAGATAAATTTGTAAATTTTTCGGTAGAAAAATTTCCCGGCCGAAGGCCGGTTCCTCTTAAAATTGCAGGCTCGCTTTTGCTCGCCAGGAAATAATCGACACCTAAATGGCATGAAAGGTCTTAAAATTTACAATGAAATGGGGCGAAAGATGTCAAAATCGCCAAACTAATGGGCCGAACGTCTTATAATCTCAATACTAGTGGGGCTAAACATTAGGGAGAAGGGGGTCCAGAAAAATGGTTTGCCTCCACTTAATATTGGGATTGTATTACGGTAAACAAATTAGGTATATTATTAAATAACCCTCATTTCAATAATATGTCTGCTGCCCCCCTTTATATTGTGTAAGTTTTGTAGTTTTTAGAATATAATAACGATAATATGTAAAGAACGATTCGCATTATTATTTTTATTAATTTCTGTGATTTTTTCTGTTCCGGCTCTATCCCGGGTCTGCCACTCCTAGCAATGGGGTATGTGCCTGAGTACTGTATACACTATAGCCTACTGTACTGTACATACATACATACACAATGTGGTATGTGCCTGAGTACTGTATACACTATAGCCTACTGTACTGTACATACATACATACACAATGGGGTATGTGCCTGAGTACTGTATACACTATAACCTACTGTACTGTACATACATACATACACAATGGGTTATGTGCCTGAGTACTGTATACACTATAGCCTACTGTACTGTACATACATACACAATGGGGTAATGTGCCTGGGTACTGTATACACTGTAGCCTACTGTACTGTACATACATACATACACACTGGGGTATGTGCCTGAGTACTGTATACACTATAGCCTACTGTACTGTACATACATACATACACAATGGGGTATGTGCCTGAGTACTGTATACACTGTAGCCTACTGTACTGTACATACATACATACACAATGGGGTATGTGCCTGAGTACTGTATACACTATAACCTACTGTACTGTACATACATACATACCCAATGGGGTATGTGCCTGAGTACTGTATACACTATAACCTACTGTACTGTACATACATACATACACAATGGGGTATGTGCCTGAGTACTGTATACACTATAGCCTACTGTACTGTACATACATACACAATGGGGTAATGTGCCTGAGTACTGTATACACTGTAGCCTACTGTACTGTACATACATGCATACACAATGGGGTAATGTGCCTGAGTACTGTATACACTGTAGCCTACTGTACTGTACATACATGCATACACAATGGGGTAATGTGCCTGAGTACTGTATACACTGTAGCCTACTGTACTGTACATACATGCATACACAATGGGGTATGTGCCTGAGTACTGTATACACTATAGCCTACTGTACTGTACATACATACATACACAATGGGTTATGTGCCTGAGTACTGTATACACTATAGCCTACTGTACTGTACATACATACACAATGGGGTATGTGCCTGAGTACTGTATACACTATAGCCTACTGTACTGTACATACATACATACACAATGGGTTATGTGCCTGAGTACTGTATACACTATAGCCTACTGTACTGTACATACATACACAATGGGGTATGTGCCTGAGTACTGTATACACTATAACCTACTGTACTGTACTGTACATACATACACAATGGGTTATGTGCCTGAGTACTGTATACACTATAACCTACTGTACTGTACATACATATATACACAATGGGGTATGTGCCTGAGTACTGTATACACTATAGCCTACTGTACTGTACATACATACATACACAATGGGTTATGTGCCTGAGTACTGTATACACTATAGCCTACTGTACTGTACATACATACATACACAATGGGGTATGTGCCTGAGTACTGTATACACTATAACCTACTGTACTGTACATACATACACAATGGGGTATGTGCCTGAGTACTGTATACACTATAGCCTACTGTACTGTACATACATACATACACAATGGGGTATGTGCCTGAGTACTGTATACACTATAACCTACTGTACTGTACATACATACATACACAAGGGGGTAATGTGCCTGAGTACTGTATACACTATAGCCTACAGTACTGTACATACATACACAATGGGGTATGTGCCTGAGTACTGTATACACTATAGCCTACTGTACTGTACATACATACATACACACTGGGTTATGTGCCTGAGTACTGTATACACTATAGCCTACTGTACTGTACATACATACATACACAATGGGGTATGTGCCTGAGTACTGTATACACTATAACCTACTGTACTGTACATACATACACAATGGGGTATGTGCCTGAGTACTGTATACACTATAGCCTACTGTACTGTACATACATACATACACAATGGGGTATGTGCCTGAGTACTGTATACACTATAACCTACTGTACTGTACATACATACATACACAATGGGTTATGTGCCTGAGTACTGTATACACTATAACCTACTGTACTGTACATACATATATACACAATGGGGTATGTGCCTGAGTACTGTATACACTATAGCCTACTGTACGGTACATACATACACAATGGGGTATGTGCCTGAGTACTGTATACACTATAGCCTACTGTACTGTACATACATACATACACAATGGGGTATGTGCCTGAGTACTGTATACACTATAACTTACTGTACTGTACATACATACATACACAATGGGTTATGTGCCTGAGTACTGTATACACTATAACCTACTGTACTGTACATACATACACAATGGGTTATGTGCCTGAGTACTGTATACACTATAGCCTACTGTACTGTACATACATACACAATGGGGTAATGTGCCTGAGTACTGTATACACTATAGCCTACTGTACTGTACATACATACATACACAATGGGTTATGTGCCTGAGTACTGTATACACTATAGCCTACTGTACTGTACATACATACACAATGGGGTAATGTGCCTGAGTACTGTATACACTGTAGCCTACTGTACTGTACATACATACATACACACTGGGGTATGTGCCTGAGTACTGTATACACTATAGCCTACTGTACTGTACATACATACATACACAATGGGGTATGTGCCTGAGTACTGTATACACTATAACCTACTGTACTGTACATACATACATACACAATGGGTTATGTGCCTGAGTACTGTATACACTATAACCTACTGTACTGTACATACATATATACACAATGGGGTATGTGCCTGAGTACTGTATACACTATAGCCTACTGTACTGTACATACATACATACACAATGGAGTATGTGCCTGAGTACTGTATACACTATAGCCTACTGTACTGTACATACATACACAATGGGGTAATGTGCCTGAGTACTGTATACACTGTAGCCTACTGTACTGTACATACATACACAATGGGGTATGTGCCTGAGTACTGTATACACTATAGCCTACTGTACTGTACATACATACATACACAATGGGGTATGTGCCTGAGTACTGTATACACTATAGCCTACTGTACTGTACATACATACATACACAATGGGGTATGTGCCTGAGTACTGTATACACTATAACCTACTGTACTGTACATACATACATACACAATGGGTTATGTGCCTGAGTACTGTATACACTATAACCTACTGTACTGTACATACATATATACACAATGGGGTATGTGCCTGAGTACTGTATACACTATAGCCTACTGTACTGTACATACATACATACACAATGGAGTATGTGCCTGAGTACTGTATACACTATAGCCTACTGTACTGTACATACATACACAATGGGGTAATGTGCCTGAGTACTGTATACACTGTAGCCTACTGTACTGTACATACATACATACACACTGGGGTATGTGCCTGAGTACTGTATACACTATAGCCTACTGTACTGTACATACATACATACACAATGGGGTATGTGCCTGAGTACTGTATACACTATAACCTACTGTACTGTACATACATACATACACAATGGGTTATGTGCCTGAGTACTGTATACACTATAACCTACTGTACTGTACATACATATATACACAATGGGGTATGTGCCTGAGTACTGTATACACTATAGCCTACTGTACTGTACATACATACATACACAATGGAGTATGTGCCTGAGTACTGTATACACTATAGCCTACTGTACTGTACATACATACACAATGGGGTAATGTGCCTGAGTACTGTATACACTGTAGCCTACTGTACTGTACATACATACACAATGGGGTATGTGCCTGAGTACTGTATACACTATTATAGGTTTGACTCCTATAAGGAGATAAAGAAATCTAATATTTAGTAGTGGCCCCGTAATCATTGACGAACATGCCTATTACATAAGGCATCCTCTTCAAACACTAATCCGCCGTAGTTTGAATCTACCGCGCAGAGCATTTAAAAACTGAGGAGCCTTCATCATGAGCGCACGCGACCTCACTCATGGCTTCAGTCATTATGAATTGGGTTCTCACTACGAAAAAACTTTGTAAAAAATAAAAACAAAAACAAAATAAGAATAACTATCCAATAAGCTTTCCATCATATCGTGGATGTACTTGTGTGGATCTTTGACCAGACGCTGATTCAGGCGTCATTCTTCCTTCACTGACATATCAAGTAAACCAAAATCCTTAATACATCAACGAATGGGAAGGGGATGGTCGGGAGGGCCCCAGTCGTCAATGATTACGGGGCCACTACTAAATATTAGGTTTTCTTTATCTCCTTACAGGAGTCAAACCTATAATTTATTAGTGGCCCCTCCATCATTGACGAACATGCCTGATTTCTAAGACTGGAGGGGGACATTCGTAATCATATCATAACTCTAGAAAAGCAGATAATAAAAACAACCACATAGTATTCTTACTCTGAAAATATATTTAAATATGGCGCAGCCCATATATATACAAGAAAGGGGTTCAGGCAGGTGCGTGCTTCAAAGAAGCCTGCTTGACAAAAAAGGGTAACTCTGAAGATTCTTGTGAACAGATCTGTAGTTACAAAGGCACCCCACTCAACGAGTGGTGACAAAAATAACAAGTTATAAGTTTACATGTGCACATAATAAACCCCAAAATAATCGTGGAGATAATTTGCAAAAGATCTTCACTGTTTAATATTAAATTGCTTTCGCAGCTTAAAACTACTATAACAACCCCGTTGTTTTGTACTAACATTGTACTAGCACAATTTCTCGCAGAGAAATTTTCATATCACATTAACCATAAATTGTATCACAGCTCTTATACTCCGGCGGGGTCTAGGGTGTCCTATGTTAACTGACTGCACCCCGCCCCCCCCCCCCTCTTCTTGAAAGTAAACAAAAGTGACTGAAGGGCCACCTAGACCCTCTGCCTTAAAGCTATACATGGTAAGGAAGGTTTGTCTAGAGCAACTGACAAGTATCTAGTCAAAAACGTATGATTAGACGCCCACAACTGTGTGGACGAAATATCTTCTACTGAAAAATTCTTCAGGAAACGTAAAGAGGCTGCCCATTTGCGTAAATCGTGGGCCCGACCCACAACGCCGGGATTACTCTCTTTAATGACTTCGACCAGAAGAGAAGCTAATCTCCGTTTCAGTAAGCGTTTACCCGTACTCGCTACCCATAAAGCACCTTGGGGGTTTAGAGGAGCCACTCTCAAATATTTGGTTAGAGCTTGCACTGGACATAGATTATGATGCACCTTTCCCCTTTTTAACGCCGGCACCGTGAACTCAGAAAACACGTGTGCACTGTGCTCATTCTTGGATACAAATCCCGGGGAAGGCGCAATGTGAATACATTCATTAAGTCTACCAAACCTAAGGCAATTAGGTGTGTTGCTCATCGCCGCCAGCTCAGACACTCTATTCCCAGTGGCCAAAGCCAAAAGGAATACAGCCTTTTTTAAGAGTAATGCAAAATCTGCAGTATTTTGGTACAGACGAGAGTGAAGTAAAGACAATGCCTTGTCCAGAGACCAAGTAGGCATGAGCTGACGGGGAGGTGGGCGGAGTTTAAAACATGCCCTCATAAAACCTGTTTCCTCCGCCACCGGTATGGAGAGACCTGTAAGGTCTAAAAAGGGCACTCTAATTGCAGTTAAGTGATTTTTTAACGTTACCACAGATAAATGTTTCTGCTCAAACAGATAATTTAAATAATTAAAAACTAATGCTACTGATGGCACAGTCTGTTCTGTTCGAATGATCCAAGAAGTAAAGGCTTGCCAATGTGAGTGATACTGTCGTTTCGTAGACTGAGTATATTGATTTAATAATTTATTGGTCACATCTCTACCGTATGGTGCTAGCCACTTGGCCTCCTGAATGTCCATAATGCAAAAGTCAGCGAGGTCGCTAGGTTGCCAATCGCGTCTAAGTGGAAATACCCGACCGGGAGCGACACCGGGTGCGGGCACCACGTCTTTAATTGCTGGTACCACAACTGCGCCGGCCACAGGGGCGCAACTAGTGAGACTAAGCCTCGATAATCTCGTAGTTTGTTCACTACTTGGCACATTAGTGACGCGTCTGGCGGCGGAAACAGATAGATGGAGCTCCATCTGTTCCAGTCTGTCACTAGGGCGTCTGGCCCCCCTGCCGGCGTTTTCGTCCGGCGGGCGAGGTATAGAGGGAGTTTGTGAGTCTCCTCGGACGCAAACAGATCCACTTGTGGATGGGAGAGCTCTGCAATCATTAGGTTGAAAATGGGTTGCTTGAGCTCCCATTCTACTGTCGTGCTCTGTCTCCGGGACAGAGCGTCTGCCCAGACGTTTGCTACGCCTGGGAGATAAGATGCGTGAAGATAAATGTCTAGTCTGTTGGCTAGAGTAAAAATCTCTTCCGACACGTTTAGCAACTTCCTTGACCTCGTTGACCCCTGTTTCTGAATACAGTGAACTGCGTTCAGATTGTCCATTCTGAAGGCCACCGACTTGCCCCGTAAAGCAGGGCCGTGAGCCTGAAGGAAATACAAGGGGACTAGTAATTCTTTGACATTGATGTGGGAGATTTCTAAGTGGGACCAAAGCCCCTGACCCTGGTGCCCCTGGTTTGACTGAAATCCCCAACCTATTATTGAGTGCAACGTTTCCCTCTTCGCCCAGACCGCTAGTAAGGTGTGGATTAATTTCGGGATGGGCCATAATTTTCCCTCCGGTAAGAGAGGGAAATATTTGTTGCCTTCCAATATTAAACGTTTTACTTTCAACCGGCCCAACATAACAGTTAGTTGAATCCAGTTGAGAGAGCCGACCAGAGACTCCCAGACCCTCCGCGTCGTAGTCAGACTGTGAAGAAACATGAACAGTTTCCTGCGAAACCTGTTGCGATTGTCCACACTCTGACTCAGAGTGAGAGCAGCCGTGTCCCAGACCAGCCCTATCCACTGAATTACTCGTGAGGGAACAAGGTTTGACTTTACCAGATTTACCTTGAACCCTAGAGTTTTGACATGATTTAAAATGATGTTGACATGTTTGATGCATAATTGTTCTGTCTCTGCCACCACCAGCCAGTCGTCTAGGTACCACAAAACTCTGATTCCTTGTTTTAACAACGGCATCAGGGCTTGCCGGACTAATTTCGTGAATAATCGAGGTGCCAGGTTCAAACCGAATGGCATCCGTTGAAAAACAAAATTTTGGTGCCTGATCCGTAAGGCCAGAAACCTTTGAAATCTTTTGTTGACCGATACGTGCCAATAGGCGTCTGTCAGGTCTAGGGAACACATCCAACCTCCCGGCGGAAGTGTTAGCCTGATTTGGTGTACTGTTAACATTCGGAATGACTCGTGAATGTGAAGGTTCAGATAAGACAGGTCTACGACCGGTCTCATCTGAGCACTGTCCCTTTTGGGAACCAAAAATAGCTTGGACGTGAATACAGGGTAATTTGGGGGGACCGGGATGATGACATTCTTGGCAATCATTTCCTGGACCAGTGACTCCACCTCTAAAGAAACAAAATTCGCCGTTGTCGGCTGACGTAAGCGAGGTCGCCGGAGCCACTGCCAAGTGATGCCTTTGCGTGCCACCATCCGTGCCCAAGTGTTTAACGGCCATGCTTGGTGACACGTTCGGAACGACCCAGTTAGCAGACAAGGGTTCGCCGGCTGTACTACCCTCGGATCCGCCGGCCGTAAGATTGGCGCCGGGAGTGAGAGACTTTAGTTTTTTGATGGTGGAGTTGGTAGTGCTGGACGCTTCGCCGGCTGGCTGGCGTTGGCTGAAGATGGGCCCTGACCAGGCTTATTATAGCCGCGTCCTCTCTGACCTGAAAACCTACTCTGTCTATGCCTGTGCTGACCTTGAGGGGAGGGGGAGGACTTAGGTGGAAGAAAGGGCTTAGATCCCCCCGGCTGAGCTTTAGCGGCTGGCCTGGGTTTGGGGAAGTTAAAGGCAGGTTTCTTAGAAGGGGTGGGACTGTGTTTAAAGGCCTGCGCCATATTAAACACCGTTCGCCACACTTCAGGGGACATTAAAGAGGGAGTAAGCACTGGTGACATGACCACCTGATTCGCAATGCGATCAGGCAGTTTGCGTACTAAAGACATTCTGAGGTCTTGTCTCGCTCGTACCGCCTCAAGCAAGGCGGTGCGGATGTCACCCAGAGATTGGATTGACGACTGAAGAAGCAGTCGCCGGGACAATTCAACCGATCTTCTGGCATCCGCGTCTGCGATTGCCTGAGTGGACCGGAGCAAAGACTTTGCTATCTGTTGAGACACTTATGTATTGAGAGAACAGGCGAAAAGCTTTCCCCCTTAGCCTAAATTCTCGGTCTAGGTGAGTTGGGGTAGGGGTAGTGAAAGGGTCTTTTAGCTCACAAAGATTAATTTTAGGGGCAGCTAAGAAAGCAAACAAAGCTGAAGGGACTCCGCCGGCAGAACGCACTGGCATGGAGAACCAAGAATGAGTATCTTGAGGGATCTGGTGGGAAGTTTTGGAAGTAAATGTGGTCGCAAAGTTTTGAGCCTCTGTCTCCCATTCCACCCAAGGTCCTGGACCCAACTGCCCCACCTTCAAGACTGGATTAGCTGCTTCGTCTGTGACGGTTTGTAAATCAATTTCTGGAGTGAGAGCTGAGAGAGTCTTAATGTCATTAAACCCATCCAGCTTAGACCAGTCTGAAAACAATTTTGAAGCTGAGGCAGGGGGTAAAGCCGGCTTAGAAGCATAAACAAAATAGTCCTGGTGATAATAACTAGGTATAGCCTTTATATTAACGTCTAGTACATTTCCCAAAGTATCCAAGGCCCTTAATTTCTTAGATTTATTGCCCTGGATGACCCACTCACGCGGTACTGGGAGATCCCCTGACAAGGTAGGTTGGGCGAGCTCTGGTTTAGTGGGGGTCAAAAGGACCCATGACTCGTCTGGTCCGTAAAGCAAGGGCATAGCTACCTTTCTGAGAGGCGCCTTGTCTAGAGGGGGTGGATTGACATCCGTTATAACCCTTACATTCGAAGTGGTCAATGCCGCCGTAGCAGGCCTAGTAACCACTGACGGTGACAGAGTGGGAGGGTGAGGGATCTGAGTTAAAGCAATAGAAGTCATCAGAGGCCGTACCGTAGAACTTGTCGTGGGAGCTCCCAAGTCCACTGTGGGAGTTTCCTGTTGTTGGCTAAAAAATTTAGATAAAGCATTACTAAGTAGCCCATCAATTTCCTGTGCAGTGACAAATTGACTTGATGATGTACTCACTGGTGAATCAATAATATCCTGCGCGGCGTCTAAGCCTGAACCTGACTCTTGCCCTTCCATATCCGAAATTATTGAAACCTCGTCTTTATCATCCTGTTCCTCCTGAGAAGATCCCGCCGAAGCTGGGGTACCTTGTTGCCAAGATAAGTCAGGAATAGAGGATGGGATCGCCGCGTCCCTGTGGACGTCAGCCACTGTGTGACTAGTTTGAGCCGGAAGTGGGTGGTCAGACCCCGGTCGAGAAAATTGCCAAACACCGAGGCCTTGGCCTACACTCTCTTGGGAGTCTGAAACACTCTCAATCACTGATCCCCCTGAACTCTCCAATTCCAGGGTTAAAATGTTAATGGGTAAATCATCTTTAGGTACAGGTACTGTACTGGACCCCTGAGACCGAACACAAACTCTGTCTGGGGTAGAGGTACGATGAGAAGCACTAGAAACTGGCGAATGTTGGGAGGCCTTTCTATTATGGGAATCCTTTTTGGAAGATTTATGGCTGCGGTGTGACCGTGAACTACTCCTCGATTTGGAGGATTTATCGCCGTGACCACTGGTGGAACTTTCCGTCTTACTCTTCTTACTCGATGGTGAAGAGGCAAGACTAGGTGGCTGGTGTCTGAGAGGTGACCTAGACCGAGATCTCTCCCGAGACGAGGAAGCTGCCGCCGGGGGTGTAGGCTCTCTTGGACGTTTCGGAGTAGCAGCAGAAGACACAGAACCCTGACCAGTCTCCGCCGGCGTATGACTAGTTACTCTAGAGGAACATTTAGGGGGAGGGTGTTCGAACAGCAGCCTATCCCAAAGAGGGACGTTGTCACATTGAAGTGACTTATGAGCCACAATCGTAGTATATGCGGACATCTGTTGCCTAACCTCTCGTAAGGCGACCGCTGCGGTCTTATCATTGTCGCGGAGGACCTTGACACTTAACTGGGAGCAAAAGGAACAGTTGCGCATCACCCACAGACCCCTTGAACGGTCTAGACATTTAACACACTTGACGCAAAGAGTGTGCGCAAAAATAGGGATACCGGCACAGGTAGGGGTAATGCATAAAGCAAAAACTGGGGCCAAGGTAGCCATGACAGAGACTGGTGGGTAAAACTACTGCCGGGTCTGTATTGGTCCGCCGGAGCCCAGCTCTGGAAAAAAAGAAAATTTCCAGGAATTAATGCTCATAAGGTTAACCCAACATGTTCGCACACAAGTGTTAATAACCGCCGGGTAACGAGATGCAATGACACAACGATCACAGCTCGCTACGCGGCGGGGTTCAGAATATCTAAACATATCTTTAAGAAAGTGAAGAATAACCCTCTGACATAATATAAAGGACCAGTATGGCGTTTATAGTCTTTTCGGTGGTGACTGTTTCAAGATTCAATTTTTGGAAAACAACCCCCCACAAAGACGCCGGCCCTTGAATTATTTAGCAGAAAAACACAGGGCAGGCTGATACGAGATCTAATTTCTAACGAATTGTCACAAAAGATCGCCGTAAGTTTGAAGGCGGCGATACATTAACGTATCTCTCAATTTAAGTGGTTAATGAAATTGAATTGTAAATTCCTCATTTCCTCCTCCTAGGAGCACCCGCCGGGTGTAAAAACGATGTTAACCCTAATTGAACCTTCGATCGCCGTAAGTGTAAAGGCGGCGATACATCTAGTATCACTATCATGGATCGGTTAACCCGGGAGCTGCGGGGAGACTCTTAAGAGTTCCCCCGGCGCACTGCGGGGAGACTCTTAAGAGTCAGAGAAAACAAAAATCAACTTTTGACATCGAAAAAAAAAAAAAAAATTTATATTTTTTTTTTTTTTATTTTTTTTTTTTTTTTTTGGCCCCTGGGCCATGCAAAATCTCAGTCCTCTACCTCCCCTCCTTCCCCACTTTCCTCCTCTCCTTCAGTTATCACCTATTTTCCCTGTTATTCCCTTATTCTGAGGTATATTTTCGTGCTAACATTAGAAATCCGATTGGAGGGTGTGGTCATCACTGATAGCAAGCGAGTGCAAGAGAGAGAGAGAGAGTATCGATCGACTGTGTCTCAGTGGCCTTGGGGGAAATTGGCGGGAAAGCAGATTGCCTCACCCATACATTATACAACTCGCGGGCTATATCTCCGATTTTGACCATCCAAACGCTGTTTTCACTCGTTTTATTGTTGTTTCAGGTTAATACCTTTATAATCAACCCATAATAGGCGCATATGGATAAGTATTAATGCTATTAATGGCACAATGAATATTTTAGTGACGGAAACACCTCAAATACGTCAGCACAGGGGGACGTTTCCAATTACCCCCATGCGCACTTCAGAGGTTA
Source organism: Paralithodes platypus (assembly GCA_032716605.1). Lineage (NCBI taxonomy): Eukaryota > Metazoa > Arthropoda > Malacostraca > Decapoda > Lithodidae > Paralithodes > Paralithodes platypus. The sequence continues at coordinate 40,737,621 of CM064521.1, forward strand.
ACTAACTGAAAGACCTCGTCGTTCATCCCTCCCTACCAAGGTGCACCCGCCGGGTGAGATGTCAAAACGTTAACCCCATAAGTTCCTGTCCCCACTTCTTTGTAAAAGATCGCCGGGGAGGAAAGCCCTTAACAACAGCTAGGTTTTTCCTGTGGTTTGTAAAACCGGTTAGAAAAAACGTCATAAAATATGTCCGCATGAACAAAGTTAGATGGGTACAGCCAATCCGCCGGGAATCAAAGGGAGCCTGAAAACAGTCACCAACACAGAGACGCAGTCCTGGAGAGCCACAGACACCAACTCGCCGGGGACACAAGCCTGTGTTGCAACCACGTGTGGCCCAACACGGCTCTCGGCCGGGTTTTTTCATGGTGAAACCGAGAAAAAACCCGCCGGAAAGACACCCACTCCGTTCAGAAACCATCTGAACGCACATAGGACTCGAAGGAAAGCCAAGCACGACTAGCCTAGGGTCCACACAATAATCCGTGGAATTAGCCAATACACAACTAAACCAGGAAACAAACATAGTCCGAGGAATTAGCCAATACACAACTAAACCCGGATACACATGACACAGTAGGACATATTTATAAAATAAACAATAACACTTGTACATGTGGCAAAGCTACGAGCGACTGGCTAGGCCTAAGTAGACGGCATAAGAAATGTTGAAATATAAACAAAAAACACTGGAAATATAACAACAGGAACCACCGCCAACACACCACTGTAGCAAATACTTCCGACCAAGGGAAGACTGACTCGGGACCCAGAAAAAACTTCACTAAGTGAAGAAAAATACGCTGGGAACGTCAGTAAGCAACGCTTACCTCATCAGAAAGATAAAAGGCAGCATAACTAACGCGTAATGAAAGCCGCCTGCATCACAAGCTAACTCAACTGTGAAAAGATCACAAGTCCACAGAAGGACCACGAGGGTACATCCGAAATAGATGCCCCAAACACACGACCCAAAATACACTGCACTGCGGGCAACCAGCCCAGGACACCCCTGCTACGCATATCCTAACCTTACTCGATACATCCCGGAGTAAACAAATGAGAAAAAACTCACTAGGGACGCAGCAAATGCGGAACCAGCGGAGCGTGGGGAGACACGTCCGGGCAGGCTGAGCGCAGAGCAGAGAAGGAAGAATGACGCCTGAATCAGCGTCTGGTCAAAGATCCACACAAGTACATCCACGATATGATGGAAAGCTTATTGGATAGTTATTCTTATTTTCTTTTTGTTTTTATTTTTTACGAAGTTTTTTCGTAGTGAGAACCCAATTCATAATGACTGAAGCCATGAGTGAGGTCGCATGCGCTCATGATGAAGGCTCCTCAGTTTTTAAATGCTCTGCGCGGTAGATTCAAACTACGGCGGATTAGTGTTTGAAGAGGATGCCTTATGTAATAGGCATGTTCGTCAATGATGGAGGGGCCACTAATAAATAGCCTACTGTACTGTACATACATACACAATGGGGTATGTGCCTGAGTACTGTATACACTATAACCTACTGTACTGTACATACATACATACATACATACACAATGGGGTATGTGCCTGAGTACTGTATACACTATAGCTTCTGTACTGTACATACATACATACACAATGGGGTAATGTGCCTGAGTACTGTATACACTGTAGCCTACTGTACTGTACATACAGTACAAAGGAGTACAAAGGAAATCAAGCAACAACAGATCTAGTGACCCTTCTAGGCTGCTTGTCCTCCAAAACACTGAGGATCAAGTGTCCAAACAGTGGTTTAGAGTGGGTAAGGGAACATTGGAAAGGGAACTACTGCCCTGCCACTAACGTGCCAGGACTAGGAAGTTAGTAGGGGACATATGGGTTAGTAACAGAGGGGAGGATAAAATAAAGTTATTCATTTACAAACGCAGTCAGTCGTGGGTTTGATGCGAGATATTTGTCTAGGCGGAATTTAAATGAATCAACGGTGCTGCAGTCTATAACGTCTCAGGGAAGCCCATTCCACAAGTTGACAACTCGATTGAAGAAGAAATTCTTAGATTCGTGTGAGTTAAAAGATTTACCAATAATTTTGCAACCGTTTCCCCGCGTGTAATTAGATTGGTCGATAGTGAAGTACTTACTACAGTTCATATTGTCGATGCCTTTGATGATTTTGAACACTTGAATTAAGTCACCTCTTAATCTGCGCTGGGTTAAAGGAAATAGATTTAATTCTCTAAGACGCTCTTCGTATGGTTTGTTCTTTAGGCTAGGTATCATTTTGGTAACTCTACGTTGAACTCGTTCTAGCTTGTTTATGTCTTTTTGGTAATAAGGGCACCAGCATTGAACGCAGTATTCCAGAAGAGGGCGGACTAAGGAATTGTAAAGGGTTAGGATTACGTCTTTGGATTTATGCTCAAATGATCTGCCTATAAAGCCAATTATTTTGTTTGCCTTATTAACAACTTCTGAACATTGTTGACTCGGTTTTAGGTTACTCGATATTGTTACTCCCAGATCGGTTTCTCTGTTTACATTCTTAAGCTGAGTGCCATTCATCGAATAGTTTGCTTTCTCATTTAGGTATCCGATATGTAGTACTTTACATTTATCCGCATTGAAACTCATTTGCCAAATTTGGGCCCAATGTGACAATTTATCTAGATTGTGTTGCATATCGTCAACTTGATCTTTTGAGAGTACGCTATTTGCAATTTTTGTATCGTCAGCAAATTATGAGATTGTACAGGTGAGACCCTCATCTATGTCGTTGATGTAAATTAGAAAGAGAATTGGTCCTAGTACCGATCCCTGGGGTACCCCGCTACTTACATTGGTCCATTTAGATGCCTTACCGTTTATGACTACTCTTTGCTTTCTGTCGCTGAGCCAATTTTCTATCCATTTCAACACACCGTCTTGTATTCCATGCGCTTTTAGCTTTAGCAGTAAACGTTTGTGGGGAACTTTGTCAAAGGCCTTTTGAAAATCAAGGTATAATATCTACAGCTTTACTCTCATCGTAGAGGTTGAGGATATCGTGGAAGAAGTCTAAGAGGTTTGTTAAACAGGAACGTTTTTTACGAAAGCCGTGTTGAGTATCTTTAAGTATGTTATTTTCCTCTAAGTGATTTACGAGTCTGTCTATTATGACCGTTTCTAGCATTTTACATACAACTGAGGTTAAGCTAATTGGACGATAGTTACTGGGTAGGGATTTGCTGCCTTTTTTTAATATCGGTGTTACGTTGGCTATCTTCTACTGATCAGGCATAGTTCCAGACTGCAAGGATTTATTGAATAGTAATGTCAGTGGTTTGGAGAGCTCATCCTTAGCTTCCTTTAGAACTCTAGGCGAGATTGTATCATGTCCAGGCGTTTTATTTACCTTGAGTTTATCTAAACAATTCAATACTTCTCTCTCTGTAACGGTGATATTGCTTAGAACATCTGAATTATCAATCTGAATCGGCGATGGTGTAGGGATATCACTGAGGTCTTCTGTTGTAAAAACTGATGCAAAGAAGGTATTGAGGGCATTACTCATTTGTACTTCGTCTTTGGTGTATTCTCCATTTTCATCGACTAACGGTCCAACAGTTGAAGTAACTACTTTTTTCTTTCTGATATAACTATAGAATTCTTTCGGGTTTGTTTTACTTTGATTCGCAATATGTAACTCTAGGGTCTTTTTACTTTGCTTAATTAACTTTTTGGCTTTGCGTCGTAGCTCTACAAATTTCACCCGTTCTTCGTCATTTTGTGAGGATATTAATCTATCATTAGCAAATGTTTTAGCAAACAGGCAGTTTGAAATATCTTTATTCCACCATTTGGGCTTATTATTATGGCCTGGACGCCGTATTTTCGATGGTATGCAGTCTTGCACTGCTTTTAGGTAAGTGGTTTCGAATAACTTCCAAGATGTATTTATGTCGTTATTGTTAATTAAAAAGCTCCAGTCAGTTTCTTTAAACATAGCTCTAAGTTTATGAAAGTTTGCTTTCTTGAAATTAGGGACTTTTTCGATGCTACTATTTGGTTCGTTACTAGTAAAGTTTAAAGTGAAAGTTATCGTACGATGGTCGCTGTTACTGAATTCTTTTGACAAGAGGGTCGGGTTAAGACTTTCTTTGATATAAAATAAAACGCCACCTCCATTTTTATTTATTCGGCTTTTCTCAAACATTACATAACCGGGAAGTGAATACTCTGCTAAAAAGTCTCTATCTACTGTATTGAGCCAAGATTCTGTTATACCAATCACATCATAATTTTCAGTAAACACTAGTTCCTCTAAATCTGAAAATTTATTGCGTATGCTACGAGCGTTTGCATAGAAAACCTTTAAAGTTGCGGATTTAGAACTCACAGAACGTTCTTTAATCAAATTTTTGGTTCTGATCGGATCTACATTTACATTCATGGCTGACATCGGTCCTCGGTCGTTATCCCTGGCGCTTTTGAATTTGGGTCGTGTTGGTGGAGCTTTATCCAAATTCGCGGTTCTTGACAGATTAGCATTTAATTCCTTCGCAGGTTGCCGCCCTCGCTGTCTTCGGTCCTCCTTCCTGGTTGTCCTGTGCTGAGTCGATTTCTTCTCCGAAAATCCTTCAGTACATACACAATGGGGTATGTGCCTGAGTACTGTATACACTGTAGCCTACTGTACTGTACATACATACACAATGGGGTATGTGCCTGAGTACTGTATACACTATAACCTACTGTACTGTACATACATACATACACAATGGGGTATGTGCCTAAGTACTGTATACACTATAGCCTACTGTACTGTACATACATACACAATGGGGTATGTGCCTGAGTACTGTATACACTGTAGCCTACTGTACATACATACACAATGGGGTATGTGCCTGAGTACTGTATACACTGTAGCCTACTGTACATACATACACAATGGGGTATGTGCCTGAGTACTGTATACACTGTAGCCTACTGTACTGTACATACATACATACACAATGGAGTATGTGCCTGAGTACTGTATACACTATAGCCTACTGTACTGTACATACATACACAATGGGGTAATGTGCCTGAGTACTGTATACACTGTAGCCTACTGTACTGTACATACATACATACACAATGGGGTATGTACCTGAGTACTGTATACACTATAGCCTACAGTACTGTACATACATACTACATACACAATGGGGTATGTGCCTGAGTACTGTATACACTATAGCCTACTGTACTGTACATACATACATACACAATGGGGTATGTGCCTGAGTACTGTATACACTGTAGCCTACTGTACTGTACATACATACACAATGGGGTATGTGCCTGAGTACTGTATACACTATAGCCTACTGTACTGTACATACACACATACACAATGGAGTATGTGCCTGAGTACTGTATACACTATAGCCTACTGTACTGTACATACATACACAATGGGGTAATGTGCCTGAGTACTGTATACACTGTAGCCTACTGTACTGTACATACATACATACACAATGGGGTATGTGCCTGAGTACTGTACACACTATAGCCTACAGTACTGTACATACATACATACACAATGGGGTATGTGCCTGAGTACTGTATACACTATAACCTACTGTACTGTACATACATACATACACAATGCGGTATGTGCCTGAGTACTGTATACACTATAGCCTACAATACTGTACATACATACATACACAATGGGGTATGTGCCTGAGTATTGTATACACTATAACCTACTGTACTGTACATACATACATACACAATGGGGTATGTGCCTGAGTACTGTATACACTATAGCCTACTGTACTGTACATACATACATACACAATGGGGTATGTGCCTGAGTACTGTATACACTATAGCCTACTGTACTGTACATACATACATACACAATGGGGTATGTGCCTGAGTACTGTATACACTGTAGCCTACTGTACTGTACATACATACACAATGGGGTATGTGCCTGAGTACTGTATACACTATAACCTACTGTACTGTACTGTACATACATACACAATGGGGTAATGTGCCTGAGTACTGTATACACTGTAGCCTACTGTACTGTACATACATACACAATGGGGTAATGTGCCTGAGTACTGTATACACTATAGCCTACTGTACTGTACATGCATACACAATGGGGTATGTGCCTGAGTACTGTATACACTATAACCTACTGTACTGTACATACATACATACACAATGGGGTATGTGCCTGAGTACTGTATACACTATAAACTACTGTACTGTACATACATACATACACAATGGGGTATGTGCCTAAGTACTGTATACACTATAGCCTACTGTACTGTACATACATACACAATGGGGTATGTGCCTGAGTACTGTATACACTGTAGCCTACTGTACATACATACACAATGGGGTATGTGCCTGAGTACTGTATACACTATAGCCTACTGTACTGTACATACATACATACACAATGGAGTATGTGCCTGAGTACTGTATACACTATAGCCTACTGTACTGTACATACATACACAATGGGGTAATGTGCCTGAGTACTGTATACACTGTAGCCTACTGTACTGTACATACATACATACACAATGGGGTATGTACCTGAGTACTGTATACACTATAGCCTACAGTACTGTACATACATACATACACAATGGGGTATGTGCCTGAGTACTGTATACACTATAACCTACTGTACTGTACATACATACATACACAATGGGGTATGTGCCTGAGTACTGTATACACTATAGCCTACTGTACTGTACATACATACATACACAATGGGGTATGTGCCTGAGTACTGTATACACTGTAGCCTACTGTACTGTACATACATACACAATGGGGTATGTGCCTGAGTACTGTATACACTATAGCCTACTGTACTGTACATACATACATACACAATGGGGTATGTGCCTGAGTACTGTATACACTATAGCCTACTGTACTGTACATACATACATACACAATGGGGTATGTGCCTGAGTACTGTATACACTGTAGCCTACTGTACTGTACATACATACACAATGGGGTATGTGCCTGAGTACTGTATACACTATAACCTACTGTACTGTACTGTACATACATACACAATGGGGTATGTGCCTGAGTACTGTATACACTATAACCTACTGTACTGTACTGTACATACATACACAATGGGGTAATGTGCCTGAGTACTGTATACACTGTAGCCTACTGTACTGTACATACATACACAATGGGGTAATGTGCCTGAGTACTGTATACACTATAGCCTACTGTACTGTACATGCATACACAATGGGGTATGTGCCTGAGTACTGTATACACTATAACCTACTGTACTGTACATACATACATACACAATGGGGTATGTGCCTGAGTACTGTATACACTATAGCCTACTGTACTGTACATACATACACAATGGGGTATGTGCCTGAGTACTGTATACACTGTAGCCTACTGTACTGTACACACATACACAATGGGGTATGTGCCTGAGTACTGTATACACTGTAGCCTACTGTACTGTACATACATACACAATGGGGTAATGTGCCTGAGTACTGTATACACTGTAGCCTACTGTACTGTACATACATACATACACAATGGGGTATGTGCCTGAGTACTGTATACACTATAGCCTACTGTACTGTACATACATACATACACAATGGGGTATGTGCCTGAGTACTGTATACACTGTAGCCTACTGTACTGTACATACATACACAATGGGGTAATGTGCCTGAGTACTGTATACACTATAGCCTACTGTACTGTACATACATACATACACAATGGAGTATGTGCCTGAGTACTGTATACACTATAGCCTACTGTACTGTACATACATACACAATGGGGTAATGTGCCTGAGTACTGTATACACTATAGCCTACTGTACTGTACATACATACACAATGGGGTATGTGCCTGAGTACTGTATACACTATAGCCTACTGTACTGTACATACATACACACATACACATTTTAATATTAGACCACTGAAGATGACATAAGTTATATGTCGAAACGTTTGGACCAATATGAGAATAAAGATGTTCGCTGCCTCGCTGGTTATACTATTCCTACTTCTACTACTACTACTACTACTATTCTACTACTACTACTACTACTACTACTACTAATAATAATAATAATAATAATAATAATAATGTTGGAACGCCAATAAACTGCATGAATATATATAATAAAGAGAAGTTGCATAGCGCTCCTCTCAGTGCAGTGGAAAAGATTGCCTCCCTTTAACCCGGCAAGCGCGATAGGCCTCACGGAAGGCTTCCTATAGGGAACGCGATAGGCCTCACGGAAGCAGGACCATAAAAAAAGCCTTCCAAAAAAAAAAAGGGCCTATCAAAACAAAGGATTTTGTCTCTAGGTGAGATAATTCCCCTCTAGTACTCATCCATGTGTTTCTCACCCCTCCCCCTCCCCTCCTTCCCCACCTTATTCCCCCCTCCCCCCCCTCCTCAATTATCACCTATTTATCCACTTATTATCATCATTTATCGGTTATTTTTCTCTCCCGCGATAATGTAGCACAAGTGGGTTGCATAAAAGATCGTTATGCAACACCCAGACACCGGCACACACCGCCCCGCTCGTCTCAGTTGACTCCCAGACAGCGAGAGGGGAGGGCTGCCTGTGTCTCTCTCTCGCCTGAGATTATGACCGGGTGGCCAATATCTTTGTTTTTCACCACCCAAATGCTTTTCCCACTTATTTTAGCACTCTTGAAGGTTCATATATACATCATATATGTAAAATAAAAGCATACCGAAAACAAATAATGGTTTATATTGTAAATATAATGAATTCTGTCAGAATCCAGGGCTAGAAATGCACAAATAACTACCCTAGCACCTAGGTCTATATCGCGCTTGTCAGGTTAAGCTAGGCAACCAAACGCGACCGTACGAGAGAGAGAGAGAGAGAGAGAGAGAGAGATCCACTACTAAATTGAAAAGTTACGTTCTCACATCAATAACAACTCTGCAGTTCCTGTGCTCACTCTCTGTTTACATCGTTCCCACGATACAAAATGATCTCTCACTCTCACACACACACGCACACACACATTCAGAACGACATACTTTTTAATATGTATGAAAGCAATGCACGGACGCATACTACAAAATTCTTTTGCCAATTTTGATGAACAAGATTAAAATTAGTAATTTGTTTTGCACAAGAATACACCCGTCAACTCAGGCATGTGCCAGCCTAATATACAGGAGACAAAAATGCATTCATCCATATAACATGAAAGCGAAACAATGAGATCATCTAAAATACATAAGATATCCCTTACCTACTGTACTTAACCCCCTGGACCCCAAGCAATTTAATACAAAAAGTACACTCCAGGACCAGCCACTTGTCAATTTTTTTTTCCTGAAAACAACATGGGATGGGTTACTAATGAAGGAAAAACAACATAAAACCGCTCACCTAGGTCATTTGGGGGTCCTGGGTGGGGGTGGGGGAAAGTCACAATTAACATGAGGTGATGGGTAGGTAATATACTGGCATATCACTCCCAAACGCGCCAACACGCACGCGGCTGGATTCGGGGGGTTGCCAACCATCGGTATTGTTCTGTGGGATCCTAAAGTAGTTCCCATACAAATCTGAACCCTCTAGGTGCCATAGGACAAGAGTAATTAAGGTGGATGCAACCATTGCGTCGCTGGTACTGTGAGTTACATACATAGGTGACATAGGACGCATGCGTCCCTGGAGTAGGAGGTGTTAAAAGGCATAGCTCATGAAAAATCCCTTTTCATTTTATAACTGTCTAAAGCATGTTAAAGCATGATTGATACTGTACAGTTGTCTTGATTTGCCATAAATTTTGTTCTAAAATAGTAAACAAAGCCATGTAGAATATTTTAAGTTTAGAAAGTTGATGGCAAACCCTGTCACCTCTCTCTTGTGGTAGTGATAAAGAAATTAGACCGCGGAATTCGAATCTGTTTTGATATTGCCTTTATCTAGCTTACCCTGATATTTTTCGTACATGATGAAGTAATGTGAAGGCAGTATTTGATATTTATATCACAAGTGTAAAATTTTTCTATCATTATGTATCTATCAATACAATTATTCATATTTTGGTCTAGTTAATCATATATATATACAGTATTGGCAGCTCAATCCATATGGCAACACTAATGGTACCGGCCAGCAGACCCTGGAACAAGCCACTAGCCACTGGTTGCGCATCAACGACGACTTTGATTTTTTCCTTCTATGATTATATTATTATATTAGATTAACCTAACCTAACTAATCTAACTTAATATAATCTAATTTTATATAACAAAAATAACAAAATAATAATATAAAATACTTTAGCTCCAAGTAGGATCGAATTAATTTCTTATTTACGAGTCCTAACCAGTACCACTGGGGTACGAGGTGACATGCTGATAACAGTTTGAAGGATATATTTAAACGCGGTCAGGTCTGCGAAGTGACCATTGTTTTGACAGCGTGGTGGCAAGCAGCTTGTTCCATGACCTTCCGTACCGGCCCTAACAGTAAAAAGGTATATCTTTGTACAAGAGCGTACAGCCAATGTATCAAAATATTCCATCTTGATTTTAACTTTCACAGTGCATTATTCGATAGCTTGCCATTATTTCTACACTTCATCATTAAGCTTATGCGGCTCATACCTCTCTTTAGATATCTGGCCATTTTTGTAATTGCTTTCACAGCATGGAGTGTTTAACAGAGATACTGAGAATCAAAATAGTGGCCAGTGACCTAACTTCTGAAACTCTTTAACCAATTGTATTATTCTATGAGTACCCCCAATGCCTCTCTACAGTATATGTCATATCATGTCAGAAATGCCGCTCACCACCACCATCCAAAACACTAATTTATTTATATTTACATTTATAAGAAACTTGGACTACTATTATTGCACATAGGAGGTATATTGTACACTAACATTTATGATAATGAGGATAGCTGACCTCGTGAGCGATGCCCTATAAGATAATACTTAATTTCAATTGGTTATGAAAACTCACATGGAGACTGTTATACCAGGATTTTTTCTGGGTTTCGTCGCTGGCCTGTACTAAACCGAAGTACTAGGGTTACACAGCATTATAACTTTCAATTCAGTAAGTTCTGGTGTGTACTCGACAGCCCACTGAACAACAGTTAGCCTGACGAGCAGGACTCCCTGGTAGTTTATCATTGACTGTCTGGGCTGTACTCAACACAGTAAGTTTACACAACCAGTGTGATTTCCGCCCCACATCAGAGAACTGCCTGACCTGTACTCAACACAGTTTCTTCAATAGTTTGGAACATGGAAGGTAGCTATTAAACTTATGGCTTGTACTCAACAGTTAGTGGAAAGGGCCTGTACTCTGATCCAACCTTGCCTGACCTCCAATGATTTGGTTGAGGTAGTCTCAGATTTGATTGAGTTGTCACTGGTGGTCCTTTTGAAGGCAAGATCGGCATCCTGGTTCATCCTTCTATTATCTGGGTCGTAGGGGGGACCCGGCATTGCGAGCACATCCTGAGTTGGCATCTTGCATACTAGAGGGGCAGGGGGTAGGAGTGGATGTAGTCCCATCTCGAATGGAGGCTACGCACACCCTTTCCTCTCTTTTGAGCTTCTTGTTCTTCTTACTCTTATTTCTTCGCATATCAGAGACAATTATCGGAAATTTATTATTAGTATTGTGTAAATAGAAATACGCCTTCTGGTATTTCTGCTGCCAGAATCCAAGTCTTGTAGAGCGCCATGGATTTAGATGACAGCATTTTGGGCAGCCAGATGTCATCAAGGTCAGGTGATAGGGCCCTCAGGTGATGATGGTCTGGCTCTGGTACAGTGACAGGATGTAGACTGGCAACCATTAGTTGCAGATTAGGTAGGATCATTTACAGGCTAGTGTTGGTCATCGGTGATGTATGTTGGCTCATTGCTGACGTCAAAGTGGTTGTCACTGACTAATCATGATCGTACGTCACTGACATGGCCTTGGTAGTTGCTAACTGAACAGGTTTATGTGTCGCTGATGTCACAGTATTCGTCGCTAATGTACCAGGGTGTGCAATGCTGATATCATGGTAGTCATTGCTGCAGTAGCAGTTTATTGCGGCCATTGCTGATTTACTGTTACAAATAGGATCAGAGCCAAGAGTCTGTTGGTTCTTCCTTATTAGTACAGGCAAAAAGTTTTGAGTCCTCTTTGGGTTCCTATTCTGAGGTAACAGGTGCATAGGCAAATTCTTCCTACCAAGGATTCACTTGAAATCCCTGGTGGCCTCTTCTGAACTAGCGCCAGACATCAACAATACTCAACACTTGGGATATGCACAATATATCACAAAATTTTGTGATTACACATGTTAATATTATGCAGGTTATGACTACACTAAGTGTTTATATAGTATAACAAAAAGGTGTGACAATGCCTTGTGGCTTTTTATTATAAATATACTTTATTTATGATTATGAGGGACTTAAAAATATAATAAACAACATTATGAAAAGACAACAATGTGTCAGCTACAGAACTTTCGACACACAGGTTATAATAAAGAATTTTTGAAAGGGGAGGGTGGAGAGCTCCGCAACATCGTTTACTTAAAGGCCTAGGTCGCTTACAGTCCGAAACAACTGCCTCAGGCGGCAACTCTGGGCAAACCATTGTAGAGAGAATTTGGGTAATTCATATTTGTTTTCACCAACTCACCAATTAATTTACTAATAAACCCAACTAATGAAATCAATGACAGATCTTTAGGCTGTTGGTGACTGTGTGATCTGATCATGGGGGTTGACTTGGTTGGTGTTTCACCTATAAAGATCAAACTAGTGATGTAGACCCTCATCATACCCGTAATTTTGTCTGTAAGTGGTAGGGGCAGAGTCTGGCAGTCCATTTTCTCTGGTAGTATTGAGGGCAGACTCCGGTATTCTCTTGTGGTACTTTGGAGTCGAGGATGACATGCTATTTAAATATTTAAAGAACCCACAAGTAATAAATCCTATTTTTAGAAATATGTCACATCCTATAAATACCTGACTAAACAATGTAAACTTAATCACACCCCAAGCATGCACTACGTTGTACCAAAATAATGTAATTATTTCAGGTCCAAAGGTATAGAATTCACTTCCTAATAATTTAAGAGGAATAGAGAACTTCACATTATTCAAAATATAATTAAATAAATATCTAATGAAAAACAAAGCAACAAAATGTGAAAGGGCAAGTAATAACCATATCGTAGAAGTAGCAAATGTAAATAAAGAATATTCCATGCAAAATTAAGATAATTTTGTATGAATTTTATATGTTTAGGTTGCCATTTAGTTCGATGCTGTGCGTTGATGTAACACCATCATCATAAATGTATATAATAAACTCAATTGTCTGCATAGGAGCATCTGCTCAGCAGACTAGGCCAAATTTTCTGTTTAATAAATCGAGGCTACCATTTGTAGCATGTATTTTATGGCAATAAATACTTTGAATTTGAAATTTGAATTTATATTTATGTTGAGATTACAGCATAACATATAATGATATTTAATTTGAATTGCTAATAAGAAACACAATATTCAAATGGCCCAATGGCACGTAAATATGACTCTTTTTTGTTGTCTTTAATCTCATATGTATAACCTATAGAGTATGCCTTAAGTATCTTAACCCCTTCTGTACCGGTGACGTCTTTTTAGTTTTAATCTAGCTATAATTAAACGATATTGTGCAGCCTAAGAATGATCTGTGGTAGTAAAAAGGGTTAAGTGAGATAGTTCGAAGCCTGGTAATTGCTGGAGGCCCTTTTTAAACTGAATAAAATCGTTAATTATTAGCCAGAATAAAGTTAAGAAGACGTTGTGGGTACAGAAGGGGTTAAAATTGATGCGGGTACTAATGCTTCATTAATTATTACAGGTGTGAAAAGATGGCGAGAAGACAATGTAGCGTCCACTTCTCCGTCATCTTACCTCTCCTGTATTTGGTCGTCGGTCATTCTTCCTCCTCCTTGTCTCCATCACCCAAAGATACCAAAGAGGTACAGAATAAACTTATCGAGCCACCGAGCATTACCAGAGACACCACCACAACTGCCACAACAGACTCCTGGGGCCTCGATAACTTGAAGCACCATAACTCAGATGACAGCAACAAAACCTATGACACTGACCAAACTCACGACTTGCGCCTAGCCAGAGCCAAAGGTTACGTGCCCTTCAACAGTCTGACCTTCATGACTGTAGGCGTAGGAGCGGCATCTTCCTTCAACTGGGTGTCAGCTGATGGGGGCGACATAAGACAGAAGATCGCCGACAGCAAACTGGCAGGAAGGAGACCAGGACAAAATAAAAACACGGCATCAGTGACCAATCTGACTACTAAGAGACCAGGGATTGTACAACCACCAGAAGTATCAAAATCAACACAGACTTTAACAGGTATTGGATTGGGTACTGCAGATTCTACACACACGGAAGGGTTTACAAAGTTTGGCACCACAGTTTCACAGCAAGACAGTTATACAGATGGTAAGATCTCAACTTCAAGTGATTCTGTATCCTCTTTCACTATCCTTACCCCGGGCACACAAGCTTTAGCTAGTAGTACCCAAGTTTCAAGTTCTACAGATGCCAATGCAGCGCCCAAATTACCAACCACAATACCTACATCAAACAAAGTACAGCAAACCACAAACAAAGGAACTATAACCACTCAATCGTTTATCACTGAAAATTCCTCGCCAAGCAAAAATCCTGCTTCAAATCCAGCCCTCACCACCACTTCCCTAACCAGCATCAACCTGTTTATGACTAACAATGCCACCTCAGCCTCCAAAGACCCTGGCCTGATCACCACCCTGCCCAGCACCCAAACACAAACATTGAACCCTCTCGCAGCCACCACAAAGACACCAGACAACACAGCAGCATATGCAGACCCAGTGGACACAACAGAGGAGCCTTCTTTGGTTACTTGGATCCCTGACGTCGCCACATACAACCCGCTTGACCCCTCTTTGGTAACTAGGCCTGTCATTACTAAACCTAATATCACCAGACCTACAACTAATAGACCTACAGTAAATAAACCTGCCATTAACAGACCTGCCTTAAATAGACCTGTAGTCAACGGACCTACAATAACCAAGCCTGCATTGAATAAACCTGCAATTATCAGACCTTCATTCAATAAACCTGTATTGAACACGCCAGTAGCAAACAAACCTATAATTACCAGCCCTCTTTATACTGAACCTGCAACCGCCAAACCTACACCCTTCAGACCTGCAACTACTGGACCTCCTCCAACCTTCAGACCTCCAACCTTCAGACCTCCAACCTTCAGACCTCCTACCTTCAGACCCACAACCAGCAGACCTGCAACTACCAGACCTGCTGCAATAACCAGACCTACAACCTTTAAACCGGCAACCACTAAACCTGCAACCATGAGACCTCTAAGCTTCAGACCTGCAACCACAAGACCTGCAACCATCAGACCTGCAACCACCCAGCCTACGAGTACCAAAGCTGCAACGTTTATACCTACAATCTACATACCTGCAACCACCAAACCTGCAACCTTCAGACCTACAACCACAAAACCTGCAACCTTCAGACCTACAACCACAAGACCTGTAACTTTTAGACCTGCAACCACAAGGCCTGCGATATTTAGACCTGCAACCACAAGACCTGCATTTTTTAAGCTAACAACCAGACAGACTACAACCTTCAAGCCTATAACCACCAGACCTTCAACAACTGAAAGCACATTAAGCCCATTGGAGACTTGGTATGAAATCACAAGGCCTCTATCATCCAAACAACCAATTAATAGGACCTCCACTTCTACTAATAGGCCACCACAAAGAAGACCCACGGCCAACAAAACTACGACTACAAACCCATCAACTAAAAGACCATTAATAACACAAACTACATCTGCCAGAAAACCTATATATCAAGCTGTAACTCCCCGACCACCAGCCATAACATTAACCACACCACAGACCACTCTATTCACCTGGTTCCCCCATTACACCAAAGTATCTCCTCCAGTAAAGAATCCTCAGCTGGCCAGACTTCCTCCTAGTGCAGTAACTCCAACCCCCCAACCACCTCAAACAACCCGGACACCTCAAACTACCCGAGCACCTCCAACAACTAAGACACCTCAAACTACCTGGGTGCCTCAAACGACCCAAAATCCTCATACAAACCCTCCTCCTCTAATAATTCAACCCCCTCAAACAACCAAGCCTTTTCAAATATCCCATTATTTACATATCACCAAACCTCCCTTAACTCCACGTCCACTTCCAACGTCCCAGTCTCCTTATGCAACCGCGTCACCAATAGGAACTCTCTCTACCCCAGAACCTTGGTCATTTCCAACCACCCAGTCTCCTATACAAACATGGACCCCTTCAGCAGCCCAGTTCCCTCCCAAAACACAATCACCCTTAATAACTTTGCCTCCTCCAACAGTGAGACCCTTTTCAATTACTAGACCTCCATCTGTGCCTACTTCAACTACCAGATATATTCCAAAACAAAGGCCTTCTTCTACTAGATATACTCCAACGAGCTGGTCTCTGTTGACAACTACTCCTAAAACAAGTTCTCTAATAAATCAGCCATTAAAAATAAATCAGCCAACTTCAACTTCAAAGCAGCCCTCACTATATCCTCCTTCTTCAGTAGATAGACTTCCTCCAAAAATACAGCCAATGCAAGTATTCCAACCTACTTCACATAAATATTCCCAGGCCAGTTCCTCCCCTCTACCATTCAACATATTTGACGAGAAATCAGTTCTTCAACTTCTGCAATCAGCATATATAATACCACCTAGCCCTCCATCGAAACAGCCAACCATAATTCCAACCAACCCCACTTCCGATGCACCGCTGACAACATGGAGGCCAACATATATACCATATACCAGCACTCAGAATCCCATAATTCCAGAAGCCAAAGATAAATATCAAACAACCATAAAGAATAATAATAAAATCACTACTCAAACAACTCCACAGTCCATATTAAGCAATTCAGTAACAAACACTTCACATTCTCTTTCTGGATCATCAATCGCAGCTGAACACTCAATAACGCTGCCATCACAAAAGCCATCCCTCGCTACTTCCTTTCTTCACGAGCTACCCGGTCGAGTTCCACTAATACCTATACCACAGCATATTTCACATCCTTTGGTTATCCAGCAAAATCTTTCATTACCCGATAAAGAACCACAACAATATCAGCAATCTATTTCCAAATTGCGACCACTCATGCAACCTCACTCTACATTGTCCTCACTTCAGGGTCTTCAGAGTCGTCCTCAAATCGATGTTCAAGAAGTTAGTATTCATACTGGCAATGTACAAAACTCTGCCACTACTTCTAGTACTTTCAGTCACTCTTTTACACAAAAAATTGAAAATCAACTTACTCAAGAAGCCATAGCAGATGTTACAAAGCAGGGTAATAACCCAGTAATCACCCATTTTTTAAGTGAAACCCCAGGTCCCTTTGACAACACGAGTGACGGTAACAGTGTTAGCTCCCTTCTTGAAAATAGTCCTCAAGCTTCAACTGCAAGTAGTCATACTACATTAAACGTACAGACTGACCCTGATAACGATGTACTCGAGTCTGAAGGAGATGAGGATCACACAAGTCCTTTAGTTGTTATACCAACACTTGCTTCGGGCAGTGTATCAGCAAAACCAGGTGTGTCTGCAATGCTAACAGTAAAACCCACCCTTGCCCCGGTCACAACGATACCCGCCCTTGCCCCCGTTAGAACCACAACCAACTATCCTGGTGTTGTGTGGCCTCTTCTGACAACTACAACACCCCCATCCACGGAAACTCAAAACCCAACGAGGTCACCTGGCTTCTGGCTATATGAAGACACCACAAAAATTCATCCTCCAGAGGGACTCAAGGATACAATAAATACAACCCTCATCAGCCAGCCCACTCCCGAGACAGACATTTCTCCCTCTGACCAAGAAGGTAACTACTACGACTACACAGATTACGACTTCTTTGAAAACGACCTCAGTGAGTATTATGCCCTTTATGGTAATATAGGGGTTGATGAATACTACTATTATGACTATCCTAATGATCGTCCAGAAACTCCTTTTACTGTTCCACCAAAGTTTGCCAACCTTGATGTCCTTACCTGGCCCTATACTAAACTTCCGACCACTAAACAGACTGTTCCTGACATTCGGCTTTCTCCTCTTCCTTTCCCTCTCCCCCATCATTGGCTCAGCGGCAATAATACATTTATCTCATCAACGAGAAACAGTAGCCAGGATACATTACCATCACAAGGACATGACAATATCAGAGACATTTTGAATGCAGATGGACCTACAACTGTGTCATCGTGGCCAGACTTATCTTCCACCATATCTCCACTTTCCTCAGTTGTTTCCCAAAATTCGTACCAATCTTCACTTTTACAACCTAATAATTCATCCAGACTTGATTATTATGATGATTATTTAGTCTTCGGTCAAAAATCATCTACGTTAGGTCTGATTGATGATTATTATGATGATAATGAACATTATGATTATTACTATTTCTACCATTACCCTGGAAACCAAACCAAAAACAAAACTGATGGCGCATTAGGAAGCGATGCACCGTCATATTTCTTGCCTGACCAGCCTCAAACTCCACCTCCCTTAATAGCTTCACCGATTCATCATAAAAATGGAGCTACATCATCTCAGAACATGCCAACGGAAATTTTAAGTGGGCTTGACGATTCTGAAGGCTCTCTACCTCCTAGATTCGATTTTCATTTGCCTCAACAGAGTCCAGAAGAACACTCTCTTCTTAATCAAGATTTCTTGCACACTAACTCATTGGACAATGCTGTTAGTACAACTTATAAACCCTCAAATACCCAAGATTTTGCCCAAGACTTCACAGAAACAGATACAGAGGATAATATCGACTCCAATTCATTAAGCTTTGGTTTTCTGGATCTAGACTACTTACTGAACCCACCCCGAACTAGCACAAGCACCACCACCCGCCGCCCTCCTGTCATATATGCCACCCCACAAGACTCAGGTGGGGTGTTGGGTCGACCGGAGTCAATGAGTCATCAAGGTAAACTGCCTGAGTCTCAGATCAACACCTTTGCAGTCTTGAATCCACTACGACCACACACTTCACAGTACAAACTCGTTCAAAATACAAATTATTTAGCTACAGTAGTAGATAATGCAAATAGATATAACAGTATCCAAACTCTGGACAATAATAATGTTATTAAAGAGTTCCAATCTCAAGAGCCACCCCTTAATGTAAATAATAGCATCCACATAGACCAACCATTACCCAATGAGTCACTACCCTTTCAACTGAGTCCACTAAGTGTTGCCCATCCAACCCTTCAAAGTTTCCTCAACAGACTCATACCGCAGAATATCAGTCAGTCCAAACTATCAAATTACATAAAAAACTCAATTGTACAACTTACTAACTGCACTGGCAAAAAAATAAATTTTTGTTCCGATAATAGTGGAAATGAAGCAGGCACATTAGAGACAGTGAAAGCTGAAAAGATAAGTATGACTAATGCAATAAATCATTTTCCCCTACGTCCTCTTCTTCCTACACCTCTTCCTAAACATGGAGCACAGAACACACAATCAGCAACTCTTTCTTTATCATCTGAATCTGTAACTTCACCTACCTATCATTCAACCTCAACTGCACCTTACCAAACATTCAGTGATAAACCAGTTAGACAAAATAGTATACCATTACATTCCATGTTCAACACTTCTCAAGACACTTCCAATCATGCAGAGATGCCTGTCATTTATAGCACCACTCCATTTCCCCCTCTCACCTCTGCTTTTCTTAGACGTACAACAAAAGATGACACAGTTATAGTACAGACAGGAACATCTTTATTAACAGATCCTATTAACCACACTTATCATGATAATGTTCATCTTCCAGATATGGTCACATCTCAACAACATACTGACTTGGAGAATGTAATCAATAGCCATGACAGTCACCAGCAGCAAGTTTCACACCATGAGCATTACACCCATCTTGACACTCACGCCAACAACCACGAACACAGTCACAGTGATCTTGATAACAGCAATCATTACCAAGAACCACATCACTCTCCTCAGCCACACCACCAACACGTGCTGGTCAAACTGTGGAGCCTAGTAGATGGACAGCTGGTGCAGATAGGGGAACACCCTGTACCATTTGCCATGTTCATCAACTCGTCCCTCACGAATGGGGCATTAGTTAATCCAGGAGACGTTCCAAAAGAGGTTCTTGAAACGGTGTCCTCAAGTTTGGTAGACGACAGAGTAAATTTGAAACCCTGGATAGATCCTTCAAGTTCCTTAGTGCATCCACACCACCGCACTAGCCGTGACATACATTATTCTCCTAATTCCGAATATGGGAAGGAAAATTCCTCATATGCTGATCTCAATTCAAATAAACATATTTTATTGCATAATATTGATAAAAATACATTGAATTTCACTTCAAACAATCAAAGTTCGGTAAAGTTTCATAACTCAACACAAAATTATGTTAACAATCTAGATAATAATTTCCACCAATTAGAACATCAACCCTTTAAATTGAGCATTCATCATCATCAGAGCATGATTTCCCAAGTAAATTCTTCTTTTTCTTCCAAGAAGCAAGTATCAGATGATAAACGAAACGGCAAGAGTCTAAAACCTTTGTTGCTTGAAGAGAAAAATGAGAACCTTCCTGTAGTTCATCTTCTCCTCCCTCATGCATCACCAAGCAGTCACATAAATGAAAACCAAAGCAATAATCGAGTCATCAATAGTCAGGGCTTTTCCAATCATAGAGACTTCAATCATCCCTCAGATAGTGTGCTCAGCCTTTACTCTATCCTCAAGCAGTCCAGCACTCCACCTCCTATTCATCCCCAGCCAACACGTTTCTTAGGACACCATATTGAACAGAGTCCAAAATTTGTAAGGAAAAACTACCATCATAATTCTTTTCAAAATCTACGTGGATCCAGCAATCCTCCTAACAGACATTTTGGAGGCGTAGGGAATCCATTATACAGCAACTTGCCTCTCACCTTAGGAACGACTTTGGAGGAGACTGATCATGGTTATCTTCAGGTCCTGTCTAACTTTGCTGATCGTGTGGAGTATTCAAGAAACCCGACACTCCAAGGCACTTTCAACAGTATATCAAATACACAAGTGAACCCGCTGCAGTATGGTGCTGCTCCAAACAATAACCGTCCTGCACCCAATGGACCTGGAAGCTATATTTCAGAAATCAAGGATACTGTCAAGCAAGGTGGGTCCATACTAGAACTGCTACCTCAAGATTTGTCCAATATCAACCCGCTGTTGTCTGCAGCACCGAATGTGGAGCAGCAGCCTGTAAATTTGAGAAAAGTGTTAGGAAGTATACCTTCGTCAACCACTCTGTACCGGGAGCAGCTTCAGGATCGCCTGTCTTCTCTCACTGGCACCAATACCTTTTCTGGCCATTTAGGTAACCAAGGATATCTTAGCAACAATCTTCATGCTGCACAAAACTCTCTCTCTGGTAACTATGGTTCACAGCCTGCATTTAACCAGCTCGTATCTCGTTCAAATCGACCAGGCGTCACTTCAGCACCTTCATTTTACCATACACCCATCACTGGCCATCCTAGGCATTCCTCAAGTTCAAGCTTATCTCATCTCTCATCTCATCCTCCCTCTTCCCCCTTAGGTGCCAGGACTCCAGAGGACATCAATATTTCCGCACTTCAAAGGATCATTAGCAGGGCTACCATCCTTGCTCAGTCACCCAACCCGCCGCCGCTACTTGATACCGAAACACTACAACGAATTGTAGACAGAGCCAACTTCCTTGCTCAGGCAGCCTCATCCACCACACCTGGGCCTCACCACATCCACCAATCATCATACTACCCAGCTACATACACTACTAGCTCGCCCAAACCACTCAAGTATAACTCTGGCTCCCTACCTTCACCCTCAAAGCTTGCCTCTGGCTCTCCATCTTTTCCTTCAAGATACCCTTCTGGCTTCCTATCCTCACCCTCCAAGGCCAACCCAGATGCTTTACCTTTACCCCCTACATATAGTTTTGGCTCCTTGTCCTCACCAACCAAATTCAGCTCTGACTCCTTACACATACCTAGCAATTTCAACTCTGGTTCTCTTCCTTTACCCTCCAAGTTTGATATTGGATCCCAATACTCACCTCCCATATACAACTCTGGTTCCATATATTCACCATCCAAATTTAGTTCTAGCTCCCTATCTTCACCTCCCAAGTTCAGCCCTGGCTCCCTAACATTACCCCCCAAGTACAGCTCTAGCTCACTTCCTTCACCCCCTAAGTACACCCCTCCACCTAAGTACACCCCTGTTTCACTATCCTCACCCCCTAAGTACTTCCCCCCACCTAAGTACACCCCTGTTGCACTATCCTCACCCCCTAAGTACTCCCCTCCACCTAAGTACGTCCCTCCACCTAAGTACACCCCCGTTTCTCTATCTTCACCACCTAAGTACACCTCTCCACCTACGTACACCCCTGTTGCACTATCCTCACCCCCTAAGTACACCCCTCCACCTAAGTACACCCCTGTTTCTCTATCCTCACTCCCTAACTACAGCTCTGGCATCCTATCTTCGCCTTCCAGCTCTGGATCCCATTATTCACCATCCAAATTCGGCTCTGTCCCTAAACCCTCATCCTCACAGTTGCAAAACCAGTTCAACCATTACAACACCCAATCCTATCCCCATCAATCAAACCCTGACTTATCATCCTACCATATTGAACATCCTTCAACGAATCACCCTAATCAAATATATTATGATATTCATTCAACAGTAAATCAGGTAAAGCCTCCGAGTGGTCACACATCTATGGAGGCGCCCTATGACCCATACCTTCCTACCACACCTTACCCAAACACTAAACCACAATCTGGTTTTTTTACGCCTTCAACCAGCAGGCCCTTCCCTCCCTCCATACCCTATGGGGAAACAAAGCCACAAATATTACCGGCGTTGCCTCCGTCATTCTCTCCTCATGACCACAGAATAAACCATAACTATTATAATCTATTAACCTCTGGAAACCTACCTCTACAGCGGCCTGGTGTTATTAACCAAACCTTCAACCCATATCATCCATACCATCCAGCTCTTGACGGCTCCATATTTGAGCCCAACAATAATAATTACGGGAACATACTGTATGATACACCTACATCCTCAGTAGACCATGCTGCACCTCCTAGTTTTGATTCTGATATTGCTTCTGACGCTAGTGTGGTGAGTGGCCCCAGCACATGTGTTTCAGACAATCTCTGTTCTTTTGGTATTGCTGCCCTTTTAGCTCTTGGTATCTCCAATGCCATTGCATTTCCTTTCTACATTCCAGCTCTCTTTGGTCGACGGCGACGCAAACTAGATCTTCTCACATCCTTAGTGAACCACTCTGAAGAACTTATTAATGATATCAACCTCTCCAGTCTCTTATCGAATCTTAGTTTTCCTATTTCAAGTTCAGCTGATGATCCCATACACACCTCGGACTCTACAATACACACCCATAACCTAACGATATACAATTCTGATTCAAAGCCAAATTCTACTTTCTCCAGCGCCTCCTCCTCCATAATACCCGTTTCCATCAACCCAGCCGCCTTCTCTACGGCCTTTTCCTTCATCTCGGATCTGGCCAGCCTCCCCCCTGATGCCGATCTCTCCCAGGACCCACACAGAACCGCCATCAAGGATAAGATAGAGGAACTAAAGCAACAAGTTGCCTTGTTAAGCAGAGATCAGATTGTGTCCCTCATGCAGCGCTCTCTCAGAATCTTCACTGGCAGAAGGAAAGGACAAGAGAAGGAAAAGGAAACAGAAACAACTGGGAAAGAAAATTAAGTAGAGGGAAGATGTTTAAAGATCAGGACATGGAACAGACGAAGGATGACATTACCTGACAAAGCTTAAAGGGAGAGGAACCGTGACAATATCAAACGAGATAAATAGGGTTTCAGTACAAATGGATTATTTTTATATATATATCAACTACTAGAAATACGAACATAGGAGAGGAGAGTGAGAAGAGACCATATTCTTTCTATCCCTATGTAATCTAACCAACCTATAACATTTCCAGATCTTCATTCTCTGATTACTTCTCACCTGGACACATCTCACCATGTAGGGATTAATTACGTCAGTCAACTTTGCTATACAGTTTTTATCTGGGTTTGTCCTTATATGTGCCTGTCTGCCTGTAAATAGCAAGCCTCGACAATTTTTCGAATATGTTTGAGTTTGATGTGTAAGGCAATGTGTAAACGCTATGTGTGTTTGCTAGACTCTCCCATTCTGTTCACCTACCCCCAAGTCATCCTCAACATAAATATCCTCTCCTAGACATTTTATCACAAGTCATTATTGCTCGATTTCGATAAAATTTACAAAACACTACCACATTTATGACTATGTTTTAAAGGAATCGATCATTGAAGAATGATGATTCAATAGCAAAGTATGAAGCATATCATGTTTAACCCACTCACTGCGGCCAACATACTGGTACGTCCTATGCAAAAAAGGCCCATCCAGCATGCTACGTACTCATACATTCTGGTAGTACTGGCTGAATTGATTGGACCAACCCGCTCCGCTTGTTGCCAGGCACTTCCATGAGGTTCTAAGCTTGCCACCCATAGAAATATCAGCTGTGCCATGCATTGGTTGAGAGAGGGTGTGTCCAAGCAAGAGGTGTTTTAGAAGCTAAAGTACACCGAAAACAGAGATAATTTTACATTTGTTTGTGACAGCAATATACCAGTTATGAATGTGAGGTTCTTTTCATGTTATAGGCCATAACTCATACTGTCTTCTTAACACAAAGCTTGGTAAAATAACAGATTATTTCATCGAGTTATCGCGAGTGTAAAATACAAAGACGGGAGGGAGATAGACGGAAGTTATAGATTGGCGAGTGGCCATGAGCGAGACCAGGAGGAAATATCCTGTAATAAATATTTACTCAATGAATTTGAGACAATGGACTGCCTTCCATATCCTACCTACCTACCTACCTTGTCACACTTACATGAATCCTTTTCTATTTGTCAACTCCTTAGTCCCACATGGAGTGTATGTGTTTCACAATTATCAGAGTTGTCTAATGTGTAAATGTCCAAGGTTGTGCATCTCTCTTTGTCAGATATGTAACCAGACTTTAATCCAACGTGGATCAATTCACGATCCGTCATCCGAGAGGTATGTAGAAGCATTCACTCAACTAGAAATTTAGTTATTCATGTACTAGTTAGTCAGTTTATTAAACTTAAGTGACTTTACAGCACTGAAATTAACGAACTATTAATATGTGTTACTTTCTTTGACAAATGTATATCTTCACACGTCAGACCATACCTGATCTCAGTTCGTATTATATAATTGCTAGTGACCTATTATTCATTGAGCCGTAAATTTCTAACCAAACATAACCTGACCCTACACAAATAAACTGATCTCATGACACTGACCCTTCTGACGAAACTGAACCTGACCCAACACTAATAACCTAACCTTATGACACATTGACCACTTCCTTCCAGACCCCTCCTGACCCAACCTGACCCTACACAAATAACCTGACCCCTTCCTTCGAGACCTCTCCTGACCCAACCTGACCCTACACTAATAACCTGACCTCATGACACTTGACCACTTCCTCCCAGACCCCTCCTGACCTAACCTGACCCTACACAAATAACCTGACCTCATAACACATTGACCACTTCCTTCCAGACCTAACCTGACCCTACACAAATAACCTGACCTCATAACACATTGACCACTTCCTTCCAGACCTCTCCTGACCCTACACAGATAACCTGACCTCTTGACCCCTTCCTTCCAGACCTCTCCTGACCCAACCTGACCCTGCACAAATAACCTGACCTCATGACACTTGACCCCTTCCTTCCTGACCCAACCTGACTACCCATGACTAGCTAGTAGACTATTGTAACCCACAGTACAATCAAAGTCAAATAGTTTAGGCCAGATTTCTACTTAAGAGGGGTTTTTTCTGGACCCTCTCCTGCCTCATGTTTAGCCCATTTGTTTCGAGATTTTAAGACGTTCGCCCCATTAGTTTGCCGATTTTAAGACCTTTCGCCTTATTTTTGTCAATTTTAAGACCTTTCGTGCCCTTTAGGTGTCTATTATTTCCTGGCGAGCGATAGCGAGCCTGTAATTTAAAAGGAAGCGGCCTTCGGCTGGGACATTTTTCTATCGAAAAATGTACAAATTTATCTTAAAGGGGGGTCTTGGGGGTATTTTTTTAAGCTTGATGGAAGTCTAGGGAGGAACGAAAAAATATTAATAATATATATAAATAAATACATGAACACACATCCCCCCTGGGGGTTAGGGAATAGAATATGCCCCACGTGCCTTCTGCGTGTCGTAAGAGGCGACTAAAGAGGTTGGGTCGGTGGGCTTGCGACCCCCACCCGGAAAAAATATCTAAGCAAAAAAAAACGAACGAACAGCCTCGGATGCGGACGGAACCAACGTTGACGAACCACGACCGACTAAGGACATGCCTTCGGACATTCTGAGAATGGCTACGTGGAATGTTAGTGGCATGAATGATGGCACAAAAGAGAGAGAGGTTCTGGAAGTGTTAGTGAATGCCAGGCTGGATGTATGTGGAATGACAGAGACCAAATGGAAAGGTTCAGATGTGAGAGAGTGGGAGTGTGGAATGGGTGTGTGTGCTGGAGTGAGTGAAGGAACAGCGAGAGAAGGTGCATGTTTGTTTGTAAGTAGCAAATGGAAGGAATGTGTAAGAGAGTATGGGTCTGTGGGTTCAAGGATTGTGTGGGTGAGAATGAAAGTAGGAATACAAACGTGGGTGATTGTATGCGTGTATGCCCCGACAGAGGATATACTTGAAAGAAAGAAAGAGGAGTTCTGGATGAATGTGGAGGCGTGCCTGGAGAAGTTTGACAAGAACGAAAGAATATTTCTGATTGGGGATATGAATGGTAAGGTGGGTGATAGGAAAGTTGAGGGAGTGGTGGGAGGGTGGGGGGTACCATCAGAGGTGAATGGGAATGGTAGTGCACTTGTGGACGTATGTGTTGGGAGGAGGCTGTGGATAGCCAACACCTTCTTCCGACACAGAATGATCCACAGGTACACATGGAAACGGATGTTGACGATGAAGGATAAGACAGTGGTGGAACGAAAGTCATTGATTGATTATGTATGTGTGGATGAACGAATGAAGAAATCTGTGATGGATGCTAGGGTGTATAGGGGTATTGGAGGGGGTCTGTCTGATCATTATGTAGTGGTAGCTAAGGTTAGGATACAAAAGAAGTGGGTGAGGAGAGCGGGAGGGAGGCGAGAGGAGGGTGGAATGGTGAGGAGGGTGGAGAGGTTGCAGGAGGAGGAAGTCAGGGAGGAGTACAGGAGAGCAGTGGAAAGACGACTAGGTGGGTTCGACCTGGAAGTTATGGAGGAAGTGGAGGAGATGAGCAAGGTGTTTAAGGATGAGATCTGTGCAGCATGTGAGGAGGTGTGTGGAGTGAGGAGAAGAGGGAGGGGAGTGAAAGGTACAGCATGGTGGACAGAAGAGGTAAGAATAGCTGTGGAAGAAAAGAAGAAAGCATATAGAGAGTGGTTGGGTAGTAGAGGGAATGAAGATTCCGAGAGACAGAAACGAGCGAGGTACGTGGAGAGTAAGAGGGTGGTGAAGAGAGTAGTGAAGGAAAGTAAGAGAAGAGTAGATGAGGAATTTGGAAGGAATCTGAGTGTAAAATGGAGGGAGAGTAAGAAACTGTTCTGGAAAGAAGTCAAGAAAGTTAGGGAAGGTAGCAAGGGAAACAGTAAGGGTGTGAAAGATAAGAATGGGATAATGCTAGCCGAGAAGCAAGAGAGAGTCGAAAGATGGAGGGAGTACTTCAGTGAGTTGCTAAATGAAAGGAATGAAGAGCCAGCAAACATAGCTGGATATGGTATGGGAGGGAGAAGAAGAGAAGTAGTGGAGGAGGAGGTGGGGATCAGGAGGTCAGAAGTGTGGGAAGCCATGAAAAGAGTGAAGTTGGGGAAAGCACCAGGAACAGATGGAGTGTGTGGGGAAATGTTGAGGTATGGTGGTGAGATAGTGATAGAATGGGTATGGAAAATGTGCAAACTAGCATGGGAGAAGGGGAGTGCACCCGATGACTGGAAGACTGGCATAATAGTCCCCCTATATAAGGGCAAAGGGGAAAGAGGAGTGTGTGGTAACCACCGAGGAATATGTCTTCTAAGCGTAGTAGGGAAGGTATACAGTAGGGTAGTGATTGAGAGAGTGAGAGTGAGAACGGAGAAATGGATAGGCGACGAGCAGGGAGGTTTTAGGAAGGGAAGAGGATGTGTAGATCAGATTTTTACCCTGAATTGTGTTGTGGAGAAGTATCTGGAGAAGAAACAAAAGGTGTATGTTGCCTTTATGGACTTGGAGAAGGCCTATGACAGAGTGGATAGAGAAGGTTTGTGGAAAGTACTTAGAATATACGGAGTAGAGGGCAAGTTGCTGAAAGCAGTGAAGAGCATGTATGAGGGTGCAAAGGCGGCAGTACGTGTGGAGAGTGAGCAGAGCGAGTTCTTTGACCTGAATGTTGGTTTGAAACAGGGGTGTGTGATGTCCCCGTGGTTGTTTACTGTATATATGGATGGAGTTATGAAAGAAATACTATCAAGAGCAGTGGATGTTGGTGTATCGCTGAAAAGGGAGGGAATTGAGTGGAAGCTACCTATACTGCTGTTTGCGGATGATACAGTTCTGATGAGTGATAATGAATGGGAGTTGCAGGGTCTGGTAAATGAGTTTGGAACAGTGTGCGAAAAACGGAATTTGAAGGTAAATACGGGGAAGAGCAAGGTTATGGTCTTCGAAAGGGGTGAAGTCACAGAGTGTGAGGTGAAGCTGAACGGTCAGGCTATGGAGATCGTCAACTCTTTTAAGTATCTGGGCAGTGTGTTGAGTAAAGATGGGACTATGGATGAAGAGGTGCGGGAGAGGGTACAACAGGGGAAGAGGGTTGTAGGAACGCTAAAAGCAGTAACAAGAAATAGGGTGGTCAGTATGGAAGTGAAGAAGTCCTTGCATGACAGTGTGGTAATCCCGACACTGACTTACGGAAGCGAAGCATGGACGTTGGTTGAGAGACTCAGACCAAGAGTGAGAGCAGTGGAAATGAATTACTTAAGGAGTGCGTGCGGAGTTACATGGAGGGATAGACAGACTAATGAGGAAGTAAGAAGGAGGTGTGGTGTGGAGGTAGATGTGCTGGAAAGTGTGAAAAGGAACAACTTGAGATGGTTCGGCCATATGGAACGTATGGAAAGCGAGAGAATGACTAAGAGGGTGTACGAGAGCGAGGTGGAGGGACAGAGGGGGAGAGGTAGACCGAATATGAGGTGGAAGGATGGAGTGAGGAACTACATGAACGAAGGCGGTGCTGGTTGGGGGGAGGGGCGTCGACTGACTGGGGACAGAGGTGCATGGGGGCGGTTCGTTCGTGGCCACCCCTTCGGGGATCACGGCGTCAGGCAATAGATAGATAGATAGATGAACACATAAATACAAATATTAATAATATATATAAATAAATACATGAACACATAAATATAAATATTAATAATATATATAAATAAATACATGAACACATAAATACAAATATTAATAATATATATAAATAAATACATGAACACATAAATACAAATGTCCCCTTAAGAAGGGATGGGTGTATTAATTTAATCATTTATTAATCTGTTTATTTATTTATTTATTGATCTCTTTCTTTTATTTTAGTTTCCTCCCTAGACCTCCATCAAGCTTAAAAACATCCTCAAGATCCCCATTCGAAATAAATTTGTAAATTTTTCGGTAGAAAAATGTCCCGGCCGAAGGCCGATTCCTCTTAAAATTTCAGGCTCGCTATCGCTCGCCAGGTAAAAATTGACACCTAAATGGCACGAAAGTTCTTAAAATTGACAACGAAATGGGACGAAAGGTGTTAAAATTGCCTAACTAATGGGTCGCACGTCTTATAATCTCAAAACAAATGGGGCTTAACACGAGGGAGAAAGGGGACCAGAAAAACGGCCCATCTTCCCTTTATATGGAAATTTCTTAAGGATGGCTCTTGTGTTTGTAAGAAATTGTGCTAATGTATACTTGTTCCTTTTATTTAACTAGGCTATATTATGGCAATCCAAATCTTGCATTATGAAAGGCATAGGTAGTAATATGTGATAACAATATGTATTATCCTTTAATTATAAGACAAAGTTTCTACATCATCCTTGTAAATACTATCTTTTCTTCAGTAAGACTATTTATTTATTACTTATATTATGTTACCTGAATATGTTAATTTAATTTTGTAATAAAATTGTACGATTACATAATGCTTTCTCTCCATCACTGACATATGTACGGTATATGTGTGTTGTATCATGTGCTTTCTCTCCATCACTGACATATGTACGGTATATGTGTGTTGTATCATGTGCTTTCGGGTTTATGACTATAATGCGGAGGATCATTAGTACATTAAGCCAGCCCACCTCGCTTTTTTTTTATCATTCTCTCCCTCTCTCTTTGGCTTGTATCCATTCGGTCCCATTCAGCCTACTGTTTTAAGACGTTTACCCCCATCCAGGTGTCAATATTTTCCTGGCGAGCGGTAGCGAGCCAGCATATATATATTTTTGTTTTGACAGCAAGCTAAATTTGTACATTTTTCGATAGAAAAATGTCTAGCGAAGCCGCTATTGCTCACCAGGAAGAAATCGACACCTGGATGGGGATAAATGTCTTAAAACAGTTGGCTGAATGGGGCCCCGAATGGATACAAGCCAGGGAAAGAGAGAAAGATAAAAACACAACGGTGACCCCCCTTAATACACCTTATGTCAGCCTCAAATAACGTTTTCATAACCAATTTTGACTATACAAAAAGTTGATTGACGTTTTTCATTCCTTCTCATGATTCTACTCTTTTGAATCTGGCATTTACGAATATAAACTGTATATTCGTAAATGGATTCAACTAAATGTAGAATCAATGTTTTGGATTGTCGAAATTGGTTGCGAAAACGTCAGTTCGTACTGAGAAAAGGTATACCATGCTGCTAACATACTTTGACTAGATAATAGATGCAGTCACTAGTTTGATAAGAACATAAGGAGGGAACTATTGTTGGGAAAATATGAAATATGAGTTCATACCATTTATCCCGAAAGCACTGGTAAATAATTGCCAGCAGTCTTTTTTCGCTATCGACCGGACAAATTATCTTCATGAGTACCTGTACTTGAAGACTTCCATATATACTGTATACTGTACTTAAGCTAGCTGCTAGCTTCTCATCTTTGACTGAGTTGTTTGTTGTGATTTACAATTAACACATACATGTTAAAGTTTTCAATAGATTTGTATAAGTTATTGTGTAAACATTCACACATACAGTAATGCAATAACGTAAGTTTAATCATCAATAATTTAAGCTCAACACAATAAATATTCAACTGTGCTATGGCTATGCCAATATTCAACTGTGCTATGGCTATGTCAATATTCAACTGTGCTATGGCTATGCCAATATTCAACTGTGCTATGGCTATGCCAATATTCAACTGTGCTATGGCTATGCCAATATTCAACTGTGCTATGGCTATGCCAATATCGTGCACGAATTATAAATTAATGTTATTGTTATATAACATTATATTTTATCAACAGTATAAATATGGCCACACCTCTTGTTCAGACTCTACAGAGTTAGACATTTATAATAATAATAATAGCATTTTCATTGATAAAGATATTATATTCAATGTTGGCACATGGTGTAGTAATATACAAACAACGGCAGTGGTATTTTGTGCTGTCAATAAAGTATCTCCTATTATTCTAATGCATTTATATAACAGAAAATGACAATACTGATATAAACGATGCATAAAAATAGATGATGAGCAATAAATGAGGCAGACAGTGCCAGGTAAGAATGTTTGGTTGTTTTAGTTTAAAGTATAATTGCACTGTTAATATGATGTGTTCAACTGTAACAACACTAATACGTCATATACAATGTTGTATTTAGTTTATCTGCACTACTGTATAGTGTATTCAATGTGAAATGTGAACCTTAGCTTGTAACTCAGGGAAGGTTGGGGTATAAGAGTTGTAAATGTCTACCCCTATGTACTGGCTGACTCTTCCCAAATGGCTAATACCTCGTTTGTTCAAGTCTTTCTTGATATATAATATATGGGGGGTCGGTATTCCTAGACTCATCATAGGTTGTAGTGAG
Source organism: Paralithodes platypus (assembly GCA_032716605.1). NCBI lineage: Eukaryota > Metazoa > Arthropoda > Malacostraca > Decapoda > Lithodidae > Paralithodes > Paralithodes platypus. The sequence continues at coordinate 40,770,119 of CM064521.1, forward strand.
TGATGATCGAACAGATTAGCCCAACCTATTATTATTCATTAATCTGTGCCATCTTTGTACAGTTGAACACATATAATCTTTATGTTGTAGAGTATAGTGTATGTATAATCACTCTTGCACATACAGCACAGCATTACACAATTCTGTATTCTGTCTAATATCAATTTAATCATGAAACATAATAGACGCTAATTATCTTCTTCACTTTGCATGAATTAGGTTAACTAAATCTTCATAAATCAATAACAGATATGTAGCCTAATCAGTTCTAGGGATTCTCTCTTAACTTTATTGTTATTTCCCCAAACTCGCATGCCAATTAATGAAATAGCTTTCCTTCAAGGTAAGTATGTAATAATACAATAAATTGAAACTTCTGATTTACTGTATTAATAAAATATGAATGTTAGATTGGGATATTAGATTATACTCGTCATTAAGCATTCCTATAATTATTTTGGAGGATTGGTAAATTTATCGCTTCAGAGGTTTGATAAAAGGGAAAACCTAAATCGGTACGGACTTACATTCAAACTCTGTGTGTCCTGGCATTTTGGCTCGAACGTTCCTTGATTTTGACCCTGTCACTCTTTCAACTGGGGGAGGCACTCGTTACAGGCAGTTCTGCCTTTTATCTCCTTCATCCACATAGAAAAAAATAAATAATTATATTTACTGATATATATATAAAGGACTACTTGCACACACGACACTCCTTGACTTTAGCACATTATATGGACGGTTGCTTTTTATGGTGTTTAGTGACTCTCAAATACATCACAAAATAAATAAACATTGACTAAACTGGCAGCCCTTCACAGCTACTCACACAATCCTAGACAATAAACATTGAATAAACTGGCAGCCCTTCACAGCTACTCACACAATCCTAGACAATAAACATTGACTAAACTGGCAGCCCTTCACAGCTACTCACACAATCCTAGACAATAAACATTGACTAAACTGGCAGCCCTTCACAGCTACTCACACAATCCTAGACAATAAACATTGACTAAACTGGCAGCCCTTCACAGCTACTCACACAATCCTAGACAATAAACATTGACTAAACTGGCAACCCTTCACAGCTACTCACACAATCCTAGACAATAAACATTGACTAAGCTGGCAGCCCTTCACAGCTACTCACACAATCCTAGACAATAAACATTGACTACACTGGCAGCCCTTCACAGCTACTCACACAATCCTAGACAATAAACATTGACTAAACTGGCAGCCCTTCACAGCTACTCACACAATCCTAGACAATAAACATTGACTAAACTGGCAGCCCTTCACAGCTACTCACACAATCCTAGACAATAAACATTGACTAAACTGGCAGCCCTTCACAGCTACTCACACAATCCTAGACAATAAACATTGACTAAACTGGCAGCCCTTCACAGCTACTCACACAATCCTAGACAATAAACCGTATTCTTAAAACTAATATAATTTACTTTATTCTACCATACCATACAAGAGCAATTGAGAAATATATGATCTTTATCATTGGCATAACGAAAGTACTTCAATTGCTTGTAAAGGTTTACAATAGACTATATATTAAATTACCTGGACAAACGAGCTCCCAATATGATTATATATTTGTTTTTCTTCGATCAAATTGTATATTGTATGCATAGTAACTATTATTTTGAATAGTTGTCAAGGGAGCCCAACTTGTTTTTTTTTTCTTTCTCTCCCTCTCTCTTTGGCTTGTATCCATTCGGCCCCATTCAGCCTACTGTTTTAAGACGTTTACCCCCATCCAGGTGTCAATAATTTCCTGGCGAGCGGTAGCGAGCCACCATATATAATTGTTTGTATTCAGCAAGCTAATTTTGTACATTTTTCGATAGAAAATGTCTCCGGCGAAGCCGGATTTCTCCATACAATGCTGGCTCGCTATCGCTCGCCAGGAAGAAATCGACACCTGGATGGGGATAAACGTCTTAAAACAGTTGGCTGAATGGGGCCGAATGGATACAAGCCAGGGAAAGAGAGAAAAGGAGAGAAAGATAAAATAAAGCCTGTGACCCTCCTTATTAAGGCACATTAATCCAAATATTTTAAGAATACGGAACCTGACTGCCGCTGACTAAATATGTTATTGACTGACTGACTGTATGTATGTATGTATTGTGTAGTAGACGTACATAAATGGCTTCTTCACTCACTCAAACCTCTAAATACACTCACAAATTATTAGTATATTTAACTTTGATTTATTTTGTAAGACCATTTCTCCAAAGACTAGATATGTATATATTGTTTTCTGTTTAAACAATAGTATTATGTTTTTTACACCAATTAACTTCACATCCAAACTCAATTAATGAAATCAAAAAAATTCAAAGTTCCTTTAAAGAATGTTATGATATACTGTAGGTGTCACAATATAGATTATGAATTATAGTTCAACAGATATTTATAAAAGAAATAGATCAATGTAAATATTTTCTGTTTTAACATTATCCCACCACATTTTCGTCATAAAACTGTGAGTGAAGAATTATGAAGACAACTTGTTAATCATCTGTCAAACTACATTTCAGAATCGGGCAGCTCGACGACAACCAAGCCAGCCGACGATACTTCCCAAGAGAACCCTGACGACCACATCCTCGTCAAGATCTGGGAGGTGACAAACGGTCAACTCAAACTGGTGGACACAAGATGGGTTCCATCAACGTCCCTTGCCAACCTTCCTTCAGCATCTCTAGACCAATCAGCATCTCTTCCGTCGTCGTCCGTCCATCCTACGTCGTCCCATTCTTCCTCGTTCCTTCCGTCAGCATCTCTAGACCCATCAGCATCTCTTCCATCGTCCTTCCTTCCTTCGTCGTCCCATTCTTCCTCGTCCCTTCCGTCATCAACCCCGATTAGCTCCTCGTCTTTACCTTCGGACTCCCCTTCTCCACCCTCCCTCTCCCTTCCCTTTGCCTCAATCTTTCATGCTGTACCTCCTTCCCACTCTTCTTTTTCACCCCCTATCCCGGCTTCTCCTCCTCCTATTCCTTCTCATTTGTCTTCCTCTTCCTTTCTTCCTCAGGAGCCTCATAACTCACAATCCTTCTCTTCTACTCCTCCGCCCTTCGCTTTATCCTTCCCTGAATTGCTCCTGTCACAAGGGGTTAACTTGAACCCTCTTCCTGGTCACAGTCAGGCAGGTAGTGACCAACTTCACTCGCCAGTTTTAAACCCGACATATCCTTTATCCGAACTCTCTTCCTCACTTCCTGATGACTCTCAAATTCGGCCACACATTCCACAACTTATCCCCAACCTTCCTCACACGTATTTAGATTCACCCTTTTTGATCAACCAACTTCTCACTCACCCAAATTCACCTCCAACTCCTTCTCATCCCATTCAAGAGTTTCCAAGCCTAGTTCCTCCTGCACAGCCCAATCCTTTAGGCACTAGTAGTCTGACTCAGCTCTTTACCAATCTTCCACAGCTTCCTATACACACCCCACCACTTCCCCCACATGTTCCTATCAACCCCCATCAATGGTTAGAACATGAGGATTCACAGCAATTTATGAACTACCTACAGTTGCTCGAGCTTCTCTACCTCCCTCAGCTGGCCCAGCATGAAGGTCAACATCCGTATCTGTACCCAACAAAACCAATGGCACTTCAGCAGCAACACCAGCCATCAGCTCTACAACTACCATTTGCACCACAACAACCACCAAAACAACAAGGGCTTCATCAGCTACAGTCACAAAATGCACAAGAAGAAACAGTGCCACTCATGCCATCACCACAATGTAATTACCCACAAGTAACAGGACCAAAAAAAGTGGAGTATCCAACAGAAGCAGATGAAACCGAAAGAACAGGAGAATCTGCAGAGCCTGAACCAAATGGACACGGAAATAATACATATCAGTCATCAACACCAGGAAAGTTAGATTCAGGAATAGAGTCAGATGGAAAAGTTGAAGGGAACAAGCAAGAGCCACACATTTTAGGTGGTGTCAATGACTATCTAAGCCTCTTGGAACAATCTGTGCGACCCTTACCTGTTTACCCTCCAACGCCATTGGTTGGATCAGCCAATCTGATTCCTACAAGGCCATTACTATCCTTCCCAACATCACTTCATTCTTCACAAGATTCACAAGATTCACAATCTATACTTCAGCTTCAGCAAACACAATCACAATCTCTACCTTCATTACAAGCTATAGTAGAACCTGAATTATTGCATTTAAAACCTCAGTCAAATCCACAATTATTTTCATCATCTCAAAACACATTACATTCACAAACCTTGGAATTCACACCAACTGAATTAGATGTTCTTCAAATGCATACTCTGTCTGATCTTCCTGCATATGATCCAAGTTTGTGGCAATTACCATTTGCCCCACTAAATCAACATTCTCTAAAAAATCCATCATTCACCAATTCACACTCTCAATACCCCAATTTTTCGTTCAGTCATATTCCTGAACACAGCTTTAGCTTGGTATCTGAAGACATGAAAGATTCCTTGCAACATGATGATAATTTGTTTAGTGGCTTAAATACAGATTATCTTCTCAATGTGTCTAACGTGAGTCCCGCAAGCATATATGAAGAAGTGGCAAACAATATCCCAAAAATAGTAGATGAGACAAATACATCACATTTGCAAATTTCTGACATAGGAGAAATACACTTGAACTTTTCCCCGACCAAACCAGATTCTTTACCTATTCTTCCTGGCCACAGCTTCTATCCTCATAGTCCCAGCTCTGCATCAATAAGTGCTCAGTCATCTATCCATCTCGGGACTCGTGGTGAAGCTCCAACAGATGAAGGGTTCGGCTACTATCCCTACAATCATAGTCTTCCACCTGTTCGAGAAGGAAGTAGTCAGGGAAACTATACACAGGAAAGCTTAGAGCAATATTTGAATGCTGGATACACAAATAATGAACGTTCACCTGCAAGCTCACTATCAGCTAATTTACCTAGTACAGAATCACAAGCCGAATTGGGCTCATTCATTAATGTTGAAAATAACTTTAATGCCAAACCAGCAGCTTCATTTGGACAACTTCGGCCTTCGCCCGTACTCTCAACCTCATCCCTTCACAACTTACCAGGGTATCATCCTGCTAACCCCTTTTATGGCACACTCCAGCAACCTCCTGCCTCCTCTCACCTCCTAGGACACCACCAAGCCTCGCACATACCACTACTATCATCATCATCATTTAACAACCATCTGTCACCCTCTTATCCCATCAGACCTAACACAGTCTCACCAATTGACCCATTTGGTGGGGTGGGCAACCCTGGATTGTTAGGGATACCAATTAGTCTACACCATGGCTCTAATAGTTACATTGCTCCTGCTAAACACTCATCAAATCAACCAGAAAACCAGGTCTTTGGTGGGATAGGTAATGGTGCCCTTCTAGGCTACCCAATCTCGGTTGGAGGAAGTTTCACAAATAAAAAACCAGATGGTTTTGTGTCCCTGCAAACTCATAACCCATTTCTCTTTGAGACTCAATCAGTGGCAAGTAGCCTTTCAAATTTATTCAGTGAACATAATGCTATATGGGATGAACTACAACAACTTGAAACCTATAATGACCTGTTTGGTGACTTTGATCCAAGTGATCCATACTTCCCCGAGGTGATGCGTGCTCTGGTGATGCGTTCATTAATGACCACAAACCCTCAGCTGCTAGCAGCTCTGGAATGGGAAGCCAGTGACCAATCTCGTCACAACACACCAAATGAGATCATCCAAGTTAATCAGCCTCCATACTCTGCCATGCAAAGTATAGACAATACTTCAAATTTACTTGCCCAAAGAACTGGGGAAGAATTCCCAAGGGATAAGGGCTCACACGAGTCTGTGCTTTCCTTACATCAGGAAGAGGAAGTCCTATTGCAGAGCTTGGGTTCCTCACTCACATCTTTTCCTCCTACTTTAGATACTGACAACAACACATCAGCCTTAACTGAAAAAGACGATGAAGTTGTAGCTCCCACCGCTGTTCAACAGGAAGGCAGCGGAGTGACATGGTGTCTCAGAAGAAATTGGTGTTCTCTTGGCATGGCACTCACTATGGCAGCTGGAGCAACAGGTGTGATGGCAGTCCCATTAGTGGTACCTGTGTTTGGTCGTCGCCTCCGCAGGGATGTTAGTGCCACTTCCCCTGAAGCAACAATTCACCTTATTACCTCCTTTGACCCCAGTGTGAATCTATATGATGCACTTGTACCCCAAGAATTCTCACCTCCTTTAAAACTTGATATGCCTGATGACATGTTGAACTATTACTATCACCTTCTGGATGACTTGGGAATCAGGGACCTCGATGAAATTCATATTTATGACAGTGATATTGGGAATGAAAGAAGTGACCTAGATTTCTTAAATGATTACAGTGATCAGGACTTAGAAGTAAAATATGAAGAATATAGTCCAACAACACATCAGCCAGAGAAAGCTACGACACATCGACCAGACTATGTCGCATTACCTACTCATAAGCCATTAACATTTGCAACTGAAGCTCCAGTCAGAGACACCCCAGATCAACCATTCTTCCCATTATATCCACCTCTAGCTGTGAACCCACTGGACATAGTGGAGGGGGCGCCAGAGTCAGACACCTTCTCCGTTGTACCAGGACTCCAAACAGGCGACCCAAATCCGCCAAAAGCAAAGCCAGAAAAAGTGAAGCCAGAGAAGATGAAGCCGGTGAAGGGCACAAAAGATGTAACTAAGAGACGACCACCTGTCTCATGGGACGGTGGATGCCTGGACAGAACACGGTGCTCCCTGGGTGTGGTGCTGGCCATGGCGGGGCTCACTATGGGACCTCTGTTGATAGGTAGACGCAGGCGGAGGGAAGTATTGCAGGGTGTGCAACTGGGCCAGCATATTCTACAGTATATTCAGAAGCCTCCTCCCTCTGATGCCTCCTTCCTTCATACAAGTACAACCCTTCCCCATTCTCCTCAAGGACATACTTCTATCTCTTCTCCTTTACCACACACAGACATGTCTTCCTCTCCTTCCTCCAACATAAATCATTCTTCTTTTCATTTTACAAACTTTAATGTCGTGCCGAACCCTACAGTCACACCTCAGCCATTGGTGTCAACGTTGGATACTACGTAGTTCTGTACAACAATACAACCTCATATTATTTTTACTTTACACAGATATAAAACAGCAATATATATCCATAAATGTATATGTCTGTGGTGGTAGGAGTGGAGGGTATATACTAGGATGAACTTTGCTATGGCACTCATCTCCATGTACAGTCGCGCTAATAAGTGATGTCTCGGCACCGATTATGTTTTGATCAATAATTGGTACCAGCAATATTTACACATGCTTTCTTTTTGTTGAGTGATATATACCAACATGTTCCTACACTTACACACCCTATTCATCATCTGACAGACATTAATACAGCACAGAGCGAGCCAAACGTAATGATGGCTGGGACATGACTTATTAGCGCGACCGTACCAGCCATTTAGACTCTGTTTCAGGTGAGCTACGTACTAACCTGGCACACAGGAGCGATTGCATCACCCACATTACCACAGATTGTTCTTGCCAGATTTGATAATAATAATAATAATAAAAATAATAATAATAATAATAATAATAATAATAATAATACTAATACTAATAATAAAAATAATAATAATAATAATTTTATTTCGTAAGCGCCGGTTCTTCCAGAGAAATTCATAAACGCACGGATGACGTTAGGAACAGTCACATTTAATATATGCACAAACTTCAAAAGCACAGAGCGGTTGCCAACTAAACTACTTACATAATTATATTGTAGCTTTTCCGGAAGAGTCGGGGGATGGGCCGGTTTTCTGGACCACTTTCTCTTTCATGCTTAGCCCCATTAGTTTTCAGATGTTAATATGTTTGCCCCATTAGTTAGTCGATTTTAAGACCTTTCGCACCATTTCGTCGTCAATATTTAGACCTTTCGTGCTGTTTAGGTGTCGATGTTTTCCCTGGCGAACGATAGTGAGCCTGTAATGTTGGAAGAACCGGGCTTCGGCCAGGACATTTTTCTACCGAAAAATTTACAAATTAATCTAGAAGGGGGATCTAATGGATTTTTTTTTTTTTTTTAATTTAATGAAGGTCTAGGGAGGAAACTAGAAAAATAATGAATACATGCAAAAATCGGCCAAAAAGTGAACTATCCCCCCTTAAGCCTTTCTGTGTACCAGTGACGTCCTTTCCATTATACTCTGGCGACTATTAGATTATTGTCTTCAGCTTAGGAAGGACGTCTACCATTGCAAAGGCTACGGACTATCTCTATTAAGCCTTTTAGCTACCATATATCCATCTTAAACTGCACAAAATCGTCTAAATATAGCTAGAATAAAACAAACAATACGTCGCTGGTACAAAGACGGTTAAGGGAGCCCACCCCGCTTTTTTTTCTCTTTCTCTCCCTCTCTCTTTGGCTTGTATCCATTTGGCCCCATTCAGTCTACTGTTTTAAGACGTTTACCCCTATCCAGCCCCAGGTGTCAATATTTTCCTAGCGAGCGGTAGCGTGCCAGCATATATATATTTGCGTTTTGACAGCAAGCTAAATTTGTACATTTTTCGATAGAAAAATGTCTTCGGCGAAGCCGGATTTCTCCATACAATGATGGCTCGCTATCGCTCGCCAGGAAGAAATCAACACCTGGATGGGGATAAACGTCTTAAAACAGTTGGTTGAATGGGGTCGAATGAATACAAGCCAGGGAAAGAGAGAAAAGGAGAGAAAGATAAAAAAGGCCGGTGACCCCCCTTAAAAGACCCAACGGAAGTCAATGAACAGCGGTAATTAACCCTTCCAGTACACCAGGACGCATTTATACCTCGATGCTGGCTATTGTTAGATTATATTAATTTTAGGAAGGAATCTGTGCTAATCGGAGAGTTAACCCATTCAGTACCGGGGACGTCCTTATCGTCATATTCTGGCGACTATTAGACGATTTGTATTCAGCTTGGGAAGGACCTCTAGCAATGATAAGGCTTCAAACTATCTCAACCAACCCTTTTAACTACCACAGATCCTTCTCAAGCTGCATAATATCGTCTAAATATAGCTAGAATATAATATAACACACGTCGCTGGTACTCAAAGGGTTGATTGAGATTAATGTATTTCTAGAAGGCCTTCCTAAGCTGCATAAAATCGTCTAAAATTAAGAAAATAAGATGGGAAAGCGTCCCCATATACTGAAGGGGTTAATTATACAACCAGCCACCCATTGTATACCGGGTAGCCTAAGTAAGAGAGAGAGAGAGAGAGAGTGTGTGTTTGTGTGGTTGAGTATTAACCCTTTCAGTACCGATTCCTCTTTTCGTGATAGTCTGGCAATTATTAGACGATTTGATTCAGCTTAGGACGGACGTGTAGTAATTAAGAGGTTACCAACTAGCTCAACCAACTCTTTTAGCGACCACAGATCCCTCCTAAGCTGCATAAAACTGTCTAAATATAGGTGAAATATAACAACATACATATCCGTTCGTGAGAGGGTTAATGCTTGATGGACCTAATACATAACGCAACATGTTATATGGATAATTTGTAATGTCTGAATGAGTGTCTTCGAGCTAGCATTCGTAAGCAGACGTATTTGTGCATTAATCTATTCTAAAGAGGATGATAAATACGGTGAAGGATTAGTCTTTATATTACATCCTATTAATCTGATATGGTTAACAAAAGTTAGCCATTTACCTATAGTCTATTATTTACCTATAGTCTATTATTTACCTATAGTCTATTATTTACCTATAGTCTATTATTTACCTATAGTCTATTATTTACCTATAGTCTATTATTTACCTATAGTCTATTATTTACCTATAGTCTATTATTTACCTATAGTCTATTATTTACCTATAGTCTATTATTTACCTATAGTCTATTATTTACCTATAGTCTATTATTTACCTATAGTCTATTATTTACCTATAGTCTATTATTTACCTATAGTCTATTATTTACCTATAGTCTATTATTTACCTATAGTCTATTATTTACCTATAGTCTATTATTTACCTATAGTCTATTATTTTGTACTAAGGGGGGGCCACCGGCTTTTTTTTGTCTTTCTCTCCTTTTCTCTCTTTCCCTGGCTTGTATCCATTCGGCCCCATTTAGCCAACTGTTTTAAGACGTTTATCCCCATCCAGGTGTAGATTGCTTCCTGACGAGCGATAGCGAGCCAGCATTGTATGGAGAAATCCGGCTTCGCCGGAGACATTTTACTATCGAAATATGTACAAATTTAGCTTGCTGTCAAAACAAAAAAATATATATATGCTGGCTCGCTACCACTCGCCAGGAAAATATTGACACCTGGATGGGGGTAAACGTCTTAAAACAGTAGGCTGAATGGGGCCGATTGGATACAAGCCAAAAAGAGAGGGAGAAAAAGAGAAAAAAAGCAAGGTGGGCTCCCTTGGCCACTGTGTACTTGCTCGTTTGATGTCAGGATACTCTAGTTCGAGCTGATTGGCGGATAGTAGTTTCCTGCATGATAGATTACTTAAGTTGGTTTTTGCAATTGAATGATGTTATAAGGACACAGCACCATCAGGATAATCAACTCCAGTAGAATTATCGAGCCCAAAGCGACCAAGTGCATATTCGCCAGGTTACAAACAAATTGACTAGAATAACCACAATTGTTCCCACATAGCAAATTTCAGTTCCTCTATAATTTGTGGAGTCGCCCACGACTTGTTTTACTTGACCTTGACACATCCTCACGTTTTGATATCCGATTAATATAATGCAAAAATGGAAAACAATAATCATGCAAGCGACAAGTAATAACATTCATCTCAGGAATATGTGTGTATACTGAAAAATTGTGCTTCATAATAATTATGTAATCCTGTAGCCTACATATGAACATTATTTTTTCAGTTAGGTATTTTTGGGTTTTCACTTACAAAACAAATTCAGCTGTCCTATTTATTACTACTGTTCATGAATTATTGATAACATATGCAGTTATAAATGGCTCAGCTTTCTTACATAATAAGCAAAAGAATCCCCGAATCAAGAAAGTACTTGGTTTGAAATACAACGAAAATATGTTTGCAAACAAGGCCCATTAAGTCTAATGTTGTATGCGTCTAGGTTCTCGATTAATCCCAGGCGTATGTTGGGTGGCTGATACAATAGACGTACTCGCAGAAGCCACATGTTCGTCAGTGTGTGTCCAATTTGTTTGAATATTGGCTACATATGAGCCATAATGCCAAGCCAAAATGTTGCCAGGGTCCATAATTAAAATCCTTACTGTGTCCACCTGTTTATCTAGGATCTAGGATTGCCTTGTTGAGCATATGTAAGCTTTTTAATGGGATCCATAAGCACCTTTGTCAAAATTCAATCAAGTTGTCGTATAATACGAACACACTATCCGCGTCTGTGGTTGCGCCTATTTACAGCAAGTCACAATTATTGGACAAAACACAATCAGAATACAATATGTTAATTATTGATATTCATATATTTTGGTTCACTGGTGAGGTAAATGGTTGTGAAATACTTTATATCTAACCAAAACTAATATTTATTTTCATATATTGTTTATGTAACAGATTTGACTCGATAATATTTTACATGTTAAGCAAATTAATGTTATGCGACGATAAGGGCAGACAAACAATATCGATATTTCATAAAGGGGGATTAATTTTAACTTTGAGAGGAGTCCTGTTTTATCTAACGATATCAAGATTTACTGCATTTTACTTGTCCATATTTTAATATCAATGTGATCCCCCATGTCGCAGTGTTTGTCTACATAAAGAAATGTTCTGTACATTGTGATCAATTTAGGATATACTTTTATGGTGGAGAAATGAAGCAAACTGTGCTGAGGGAAAAGACACATTTGTTTTATTTGTGACTTATTGTACAAGCTAAATGAGGCTGTAAATGTTATTATATATATATATATATATATATATATATATATATATATATATATATATATATCATTGTTTAACCTTCCAAATAAGAAACATAATTATACAAAAAGATAAATACAGTAAACATTTTAGGGACTACATAATATACAATGTACATGAATTTTCAAGGATATACAGTATGTGACCATGAACAGGTTTATTAGATTAGATACTGAAAATCGTAACTTATTGATATACAATAGTTTATTTTAACGAATTAAAGATTCTTTGTATGAAGAAAAAAAATGTGTTTTATTATTTTTTATCAGGATTCGGCATTGACAGGGTATTTCTGCTAGCTTGTGCCAAAATTATACAATATTAGGAAGTTTTATGGTGGACTGCAATATAAAAATAAATGGTCCTCATCTAGTCGATGGGCCAGATCCCAAAATCACAGGAATCGGCATAATTCCTTAAGGGGAGCTGGACGGTTTTTCTGGTCCCACTTCTTCCTCATGTCTAGCCCCATTAGTTTTCAGATTTTAAGACGTTCGGCCCATTAGTTTGGCGATTTTAAGACCTTTTTTTTCATCCCATTTCTTTGTCAATATTAAGACTTTTCGTGTCATTTAGGGTTTTTTTCCTGGCGAGCGATAGCAAGCCTGTAATTTAAGAGGAACCGGCCTTCGGCCTGAAAATTTTTCTATTGAAAAATTTACACATTTATCTTAAAGGAGGGTCTTGGGCGAGTGTTTTAATAAGCTTGATGCAGGTCTGCGGAGGAAACTAAAAAAAAAATTGTAAAAAGATATATAAATGAGCAAATAAATAAGCCCATCCCCCCTTAACCCTTTCGCTGCGGGTGATGTTCTGGAATGTTTTGGCAAGTTACAGCAATTTCCAGGCTTTAAAAGCCTGTAAAAAACGTAAAAATCGATTGTCAGTGGGCGGGAGCGTGAGGGGCCCACCTCCGACCCTCAGAGCACCGAGCGGCTCACTGAGCTAGGCTGTGTCTCGCTCGGGTCTCTCTCTGTCTCTCTCACCAGTGTAGCCAAGCGAGCGAGTGTTACATAATAGCGGGGTTCCCGCGTTTCACTGGGACCACTGCGGGTGAACCAGACCACGTACAGGGTCCGTTCTGGTGTCATTTTGAAGCTCTTTTCACCTAGTTTTTGGCAGAATACACTTCATTTAATGCAGATGCTTAATTTATCATTCAGGAGTGCCTGAATATGCCCTAAATAGCCTAAACATAGCCGCAGCCAAAGGGTTAAGGGCTCATAATCTCACCATACTCTCCAATAAACGGTTATCATATTAGGCTATATGGGAACTCTTAGGCCAAGATTATCATATCGATATTACAGCTCCAAAACTATAAGAGAAATGTCTGCTGGTATCGATGCCCCCCCCCCCCCTCCCCCCACCACAAACAAATATTAACGATGATAATCAAGTAACTATCCATCTTTATATATAACTGTCCTTTGGTAGTGTATCCCCTTAAATGTTAAGGTAAATATATATGTATTCGTTATGGCTATACATTAATAAGCCAACAATTACAAAATACACCGCCATTCTCTCTCTCTCTCTCTCTCTCTCTCTCTCTCTCTCACACACACAACAGTAAAAAACTACATTGATAGTAATGCCAATTTACCGCATATGGCGTATGTCATAAACCATCCAAATACGAGCTCAGTATTTGTATAGCTGTAGCTTGCACAATATACAGACACATTTGAGAGGCACTTAAAGGCACCTAGTGTGTCAACGCTCCAAAATTGCAGTAGATAATAACATGCAACCTACAAACGTCTCTTCAAAGTTTTAATATTACACCGTGAGGATTTGAGTCATCCCCAACCCCCAAGCCATGACTATAATTAATGATAACCATGCACTGTGTCGGAGTTTTAGGGCTGTATGCATGACAATGTTGGAAGGGTGTTGTTCATGCCATGGCGAACAAAAACTAAGGAATTGAGTAGTAATGAAAAATCATTGTTATCACTTGGTACGTAGATGATAGGCCTATATATGTATTTATATATGTTTTGCTCACCAAAACTTTGGGTTTGACTGTGGCAAGATTTATGAATACGGTTGTTCCACACAACAGTAATGTCCTTGACAAGCTTCAGTTCAATACCTTGAACACTGTGACATGTGAACACTGTGACCGTCTATAGGAAATTAGCAGGCACAAGTAGGCTATTTCAATTGACTACATAGGTTTCTTATATTGAGATGAAATTATAATATACTATTAGATGAGTCTTTTTTTTCGACTCTTGATCGACAATTTAATCCTGGTAACGTTTTGAGTTTTTTTGTTGTCCTGGTGTTGGAACTCTACTGAAGGTGCAGTGTTATAATTTTCCAAATAATATAGATTATTCTAAAGAGTAAGGTCTTTGAGAGGAATGCAATCACAGAGTGTGAAATAAGATTGATAAGAACAAATGCCCCCCACAATCTCAGACTTGCTAGTGTGAATGTTGGTAGTTTGAATCTATGTGCAAATGAAGTGGCTGAAATGTGTGAGAGGAAGCGAGTGGATGTCTGCTGTGCCCAGGAAACACTCTGGAAAGGGCCTGGGATACAGTGGATTGTTGGAAGAAAGAAAAGATATAGGATCTACTAGATGGGGATGGAGACTGATAGAGCGAAAGGAGGAGTGGGTGTTCTGGTGGCTGAAGAGCTGGCGGAAAGTGTGCTTCAGATTACGAGAGTTAGTGAAAAGCTGATTGTTGAAAGTTGGTGAAAGAATTTTGAATGTGATATCTGCATATCCACAGGTTGGTCTGCAGAAAGAGATAAAAGAGGACTTCTGGAATGACACCGTCAGTGTCATTTCAGGCCTCTCGGAGAATGAAATAACAATCCTGGGAGGGGACCTGCATGGTCACGTGGCAGCATCTGCAGATGGATACGAGGGGGTGCATGGAGGAAATGGTTACGGAAGGAGGAATCTGGAAGGCGAATATATACTGGAGTCCTGCGTTGCACTCAACATGGTTGTGTGTAACACGAAGTTAAAGAAAAAACAGAGCCATCTGATCACATATTACATATCACCTACCACACCTTCCCACTCTGAACCTGTTTTGGTGACTAAATGGCATTACGATAGGGCACCCTTGCCCCTCAACTTTCTCTTCATAATTGCTGAGGGGCACAGGGCCCTGGGTGGTGCTTTGGTTTCCCGGGCGTTTCCACGCCCTCCTCAGCTCCCCGCCATGGAGTGGCTTCGGTCACCCAGGCTTTATTGTGGTCGGCAGGGAGGGTTCTGTGGGGGCGCTCGGTTATGGCCTTGGAATTGCTCGGGGCCTTGGGGCTGTTCGGCCAGGCAGCTTGGGGAACAACAACAACAACAACAACAACGATAGGGCAGACTGGGAGGGTCTTCAAGGTTTCTTTATTGATATTCCCTGGACCTCTTTCTTTTCTAATGATGCACACTCCACCTTGAGCCACATACAAGATTTTGTAAAAATTGGAATGGAAACTTTTATTCCTCATCAAAAGTACAGTAAAAGATCTAATTCACCTAAATGGTTTGACCATAATTGTGCTAGAGTAACTGAACAAAAAGCAATAGCCTACAATGCATACACAAGATCAAAAACACATGAAGCCTTTAATTACTTTAGAAACATCAGAAATCATGCCAAAACTGTATTAAACCTAACTAAATCAAACTTTCTCCACAAGCAGGCAAATAAACTTCTAAATAATCCAAATGATAACAAAATATTTTGGTCTACTCTTAACTCATTCAAATCCAACTTCACTACTGCTTCATCCATTCCACCATTAAAATCTCCGACTGGCAATCTTGTAAGTGACCCAAGATGTAAAGCTAACCTTCTTGCGGATATTTTCTCCACCAACTCAACCTTAGATGAAATAAATCAAGATGTCCCTGTACTTAATTTTAATTCGCCTGAAATTCCCTCACTTAAGATCCACACCAGACATGTCAAAATTATTTTGCAGAATCTCTCAGTAGATAAGGCTCCTGGTCCAGATGAAATTCCTCCAACAGTACTTAAGAATTGCTCCTTGGTGCTCGCTCCTGTATTGGCAAAAATTTTCCGTCTGTGTACTCATACCTCATGCTTCCCAGTACCCTGGAAAGAAGCAAACATTCATCCAGTTCCTAAAAAAGGTGCCTCTTCAGATCCATCAAACTACAGACCAATAGCTATAACTTCCACTCTTGGTAAAGTCTTTGAAATTATATTAAATAATCACATAATTAAGCATCTTGAGAAAAATTAATTAATCAGTGATAGGCAATATGGTTTTAGACGATGTCGATCAACTGCAGACATTCTTTGCCTTCTTACGCATCAAATCAACCAAGCTACAGACCAACATGGTGAAACACATACAATAGCACTGGATATATCAAAGGCATTTGATAGAGTCTGGCATCAATCCTTATTGTCGAAGATGTCACACTACGGCCTTGCATCATTAGTTCCACTAATTTCTTCTTATCTTCATAACAGAAAAATACGTGTAATGGTAGATGGCCTTTATTCTCAATTTCACTCAATAAATGCTGGTGTTCCCCAGGGATCAGTTTTGGCCCCAATTCTGTTCCTCATTCATATCAATGATCTCATATCTACCACTCATAATCCAATACATTCCTACGCAGATGACTCAACACTCCACAGTTCCTTCACATTTACCAATTCTTTCACCCAACCCGATCTTATAAATTCAAAAATAAACACTGCAATTTCTCTGAACCAGGACCTTTCTAGAATTAATGGATGGGGACAAAAGAATCTAGTTTCCTTTAATGCACAGAAAACCAAGTACATTCAATTTTCTAACCGACAGAATCTCACTGACTCCCATATATTTTTTAATGATGTAAATATTCCCACTTCCCCTAGTATTGACATTCTCGGTGTAACATTAACTACTAACTTGAGCTGGACACATTATGTTAGAAGCATTGCTAAGAATGCCTCTAAAAAACTGGGACTCCTGTACAGAGTTCGAGAATTCTTCACTGACGAGCAGTTGGCCGTAATATATAAAAGTCATGTGCGTTCTCAGATGGATTACTGTTCACCTCTGTGGGGTGGAAGTGGAGTGGTTGCATTGAGGCAGTTGGACAAAATTCAAAATAAAGCTATTAGATTAATCAATAACCCTGCAATCACACAGGACCTTCCTACATTATCCATACGAAGAAACGTTGCATCCCTTGCATTATTCTACAGATATTTTCACAGCAATTGTTCCGAGGAACTTGCTTCAATTGTGCCGCCTCTCCACATCTTTCCCCGTAGAACTATGGCAGCTGAGAGCGCCCATGAATTTACACTTTCTCCTCCACAATGCAGAACTTCTGCTTATCAGAATTCATTTATCCCCAGAGCTACTACTCTTTGGAATTCATTTCCCTCGAATTGCTTTCCACAAACTTACAATTTACAAATGTTTAAATCCAGTTGTTACAAACATTTTATGAATGGAGGATGCCTTTAGGCATATTGACCTTTTTGTTTTATCTGTTTTTCCTTCCTCCGTTCATTGTCTCTTTAAAAAAAAAAAAAAAAAAAAAAAACATATAACTCCGGGGTCTCCAGTAGCCAGATAGATTACTTCTTGGTTAACAGGAAAGACTGGAAACTGGTTCGGGATGTAAAGGTCATCCCGAGCGAAGAATGTATCTCCCAGTATAAGCTACTTGTGTGCGACATGAGCTTATACAGAGATCTTAAGCGCAAGAAGGTATGCATGCCCAAAAGGAAAGTGTGGCTGCTGAAGAACAAGGAAGTTAGGGATAGGTTTCCTAGTGAACTGGAGGAAATGAATAGAAATAAGGAAGCTAGGCCTAACGATGTAAATAGTCAATGGAATATTCTTAAGCATAGCCTTATCGTTGCCACTGACAAAGTCTGTAGGAAAAGAAAGGGTAACTTCAGGAATAAGACCTCCTGGTGTTGGAACGATGAGGTAGAACATGCTGTGAAAGAGAAAAGGAGATGCTTCAAAGCATGGAAGAAGGGAGGCAGCAAGGAGGAATACCAGGCAGTTAAACGAACTGCCAAAAGTTATTTACAATGCTAAAAAAGGCATTAAGGACCTGGTCCTCGAACAAGTGTGTAACACTGACAATCCCAATGGGATCTTCAACCTAGCTAGGCGAATTAAATATGACAGTAGGGATATTATAGGTGAACAGTGTGTTAGAAACGATAATGGGAAGATTGTGTATGCAGAAAATGAAATCAGAGAAGCATGGAAGGCACACTATGAACGATTGCTAAATGTAGAGCTTGAATGGGATAAGGAACAGCTTAGTATCGAAAAACCAATATCTGGACCCCCTCCTTTGATAGCACCATCTGTAGAGAGCGACGCAATCAATAAAATGAAGGACGGTAAAGCTCCAGGGTGCTCTGACATTGTCGCTGAGATGATAAAAGCCTCAGGGGAGACTGATGTCAACTTAGTCACCGAGTTGATAAACACCATTATTAAAGATGAGAAAATCCCAGAGGATTGGCACAAAAGTGTAATGGTAAATATATACAAAGGAAAAGGGGGTGCGCTAGATAGAGGTAATTATAGAGGCCTGAATATGCTTGACCAAATCATGAAGGTCTGTGAGAGAGTCTTTGAGGGTTTGATCAGGCAAAGCACCTCCATTGATGATATGCAGTTTGGTTTTATGCCAGGACGTGGTACAACCGATGCTATCTTCATAGTCAGGCAGATACAGGAAAGATATTTACTAAAGGGCAGGGATGTTTACTTTGTGTTTGTAGACATGGAGAAGGCCTTTGACAGGGTGCCTAGAGATGTTGAGCAGTGGGCTATGAGGAAACTTGGTGTGGAAGAGTGGCTGCTGCGTGTGATAATGAAGATGTATGAGGATTCGCGAAGTTCGGTGAGGGTGAAGGGTGTACCGAGTGATGAGTTTGCAGTCCGTGTTGGAGTTCATCAGGGTTCAGTGTTAAGCCCCCTCCTCTTTATTATGGTCCTGGAGGCACTGTCTAGAGTTTTTAAAGGCGGACTCCCGTTGGAACTGTTTTATGCATACGATTTAGTCCTAATAGCTGACAATATGCAAGATGCTGAGGCCAAATTCAGAAGATGGAGAGAGGGCATGGCGAGCAAGGGTTTAAGAGTTGATATTAACAAAACCAAGGCTATGCATAGTAGATTGAGATGAGACAATGTGCAGTGTGTGGCAAGGGTGTGGGCACTAACGCGATTCAATGTAGCATCTGTTGACGCTGGGTGCACCATGGGAGTAAGCGCTGTAGTAGAATAAAGGGACCCCTGCTGAAGGATAAGTCAGAAATAGAGAAATTTGAGTGCGTAGTGTGCAAAGGCGAGCTTGTGTTAAGTGATGATCCTGTGGCTGTGAATTTTGGAAATGAGTCATTGGAGCTGGTGGACAAGTTTTGTTACCTAGGAGATACCATCTCTGCCGGTGGTGGGGCCGAGGCTGCCACTGTCGCTAGCATTAGATGTGGCTGGGAGAAGTTCAGAGAACTGCTGCCAATTCTGACCATGAAAAGAATGCCTCTCCCCCTGAAAAGAAAGGTGAATGCCTTATGTGTTAGAAGTGCAATGACGTATGCCTCAGAAACATGGGCCGTTAAAGTAGAGGATGTCAACAGAATGGAACGTAATGAGATGAGAATGGTGAGATGGATGTGTGGGGCCAGGCTGCAGGATAGAATAACAAATGTTGAGCTGAGGAGACGTTTAGGTATAAAGAGTAATAGCGAGGTGATGCGTACAAGTAGACTGGGATGGTATGGACATGTGGAGAGAATGGATGAACAAAATTGGGTGAAAAAATGCAGGTCTGTGATTGTGGAGGGAGCTGCACCAAGGGGTGGACCGAGGAAGACCTGGGATCGGACTATACGTGCCGATCTCAAATCCAAAAACTTGACAAGTGAAGCAGCCCTTAACAGGGTTGCCTGGAACGCCGCCATTAGGACAAGAGACTGAAACTGAACGTATGTGTGGAGCACACAGTCTTAAAATGTTATGTAAAAATTTTATGTATGTTGAATGGGCAGGTAATTGAAAATGTCAGCTCATTTAAAGAGCATAGCTAATGAAAAATCCCTTTCCATGTTGCCACTGCCTAAAACATGAGTGATACTGCACAGTTGTCTTGGTTTGCCATAAATGTTTATCTAGAATAGTAAACAAAGCCATGTAAGATACTTTAAGTTTAGAAAGTTTACGGCAAACCCTGTCGCCTCTGTCTTGTGGTAGTGATAAAAGAATTAGACCGCGGGATTCGAATCTGTTTGGATATTGCCTTTATCTAGTTTACCCTCGTGTGTCCAGGCATTTTGGCTCGAACGTCCCTTGATTTTGGCCCTATCACTCTTTCAACTCTGGGGGAGGCACTTGATACAGGCAGTTCTGCCTTTTGTCTCCCTCACTCACATAGAAAAGAAAAAAATATATATATTTCGTAGATGATCGATGAAGTAATGTCAAGGCAGTATTTTATAATTATACCACATGAGTGTACAATTTGTCTATCACTAAGTATCTATCAATACAATTATTCATATTTTGGTCTCGTTAATCATAAATAAATACGTATTGGCAGCTCAATCCATATGGCAATACTAGCGGTACCGGTACCGGCCCTAACTGTAAAAAGGTATCTTTGTAAATACCGTACGGCCAACGTATCAAAGTATTCCATTATTGTATTATTCGATCGCTTGCCATTATTTCTACACTTCATTATTAACCCTTCTTTAGCGGCCTATGCGGTTTATTTATATGTACCGCCCAGCGGGGTGTTTTTAGCCAAAATAGGGCTGTTTACGTGATCATTTTCATGCCTAAATAAGACCCAGAACGTAAAACAAGTATCTATCCCTGAAAGGGCATAAACAGAGCTTTCGAATGACACCATAACGATCCTTTTATGATGGCTAGTTTTCTTGCAATAACCGTGCAACGCGAGTGCAAAAAGCATGTAATTAGCCACTTTCCCGATACAATTCCGTATATAGCGAGTGAGAGAGGTAGGAGGGAGGTGAGATTCGTGTCAGTAGGTTCGCCGCGGTGGTCTGGAGCAGTCATACACTCGCTACTCTCCTGCCACCACTTGTCTCTCTCTCTCAGCAACATTACGTGCTGAAATTGCCACTCGAGTTATGTCGAGCGCCGCCACATAGTCCAGCTTTATTTAACTCGACTTATGTGGTGAGCCTCTTTTTAAGGGTTAAGCTTATGCTGCCCATACAATTACTCATACCTCTCTTCAAATATCTGTCCACCTTTGTAACTGCTTTCACAGCACGGAGTGCTTAACACTTTAACATAGATACTGAGAAGAACAAAAAATGGTGGCCAGTGACCTGACTCCTAAACTCTTTGAGGCGATTGTGTTATTCTATGGGTACCCCTAATTCCTCCGTAAACGTCACATGTCGGAAATGCCTCTCACCACCACCATCCATAACACTAGTTTATTTATGTTTACATAAATAATAATCTCGGACTACTATTATTACACATAGGAGGTATATTGCACACTAACATTTATGATAATGAGGATAGCTGACCTCGTGAGCTATGCCCTTTAAGTATTTGAGCAGTATGATGAGTAAAAATGGGAGTTTGGAGGAAGAACTGCAAGAGAGGGTGCAATAAGGGAGGATTTGGGTTGTACACTGAAAGCATTGACTAGGAATATGGAGGTCAGCATGGAAGTAAAGAAGTCACTGCATAATATTTGGGTGATCCCGAAATTGATGTACGGGAGTGAAGCATGGACGTTGTTGTAGAGGCATAAATTAAGAGTGGAAGGGATCGAAATGAGTTACTTAAGAAGTGCGTGTAGAGTCACATGGAGAATCAGAAATACTAATGAGGAAAGTACGAGAGCGACGTGATGTGGATGTACAGTACGGTACAGTAATTCGACTTGCGGGGAAAAGAACTTAGAACAAAAAAATCACTGACTTGGAAAATCAATCCAATTAAGTACTAAAACAACTTCAATACTTATGAATAAAACACTAGGGATAACATATGGGAAATGAGAACACTGCATAGCCTAGCCTATACCCATTGTATTGCAAGGTTGAGAACAAGATACTGAGCGTGTTATTCTGGCCGCCCGTTCAGGGGGTCGTGGCAGGTCAGGAGGTCGTGGCATGACATGAGGCTGAGATGACCAATCCGGTTCATATCTTGCATGACATGAAATGACATGAAGAGAATTTGGAGCTTTGACTGAATGACATGATGAAGTGTAGGCCATTGTACTGACGAAATGACAGTAGTTAGAAAACACACATTAACAAGTTGAGCCTATTTTATGAGATATATTCAGAAATTGACATGCGTATGAAACGTAAAAAGTGAGTAGAAGTGATTGGACCAAAATTTAACAAATCAAAATAGTTATCATTATGACCGTGAACACAAATTGAAAGATGTTTGAATATCAATATACTGCAGTATTCTGAAATACACACCTATAATACACAATCAAGATCGAGACTATAGTGAAGATGAAATTTTTATCTATACCGAGACTGTGAGTAGTGAGGTGAGGCAGAGGGCAGTAGGCACCAGGGTTGTTGATCACACAAACGCTGACTCAAGCGCTGACACTGGCTGACGCACGCAGTCAGCTCCCACCAAAGTCGCCTCCCTGCCGCCAACTCGTCCGTTCGTCCGTCACTCGTCCCACTCAGTTGAACTCATCCCAGTTGAACTCGTAGAATGACGAAATATATATCATATATATATTGACATTGAATTGTGTGGCTGGATAGATGAATGAGATAAATCAGGAACTCTAAATCACAGGAACACAGGAACTGGTAGAGTTGATAATGTAGATAGCATAGAATAATTCTTCGAAGTCGTTTGGTCTTCTCCCCAATTAAGTAATTAATGAGGACCACAGCATGTCCACCATGTTATGTAGTGGTTGTTGCCAACGTTAGGAGGACTGAGGGTGTCGTTCCTAATTAGGTAATGTTAGGTAAACCGGTTGGGAGGTTTTCTTATGTGGTTATAGATTTGGTTTTATTGTAGTTTAGTTAAGCTGCTTGAAGAACTGGGTAGATTCTGTTCTGCTCTGCTCTCTCGTTGATTGGTAGATATAATAGATGTAATATAGATATGCCGCCACCATCCTCTACTCTCTTATTTAGGTAAAGGAAACTTTGAATCCAGCCACGGTGTTTAATCAAACAAATGTAGATTTAAATAGTACAATGAGAATTTCTCTATGTTCAGAGGAAATCTCGGGGGCTGTGATCGTCGTCCCCATCGCTCGTGTTTAACTCTCTCAAACCTTCCCTCCTCCTCCTTCTCTTCTTACCTCCCCACACACACACACACCTAACATATGATGTTAAATTCCGGTCACATGAACAGTGCTTGGGTGAGATCAAAAGTGCAAGAGTAAAGTCTGACAAAGGAAACCAAACCAGAAAGTCGCATTGACTCAACCTCCGAGATGTACAGTTCCACGCTTAATTACATAAACCACTGTAAGTAAATCACCTTAAAATTATATGAGAGTTGTAATAATTATTTCTATAATAATTACTGAATATAACATGTAATAGAAGTTCGGTCCTTCGGAATGTATGGAGAGTGAGAGAATGACTGAAAGAGTGCATGAGAGTGAGGTGGAAGTGCAGAGAAGGAGATGTAGACCGAGAATGAGATGGAAGGATGGAGTTGAGATGTATATGAGTGAAAGTGGTGTTGGATGGGCACCAGTGACGGATGACCGGGGGGCGTGGAGGCGATTCATTTGTGTCCACTCCCTCAGGGATTGAGGCATCTGTCAATATATAGATAGATTATAGAACTTGAAATAACAATATATACTAGTATAACACTTTTGAGACTCGGCCTTTAGAAAGTGTTCCCATATGTTGACGCTCCTGTAATAGTGAAGCAGCTGTCAAGAGGGTATCATATGTCAGCTTTTGTCTTCAACAATGATCCATGATTTCTTCCTGTTAACATTATAAGACTATTTTGCACTTTTATTATCAACTACACTGGAGGAAGATTATTATGTATAAAAGTATATTACAAAATTTGAGTAATCAGAGTTGCGGAAAAGTTGATGAAAACAATTATTTTATGATACCCTTAAGACTTTGTGTTAACTCAAGCTAGGTACCCAAGTTTCATGAGTCAGCACATTCGCTTCACAAGGGTGCTTAAATCAACGTCGTTTCCTTATTCTGTCAAATAATGAGTGCCATTAGGGTCCTGTTTCACGTAACAAAGAGTTTGCTTTATTTTATAATAAGTAAGAAAGTTTATATATGCATTTTGTGAAAATTGTGTGTACATAATAGAACACAGAATCTAATACAACTGGTAGATATAGTAGGCTTAATAATAGAATACACATAATCTAATACAACTGGTAGATATAGTAGGCTTAATAATAGAACACACAGAATCTAATACAACTGGTAGATATAGTAGGCTTAATAATAGAACACACAGAATCTAATACAACTGGTAGATATAGTAGGCTTAATAATAGAACACAGAATCTAATACAACTGGTAGATATAGTAGGCTTAATAATAGAACACACAGAATCTAATACAACTGGTAGATATAGTAGGCTTAATAATAGAACACACAGAATCTAATACAACTGGTAGATATAGTAGGCTTAATAATAGAACACAGAATCTAATACAACTGGTAGATATAGTAGGCTTAATAATAGAACACAGAATCTAATACAACTGGTAGATATAGTAGGCTTAATAATAGAACACAGAATCTAATACAACTGGTAGATATAGTAGGCTTAATAATAGAACACACACAGAATCTAATACAACTGGTAGATATAGTAGGCTTAATAATAGAACACACATAATCTAATACAACTGGTAGATATAGTAGGCTTAATAATAGAACACATAATGTAATACAACTGGTAGGTATAGTAGGCTTAATAATAGAACACACAGAATCTAATACAACTGGTAGATATAGTAGGCTTAATAATAGAACACAGAATATAATACAACTGGTAGATATAGTAGGCTTAATAATAGAACACAGAATCTAATACAACTGGTAGATATAGTAGGCTTAATAATAGAACACAGAATCTAATACAACTGGTAGATATAGTAGGCTTAATAATAGAACACAGAATCTAATACAACTGGTAGATATAGTAGGCTTAATAATAGAACACACAGAATCTAATACAACTGGTAGATATAGTAGGCTTAATAATAGAACACACAGAATCTAATACAACTGGTAGATATAGTAGGCTTAATAATAGAACACACAGAATCTAATACAACTGGTAGATATAGTAGGCTTAATAATAGAACACAGAATCTAATACAACTGGTAGATATAGTAGGCTTAATAATAGAACACACAGAATCTAATACAACTGGTAGATATAGTAGGCTTAATAATAGAACACACAGAATCTAATACAACTGGTAGATATAGTAGGCTTAATAATAGAACACACAGAATCTAATACAACTGGTAGATATAGTAGGCTTAATAATAGAACACACAGAATCTAATACAACTGGTAGATATAGTAGGCTTAATAATAGAACACACAGAATCTAATACAACTGGTAGATATAGTAGGCTTAATAATAGAACACAGAATCTAATACAACTGGTAGATATAGTAGGCTTAATAATAGAACACAGAATCTAATACAACTGGTAGATATAGTAGGCTTAATAATAGAACACAGAATCTAATACAACTGGTAGATATAGTAGGCTTAATAGAACACAGAATCTAATACAACTGGTAGATATAGTAGGCTTAATAATAGAACACAGAATCTAATACAACTGGTAGATATAGTAGGCTTAATAATAGAACACACAGAATCTAATACAACTGGTAGATATAGTAGGCTTAATAATAGAACACAGAATCTAATACAACTGGTAGATATAGTAGGCTTAATAATAGAACACAGAATCTAATACAACTGGTAGATATAGTAGGCTTAATAATAGAACACACAGAATCTAATACAACTGGTAGATATAGTAGGCTTAATAATAGAACACACAGAATCTAATACAACTGGTAGATATAGTAGGCTTAATAATAGAACACACAGAATCTAATACAACTGGTAGATATAGTAGGCTTAATAATAGAACACACAGAATCTAATACAACTGGTAGATATAGTAGGCTTAATAATAGAACACAGAATCTAATACAACTGGTAGATATAGTAGGCTTAATAATAGAAAACACAGAATCTAATACAACTGGTAGATATAGTAGGCTTAATAATAGAACACAGAATCTAATACAACTGGTAGATATAGTAGGCTTAATAATAGAACACACAGAATCTAATACAACTGGTAGATATAGTAGGCTTAATAATAGAACACAGAATCTAATACAACTGGTAGATATAGTAGGCTTAATAATAGAACACAGAATCTAATACAACTGGTAGATATAGTAGGCTTAATAATAGAACACAGAATCTAATACAACTGGTAGATATAGTAGGCTTAATAATAGAACACAGAATCTAATACAACTGGTAGATATAGTAGGCTAATAATAGAACACACAGAATCTAATACAACTGGTAGATATAGTAGGCTTAATAATAGAACACAGAATCTAATACAACTGGTAGATATAGTAGGCTTAATAATAGAACACAGAATCTAATACAACTGGTAGATATAGTAGGCTTAATAATAGAACACAGAATCTAATACAACTGGTAGATATAGTAGGCTTAATAATAGAACACAGAATCTAATACAACTGGTAGATATAGTAGGCTTAATAATAGAACACAGAATCTAATACAACTGGTAGATATAGTAGGCTTAATAATAGAACACAGAATCTAATACAACTGGTAGATATAGTAGGCTTAATAATAGAACACAGAATCTAATACAACTGGTAGATATAGTAGGCTTAATAATAGAACACACAGAATCTAATACAACTGGTAGATATAGTAGGCTTATAATAGAACACAGAATCTAATACAACTGGTAGATATAGTAGGCTTAATAATAGAACACAGAATCTAATACAACTGGTAGATATAGTAGGCTTAATAATAGAACACAGAATCTAATACAACTGGTAGATATAGTAGGCTTAATAATAGAACACACAGAATCTAATACAACTGGTAGATATAGTAGGCTTAATAATAGAACACAGAATCTAATACAACTGGTAGATATAGTAGGCTTAATAATAGAACACATAATCTAATACAACTGGTAGATATAGTAGGCTTAATAATAGAACACAGAATCTAATACAACTGGTAGATATAGTAGGCTTAATAATAGAACACAGAATCTAATACAACTGGTAGATATAGTAGGCTTAATAATAGAACACAGAATCTAATACAACTGGTAGATATAGTAGGCTTAATAATAGAACACAGAATCTAATACAACTGGTAGATATAGTAGGCTTAATAATAGAACACAGAATCTAATACAACTGGTAGATATAGTAGGCTTAATAATAGAACACACAGAATCTAATACAACTGGTAGATATAGTAGGCTTAATAATAGAACACAGAATCTAATACAACTGGTAGATATAGTAGGCTTAATAATAGAACACACAGAATCTAATACAACTGGTAGATATAGTAGGCTTAATAATAGAACACAGAATCTAATACAACTGGTAGATATAGTAGGCTTAATAATAGAACACACAGAATCTAATACAACTGGTAGATATAGTAGGCTTAATAATAGAACACAGAATCTAATACAACTGGTAGATATAGTAGGCTTAATAATAGAACACACAGAATCTAATACAACTGGTAGATATAGTAGGCTTAATAATAGAACACAGAATCTAATACAACTGGTAGATATAGTAGGCTTAATAATAGAACACAGAATCTAATACAACTGGTAGATATAGTAGGCTTAATAATAGAACACAGAATCTAATACAACTGGTAGATATAGTAGGCTTAATAATAGAACACAGAATCTAATACAACTGGTAGATATAGTAGGCTTAATAATAGAACACAGAATCTAATACAACTGGTAGATATAGTAGGCTTAATAATAGAACACAGAATCTAATACAACTGGTAGATATAGTAGGCTTAATAATAGAACACAGAATCTAATACAACTGGTAGATATAGTAGGCTTAATAATAGAACACACAGAATCTAATACAACTGGTAGATATAGTAGGCTTAATAATAGAACACAGAATCTAATACAACTGGTAGATATAGTAGGCTTAATAATAGAACACACAGAATCTAATACAACTGGTAGATATAGTAGGCTTAATAATAGAACACAGAATCTAATACAACTGGTAGATATAGTAGGCTTAATAATAGAACACAGAATCTAATACAACTGGTAGATATAGTAGGCTTAATAATAGAACACAGAATCTAATACAACTGGTAGATATAGTAGGCTTAATAATAGAACACAGAATCTAATACAACTGGTAGATATAGTAGGCTTAATAATAGAACACAGAATCTAATACAACTGGTAGATATAGTAGGCTTAATAATAGAACACAGAATCTAATACAACTGGTAGATATAGTAGGCTTAATAATAGAACACAGAATCTAATACAACTGGTAGATATAGTAGGCTTAATAATAGAACACAGAATCTAATACAACTGGTAGATATAGTAGGCTTAATAATAGAACACACAGAATCTAATACAACTGGTAGATATAGTAGGCTTAATAATAGAACACAGAATCTAATACAACTGGTAGATATAGTAGGCTTAATAATAGAACACACAGAATCTAATACAACTGGTAGATATAGTAGGCTTAATAATAGAACACAGAATCTAATACAACTGGTAGATATAGTAGGCTTAATAATAGAACACAGAATCTAATACAACTGGTAGATATAGTAGGCTTAATAATAGAACACAGAATCTAATACAACTGGTAGATATAGTAGGCTTAATAATAGAACACAGAATCTAATACAACTGGTAGATATAGTAGGCTTAATAATAGAACACAGAATCTAATACAACTGGTAGATATAGTAGGCTTAATAATAGAACACAGAATCTAATACAACTGGTAGATATAGTAGGCTTAATAATAGAACACACAGAATCTAATACAACTGGTAGATATAGTAGGCTTAATAATAGAACACACAGAATCTAATACAACTGGTAGATATAGTAGGCTTAATAATAGAACACACAGAATCTAATACAACTGGTAGATATAGTAGGCTTAATAATAGAACACAGAATCTAATACAACTGGTAGATATAGTAGGCTTAATAATAGAACACACAGAATCTAATACAACTGGTAGATATAGTAGGCTTAATAATAGAACACAGAATCTAATACAACTGGTAGATATAGTAGGCTTAATAATAGAACACAGAATCTAATACAACTGGTAGATATAGTAGGCTTAATAATAGAACACACAGAATCTAATACAACTGGTAGATATAGTAGGCTTAATAATAGAACACACAGAATCTAATACAACTGGTAGATATAGTAGGCTTAATAATAGAACACAGAATCTAATACAACTGGTAGATATAGTAGGCTTAATAATAGAACACAGAATCTAATACAACTGGTAGATATAGTAGGCTTAATAATAGAACACACAGAATCTAATACAACTGGTAGATATAGTAGGCTTAATAATAGAACACAGAATCTAATACAACTGGTAGATATAGTAGGCTTAATAATAGAACACACAGAATCTAATACAACTGGTAGATATAGTAGGCTTAATAATAGAACACAGAATCTAATACAACTGGTAGATATAGTAGGCTTAATAATAGAACACAGAATCTAATACAACTGGTAGATATAGTAGGCTTAATAATAGAACACACAGAATCTAATACAACTGGTAGATATAGTAGGCTTAATAATAGAAAACAGAATCTAATACAACTGGTAGATATAGTAGGCTTAATAATAGAACACACAGAATCTAATACAACTGGTAGATATAGTAGGCTTAATAATAGAACACACAGAATCTAATACAACTGGTAGATATAGTAGGCTTAATAATAGAACACAGAATCTAATACAACTGGTAGATATAGTAGGCTTAATAATAGAACACAGAATCTAATACAACTGGTAGATATAGTAGGCTTAATAATAGAACACACAGAATCTAATACAACTGGTAGATATAGTAGGCTTAATAATAGAACACAGAATCTAATACAACTGGTAGATATAGTAGGCTTAATAATAGAACACACAGAATCTAATACAACTGGTAGATATAGTAGGCTTAATAATAGAACACACAGAATCTAATACAACTGGTAGATATAGTAGGCTTAATAATAGAACACAGAATCTAATACAACTGGTAGATATAGTAGGCTTAATAATAGAACACAGAATCTAATACAACTGGTAGATATAGTAGGCTTAATAATAGAACACAGAATCTAATACAACTGGTAGATATAGTAGGCTTAATAATAGAACACAGAATCTAATACAACTGGTAGATATAGTAGGCTTAATAATAGAACACAGAATCTAATACAACTGGTAGATATAGTAGGCTTAATAATAGAACACAGAATCTAATACAACTGGTAGATATAGTAGGCTTAATAATAGAACACAGAATCTAATACAACTGGTAGATATAGTAGGCTTAATAATAGAACACAGAATCTAATACAACTGGTAGATATAGTAGGCTTAATAATAGAACACAGAATCTAATACAACTGGTAGATATAGTAGGCTTAATAATAGAACACAGAATCTAATACAACTGGTAGATATAGTAGGCTTAATAATAGAACACAGAATCTAATACAACTGGTAGATATAGTAGGCTTAATAATAGAACACAGAATCTAATACAACTGGTAGATATAGTAGGCTTAATAATAGAACACAGAATCTAATACAACTGGTAGATATAGTAGGCTTAATAATAGAACACAGAATCTAATACAACTGGTAGATATAGTAGGCTTAATAATAGAACACAGAATCTAATACAACTGGTAGATATAGTAGGCTTAATAATAGAACACACAGAATCTAATACAACTGGTAGATATAGTAGGCTTAATAATAGAACACAGAATCTAATACAACTGGTAGATATAGTAGGCTTAATAATAGAACACAGAATCTAATACAACTGGTAGATATAGTAGGCTTAATAATAGAACACAGAATCTAATACAACTGGTAGATATAGTAGGCTTAATAATAGAAAACACAGAATCTAATACAACTGGTAGATATAGTAGGCTTAATAATAGAACACAGAATCTATTACAACTGGTAGATATAGTAGGCTTAATAATAGAACACAGAATCTAATACAACTGGTAGATATAGTAGGCTTAATAATAGAACACAGAATCTAATACAACTGGTAGATATAGTAGGCTTAATAATAGAACACAGAATCTAATACAACTGGTAGATATAGTAGGCTTAATAATAGAACACAGAATCTAATACAACTGGTAGATATAGTAGGCTTAATAATAGAACACACAGAATCTAATACAACTGGTAGATATAGTAGGCTTAATAATAGAACACATAATGTAATACAACTGGTAGGTATAGTAGGCTTAATAATAGAACACACAGAATCTAATACAACTGGTAGATATAGTAGGCTTAATAATAGAACACACAGAATCTAATACAACTGGTAGATATAGTAGGCTTAATAATAGAACACACAGAATCTAATACAACTGGTAGATAGTAGGCTTAATAATAGAACACACAGAATCTAATACAACTGGTAGATATAGTAGGCTTAATAATAGAACACAGAATCTAATACAACTGGTAGATATAGTAGGCTTAATAATAGAACACACAGAATCTAATACAACTGGTAGATATAGTAGGCTTAATAATAGAACACAGAATCTAATACAACTGGTAGATATAGTAGGCTTAATAATAGAACACACAGAATCTAATACAACTGGTAGATATAGTAGGCTTAATAATAGAACACACAGAATCTAATACAACTGGTAGATATAGTAGGCTTAATAATAGAACACAGAATCTAATACAACTGGTAGATATAGTAGGCTTAATAATAGAACACACAGAATCTAATACAACTGGTAGATATAGTAGGCTTAATAATAGAACACACAGAATCTAATACAACTGGTAGATATAGTAGGCTTAATAATAGAACACACAGAATCTAATACAACTGGTAGATATAGTAGGCTTAATAATAGAACACAGAATCTAATACAACTGGTAGATATAGTAGGCTTAATAATAGAACACACAGAATCTAATACAACTGGTAGATATAGTAGGCTTAATAATAGAA
The DNA here is from genome assembly GCA_032716605.1 of Paralithodes platypus. Taxonomy (NCBI): domain Eukaryota; kingdom Metazoa; phylum Arthropoda; class Malacostraca; order Decapoda; family Lithodidae; genus Paralithodes; species Paralithodes platypus. The sequence continues at coordinate 40,802,519 of CM064521.1, forward strand.
CACAGAATCTAATACAACTGGTAGATATAGTAGGCTTAATAATAGAACACACAGAATCTAATACAACTGGTAGATATAGTAGGCTTAATAATAGAACACAGAATCTAATACAACTGGTAGATATAGTAGGCTTAATAATAGAACACAGAATCTAATACAACTGGTAGATATAGTAGGCTTAATAATAGAACACAGAATCTAATACAACTGGTAGATATAGTAGGCTTAATAATAGAACACAGAATCTAATACAACTGGTAGATATAGTAGGCTTAATAATAGAACACAGAATCTAATACAACTGGTAGATATAGTAGGCTTAATAATAGAACACAGAATCTAATACAACTGGTAGATATAGTAGGCTTAATAATAGAACACAGAATCTAATATACAACTGGTAGATATAGTAGGCTTAATAATAGAACACAGAATCTAATACAACTGGTAGATATAGTAGGCTTAATAATAGAACACAGAATCTAATACAACTGGTAGATATAGTAGGCTTAATAATAGAACACAGAATCTAATACAACTGGTAGATATAGTAGGCTTAATAATAGAACACAGAATCTAATACAACTGGTAGATATAGTAGGCTTAATAATAGAACACAGAATCTAATACAACTGGTAGATATAGTAGGCTTAATAATAGAACACAGAATCTAATACAACTGGTAGATATAGTAGGCTTAATAATAGAACACAGAATCTAATACAACTGGTAGATATAGTAGGCTTAATAATAGAACACACAGAATCTAATACAACTGGTAGATATAGTAGGCTTAATAATAGAACACAGAATCTAATACAACTGGTAGATATAGTAGGCTTAATAATAGAACACAGAATCTAATACAACTGGTAGATATAGTAGGCTTAATAATAGAACACAGAATCTAATACAACTGGTAGATATAGTAGGCTTAATAATAGAACACAGAATCTAATACAACTGGTAGATATAGTAGGCTTAATAATAGAAAACAGAATCTAATACAACTGGTAGATATAGTAGGCTTAATAATAGAACACACAGAATCTAATACAACTGGTAGATATAGTAGGCTTAATAATAGAACACACAGAATCTAATACAACTGGTAGATATAGTAGGCTTAATAATAGAACACAGAATCTAATACAACTGGTAGATATAGTAGGCTTAATAATAGAACACACAGAATCTAATACAACTGGTAGATATAGTAGGCTTAATAATAGAACACAGAATCTAATACAACTGGTAGATATAGTAGGCTTAATAATAGAACACACAGAATCTAATACAACTGGTAGATATAGTAGGCTTAATAATAGAACACACAGAATCTAATACAACTGGTAGATATAGTAGGCTTAATAATAGAACACAGAATCTAATACAACTGGTAGATATAGTAGGCTTAATAATAGAACACACAGAATCTAATACAACTGGTAGATATAGTAGGCTTAATAATAGAACACAGAATCTAATACAACTGGTAGATATAGTAGGCTTAATAATAGAACACAGAATCTAATACAACTGGTAGATATAGTAGGCTTAATAATAGAACACAGAATCTAATACAACTGGTAGATATAGTAGGCTTAATAATAGAACACAGAATCTAATACAACTGGTAGATATAGTAGGCTTAATAATAGAACACACAGAATCTAATACAACTGGTAGATATAGTAGGCTTAATAATAGAACACAGAATCTAATACAACTGGTAGATATAGTAGGCTTAATAATAGAACACAGAATCTAATACAACTGGTAGATAGTAGGCTTAATAATAGAACACAGAATCTAATACAACTGGTAGATATAGTAGGCTTAATAATAGAACACACAGAATCTAATACAACTGGTAGATATAGTAGGCTTAATAATAGAACACAGAATCTAATACAACTGGTAGATATAGTAGGCTTAATAATAGAACACACAGAATCTAATACAACTGGTAGATATAGTAGGCTTAATAATAGAAAACAGAATCTAATACAACTGGTAGATATAGTAGGCTTAATAATAGAACACAGAATCTAATACAACTGGTAGATATAGTAGGCTTAATAATAGAACACACAGAATCTAATACAACTGGTAGATATAGTAGGCTTAATAATAGAACACAGAATCTAATACAACTGGTAGATATAGTAGGCTTAATAATAGAACACACAGAATCTAATACAACTGGTAGATATAGTAGGCTTAATAATAGAACACAGAATCTAATACAACTGGTAGATATAGTAGGCTTAATAATAGAACACACAGAATCTAATACAACTGGTAGATATAGTAGGCTTAATAATAGAACACACAGAATCTAATACAACTGGTAGATATAGTAGGCTTAATAATAGAACACAGAATCTAATACAACTGGTAGATATAGTAGGCTTAATAATAGAACACAGAATCTAATACAACTGGTAGATATAGTAGGCTTAATAATAGAACACAGAATCTAATACAACTGGTAGAAATAGTAGGCTTAATAATAGAACACAGAATCTAATACAACTGGTAGATATAGTAGGCTTAATAATAGAACACACAGAATCTAATACAACTGGTAGATATAGTAGGCTTAATAATAGAACACAGAATCTAATACAACTGGTAGATATAGTAGGCTTAATAATAGAACACACAGAATCTAATACAACTGGTAGATATAGTAGGCTTAATAATAGAACACAGAATCTAATACAACTGGTAGATATAGTAGGCTTAATAATAGAACACAGAATCTAATACAACTGGTAGATATAGTAGGCTTAATAATAGAACACAGAATCTAATACAACTGGTAGATATAGTAGGCTTAATAATAGAACACACAGAATCTAATACAACTGGTAGATATAGTAGGCTTAATAATAGAACACAGAATCTAATACAACTGGTAGATATAGTAGGCTTAATAATAGAACACACAGAATCTAATACAACTGGTAGATATAGTAGGCTTAATAATAGAACACAGAATCTAATACAACTGGTAGATATAGTAGGCTTAATAATAGAACACAGAATCTAATACAACTGGTAGATATAGTAGGCTTAATAATAGAACACACAGAATCTAATACAACTGGTAGATATAGTAGGCTTAATAATAGAACACAGAATCTAATACAACTGGTAGATATAGTAGGCTTAATAATAGAACACAGAATCTAATACAACTGGTAGATATAGTAGGCTTAATAATAGAACACAGAATCTAATACAACTGGTAGATATAGTAGGCTTAATAATAGAACACAGAATCTAATACAACTGGTAGATATAGTAGGCTTAATAATAGAACACAGAATCTAATACAACTGGTAGATATAGTAGGCTTAATAATAGAACACAGAATCTAATACAACTGGTAGATATAGTAGGCTTAATAATAGAACACACAGAATCTAATACAACTGGTAGATATAGTAGGCTTAATAATAGAACACACAGAATCTAATACAACTGGTAGATATAGTAGGCTTAATAATAGAACACAGAATCTAATACAACTGGTAGATATAGTAGGCTTAATAATAGAACACAGAATCTAATACAACTGGTAGATATAGTAGGCTTAATAATAGAACACAGAATCTAATACAACTGGTAGATATAGTAGGCTTAATAATAGAACACAGAATCTAATACAACTGGTAGATATAGTAGGCTTAATAATAGAACACAGAATCTAATACAACTGGTAGATATAGTAGGCTTAATAATAGAACACAGAATCTAATACAACTGGTAGATATAGTAGGCTTAATAATAGAACACAGAATCTAATACAACTGGTAGATATAGTAGGCTTAATAATAGAACACACAGAATCTAATACAACTGGTAGATATAGTAGGCTTAATAATAGAACACAGAATCTAATACAACTGGTAGATATAGTAGGCTTAATAATAGAACACACAGAATCTAATACAACTGGTAGATATAGTAGGCTTAATAATAGAACACAGAATCTAATACAACTGGTAGATATAGTAGGCTTAATAATAGAACACAGAATCTAATACAACTGGTAGATATAGTAGGCTTAATAATAGAACACAGAATCTAATACAACTGGTAGATATAGTAGGCTTAATAATAGAAACACACAGAATCTAATACAACTGGTAGATATAGTAGGCTTAATAATAGAACACACAGAATCTAATACAACTGGTAGATATAGTAGGCTTAATAATAGAACACACAGAATCTAATACAACTGGTAGATATAGTAGGCTTAATAATAGAACACAGAATCTAATACAACTGGTAGATATAGTAGGCTTAATAATAGAACACAGAATCTAATACAACTGGTAGATATAGTAGGCTTAATAATAGAACACAGAATCTAATACAACTGGTAGATATAGTAGGCTTAATAATAGAACACACAGAATCTAATACAACTGGTAGATATAGTAGGCTTAATAATAGAACACAGAATCTAATACAACTGGTAGATATAGTAGGCTTAATAATAGAACACAGAATCTAATACAACTGGTAGATATAGTAGGCTTAATAATAGAACACACAGAATCTAATACAACTGGTAGATATAGTAGGCTTAATAATAGAACACAGAATCTAATACAACTGGTAGATATAGTAGGCTTAATAATAGAACACAGAATCTAATACAACTGGTAGATATAGTAGGCTTAATAATAGAACACAGAATCTAATACAACTGGTAGATATAGTAGGCTTAATAATAGAACACAGAATCTAATACAACTGGTAGATATAGTAGGCTTAATAATAGAACACAGAATCTAATACAACTGGTAGATATAGTAGGCTTAATAATAGAACACAGAATCTAATACAACTGGTAGATATAGTAGGCTTAATAATAGAACACACAGAATCTAATACAACTGGTAGATATAGTAGGCTTAATAATAGAACACAGAATCTAATACAACTGGTAGATATAGTAGGCTTATAATAGAACACAGAATCTAATACAACTGGTAGATATAGTAGGCTTAATAATAGAACACACAGAATCTAATACAACTGGTAGATATAGTAGGCTTAATAATAGAACACACAGAATCTAATACAACTGGTAGATATAGTAGGCTTAATAATAGAACACAGAATCTAATACAACTGGTAGATATAGTAGGCTTAATAATAGAACACACAGAATCTAATACAACTGGTAGATATAGTAGGCTTAATAATAGAACACAGAATCTAATACAACTGGTAGATATAGTAGGCTTAATAATAGAACACAGAATCTAATACAACTGGTAGATATAGTAGGCTTAATAATACCATACACAGAATCTAATACAACTGGTAGATATAGTAGGCTTAATAATAGAACACAGAATCTACTACAACTGGTATATATAGTAGGCTTAATAATAGAACACAGAATCTAATACAACTGGTAGATATAGTAGGCTTAATAATAGAACACACATAATCTAATACAACTGGTAGATATAGTAGGCTTAATAATAGAACACACAGAATCTAATACAACTGGTAGATATAGTAGGCTTAATAATAGAACACAGAATCTAATACAACTGGTAGATATAGTAGGCTTAATAATAGAACACAGAATCTAATACAACTGGTATTACAATATAATCAATACATAATATACATAATTTATATATACAGTATATTACATATGTTGCGTTCAAGACTTACAACTATTTAATAATAAAATGTAAAAATATTCACCTTAATTAAAAACAAAGTATTACAGTACCAGTTAATTCATAAGACATATACTGCTGCACCAAGCTTTCTTAAGGAAATAAAGCTTAAAAAGAGTATTTTAAAATACTATAACCACAGTAAAGAACATAACATATTGTCCCCGTTGATAAATAGAATACATTATATAAAACATTCTTTAAATAAAATCACCCGGCTTGACCAAGATTGTACACAGGCTCACGTCTAGGTTCATGTCTTTGAACCCATGTGATCCGAGATTTAACTATGTCTATTTCAGTGTGTGTAATATCAATATTATTGTCATCCTTGAAATATTTTACAATACTAGGGATTAGGTATCCATTTTGCAAATAATGTATAATAAATTTTATAATAGGGATGTTAGATCGAAGCAGCCTGTGGTAATATCTTGAATGTATCAAAGCCAGGTGATGTCACAGCAGTAGCCGATCGCACCCTCCGCCACCTCATGACTACTTGCGTATGTGGGAACGTTCAATATGCGTTTTTAGTGCATTATTCATGGCTACGTTAAAAGTTTTATAAATTTGTGATGTTAAAACATTATGGTGCCACAAACTTAATCCATATTCTGGAGTGCAGTATGACTCAAAAAGATACATCAAAGTTTTAAAATCAACGCCCTTAAAATCCCGTGATATAGAGTTAAAAGAAGCATAAAAAGGATTTCAATCTAAGATCAACATCATCTCTGTCATGCAGATTTGAGGTTATGATGTGCCCCAAATATTTTTATGAAGTTACAACCTGAAGATTGTCATTACATAGAACAATATTATCAGTGTTTGGCTTTATATTCTTACTAATTATCATGCATTTTGTCTTGTTTTTGTTAATCTGTAATTTATGTTCATGTAGTTGTAGCAGCAGTTTACTGTAAATTCTTGCCATAGAAGTTTTAGAATGTGTTAATAATACTATGTCATCGGCGTATGCCATGATATTCAATCGTGTTACACCCAGAGTGCACCCTTCTTGCATATCTGTTTATACTGTAATTTCGTCTATGTATAAATTAAAAAGAAATGGCGAAAGAACACCTCCCTGTCTCACACCTCTCTCCACATGACAGAGACGACCATGATGTCCCTTCCACACCACATTAGCATATTGGTTCCGGAGGTAATGCATAACTAAAAATATTAAATCAACGGGGACATCCTTATCTAATAATTTGCATCCCATTTTAAAATGATCCACTCGATCAAATGCCTTGGAGAGTTCGACAAAGGTAGATATAGTAGGCTTAATAATAGAACACAGAATCTAATACAACTGGTAGATATAGTAGGCTTAATAATAGAACACAGAATCTAATACAACTGGTAGATATAGTAGGCTTAATAATAGAACACAGAATCTAATACAACTGGTAGATATAGTAGGCTTAATAATAGAACACAGAATCTAATACAACTGATAGATATAGTAGGCTTAATAATAGAACACACAGAATATAATACAACTGGTAGATATAGTAGGCTTAATAATAGAACACACAGAATCTAATACAACTGGTAGATATAGTAGGCTTAATAATAGAACACACAAAATCTAATACAACTGGTAGATATAGTAGGCTTAATAATAGAACACACAGAATCTACTACAACTGGTATATATAGTAGGCTTAATAATAGAACACAGAATCTAATACAACTGGTAGATATAGTAGGTTTAATAATAGAACACAGAATCTAATACAACTGGTAGATATAGTAGGCTTAATAATAGAACACAGAATCTAATACAACTGGTAGATATAGTAGGATTAATAATAGAACACAGAATCTAATACAACTGGTAGATATAGTAGGCTTAATAATAGAACACACAGAATCTAATACAACTGGTAGATATAGTAGGCTTAATAATAGAACACAGAATCTAATACAACTGGTAGATATAGTAGGCTTAATAATTTGAAAACATTCTGGTAAGCTTCACTAAATGGGCATTCATTAAACAACACAATAAAGACAGGTGTTATTTGTTTCAATAGGTCTGAACAAAGTATTTATTGTTACTCAAAATATTATCACATCTTTGTTATAGATAAGTGTTCTTTAAAGCACATATCTGTACGCATCTGTATAACAAATAGATGTACAGTCGTGTCCAGGAATACTTGAACACCTCCTAATGATAAAACAACTTGGTAAACATTAACTATTGAACCCCAATAAATTAATATCGGTCGGTCGTTCAAGCAATTTTCTTAATGGGAGATTTCCACTTGAGGGATTTTTTTCTGGACCCCTTTCTCCTCATGTTTAGCCTCATTGTTTTTGAGATTTTAAGACCTTCGCCCTAGTAGTTTGCATATTTTAAGACATTTTGCCCCATTTCTGTCAATTTTAAGACCTTTCGTGCCGTTAAGGTGTCCATTTTTTCCTAGCGAGCGATAGCGAGCCTGTACTTTAAGAGCAACCGGCCTCCGGCCAGGAAATTTTTCTACCGAAAATGAACAAATTTATCTTGAAAGGGGGTCTAGGGGGTGTAATTTTAAGCTTGATGAAAAAGTAGGGAACAAACTAAATACCTCCCCTTAACCTCTGAAGTGCGCATGGGGGTAATTAGACACCTCTCCCTGTGCGCATGTATTTGAGGTGTTTCCATCACTAAAATATTCATTGTACCATTAATAGCATTAATACTTATCCATATGTGCCTATTATGGGTTGATTATAAAGGTATTAACCTGAAACAACAATAAAACGAGTGAAAACAGCGTTTGGATGGTCAAAATCGGAGATATAGTCCGCGAGTTGTATAATGTATGGGTGAGGCAAGCTGCTTTCCCGCCAATTTCCCCCAAGGCCACTGAGACACAGTCGATCGATACTCTCTCTCTCTCTCTCTCTCTTGAATTCGCTTGCTATCAGTGATGACCACACCCTGCAACCGGATTTCTAATGTTAGCACGAAAATATACCTCAGAATAAGGGAATAACAGGGAAAATAGGTGATAACTGAAGGAGAGGAGGAAAGTGGGGAAGGAGGGGAGGTAGAGGACTGAGATTTTGCATGGCCCAGGGGCAAAAAAAAAAAAAATAAATAAATAAAAAAAAAAAAAAAAAAAAAATTGATGTCAAAAGTTGATTTTTTTCTTCTCTGACTCTTAAGAGTCTCCCCGCAGTCCGCCGGGGGAACTCTTAAGAGTCTCCCCTCAGTTCCCGGGTTAATGGTTCGTCAGATTAGCATAATTATGCTTCCTCTAACTGTCCACAAATTGTTGTCCACGACTGTAAAATCCCCTTAGGTCGTACCACCCATCTTGGTAACACACAATCTCTATCATGGCTATTTCGAAGACGAAGACCTATGAATGATCGACTTTATTGTCGTGCTTTGTTTTAGCTTTGGCTTAAGGGGGGTCACTTTTTTTTTCTTTCTCTCCTTTTCTCTCTTTCCCTGGCTTGTATCCATTCGGCCCCATTCAGCCAACTATTTTAAGACGTTTATCCCCATCCAGGTGTCGATTTCTTCCTGGAGAGCGATAGCGAGCCAGCATTGTATGGAAAAAATCCAGCTTCGCCGGAAACATTTTTCTATCATAAAATGTACAAATTTAGCTTGCTGTCAAAAAAAATATATATATATGCTGGCTCGCCAGGAAAATATTGACACCTGGATGGGGACAAACGTCTTAAAACAGTAGACTGAATGGGGCCGAATGGAGAGTGAGAGAAAGAAAAAAATGCGACGAGGGCTCCCTTAACTCCTTCCGTATACGTTGGCGTCATTTTTTCATTTGTAGCAACATTATACGAGTTTATGGAGTTTAGAAATTATATCAGGGAAAATAGGAAGTAATATTATATCTGATTCCCACAGAGTTTATGGAGTTTAGAAATTATATCAGGGAAAATAGGAAGTAATATTATATCTGATTCCCACAGAGTTTATGGAGTTTAGAAATTATATATCAGGGAAAATAGGAAGTATTATATCTGATTCCCACAGAGTTTATGGAGTTTAGAAATTATATCAGGGAAAATAGGAAGTAATATTATATCTGATTCCCACAGAGTTTATGGAGTTTAGAAATTATATCAGGGAAAATAGGAAGTAATATTATATCTGATTCCCACAGAGTTTATGGAGTTTAGAAATTATATCAGGGAAAATAGGAAGTAATATTATATCTGATTCCCACAGAGTTTTCCAAAACTATTGAAATCTTATAATTATAGTCAATGAAGAAAGTGTTTATAATAGCCTACGTATGAAGAATGGTATCGCCTATTAAAAATATTAAGAAGAATTTACTCCCCAATCTAATTAAATTAATGGCTTGAAAATAATGTTTCCATAGAGATGTTAAGGAAAGATAATGGTCCTAATGCTACAGAAACTACTAAATGTAAGTTGTGGATGTATAACAGTAAAGTTGAGCTTGACCTTGACAACAGCGTGTACCGTACTCCCGCGGACATAAGCGGTGTACGGCCAACACCGTGATTATAAACGGTGTTATTTTATACTCCTAGAACTTGTTTGTTTTACCACCTTCATAAATTCAATATCTTGTTTCTCTATTGTTGTTTTAATATGTTCATGTGCATTTTTAATTTATGCCTGATAAAGATTGTTTTAATTTTATATTATACAGTATAATATATATATATATATACCGGTATATATATATATATATATATATATATATATATATAGTCAATTTTAGATAAAATGTCAGAGAGAGAGAGAGAGAGAGACAGATGGAGAGATAGTCCTCCATTTTTACGAGTGAAGGATTATGAGAGCATATAGCATACTTGTCACAGTTGTTACACCTACAGGTATTTCCAGTAAAAATAGTGTTGAGTTAAGGGAGCCCACCTCGCTTTCTTTATCTTTCTCTCCCTCTCTCTTTGGCTTGTATCCATTTAGCCCCATTCAGCCTACTGTTTTATTACATTTACCCCCATCCAGGTGTCAATATTTTCCTGGCGAGCGGTAGCGAGCCAGCATATATACAGTATATGTTTGCTTTGACAGCAAGCTAAATTTGTATATTTTTAGATAGAAAAATGTCTCCGGCGAAGCCGGATTTCTCCATGCAATGCTGGCTCGCTATCGCTCGCCAGGAAGAAATCGACACCTGGATGGGGATAAACGTCTTAACACAGTTGGCTGAATGGGACCCAATGAATAGAAGCCAGGGAAAGAAAGAAAAGGAGAGAAAGATAAAAAAAAAAGCTAGTGAACCCCCTTAAGGAAATTGACAGACTGAAACCTCATAAACCTCAACGAACAGTAGTGGTCCCAACACAGATCCCTGAGGTACCCCACTTGTAATTTCCCTCCACCCTGAGCCTATTCCATTCACCAGTACCCTCTGTCTCCGATCTTTGAGGAAGGCTAATTCTATCCATTTCACACATTTCTCCCCTATATTATAGCTTCTAACTTTCTCTATTAACCTTTTATGTGGGACCTTATCGAAGGCCTTCATAAAATCGCAATATACCACGTCTATAACATCACTATCCTCCAGAATTTGCATCCAATCATCTACCACCTTAATTAGCTGTAGTACCATTGACCTCCCCGGCATGAATCCGAACTGTGTCCCACTGAAAAGTTGGCTTGATTTCATATGCTCCATTATTCCTTCTCTAATTACCGTTTCCATTAGTTTACACACAACACTTGTCAAACTGACTGGTCTATAATTTCCTGGGTCATTTCTCTTTCCCTTCTTAAATATAGCTGTTATGTTCGCCTCTCTCCAGTCCATCGGGATTTGTCCTGTATTAAAACATACCTCAAATAAAAAAATTAATAGCTCTACTAACATCTCAGCTCCTTCCTTTATGATTCTTGGATGTATCCCATCCGGTCCCGGGGACTTACTTCTGTTCATTTTTTCTATAGCCCTCCTTATTCTAGCATGGGAAAACTCTAATAGTTCTAATGCTGGTGCCTGTTTGATAGGAATAGTAGGCACTGCATCAACCGACTCCACTGTTAGTACCTTCCCAAAGTATTTCCCCAGCACCTCTGCTTTCTCCTTATCAGTTTCTGCTCTATTCCCATCATCCAGGTCTCCTATCAGTTCTGGGATACCTACTCTTCTTGTTAACTTCTGAATATACTTCCAGAATATTTTTGGATTATCCTTCACATTTCTAGCAATCTCTCTCTCCCTCTCCTTCACCCCCCTCCTTGTCTCCCACCTTATTTTATTGTTTATTTGTCTGCGTTCCAAATCCACTTCTTTAGCTTCTATACTAGACCCCCTGTTCTTTTTTAACAATTTAAGTCTTTTGTGTTTTCCCTGTTCTTGCTCTGTCTTGAGTCGGCTACCCCCAAAATGGGGATTGGGCCTGAGCATATAGATAGATAGATAGATAGAAGTCTTTCCCACAATCGTTTCTTTCTTCTTATCAATGTCCAAAGCTTTCTTTTCATTGGCAATTCTGGGTTCGTTCTTTTCCTCAATTTTGTTTTATCCTTATATTCCCTAACTGGTACACATTTGGATACAGCATTCTCCAGTTTGACTCTAATCTTCCTCCACATTCCTTCAGCGTCTTCACCGTTGAAGTATTCCCCCCAGTCAATGTCCAAACACCTTCTCAGCAGCTCATAATCTGCTCTATCATACATGTATATTTTTGTATTGCTTCTATTATCCCTTTCTGTTTAAATATTGCAACTAAAACTTATACAGGCATGGTCACTACGACCTATAGGGCTATCCACATTGACATGTTCCACTATATCCTCCTCATTGCTGAAAATCAAATCAAGTACACTCCCCTGCATCCCATCTCTATATCTTGTCATCTCTGTAATATGTTGCGTTAAAAAACAATCTCTCACTTTCTCTATAAACTTGTTTTCCAGGCTACCCTGTCCCGCTGGAGTAGTACAATTTGCCCAGTTGATCCTTGGCAAATTGAAATCTCCAATCAAAATCTTATATTTGTTCTCGCTATTATCTATTTCCTCCATTGCTTTCAGTAGGTTATCATCCTCTTCCCTACTATTATTTGGGCTTCTATATATAGAGGCAATTAGAATTGATCCTCTTGCACATTTTACTTCAATACACAAATACTCACAATACTGCTGTCTCATATCCACCTCATTTACCTTGAGCTCTTTTCTTACATAAATAAACAGTCCTCTTCCAACCTCTGCTCTAATAGCATTCCTCTCATATAACTCGAAACCCTCCAAACTATACTCCACCAGTTCCCTCTCAATTCTAGCATTTTTTGGTCTTACTTCCTGTAAGGTTTTTCCTCTTCATCCTGCAACCTACATATCAGTTCTCTTTTCTTGTCCTGGGTAAACACATCCACATTACTAAACATAATCCTTAATCTATCTACCATTCCTTCAGCAACTACACCATCCCGCTCCTCCTGTCCGTACCCTACTCCCCCCTTAGCACTACTGTGTCTGCAGCTTTGTCTCCTGTCTCTCCCTGTGACACCTCCACCCTGTTCTCCTCCGTCACAACTCCTATCACATTCTCTTCCCTCCCTGATCTCCTTCTCCCTTCTATTCGTATAAACCACTTCTTCAATTTCCCGTCCCACACTCTCCAATAAAAATTCCTCTTATCCTCCTCACCCAACTTTCCATTATTTTCATCAGCCATCAGTCTAGATACCCTGGTGGTGGCGCTGTGGTACCGGTAGTTGTATCTACCGGTACTGGAGGTGTTGTGCAACTTGTGCTAGTTGCAGCTACCGTTACATAATCCAATTATATGCCATCCTTCAAGCTTTACTTTTCATTCGCGATTTCCTCCCCCCACAGTCAATAGTAGTTTTCTCAGATTCACTATCCTCCCTTGCCCTCCTCAGCTCCCAGCACCCAGTATCTCATCGCTACCTTGTCTTTCAGGCCCATTCTCTCCTTTGCTCCCTTGGGCAGTCCGGTTTTTCACTCCATTTTCAGTGGGTTCCCTCCCATGTTGGTATCCGGGGTAACGTAATTGTTGATGCTGCGGCTTCCCTTGCACTCTCCTCCCCTGCCCTTGAACCCCTCCCTCTCCCTCCCTCCTCAGTTGCCAGGCTAGCTTTTGCCCAATGCCGGACACTCTGGGATGCCTCCCTCAGAGGTGAGCTCTCCCGCACCGCCCTTGGTCAGTACAGGCTAGATTCTTCCCCTCACCCGTGGTCCCGCTCCCCCCTCCGCCCCCTTGACACTGCCCTGGTCCGTCTCTGCATAGGCCATGTTGGACTGGCCTCTCACCTCTTCCGTCTGCGACTGGTGCCTGACCCTTTCTGCCTGTGGTGCCGGACGGTGGATGAAACGGTAGAGCACTTCCTGCTTCACTGCCCTCGCTTCTATTCCCATAGGACCCTCCTCCGCTGCAGCCTCCGCTTCCTTGGGGTCTCCAACCTCCCCGTCCTGTTCGGGGGCAGTGGACTGGACCCGGCCCTCCGTGTCCGGGTGCTCCAGCACACCAAAGTCTTCCTGCGGCGTTCGGGTCGTCTTGGCCGCCTGTGATTGCGTACCTGGGATGGTCTCCGGCAGGGTTAATTGGGCCTGCCCACACAGCCCTATAATCAACAAACAAGAACAAGACTGCCTCACACCTGAGACAGTGGAGCATTATCTACTCCAGTCACAGCACCATCAATACTGGAGGCTACAACTGCAACAGCCACAACACCACCAGCACCAGTAGCTACAGCTATCATAACACCACCAAGCATTCACCACCACCAAGCCGTTTTCTCTATAATCATCAAAGAAAACCACTCGAGGGCAAACAATTATATAGAGAACAACATGCGATCAGTTTCTCGCCGATTACACTCCTGTAACATCCCAAACCTACAAACTTGCAAACACTGTCCACGCCATCTACCTCCAGCCTACAAACCATCTAAGCAGCTCCAGAACAAACCAGAAGGACAAATATAACTTACCAAAGCCCAAGATGGCCACCTTCTTCTTCTTTCTTCTTCTCTCACATCGCATTTATGAAGATAAGAATAACACCACCCCAGAGCTACAAGGGAACAACCATCACCCCAACACGAGTTACTGCCATCGAGATGACACGTCCTCGAACACCAGGGAAAGACTTATTCATCACCATAATCACTCCCAAAGTCCAGCAGAACAAGAAGAGCGAAGAGGAGAAATCAACCAAGGAATAGCACCATAAACACGCAGACATCCCCACGCCACTGTAGAGCGCAACCGCCTCGCCGCCATGACCAGAGAAGCCGAAATATACAGTTAGCAGATGTCACCCCACCTCCAGGCCATACGGACTCAACCGCTCTACAATACCCTACCCCTAGGCGCCTTTCTGATGCTCAGCCACACCACAGCCAAGACGCTGAGAAAAGAGGTGACCTCAGCAGAAGATTCTAAGATCGATACTCAGCCAGAGAGCTGTCCTTTTAATCAGTTGTTTTTACGTATTGGATTTGTATCTTGAATACGTAAAATGTAACTAAAACTATTTACTTATTAGGCCTACTTAGTAGGCTACTTATTGATATGAAGTGCCAACTTTTATTCTAGCTGTTTTTACGTATTGGATCTGTATCTTGAATACGTAAAATGTAACTAAAACTATTTACTTATTACCTATTCTAGCTGATTTTACGTATTGGATTTGTATTTTGAATACGTAAAATGTGATTACAACTATAGTTACTTATTACTTATGCTTGCTGTTTTTACGTATTGGATTTGTATCTTAAACTAGGTCAGAAAATTATGTTTGTTCATCACTCTGCGAAAAAAGTCCCGATTTTTAGTTTTTACGTATTGGAGTTGTAGGCCCTATCCTGAACCGGTAAAATCTATCTGTTTTTACGTATTGGATCTGTATCATGAATACGTAAAATGTAACTAAAACTAGTTACTTATTACTTATTCTAGCTGTTTTTATGTATTGGATTTGTATCTTGAATACGTAAAATGTAACTAAAACTATTTACTTATTACTTATTGATATGAAGTGCCAACAATTGGGAACCAGTAAAAAGTAAATAAGTAACTAACTTCAGTGCGCTGAGTTGTAAGCCGCTCTGCAGCAGAGTGAGGTGTAGGCTACCGTGTACCCGGGAACTGGTGACTCATCAGGTAGATGTTGTTCTTGTGGGGTTGGAAGGGCACTCGGGTCACGGGTGGCAGACTCTCGCTTGGACCTGTAAGACGGGGTTATATTACATTAATACATTTGCTAAGTGACTCAAAGTAGCCTAAGTTCCTAAGTAGGCCTATCTATCCTGCAGACCTGCAGGCTGCTGTAGCCTAGGCTACAGCCTACCCTGTTCCAAAGTAGGTCGCTCAGAAATCATGAATCCTAGGCCTATTATCCTAACCTCTAGCCTAGGTCTATAACACAAAAAGGGCAAGAGCAAATGGGCTGTATGTTCCCACACCCATTCCCTGGCTGACCCTTCCTAAATGGTTGAAATATATGCTCAATGACTAGTCGTTTGTGAGTTAGGCTATAGAGGTTAGTGGTCAAGAGTTTTGGACTACTTACTTCATTAGGCCTACTTGGTACAGGGTAAAGGATAAATTTTGAAGGTATCTTGCGAATTTCAGGCTATAAGGAAGTTGGAGCCGTGAACATCGATATTAAAGAGAAATCCAATGTAGGTTTCTGTCTGACTTCTGATGGATAAAAAGTCTGGTAAATTTGGTTTGATGTATTAGGCCTATGACCGTATTTTACCTGATAATTCTACCAAATATTGATGGCCACAGCTCCAACTTCCTTATAGCCTGAAACTCGCAAGTGGATATTAACATGATCCCTATGAATCAGCCTTAAAATGTAAAAGAAACAAAAGCTCACCACTTCTCTAGAGTTTATGTACGTCGCTTATAAAATAGAATAGAAAACGGAAATGCGGAAATGAGAAAATGGAGTAGGCTAGGGTAGACTTGAATGAATAAATGTTAAAACCTGTATAGTTCTGATGTAGGATACTATAAACTCTGAACATTGTATAATATGAAATTATATGATGCATGGCCTTCAGCAACAACGTTCCCCAAAGTGTTGGGGTTTTCACTGAGTGGTAAACAAAAAAAATGAAAAAAGAAAAGAAAAATAATCTTTGACGTACTTTTTGTTGTTGTATCTATTTAGTATTTATGCCTTCACCCATCGCTCCCCCCTCTTACCCCCCTTTCTCTCTCTCCAAGCAGAGAATAGGTGTGGAAATTGACAGCCTATTTTCTCCTCAAGCCTCTTTTGAATTATAGGCTAGAGGTGAGGATTCACGATTTATGGGCTACATATTTGGAACACGGTATACCCATGCATCCTCCCCTCCCCCACCCAGCCCATCCTCCCCACCTCAAAAACCCATATCCCCCCCCCCCTCCTTCCCTTACCCCTACCAGCACCAACAACTACCCTTCCTTCCCATTACCCTCACCTCCATCACCTACCCATCCTCCTCTGCCAACCCACCCTACCCCTCTCTCTCTACTCCCACCACCACCCTTCATCCCCGCCTCCACCACCACCTATCTATCCTACCCTTTTCGGCTCTTCCCCCCACCTCCACCACCTACCTATTCCTTAGAGCTCCTCGACCCCTCCCCCCTACTTCCTCCGTTCCACTCATCCTCCCCCCTACTCCACCGCCTACCCATTCCCCCTTAACCCTTTGAGTACCAGCGACGTGTTATATTTTATTCTAGCTATAATTTAGACGATATCAAGCAGCTTAGGAAGGATCTGTGGTGGTTAATGGTTGGTTGAGATAGTTTGAGACCTTCTTAAGCTGCACGAAATTACCAGAATATGATATAAATTACGTCCCTGGTACTGAATGGCCCATCCTCACCCCTACACCTCAAAACCTATTCCTATAATGGACAATACTGCTATTACCCCATTCCCCGGTAGTTGGTGAAGCTGAAGGTACAGTTACCCACATAAGTTTTGTTCTTCTCCGTGATCTTATATGTATGAAAGTAAAATAGTATGAATGAAACGCGAGTGTGGTTTCTTTTAATTATTTATTGACAACTTAATCAGATGAGTTAACCACTGCATGAATCTGGCGGGTGCCCAACCCCGAAAGGAGTTGAAATAGGGGAGCTATCCCCCCCACCAAAGGCGGCTTTCTAGGGCCTTTCCTAGCTGATGCTGAGAGGATTGGGTTCTAGTCATGTGGTGATGGGCTGGTCTATCCGAGTGAGAACTGAGCGATCTCTGCCATACCCATAGCTTACTCTGACTGTTCCTTTTACTTATATATCTTCTAGATCTCAAGTGGCGGCGTCTTTTCCGTGGATTGACCTCCCTACTGCCAACCTAGAAGTTGGCAGATTGGGAGCCAAAGCGTCACATTTTTCCCTTACCCCTCAACTTTCCCTTCATAATTGCTGAGGGGCACAGGGCCTTGGGTGGGGCTTTGGTTTCCCGGGCGTTTCCGCACCTTCCTCAGCTCCATGCCTTGGAGTGGCTTCGGTCACCCGGGCTTTATTAGTGGTAAGCAGTGAGGATTTTGTGGGGGCGCTCGTTTATGGCCATGGCTTTGCTCGAGACCTTGGGGCTGTTCGTCCAGACAGCCTGGGGAACAACAAAAACAACAACCACTGCATAAGAAACTACACCCGTAATTCAATCATGCGCAATATATTTCTAGGTATAAGATCACGGAGAGGAACAAAAATCATGTGGTCAACCGTACACTGAATCCCTTACCAAGTATTTCATCATACCTAATGGGAAATATAAAAGCAATAAACTCGTTTCTTTTTACTTGATGATAAATTGAATCCCTTGGTAGCTAATTTATCAATACTCCATGGAAATATATGAAACTACTAAATCTCTGTATCATACTAACACCAAGGTTATATAATTATCACAATATTTCACTACAAAATCTTCAAAATAACTGAGCAATCTTAAGGGGAACATTGCAATTTACCGTCAGTTGAAAAGAAACAGAGTATAGTCCTCTGAGTCACATTTATACAAAATTGTCACAAATAACAACATATTTCGCTACAGTATCTTCGTAATAGTGCAATAAGCAAAATGGGGACATGATAATTTACCTTCAGCTGGAGGAAACACACACACACACACACACACACACACACACACACACACACACACCCTAGTGACGAATTTCATAACATTACCACATTTCACTTACCGGTACCGCGGTTTGGCAATAGGCCTACCCCAAAACTGTTGAACATTAACTTCTATAACTCATAAACAACTAAAGTAATCCAGCTAACATTTCTACCATTTGGGAAGAGTCAGCCCGGAAATAAGGGTGGAAATTTACAGCCCATTTGCTCTAGCCCTTTTTTAGTTACAGAGGTTAGGGTTCCCGATTTCTGGCCTACCCATTAGGAACATGGTATAGCAACCCTCCCCTAAACGCATGCTAGATAGTAGATACACTAACAAATTACCTCGGGATATGGAGGTGATTCATTCGTGTCCACCGCTGAAGGTACATCTATACACTATGTGAGACCTTTCCTAAGTTGAATAAACTTGACTAACATTCACCATAATGCAATATTTACTGAGAGAATACCGAAGAAATTGTCTACTGATTCTTAAGCTGAATACAATTATCTAAGACAATTTCTACGCACTGACAGGGAGATCATTCTTAACCCCTTAAGGATTATGACACTATTTAATAGTTTATTTTGACTGTCACTATACGATCTAATTCAGCTTGAGAAGGATCTATGCGAGTCAGAGGCATAATTGAGTTACAGTAGTTTTAACCCCTTCTGTATCGCAGACGTCTTTTCAATTGTATTCTAATTATAATATTTAGAAGATTTTGTGCAGTTTAAGAACTTGTGGATCTGTGGTAGTAACAGGGGTAAAGGGGGGTGACCTGTTTTTGTTCTGTCCTTTTCTATCTTTCTCTGGCTTGTATCCATTTGGCCCCATTCAGCCTACTGTTTTAAGATGTTTATCCCCATCCAGGTGTCAATTTTTTACTGGTGAGCGGTAGCGAGCCAGCATCTTTTTTAGTTTTGTTTGACACAGGCTAAATTTGTAAATTTTTCGATAGAAAAATGTCTCCGGCGAAGCCGGATTTCTTCATATAATGCTGGCTCGCTATCGCTCGCCAGGAAGAAATCGACACCTAGATGGGTATAAACGTCTTAAACTAATTGGCTGAATGGGGCCGAATGGATACAAGCCAGAGAAAGAGAGAAAAGGACAGAAATAACAAAAAGCAGGTCACCCCCCCTTAACCCTTCAACCCCGGGTGGTACACGTGTGTACCATTATGTTTTGCCCCCAGGAACCCGGGTGGTACAACATTGTACCATTGCTTGAAAGCCTGTGAGCTTCGTGTGCGAGGCGTCGGTCCGACGCATGTAAACAACAGCCGGCTGGACCGACGCCCCGCATCTCCGGCCACAAGAAGGAGAGCGTCGCTTGTTCGTGTGTGCCTGTATGTTGTTGTTAAGTATCGAAAAGTAGTGTAAAGTGGCTGTTTTGGCCATAAAGTTATCTCCAATGAAATCATCATCACAAATCAAGCACTTGACTTA
This sequence comes from Paralithodes platypus, assembly GCA_032716605.1. Classification (NCBI taxonomy): domain Eukaryota; kingdom Metazoa; phylum Arthropoda; class Malacostraca; order Decapoda; family Lithodidae; genus Paralithodes; species Paralithodes platypus. Next base: position 40,822,796 of record CM064521.1, read on the forward strand.
GAGAGCTCTACTTAACGCCATTCTACAGGTAAATAACACAGCTACGCTTGGGGATGCGTGGGAATGCGGGAAGCAGTCAGCATAACAATGATACGGTAGCCTAGCCTAGACGTTTTTCAGCCAAAACACCCGGATTTCGGGGAATATTTATGTAATGCGTAGCCGGGGCGGGAGGGTTAAGGGATAGTTCGAAACCTGTTTATTGCCGACTTGCGAGTTTCGATCTATAAGGAAGTTGGAGCTGTATACAGTACAACGATATTTAACACATTTTACAGCAAAAATACGGTAGTAGTAGGCTACCTATATAAATACATAAAATCCAATTCAACATACCATTTGTTCCATCAGAAACGTACATTATTATTGCATTTCTGTTTAATATCGATGTCCACGGCTCCAACTTCCTTATAGCCTGAAACTCACAAGTGGTCAATTGCTCGAGGCCCTTTTAAACCAAATTAAATCTTCTAATAGTTACCAGAATAAAGTAAAAGGACGGCACCGGTACTGAACTGGTTAAAGGACGGCACCGGTACTGAACTGGTTAAAGGACGGCACCGGTACTGAACTGGTTAAAGGACGGCACCGGTACTGAACTGGTTAAAGAACGGCACCGGTACTGAACTGGTTAAAGGACGGCACCGGTACTGAACTGGTTAAAGGACGGCACCGGTACTGAACTGGTTAAAGGACGGCACCGGTACTGAACTGGTTAAAGGACGGCACCGGTACTGAACTGGTTAAAGGACGGCACCGGTACTGAACTGGTTAAAGGACGGCACCGGTACTGAACTGGTTAAAGGATGGCACCGGTATATTGTACTGGTTAAAGGATGGCACCGGTATATTGTACTGGTTAAAGGATGGCACCGGCACTGAACTGGTTAAAGGACGGCACCGGTACTGAACTGGTTAAAGGACGGCACCGGCACTGAACTGGTTAAAGGACGGGACCGGTACTGAACTGGTTAAAGGACGGCACCGGTACTGAACTGGTTAAAGGACGGGACCGGTACTGAACTGGTTAAAGGACGGCACCGGTACTGAACTGGTTAAAGGACGGCACCGGTACTGAACTGGTTAAAGGGCGGCACCGGTACTGAACTGGTTAAAATCCTAAAGAGGGTTTCTAATTTGCATACAATTGCTTAAGGACAGCCAGAATGAAGGTAAGACATGCGTCATTGTATACTGAAAGGGTTAAGGCGGTGTCACATGAGCTATATTTCCGTCAATTTTTACGAGCAATTGTTGTCTGGCAGCTTTAAAAATAGCCAAATTATATCAGAATTTCAGCCACCTATAAGCGGTTATATTTCAACTGATGGTAAATTGAATCCCTTAGCACCTAATGTCTCGATTCTTAATGAAAAAATATGCTATGTCTCTGCATCATATTATTGCAAAGTTTCCACCATTAGCAACATAATTATCAACAAAATCTTCGTTTAGCCGAGTAATCAGGATGGCAAGATAGCAATTTACTACAGCATATAGCATAATCTACCTTCCGTCTAGTTTCCGATTCCAGTGTGAAAAACCCTCAAAATATCACGAGAAAAACACTTGCTCATAGAAAATTGCCGGGAAAAATCGCTCGTGTGACACCGGCTTAAAGGTGAATAAATGGGTTTAATGGTAACCATGACTACCAGAACCAAACACACAAATCAAATAGTCACTTAAATGGAAAAAATAAATCGAGAATAATGATATGGCTATTAATTGCCCACTTATGCCTTGCATTAAGGGGAGGTTTTTAGTGTTTCCTAGACTTCCATCAAGCTTGAAATTACACCCCCTTGACCCCTTTTCAAGATAAATTTGTAAATTTTTCGGTATAAAAATGTCCCGTCCGAAGGCCGGTTCCTCTTAAATTACAGGCTCGCTGTCGCTCGCCAGGACAAAATCGACACCTAAATGGGACGAAAGGTCTTAAAAGTTGTTGGAAGGAACATAATAATTGATATTGGTTCAGGAGTAATTTATCGAGAGGACTTCCCTAAGTGGTTAAGGCCCCATTAATTGCTCTTTCCATTCACATATGCATAGCCTACGTGAGTTGCAGTTGGGATGTGTGTACATGCTTAGATTGATATGCAGGATTCGAAGTTGCATAATAAATCGTAGGCAGTGTCCACCAACCTTTAAAACTGTCTTCGTGGTGCGATGTATAAGGTGTTGATTTTCGGTGTGAGCATCCTGGGTTCGAATCCACGGACTGCCACATGTGTTTGTAAATTTCATTAATCGATTTTTGGAGTATGGTTGGTTGTTGGAAGGAACATAATAAGTGACATAAATGGGGTGAAACTTCTTAAAATCGCCAAACTAATGGGGCAAACATCTTAAAATCACAAAAGCAATGGGGCTAGACATGAGAGAGAAAGGGGTCCAGAAAAAAGTCCCTCAAGTGGATATCTCCCCTTAATACACCTTCCCTTCGAGCTTAACACACACACACACACACACACACCTTCAAGCTAAAGTTGTACATGTGTTTGATGGTAGAAACACGTAGGTTCTCAAAATAGCCAAACTAACGGAACGAACGTCTTAATATCAAAACTAGTAGGCTTATGCTAAATATGAGGGAGAAGGGAGTCCAGAAAAAACAACTACTTCCCCCTTAATATGTACAGTAAATGATAATGTATCGGAAATTAACTATAGCCTACTTTGTTTCTTTTCACCTGGCGATAATATGAACTCCTTTGTAGCAAATTTATCGATACTTGATGGAAACAATATGAAACTACTAGGCTATGTCTCTGCATCATGTTAAGACCAAGTTTATATAATCAACACCATATTTCACAATACAAACTTTAAAATAACTGATAAATCTTGATGGGAACTTTGCAATCTACCGTCAGTTGAAAAGAAAGAGTATAGTTATCCCTATACTATTTTACCATCGGGTCGTTTTCTTTGATTACCGGCACCTTAATTAATGCAAGTTTGAATGTTCTTATATTCTGAATAATTGCTCATCTTAGCCATCTGACTGATTAGTTAACATTATAGTATTTTAATAAATAGTAATTTACTATACAGAATTATATTATATTATACGAGAATTATATTATACTTATAATTGTATGTCTCGAATGCCATTTTGTTTACAAATTGTGAGACACCCGAGGATCTGTGCAGGGGTGAAACGTAAAACCCTACAACACTTCCACAGTTATCCGGGGAAAGTGACACTTAGCACAATGTGCATCAACGGTGAAGAAGAAGACCAGTAGCGACATTGGTAGAGCGCTCGGTTTCTAACCGGGAGGACCGAGTTCGATTCTCGGCTGGTGGAGATCGTTTGGGCAGTCTCCTCACACCCCTTGCCTCTGTTTCGCCTGTCAGTAAAATAGGTTACGCGGCAGGGTGAAAAGGGGTCTTCGGATCCTCCGGCCCTTCATCCCATAAAAAAAAAAAAAAAGGATCTGTGCGCAACAATTATCCGCCTGGGTTAATTTACTCCTTTCCATGGTTGGCGTACAGTGACGGAATTATATATGAGGTAGGGGAGGGGGAGGACAATATATGGAGAGGGGAAGGGGTGTTTATAAGAATATAAGAGGGGGGGAAAAGTAGGCCTATGTGGAAGTACGGTGCTGAACGTTTACCTCACCGCGTTAGGACTCCCATCGAGGATATACAGTATATATAGCCTTGTGATCATATAGCCTTGTGATCAACGAAATTTCGCCTACTGCGGAATTGGGCGGCAGTGATCGTCCTGTCTACAGTGACATTCAAGATTCAAGATACTGGAGGTCGGTGGCAGAGCGGAGAGACATTACGGTAGATTCTTCCTCCCTTTATCCTGCTGACTGATGATTCTACACTCCCATGGCAAGTGTTTGATGGTTGTATATTAAGCCGGTGTCACACGAGCGATTTTTAGTCATTTTGTAGGCTACAGGCAATTGTAGTCTGGGTCTCTGGGATCATCAAAATTAAAGTCTTATATCACCTAGCATAAATTGAATAGGCTAAACTACCTTCAGTCTTAGTTTCCGAAGCCAGTGTGAAAGAGCTTCAAAATAGCCTATTACGAGAAAAAACTTGCTAGGCCTAATCGAAAATTGACAGAAAAAGCGCTCGTGTGACATCGCCCTAAGTTTAAGAGCATGTTATGTCATATAGAAGTAGGCCTAGGCTAATTATTTGTTGAAAAAATACAATGCCATTATGTACAAATAAATATGAGTGTAAAATTTTAACCGATAGCCTAGTAAATTTCAAATGCGTAACTTCGCGAGTGGTTGGGAATAATGCTTAGAATAATTCGTAGTAAATTAACTATTGGGCCTAGGGACTTCGTTATTATATAGGCCTATAATTCCGAACGCAATAAACTATATGTAAGCCTACATGTGCCTTTATTATGTGTGTGGTGTCCTGGTTTCGAATCCACGGGAAGTATCACGTTAGTATACCGGTACTGTATATATATATATATATATATATATATAATCTACGATAATCTGCGGTAAAATAAATGTAAATAATTACGTTAATATACTGTATATATATATATAATCTACGATAATCTGCGGTAAAATAAATGTAAATAATTATCAAGATACCTCATTACAATCAATAATAATCTACGGTAAATAAATATCAATATACAACATTACTATCAATTGCAATATACGGTAAAAGAAAGGTAAATACATTTAACTAATACCGTACACCATTACTATCAATTGATAATAATCTATGGTACCGGTAATACATCTCCCAGACTCACTCTTTTCATTTGTCATTCCCGAATCCCTCTCTCCCTCCCCCTCCCCATCCCTCTCCCTCACCCTCTTTTCATTCCTTTTCTTCCCTCCCTCCCTCCCTCTCCCTCACCCTCTTGTCATTCCTTTCTTCCCTCCCTCCCTCCCTCCCTCTCCCTCACCCTCTTTTCATTCCTTTCTTCCCTCCCTCACCCTCTTGTCACCTCCCTCCTCCCTCCTCCCTCTTCACCTCTTTTGCCGCCGATGCCTCCACCACCTCCCCCCTCCCTCCCTCCCCACATATTTGCTTTAACCCTTACAGTACCGCAACGTATTTTGTATTTATTTTAGCTGCATTTAGACGATTATGTGAAGCTTATTTGACGGTTTTACTCAGCTTAGGAAGGATGTATACCCGTTAAATGATAATATAATATCTCAATTAATCCTTTTAGGCTTTTAGCTACCATACCGGTACCGGTATATCCTTTTATGGTAGCTAAAAGAATTAATCGAGATATTCTAGTCATTTAACGGGTAGACATCCTTCCAAGCTGAATACAACTGTCAAATGGCTGCCATATGTCATACCAAAGCCGAGTCCATTATTTTGTAGTCGTTATTGTTGTACTGTATATGTATATTGTATAATTATTATTGTACTGTATATGTATATTGTATAATTATTATTGTACTGTATATGTATATTGTATAATTATTATTGTACTGTATATGTATATTGTATAATTATTGATAACTTGATGGTTCATAGTTCAAAATATGTCATTGGCAAGTGATAAAATGGCCAAAACAATGCTAATTTATGTTGGTTTTCTTGCATTTCTTGACATACTTGTGATACATTATGCTATTGTATGTTAGTTTTCTTGAAGGACGGTACATATTCTTTCAAACATTCAAACAAAATTGCTCCGGTTTGACACATTAATAATACCACCGGTACTAAACTGGTTAACATCGAAAATTACTGATAAAACTTAGATAACTATATACTAATATCACCACGTCCAGTACAGCAACTAGAGGTAAGGGTTTTAAGGGGAGACGAGTCGCTTTTCTAGACCACCTTCTCCCTCATCTTTAGACCCATTAGTTTGGCGATTTTATGAACTTTCGCCCCATTTCTGTCAATTTTATGACCTTTCCTGTCAATTAGGTATCGATTTTTTCCTGGCGAGCGATAGCGAGCCTGTAATTGAAGAGGAATCGGCCTTCGGCCAGGACATTTTTCTACCGAAAAATGTACACATTTATCTTGAAAAGGGGGTCTAGGGGGCTTCATTTTAAGCTTGATGGAGGTCTAGCGAGGAAACTAGAAAAAAAAAAATATATAAAAAAAAATATAAAATAAATTAAGGATCTCCCCGGCGAATCTTATAGGTTAACCCCTTCTGTACCGGAGACGTCTTTTAACTTTATTCTGGCTATTATTACACGATTTTTAGTCAGTTTCAAAAGGACCTCCAGCAATTAACAGGCTCCGAATTATCTCAATTAACCCTTTTTACTACCACATACCTTACTTAAGCTGCACAAAATCGTCTAAATATAGCTAGAATGGATATATTTTTTAGAGTTTGATGGAGGTCTAGGGAGGAAACTACAAAAATAATGAATACATGAACAAATCGACCAAAAAGCACTATGGGGTAAGGAGGGTGGTTACTATGGAGTACCGGTATAGTAACTAACCCCTTCAGTACCGGCGGCGACTTTTATTTTATGCTAGCTACATTTATACGACGATAGTCTGCAATCTTTTAACCCATTCACCACCATGACGTACGTAATTGTATTCATATCTTGGTTAGACGATTTTTGTTATCTGTAAATACTGTAATCTACCATTACGACTCAAAGGGGTAAATGCGATCACAATAAACCCTCTTAGTAACACAGGTCCTTCTTAAATTGCATAAAATAATCTAATTTTAGCCATAATCAAAGGCAAAAAGGCGTCATGGTGCTGAAGGGGTTAGGCCTAATGGGTAAATGTCCTTCCTAAGCTGAATAAGATCGTCTAAGACTAATAGTTGCCAGAATATATTAAAAAGGATGACACCGGTACAGAAGGGGTTAAGGGTGGAAACGGTACTGTTAGATGATCTTATTCAGCTTATGAAGGACGTCTACCCATTACAAGGTTGCAGCCTATCTCAATGAATCTCTTTAGCTACCCCATAGGGCCGCTATCTCATGAATATTCTTTCCTCTCACTTAAACATTAGGCTACCATATTTATAGTGCGGTGGGAATATGAACAAGATTAGATTAATATCCAATATTCGAGAATGGATAATAAGTCGTAGGCGTGTGCATAAACCTTTAACCGTCTTGGTGGTGTAATGGTTAAGGTGTCTACAAATCTGTGTGTGATAACCCAGGTTCGAATCCCGGTGGATCACATATATGCTTTAATTAATTTCATTGGAGGTGTTTGGTGGTGTGGTGAAATTATTAAAAATAGATAATTTATTTAGCTTCATAAAGTCGTCTAAATGTAGCTAGGATAAAATAAAAACAGACGTCGCCGGTACAGAAGGGGTTAATACACTCCACGGTAACCACCCTCCCTAACCCTTGTTTGTATTCCTAGCCAGTCATTATGATAAGCTATACCCTGTGTTCCATGTCTGCCCCTAGCCAGTCATTATGATAAGCTATACCCTGTGTTCCATGTCTGCCCCTAGCCAGTCATTATTATAGGTTTGACTCCTGTAAGGAGATAAAGAAAACCTAATATTTAGTAGTGGCCCCGTAATCATTGACGAACATAACATGCCTATTACATAAGGCATCCTCTTCAAACACTAATCCGCCGTAGTTTGAATCTACCGCGCAGAGCATTTAAAAACTGAGGAGCCTTCATCATGAGCGCACGCGACCTCACTCATGGCTTCAGTCATTATGAATTGGGTTCTCACTACGAAAAAACTTCGTAAAAAATAAAAACAAAAAGAAAATAAGAATAACTATCCAATAAGCTTTCCATCATATCGTGGATGTACTTGTGTGGATTTCTGACCAGACGCTGAATCAGGCGTCATTCCTCCTTCACTGACATATCAAGTAAACCAAAATCCTTAATACATCAACGAATGGGAAGGGGACGGTCGGGAGGGCCCCAGTCGTCAATGATTACGGGGCCACTACTAAAAAAAAGGTTTCTTTATCTCCTTACCGTAGTCAAAACTATAATTAAATAGTGGCCCCTCCATCATTGACGAACATGCCTGATATCTAAGACTGGAGGGGGACATTCGTAATCATATCATAACTCTAGAAAAGCAGATAATAAAAAACAACCACATAGTATTCTTACTTTTGAAAAATGTATTTAATACGGCGTAGGCCGGAAATATACAAGAAAAAGGGGTTCAGGCAGGTGCGTGCTTCAAAGAAGCCTGCCCGACAAAAATAGGTAACCCTGAAGATTCTGAACACAGATCTGTAGTTACAAAAGGCACCCCACTCAACGAGTGGTGACAAAAATAATAAGTTATAAGTTTATATGTGCACATCATAAACCCCAAAAATACATGTGGAGATCAATTGCTAATGAACTCCATTGAACTAATGTTACATTGCTTTCGCAGCTAAAACTACTATAACAACACCGTTGTTTTGTACTAAACTTTGTACTAGCACAAATTCTCGCAGAGAAATTTTCATATCACATTTTAACCTTAAATTGTATCACAGCTCTCATACTCCGGCGGGGTCTAGGGTGTCCTATGTCAACTGACTGCACCCCCCCCCCCCTTCCTTGAAAATAAACATAAGTGACTGCAGGGCCACCTAGACCCTCTGCCTTAAAGCTATACATGGTAAGGAAGGTTTGTCTAGAGCAACTGACAAGTATCTAGAGAGAAACGTATGATTAGACGCCCACAACTGTGTGGACGCAATATCTTCAACTGAAAAGTTTTTCAGGAAACGTAAAGAGGCCGCCCACTTGCGTAAATCGTGGGCCCTACCCACAACGCCGGGATTACTCTCTTTAATGACTTCTACCAGAAGAGAGGCTAATCGCCGTTTAAGTAAGCGTTACCCGTACTCGCTACTCATAAAGCACCTTGGGGGTTATGAGGAGCTATTCTCAAATATTTGGTTAGAGCTTGCACTGGACATAAATTATGATGCACCTTTCCCCTTTTTAACGTCGGCACCGTGAACTCAGAAAACACGTGTGCACTATGCTCATTCTTGGCTACAAACGCCGGGGAGGGTGCAATGGAAATTGAATCATTAAGTCTACCAAACCTAAGACAATTAGGTGTGTTGCTCATCGCCGCCAGCTCAGACACTCTGTTTCCGGTGGCCAAAGCCAAAAGGAAAACTGCCTTCTTTAAGATTAAAGCAAAGTCTGCAGTATTTTGATACAGACGAGAATGAAGTAAAGACAAAGCTTTGTCCAGAGACCAAGTAGGCATGAGCTGACGGGGAGGTGGACGGAGTTTAAAACACGCTCTCATAAATCCTGTTTCCTCCGCCACCGGTATGGATAGACCTGTAAGGTCGAAAAAGGGCACTCTAATCGCAGTTAAGTGATTCTTCAAAGTAACCACAGATAAACGTTTCTGCTCAAACAGATAGTTCAAGTAATTAAAAACCAATGCCACTGAGGGTACAGTTTGTTCCGTTCTAACAATCCAAGAAGTAAAAGCTTTCCAATGAGATTGATATTGTCGCTTAGTAGACTGAGTATATTGATTGAGCAATTTATTGGTCACATCCCTACCGTATGGTGCTAGCCACTTGGCCTCCTGAATGTCCATAATGCAAAAGTCAGCGAGGTCCCTAGGGTGCCAATCGTGTCTAAGTGGAAGTACCCGACCGGGAGCGATACCGGGTCCGGGCACCACATTATTAACTGCTGGTACCACACCTGCGCCGGCCACAGGGGCGCGATTAGCGAGACTAAGCCTCGATAAACTCGTAGTTTGTTCACTACGTGGCACATTAGTGACGCATCTGGCGGCGGAAACAGATAGATGGAGCTCCATCTGTTCCAGTCTGTCACTAGGGCGTCTGGCCCCCCTGCCGGCGTTATCGCCCGGCGGGTGAGGTATAGAGGGAGCTTGTGAGCCTCCTCGGACGCAAAAAGATCCACTTGTGGATGGGAGAGCTCCGCAATCATTAGGTCGAAAATGGGTTGCTTGAGCTCCCATTCTACTGTCGTGCTCTGTCTCCGGGACAGAGCGTCTGCCCAGACGTTCGCTACGCCTGGGAGATAAGATGGGTGAAGATAAATATCTAGACTGGTGGCTAGAACAAAAATCTCTTCCGACACGAGTAGCAACTTCCTTGACCTCGTTGACCCTTGTTTCTGAATACAGTGAACTGCATTCAGATTGTCCATTCTGAAGGCCACTGACTTGCCCCGTAACGCCGGGCCGTGAGCCTGAAGGAAATACAAGGGGACTAGTAACTCTTTGACATTTATGTGAGAGATTTCTAAGTGGGACCAAAGTCCCTGACCCTGGTGCCCCTGATTTGACTGAAATCCCCACCCTATGGTGCCTGACGCATCCGTGTCTACCCATACCGTTGGAGGAGGAGAGGTCCATGACATGATTGAGTGCAATGTTTCCCTCTTCGCCCAGACCGCTAGTAAGGTGTGGATTAATTTTGGTATGGGCCATAATTTTCCCGCCGGTAAGAGTGGGAAATATTTGTTGCCTTCCAATATTAATCGTTTTACTTTCAACCGGCCCAACTTGACAGTTAGCTGAATCCAGTTGAGAGAGCCGACCAGAGACTCCCAGACTCTTCGTGTCGTAGTCAGACTGTGAAGAAACCTGAACAGTTTCCTGCGAAACCTGTTGCGATTGTCCACACTCTGACTCAGAGTGAGAGCGGCGGTGTCCCAGACCAGCCCTATCCACTGAATTACTCTTGAGGGAACAAGGTTTGACTTTACCAGATTTACCTTGAAGCCTAGAGTTTTGACATGATTTAAAATGATATTGACATGTTTTATGCATAATTGTTGTGTCTCTGCCACCACCAGCCAGTCGTCTAGATACCACAACACTCTGATTCCCTGTTTTAACAACGGCATCAGGGCTTGCCGGACTAGTTTCGTGAATAATCGAGGTGCTAGGTTCAAACCGAACGGCATCCTCTGAAAAACAAAATTTTGGTGCCTGATCCTCAAGGCCAGAAACCTTTGAAATCTTTTGTTGACCGACACATGCCAATAGGCGTCTGTCAGGTCTAGGGAACACATCCAGCCACCCGGCGGAAGTGTTAGCCTGATTTTATGAACTGTTAACATTCTGAAAGACTCGTTGTAAATGTGAAGATTCAGATAAGACAGGTCTACGACCGGCCTCATCTGAACACTGTCCGGGAACCAAAAACAGTTTTGACGTGAATACAGGGTAATCTGGAGGGACCGGGATGATGACATTCTTGGCAATCATCTCCTGGACCAGCAACTCCACCTCTAATGAAACACAATTTGCCGTTGTCGGCTGACGTAAGCGAGGTCGCCGGAGCCACTGCCAAGTGATGCCTTTGCGTGCCACCATCCGTGCCCAGGTTTTTAACGGCCATGCTTGGTGACACGTTCGGAACGACCCAGTTAGCAGACAAGGGTTCGCCGGCTGTACTTCCCTCGGTTCCTCCGGCTCTAAGATAGGCACTGGGAGTGAGAAAGACTTTAGTTTTTTGATGGTGGGTTTGGTGGTGTTGGACGCTTCGCCGGCTGGCTGGTGTGGGCCGAAGACTGGCCCTGCCCCGGCTTATACTGGCCGCGTCCCCTCTGTCCTGAAAACCCTCTCTGTCTATGCCTGAACTGACCCAGGGGGGATTGGGAGGACTTAGGCGGAAGAAACGGCTTAGAACCCCCTGGCTGAGCTTTAGTAGGAGGCTTAGGTTTGGGGAAGTTAAATGCGGGTTTCTTAGCCTGTGCGGGACTGTGCTTCACGGCCTGTGCCATGTTAAACACTGTTCGCCATACATCAGGGGACATTAAAGAAGGTGTAAGTACTGGGGACATTACCACCTGGTTAGCAATGCGATCAGGCAGCTTGCGAACTAATGACATCCTAAGATCCTGTCGTGCTCGCACCGCCTCAAGTAAGGCTGTGCGTATGTCACCTAAGGATTGAATCGACGACTGAAGAATCAGACGCCGGGATAACTCAACTGATCTTCGAGCATCCGCGTCTGCGATTGCCTGAGTAGACCTGAGTAAAGACTTAGCCACCTGTTGAGAAACTATGTACTGTGAAAACAGGCGGAAAGCTTTTCCCCTTAGCCTAAATTCTCTGTCTAGGTGAGAAGGGGTAGGGGTAGTGAATGGTTCCTTTAGTTCACAAAGATTAATCTTAGGGGCAGCTAAAAAAGAAAATAAAGCTGACGGAACTCCGCCGGCAGAACCTACCGGCATGGAGAACCATGAATGTGTATCCTGAGGGATCTGGTGGGAAGATTTAGAAGTGAAAGTGGTTGCAAAGTTTTGAGCCTCTACCTCCAAATCCACCCAAGGTCCTGGTCCCAACTGTCCCACCTTCAACACTGGATTAGCTGTCTCGTCTGTGACGGTCTGTAAATCTAGTTCAGGAGTAAGAGCCGACAGAGCCTTAATATCATTAAACCCATCCAGCTTAGACCAGTCTGAAAAAGGTTTGAAGCTGAGGCAGGGGGTAAAGCAGGCTTAGATGCATAAACAAAATAATCCTGATGATAATAACTAGGTATAGCCTTGATATTTACGTCCAAAACATTACCCAAGGCATCCAATGCCCTTAATTTCTTTGACTTATTTCCCTGGATAAACCACTCACGTGGTACCGGGAGTTCCCCTGACAAGGTAGGCTGGGCAAGCTCTGGCTTAGAGGGGTTCAAAGGGACCCATGACTCGTCTGGCCCATAAAGCAGGGGCATAGCTACCTTTCTAAGAGGCGCTGGATTAACATCCGTAATGACCCTGACATTTGACGTAGTGAATGCCGCCGTAGCTGGCTTAGAGCTCCCTGCCGGTGACAGAGTAGGAGGGTTAGGAATCTTAGCTAAGCCGGATGACGTTATCAGAGGCCGTACCGCAGAACTTGTCAAGGGAGCCCCCAAGTCCATTGTGGGGTTTTCTCGTTGTTGATTAAAGAATTTTGTTAGAGCATGAGTAAGTAACCCATCAATTTCTTGTGCTGTAACAAACTGGTTAGATGCAGAACTTTCAGGTGAATCAGTATTATCATGGGCGGCGTCCAGGCCTGAGCCTGACCCTTGTCCCTCCCTATCTGAAATTAATGACACTTCATCTTGTTCCTCCCGATCCTCCTGAGGAAGACCCCGCCGAGGCAGGGGCACCTTTGTTTCCAAGATAAATCAGGGATAGAGGATGGGGTCGCCGCGTCCCTGTGGACATCGGCTACTGTGTGACTCGTATGAGTCGGACGTGGATGGTCACCTGGCTGAGCAACCGCCAAACACCGAGGCTCTGGCCTACGCTCTCTTGAGAGTCTGAAACATTCTCAATTATTGAATTTCCTGAACTTTCCGTTTCTAGGGTTAAAATATCAATAGGTAAAATCTTGTTTAGGGACAGGACGCTTCACTATACTCTGAGGCTGTAACAGAAACATTTTCAGGTGTAGAGGTACGATGAGATGCACTAGACTTAGTAGAATGTCGAGAGGCCTTCTTATGGGAATCCTTTTTTGGAGGATTTGTGGCTACGGTGTGACCGCGAACTAGACCTAGGTTTGGAAGAATCACCACCATGGCCACTGGGGGAAGCTTCAGTCTTACACTTCTTACTAGCCGGGGAAGAGGCCCGACTTGAAGACCGCTGTCTGAGGGGTGACCCTGAGCACGATCCCGCCTGCGCCGAGGACGTGGCTGCAGGGGGAGTAGGCTCGCTCGGGCGGTTAAACGTCACCACAGACGATACAGAATGCTGGCTAGTCTCTGGCGGCATAAAACCCGTTACTCTAGAAGTACGTTTAGGGGGAGGGTCCTCTGACAGCAACTTATCCAAAAGTGGGACGTTGTCACATTGAAGTGACTTATGTGCGACAATGGTAGTATAGGCCGACATTTTGTTGTCTGACCTCTCTCAACGCTACCGCCGCGTCTTGTCATTGTCACACAGGACTTTATTGGGTAATTGTTAGCAAAAAGAACAATTAGTTGTAACCCAGAGACCCCTTGAACGGTCTAGACATCTAACACACCTTATGCAAAGGGTATGCGCAAAAATTGGGATACCCGCGCAAGTAGGGGTAATGCACAGGGCAAAAACTGGGGCCACATTAGCCATGACAGAGACTGGTGTGAGGAAACTACCGCCGGGTCTGTATTGGTCCGCCGGAGCTCAGCTCTGGAAAAATAAAGAAAAATTTCCAGGAATTAATGCTCATAAGGTTAACCCAAGTGTTCGCATACAAGTGTTAATAACCCGCCGGGTAACGGGATGCAAAGACACAGCTAACACATCTCGCTACGCGGGCGGGGGTGTAAAGAGGCTAAACAAATCTTTTTAGCTAAAGAACATGAAGAATACCCTCTGATATAATGGTCCAGGTATGGCACTTATAGTCTGTAGGAGGTGGTGACTGTCTCAAGATTCAATTTTGTAACAAAGCCCCCCCTTGAAATATTTTAGTAGAATAGCCCAGGGCAGGAATATACGAGATCTGATTTTTTAACGAATTGTCCCAAACGATCGTCGTAAAAAATAGAAGGCGGCGATACTGAAAGTATCACCCAATTAAGGTTAATCGAAATTGAATTTGTTTATAAATTCCTTAGTTCCTCCACTTAGGGGCACCCGCCGGGTGTGGGAATCGATTTGGTTAAACCTCACTGATCCTTCAATTGCCGTAAGAGTAAAGGCAGCGATACACAGAGTATCACTCAAATGGATTGGTTAACTATAAGAGACTAATTCGTTTTATCCCACCCTGCTCAGGTGCACCCGCCGGGTGAGAAGTCTAAAAGTTAACCCCACAAGTTCCTGACCCCAATTCTTTGTAAAAGATCGGCGGGGAGGAACGCCTAAACAACAGCTAGGTTTTCCATGTGGTTGTCGTAAACCAGGTAGAAAAACCTATAAAAAACGAGTGTTCTCAAGAACGTCGTTTCTTTGATATATCTAAATATATATGTAAGGATGGGTACAGCCATCCCGCCGGGAATTTTAAAGGAGGCCTGAAACCAGGCACCCACAGAGACGCAGTCCTGGAGAGCCACAGACACCTCCCCACGCGGGGAACCAGCCAGAGTTTAAAAACCACGTGTGGCCCAACACTGCTCATCGGTCAGGATTTTTCATGGTGAAACCGAGAAAAACCCGCCGGAAGGCAAACCCCACCCTGAACAGACACCATCTGAACAATACGACACGAGGAGAGACACGCACGACTAACCAAGGTCACAACATAATCCGTGGAATTAGCCAATACACAACTAAACCAGGAAACAATATAGTCCGAGGAATTAGCCAATACACAACTAAAACCCGGATACACATGACACAGTAGGGCATATTTATAAAATAAATAATAACACTAGACATGTGGCAAAGCTACGAGCGGCTGGCTAGGCCTAGGTAGACGGCATGAAAATAGTGGAAAATAAACACACACTGGAATATCACAACAGGAACCACCGCCAACACACCACCGAAGCGATAACTTCCCACCCCGGGAAGCCTGACACGGACCCAGAAAAAACTTCACTAAGTGAAGAAAAATAAGCTGGGAACGTCAGCAAACACACAGCTTACCTCATCAGAAGGAAAAAAGGCAGCAATAATTAACGCGTAATGAAAGCCGCCTGCATCACCAACTAACACAACTGTGAAAAGTTCACGTGTCCACAACAGGACCACGAGGGTACATCCGAAATAGATGCCCCATACATACGACCCAAAATACACTGCACTGCGGGCAACCAGCCCAGGACACTCCTGCTACGCCTATCCTAACCTTACTCGATACATCCTAGAGTAAACAAATGAGAAAAAACTCACTAGGGACGCAACGAATGCGGAACCAGCGGAGCCTGAAAGGTACGTCCGGGCAGGCTGAGCGCAGAGCAAAGAAGGAGGAATGACGCCTGATTCAGCGTCTGGTCAGAAATCCACACAAGTACATCCACGATATGATGGAAAGCTTATTGGATAGTTATTCTTATTTTCTTTTTGTTTTTATTTTTTACGGAAGTTTTTTCGTAGTGAGAACCCAATTCATAATGACTGAAGCCATGAGTGATGTCGCGTGCGCTCATGATGAAGGCTCCTCAGTTTTTAAATGCTCTGCGCTGGTTGATTCAAACTACGGCGGATTAGTGTTTGAAGAGGATGCCTTATGTAATAGGCATGTTCGTCAATGATGGCAGGGGCCACT